>OY757013.1:98119506-98719506 GCA_963580285.1 Lucinisca nassula
GAAGCCATCTGGTCTGGCTTTACACTGTTTCCAAAGATAGGGGTTGTCGTGAACAGCAGGATAAGAAAACCGCTTCTGTGGCGTCTGATCTAGGTCTGCACTGTTTGCCAACTACCCGTTTTGGGGTTTCCAGTACTAAATGCCGCGTTCTTTGGCGTCTGATCGGGGCCTGCACTGTTTGCCAACTACCCGTTTTGGGGTTTCCGGTACTAAATGGGTTCGCGTTCTGCTGCGTCTGATCTGGGCCTGCACTGTTTGTCAGCTACCCGTTTTGGGGTTTCCGGAACTAAATGCCGCGATCTGTTGCGTCTGATCTCGGCCTGCATTGTTTGCCAATTACCCGTTTTGGGGTTTCCGGTACTAAATGCCGCGTGCTGCGGCGTCTGATCTGGGCCTGCACTGTTTGCCGACTACCCGTTTTAGGGTTTCCAGTACTAAATGCCGCGTTCTGTGGCGTCTGATCTGGGTCTGCACTGTTTGCCAAATACCCGTTTTTGGGTTTCCGGTACTAAATGGGTTGGCGTTCTGCTGCGTCTGATCTGGGCCAGCACTGTTTGCCAACTACCCATTTTGGGGTTTCCGGTACTAAATGCCGCGTTCTGTGGCGTCTGATCTCGGCCTGCACTGTTTGCCAACCACCCGTTTTGGGGTTTCCGGTACTAAATGGGTTCGCGTTCTGCGGCGTCTGATCTGGGCCTGCACTGTTTGCCGACTACCCGTTTTTGGGTTTCCGTTACTAAATGCCTTGTTCTGTGGCGTCTGATCTGGGCCTGCACTGTTTGCCGACTACCCGTTTTGGGGTTTCCAGTACTAAATGCCGCGTTCTGTGGCGTCTGATCTGGGCCTGCACTGTTTGCAAAGTACCCGTTTTGGGGTTTCCGGTTCTAAATGCCGCGTTCTGTGGCGTCTGATCTGGGCCTGCACTGTTTGCCAACTACCCGTTTGGGGATTTCCAGAACTAAATGCCGCGTTCTGTGGCGTCTGATCCTGGCCTGCACAGTTTACCGACTTTCCCTTGTTGGGGTTTCGGTTAGTAAATGCCGAGTTCTGGGACATCTGATCTGGGCCTTCTCTGTTTGCCAACTTTCCGTTTTGGGGTTTCCGGTACTAAATGCCGCGTTCTGTGGCGTCTGATCTCGGCCTGCACTGTTTGCTAACTACCCGTTTTGGGGTTTCCAGTAATAAATGCCGCGTTCTGTGGTGTCTGATCTGGGCCTGCACTGTTTGCCAACTACACGTTTTGGGGTTTCCGGTACTAAATGCCGCGTTCTGTGGCGTCTGTTCTGGGCCTGCACTATTTGCCAACTACCCGTTTTGGGGTTTCCGTACTAAATGCCGCGTTCTGTGGCGTCTGATCTGGGCCTGCACTGTTTGCCAACTACCCGTTTTGGGGTTTCCGCGGCGTCTGATCTGGGCTTGCACTGTTTGCCAACTACACGTTTTGGTGTTTCCGGTACTAAATGCCGCGTTCTGTGGCGTCTGATCTGTGCCTGCACTGTTTGCCAACTACACGTTTTGGTGTTTCCGGTACAAAATGGGTCCACACTGTTTTCCTGCATGAAAAAACTGTATTTTTAAAGAGTTTGCAAGAAGATTCAGCAGACGACATTTTCAGATATAGTTTTTTCTCCGCATTATAAGGGTCAAAAGTTTCACTATGCAGTGTACAGTTTTCTGGGCCAGACTAGCTAGTTTCGGCCAATTAGGCCTCATCAGTGACTCTCAAATATTTGGGTGAATTAAGTCGGTGAAATGAACACCTCCATAAACCACACTTTATAAACACAAAACCATGCAGGGTTTAGGCTATAGAGGTATTCAATATTTTTCTTATTTCGGTTGTGAATAAAGTACCTCGATGGTCGATCTCGCCTGTAATGAGTGACAGGTGCGCTAAGTGCCTCGCTTTATTCATTTCAAAAACAAAATCATTTGACACTAACAAACCTTTGTCTTTGTCGTTGGTATAATCCTCCACTAGTTGAGCACCGCTCCACACGGGAAAGTAGATAAACGTTCAGATAAACGATATAATAGGTAAAAGTTTGTAAAGTCACAGGCACCAATACAACTGGCTAAAACTTGATAAAAAGTCTATGTACGATAGCCGGATTGATGCAGGCAGCCATTATCCCCTCTGGTTTTCTAACTGTAGTTTTCGGTTATGTATTTTATAGAAAAAGTCTCTGGATAACTTCTCTATGCTCTCAACACGGCCTTTCAGCTCTGGGAATGTTCTAAACACTGATTCAGCACAAACTAATATTTTTAAAATGAGGTTCCAATCGTTGAAGTACACTTTCCAGGCACCCGGACTCGTATGCCCAGAAACAATGTCACTCAATAATTTGATAATAGATTGTCGAGTACTGAAGAATGCCGGACAGGGAGACACTACATGGAGTAAGTCCTCTTCACCAAGGCGACAGTGACGACAGGCTGGATCGACAGAACCGTTACTGAAAGACTGTCTTTGTGTCTGTAGTATATAGGTTCCTGTCAGAACCCTGGCTTTCACAACCGCTTTTCTAACGTCAGCAACAGATGTTTCCACACTGCGCCACACCAGGTGGGTTGAACCAATACGCAGATTTCCTAACAGCAACAGTTTCAAGGATTTTTTTGTCTTTATATCACAAATATGCTGCTTAGTCGTGAATGTGTTAATGGCATGTTTACACATAGTTTTCCATTGAAGTTTAGAGAGATCACTGCAGATGAGCTCACACAGTGATGGAAGATCATATTTCTGTAATATGTGGGATATCTCATAAAAGAAACTGTCTTTATTAATAAAAAAACGCATGCAAACTGACTCTGATCTAGTGAAGTCAAAGTAAACACTTTAAGTCAACAGATTAACAAGTGGAGATAACGCTTGTTAATCGGTTTAACTGCAACTGCAATTCTTCATACGTGCAAAATCAGTTTCCAAGTTTTTATACACTGACGTAAAGGACAAACAGATAAGGCAACAATCCGTGAAAAAAGTGGACATGCGTGAAAAAAGTGGACATAAAGAAATGCAAAATAAAGGAATGAAAAAAGATGAATGTGCGTAAAAAGGGTTGAAAAGGTGCCAGTCCGAGAAAGAAGATGCGCGAGAAAAGGATAATCCCGAAGAAAAATGTAGACTGACGTGAAAGAAAAGTAGATAAGGTACCGATCCGTGAAAAAAGTGGACAGGCATGAAAAAAGAAGACATAGAAATACAAAGAAAAGGAATGAAAAAAGATGTGCGTGAAATGGGTTGAAAAAAAGAAATACAAAGAAAAGGAATGAAAAAAAGAAGATGTGCGTTAAAAGGGTTGAAAAAGATAAGGCACCAATCCGTGACAAAAAAGACAGGCGTGAAAAAAGTGGACATAAAGAAATACAAAGAAAAGGAATGAAAAAAGAAGATGTGCGCGAAAAGGGTTAAAAAGGTACCAGTCCGTGAAAAAAAGAAGATGTGCGTGAAAAGGATAATCACGAAGATAAATGTATAGTTACGTGAAAGAAAAAATAGATAAGGCAACAAACCGAGAAAAGGTGGACATAAAGAAATACAAAGAAAAGGATGAAAAAAGA
The DNA here is from genome assembly GCA_963580285.1 of Lucinisca nassula. Lineage (NCBI taxonomy): Eukaryota > Metazoa > Mollusca > Bivalvia > Lucinida > Lucinidae > Lucinisca > Lucinisca nassula. The sequence continues at coordinate 98,123,077 of OY757013.1, forward strand.
AGATGTGGGTGAAAAGGGTTGAAAAGGTACCGGTCCGTGAAAGAAGAAGATGTGCTTGATAAGGATCATCTCGAAGATAAATGTACACTGGCGTGAAAGGAAAATAGACAAGGCAACAATCCGTGAAAAAGTGGACATCCGTAAAAAAAGATGACATAAAGAAATACAAAGTAAAGGAATGAAAAAAGATGATGTGCGTGAAAAGGGTTTAAAAGGTACCAGTCCTTGAAAGAAGAAGATGTGCGTGAAAAGTATAATCACGAAGATAAATGTACACTGACGTGAAATGAAAAAAAAAGATGTGCGTGAAAAGCGTTAAAAAGTACCTATTCGTGAAGGAAGAAGATGTGCGTGATAAAGATAATCACGAAGAATGTACACTACGTGAAAGAAAAAAGGATAAGGCAACAATCCGTAAAAAAAGTGGACAGCCGTGAAAAAGTGGACATAAAGAAGAAAAGAAAAATGTACACTGATGTGAAAGAAAAACAGATAAGGCACCAATCCGTGAAAAAAGTGGATATACATGAAAAAAGTGGACATAACGAAATGCAAAATAAAGAAATGAAAAAAGATGGATGTGCGTGAAAAGGGTTGAAAAGGTACAAGTCCGAGAAAGAAGAAGATGCGCCTGAAAAGGATGATCCCGAAGAAAAATGTAGACTGACGTGAAAGAAAAATCGATAAGGCCCCAATCCGGGAAAAAGTGGACATCCGTGAAAAAGTAGACATAATGAATTACAAAGAAAAGGAATAAAAAAAAAGATGTGCGTGAAAAGGGTTGAATAGGTTCCAGTCCGTGAAAGCAGAAGATGTGCGTGAAAAGGATAATCAAGAAGAAAAATGTACACTGACGTGAAAGAAAAACAGAAAAACAGATAAGGCAACAATCCGTAAAGAGAGAAGATGTGCGTGATAAAGATAAAGATAATCACGAAGAATGTACACTACGTGAAAGAAAAAGGATAAGGCAACAATCCGTGAAAAAAGTGGACATCCGTGAAAAAGTGGACATAAAGAAGAAAAGAAAAATGTACACTGATGTGAAAGAAAAACAGATAAGGCACCAATCCGTGAAAAAAGTGGATATACATGAAAAACGTGGACATAACGAAATGCAAAATAAAGAAATGAAAAAAGATGGATGTGCGTGAAAAGGGTTGAAAAGGTACAAGTCCGAGAAAGAAGAAGATGCGTGTGAAAAGGATGATCCCGAAGAAAAATGTAGACTGACGTGAAAGAAAAATAGATAATGCACCAATCCGGGAAAAAAGTGGACATCCGTGAAAAAGTAGACATAATGAATTACAAAGAAAAGGAATGAAAAAAAAAAAAGATGTGCGTGAAAAGGGTTGAAGAGGTTCCAGTCCATGAAAGCAGTAGATGTGCGTGAAAAGGATAATCAAGAAGAAAAATGTACACTGACGTGAAAGAAAAACAGATAAGGCAACAATCCGGGAAAAAAGTGGACATGTGTGAAAAAAGTGGACATAACGAAATGCAAAATAAAGGAATGAAAAAGATGGATGTGCGTAAAAATTGTTGAAAAGGTACCTGTCCGTGAAAGAATAAGATGCGCGTGAAAAGGATAATCCCGAAGAAAAATGTAGACTGACATGAAAGAAAAATAGATTAGGAAAAAACTGGACAGGCGTGAAAAAAGTAGACAACAAAAAATACAATGAAAAGGAATGAAAAAGTAGATGTGCGCGAAAAGGGTTGAAAAGGTACCACTTCGTAAAAGAAGAAGATGTGCGTGAAAAGGATAATCACGAAGAAAAATGTACACTGACGTGAAAGAAATACAGATAAGGCAACAATCCGTGAAAAAATGGTCATGCGTGAAAAAAGTGGACATAAAGAAATGCAAAATAAAGATATGAAAAAAGATGGATGTGCGTGAAAAGGGTTGAAAAGGTACCAGTCCGAGAAAGAAGAAGAGGCGCGTGAATAGGATAATCCCGAAGAAAAATTAGACTGACGTGAAAGAAAAATACATAAGGCACCAATCAATGTAAAAAGTGCACAGGCGTGAAAAGGTAGACATAAAGAAATACAAAAGAAAAGGAATGAAAAAAGAAGATGTGTGTGAAAAAGGATAATCACGAAGATAAATGTACACTTACGTGAAAGACTAAAAGATAAGGCAACAATCCGTGAAAAAGTGGACAGGCGTGAAAAAATGGGACATAAAGAAATACAAAGAAAAGGAATGAAAAAAAAAGATGTGCGTGCAAAGGGTTGAAAAGGTACCTGTCCGTGAAAGAAGATGTGTGTGATAAGGATAATCACGAAGAAAAATGTACACTGCGTGAAAGAAAAATAGATTAGGCAACAATCCGTAAAAAAAAGTGGACATCCGTGAAAAAAGTGGACATAAAGAAATACAAAGGAAAGGAATGAGAAAGAAGATATGCGTGAAGAGGGATGAAAGGTACCAATCCGTGAAAGCAGAAGATGTGCGTGAAAAGAATTATCACGAAGAAAAATGTACACTGACGTGAAAGAAAAACAGATAAGGCAACAATCCGTGAAAAAAGTGGACATGCGTGAAAAAAGTGAAAATAAAAATAAATACAAAGAAAAGGATTGAAAAAAGAAGATGTGCGTGAAAAGGGTTGAAAAGGTACCTGTCCGTGAAAGAAGATTTGCGTGATAAGGATAATCACAAACAAAAATGTACACTGCGTGAAAGAAAAATAGATAAGGCACATTCCGGGTAAAAAGTGGACATCCGTGAAAAAGTGGACATAAAGAAACACATGGGAAAGCAATGAAAACAGAAGATGTGCGTGAAAAGGGTTGAAAAGGTACCTGTCCGTGAAAGAAGAAGTTGTGCGTGATAAGGATAATCACGATGAAAAATGAACACTGACGTGAAAGAAAAATAGATAAGGCACCAAACCGTGAAAATAGTGGACATGCGTGAAAAAAGTGGACATAAAGAAATGCAAAATAAAGGAATGAAAAAAAAGGATGTGCGTGAAAAGGGTTGAAAAGGATAAGTCCGAGAAAGAAGAAGATGTGCGTGAAAAGGATAATCTGGAAGGAAAAAGTAGACTGACGTGACAGAAAAATAGATAAGGCACCAATCCGCGAAAAAAATGGACAGGCGTGAAAAAGTAGACATCAAAAAATACAAAGAAAATGATTGAAAAAAGATGTGCGTGAAAAGGTTTGAAGAAGTACCAGTCCGTGAAAGAAGAAGGTGTGCGTGAAAAGGATAATCGCGAAGATAAATGTACATTGACGAGAAAAAAAAATAGATAAGGCAACAATCCGTGAAAAAAGTGGACATACGTGAAAAAGTGGACATAAACAAATACAAAGGAAAGGAATGAAAAAAGAAGATGTGCGGTAAAAGGGTTGAAAACAATACCAGTACGTGAAAGAAGATGTGTGTGTAAGGGTAATCACGAAGAAAAATGTACACTGACGTGATAAAACTGATAAGGCAACAATCAGTGAAAAAAGTGGACATGCGTGAAAAAAGTGGACATAAAGTAATGCAAGATAAAGGAATGAAAAAAGGCTGATTGTGCTTGAAAATGGTTGAAAAGGTACCAGTCCGAGAAAGAAGAAGATTTGTGTGAAAAGGATAATCCCGAAGAAAAATGTAGACTTACGTGAAAGAAAAATAGATAAGGCACCACTCACTTACGTGAAAGAATAATAAACAAGGCAACTATCCGTGAAAAAAGTGGACATGCGTGAAAAAAGTGGACATAAAGAAATACAAAGAAAAGGAATGAGAACAGAAGATGTGCGTGAAAAGGTTTTAAAAGGTACCTGTCTGTGAAAGAAGATGATGTGCGTGATAAAGAAATCTAGAAGAAAAATGTACACTGACGTGGAAGGAAAATAGATAAGACAACAATCCGTGAAAAAGGGGGACAACCGTGAAAAAAGTGGACATAAAGAAATACAAAGGAAAGGAATGAAATAAGAAGATGTGCGTGAAAAGGGTTGAAAAGGTACCAATCCGTGAAAGCAGAAGATGTGCATGAAAAGGATAAACACGAAGAAAAATGTACACTGCCGTGAAAGAAAAACAGATAAGGCAACAAAACGTAAAAAAGTGGACATCCGTGAAAAAAGTGGACATAAAGAAATACAAAGAAAAGGAATGAAATAAGATGATGTTCGTGAAAAGTGTTGAAAAGGTACCAGTCCGTGAAAGAAGATGTGCGTGAAAAAATAGTCACGCAGAAAAATGTACACTGACGTGAAAGAAAAACAGATAAGGCACCAATCCGTGAAAAAAGTGGACATTCGTGAAAAAAGTGGACATAAAGAAATGCAAAATAAAGGAATGAAAAAAGATGGATGTGCGTGAAAAGGGTTAAAAGGGTACCAGTCCGAGAAAAAAATATATTGCGCGTGAAAAGGATAATCACGAAGAAAAATTGACTGACGTGAAAGAAAAATAGATAAGGCACCAATTCGCGATAAAAGTGGACAGGCATGAAAAAATGGACATAAGGAATACATAGAAAAGAAATGACAAAAGAATATGTGCGTGAAAAGGGTTGAAAAGGTACCTACCTGTCCGTGAAAAGGATACTCACGAAGATAAATGTACACTAACGTGAAAGAAAAATAGATAAGGCAACATCCCGTCAAAAAAGTTGACATGCGTGAAAAAATTGGACATAAAGAAATACAAAACAAAGGAATGAGAAAAGAAGATGTGCGTGGAAGGGGTTGAAAAGGTACATGACCGTGCAAGAAGAAGATGTGTGTGATAAGTATAATCAAGAAGAAAAATGTACACTGACGTGAAAGAAATATAGATAAGGCAACAATCCGTGAAAAAAGTGGACATCCGTGAAAAAGTGGACATAAAGAAATACAAAGGAATGAACAATTAAGATGTGCGTAAAAATGTTTGAAAAGGTACAAATCCGTGAAAGCAGAACATGTGCGTGAAAATGATTATCACGAAGAAAAATGTACACTGACGTGAATGAACAACAGATAAGGCAACAATCCGTGAAAAAAGTGGACATGCGTGAAAAAAGGGGACATAAAGAAAAGCAAAGAAAAGGAATGAAACACGATGATGGGCGTGAAAAGGGTTGAAAAGGTACCAGTTCGTGAAACAAGAAGATGTGCATGAACAGGATAATCACGAAGATAAATGCACACTGACGTGAAAGACAAATAGATAGGCAACAATCCGTGAAAAAAGTGGACATGCGTGAAAAAATTGGACATAAAGAAATACAAAGAAAAGGAATGAAAAAAAGATGTGTTAGAAAAGGGTTGAACAGGTACCTGTTCGTGAAAAAAAAAGATGTGCGTGATAAGGATAATCACGAAGAAAAATTGATTAGGAAACAATCCGTGAAAAAAGTGAACATCCGTGAAAAAAGTGGACATCAAGAAATACAAAGGAAAGGAATGAAAAAAGAAGATGTGCGTGCAAAGGGTTAAAAAGGTACCATCACCTGAAAGCAGATGTGCGTGAAAAGGATAATCACGAAAAAAAATGTACATTGACGTGAAAGAAAAACAGATAAGGCAACAATCCGTGAAAAAGTGGACATGCATGAAAAAAGTGGACATAAAGAAATAAAAAGAAAAGGATTGAAAAAGGATGTGAGTGAAAAGGGTTGAAAAGGTACCTGTCCGTGAAAGAAGAAGATATGCGTCATAAGGATAATCACGAAGAAAAATGTACACTGCCTGAAAGAAAAATAGATAAGGCAACAATCCGGGAAAAATGTGGACATCCGTGAAAAAGTGGACATAAAGAAATACTAAGGAAAGGAATGAAAAAAGATGTGCGTGAAAAGGGTTGAAAAGGTACCTGACCGTGAAAAAAGAAGATGTGCATGATAAGGATAATCACGAAGAAAAATGTACACTGACGGGAAAGAAACAACGATAAGGTAACAATCTGTGAAAAAACCGGACGTAAGTGAAAAAAGTGGGCATAAAGAAATACAAAGAAAAGGAATGAAAAAAGATGATGTGCGTGAATAGGGTTGAAAAGGTCCCAGTCCTTGAAAGAAGAAGTAGTGCGTGATATGTACATAAAGAAATGCAAAATAAAGGAATGAAAAAAGATGGTGTGCGTGAATAGGGTTGAAAAGGTACCAGTCCTTGAAAGAAGAAGTAGTGCGTGATATGGACATAAAGAAATGCAAAATAAAAGAATGAAAAAAGATGGATGTGCGTGAAAAGGGTTGAAAAGTGACCAGTCCGAGAAAGAAGAAGATGCGCGTGAAAAGGATAATCCCGAAGAAAAATGAAGAGCGACGTGAAAGAAAAATAGATAAGGCACCAATCCGCAAAAAAAGTGGACAGGCGTGAAAAAAGTAGACATAAAGTAATACAAAGAAAAGGAATGAAAAAAGTAGATGTGCGTGAAAAGGGTTGAAAAGTTACCAGTCCGTGAAAGAAAAAGATGTGCGTGAAAAGGATAATAACGAAGATAAATGTACGCAAACGTGAAACAAAAAAGACAAGGCAACAATCTGTGAAAAAAGTGGGCATGCGAAAAACAAGTTGACATAAGGAAATACAAAGAAAATGAATGAAAAAAGAAGATGTGCGTGAAAGGGTTGAAAAGGTTCATGTCCGTGAAAGAAGAATATGCGCGTCTTAAGGATAATCAAGAAGAAAAATGTTGACTGACGTGAAAGAAAAATAGATAAGGCACCCATCCGTGAAAAAAGTGGACATCGTTGAAAAAAGTGGACATAAAGAAATACAAAGGTAAGGGATGAAAAAAGAAGATGTGCGTGAAAAGGGTTGAAAAGATACCAGTCCGTGAAAGAAGAAGATGTGCGTGAAAAGGAAAACCACGAAGAAAAATGTACACTGACGTGAAAGAAAAACAGATAAGGCAACAATCCGTGAAAAAATTGGACATTCGTGATAAAATTGGACATAAAGAAATGCGCAATAAAAGAATGATAAAGATGGATGTGCGTGAAAAGGGTTGAAAAGGTACCAGACCGAGAAAGAAGATGATGCGCTTGAAAATGATAATCCCGAAGAAAAAATGTAGACTTACGTGAAAGAAAAATAGATAAGGCACCAATCCGTGACAAAATTGGACAGGCGTGAAAAAGTAGACAAAGAAATACAATGAAAAGGAATGAAAAAATGAAGATGTGCGTGAAAAGAGTTGAAAAGGTACCTGTCTGTGAAAAAAGAAGATGCGCGTGAAAAGGATAATCTCGAAGAGAAATGTACACTGACGTGAATGAAAAATAGATAAGGCAACAATCTGGGAAAAAAGTGGACACACATGAAAAAAAGTGGACATAAAGAAATACAATGGAAAGGAATGAAAAAAGAAGATGTGCGTGAAAAGGGTTGAAAAGGTACCAGTCAGCGAAAGCAGAAGATTTGCGTGAAAAGGATAATCACGAAGAAAAATGCAAACAAGCGTGAAAGAAAAATAGATTAGGCAACAATCACTGAAAAAATGGACATGCGTGAAAAAAGTGGACATAAAGAAATACAAAGAAAAGGATTGAAAAAAGAAGATGTGCGTGAAAGGGTTGAAAAGGTACCTGTCCGTAAAAGAAGATGTGCGTGATAAAGATAATCGCGAAGAAAAATGTACACTGCATGAAAAAAAAATAGATAAGGCAACAATCCGTGAAAAAAGTGAACATCCGTGAAAAAAAGTGGGCATAAAGAAATACAAAGGAAAGGAATGAAGAAAAGAAGTTGTGCGTGAAAAGGGTTGAAAATGTACCAGTCCGTGAAAGCAGAAGATGACCGTGAAAAGGATAATCACGAAGAAAAATGTACACTGACGTGAAAAAAATAGATAAAGCACCAAACCGTGAAACATTGGACATGCGTGAAAAAAGTGGACATAAAGAAATGCAAAATAAAGGAATGAAAAAAGATGGATGTGCGTGAAAAGGGTTGAAAAGGATAAGTCCGAGAAAGAAGAAGATGTGCGTGTAAAGGATAATCTGGAAGGAAAATGTAGACTGACGTGACAGAAAAATAGATAAGGCACCAATTCGCGAAAAAAGTGGACAGGCGTGAAAAAAGTAGACATCAAAAATACAAAGAAAATGAGTGAAAAAAAGAAGATGTGCGTGGAAAGGTTTGAAGAGGAATCAGTCCGTGAAAGAAGAAGATGTGCGTGAAAAGGATAATCGCGAAGATAAATGTACACTGACGTGAAAGAAAAATAGATAAGGCAACAATCCGTGAAAAAAGTGGACATACGTGAAAAAAGTGGACATAAACAAATACAAAGGAAAGGAATGAAAAAAGAAGATGTGCGTGAAAAGGGTTGAAAAGGTACCAGTCCGCGAAAGCAGAAGATTTGCGTGAAAAGGATAATCACGAAGAAAAATGCAAACTGGCGTGAAAGAAAAATAGATAAAGCAACAATCACTGAAAAAAATGGACATGCGTGAAAAAAGTGGACATAAAGAAATACAAAGAAAAGGATTCAAAAAAGAAGATGTGCGTGAAAGGGTTGAAAAGGTACCTGTCCGTAAAAGAAGATGTGCGTGATAAAGATAATCGCGAAGAAAAATGTACACTGCATGAAAAAAAATAGATAAGGCAACAATCCGTGAAAAAAGTGAACATCCGTGAAAAAAAGTGGGCATAAAGAAATACAAAGGAAAGGAATGAAAAAAAGAAGTTGTGCGTGAAAAGGGTTGAAAATGTACCAGTCCGTGAAAGCAGAAGATGACCGTGAAAAGGATAATCACGAAGAAAAATGTACACTGACGTGAAAAAAAATAGATAAAGCACCAAACCGTGAAACATTGGACATGCGTGAAAAAAGTGGACATAAAGAAATGCAAAATAAAGGAATGAAAAAAGATGGATGTGCGTGAAAAGGGTTGAAAAGGATAAGTCCGAGAAAGAAGAAGATGTGCGTGAAAAGGATAATCTGGAAGGAAAATGTAGACTGACGTGACAGAAAAATAGATAAGGCACCAATTCGCGAAAAAAGTGGACAGGCGTGAAAAAAGTAGACATCAAAAATACAAAGAAAATGAATGAAAAAAAGAAGATGTGCGTGGAAAGGTTTGAAGAGGAATCAGTCCGTGAAAGAAGAAGATGTGCGTGAAAAGGATAATCGCGAAGATAAATGTACACTGACGTGAAAGAAAAATAGATAAGGCAACAATCCGTGAAAGAAGTGGACATACTTGAAAAAGGTGGACATTAAGAAATACAAAGGAAGAAAGGTCAAGGACACTATAAAGGCAAGGTGTGGTGCACAAATCGTGGGATATTTTACTTGAATTTAAATGGTTTTGAAGTAGATTTTCATATAGTTATTTGTTGGAGAAGTGAATTTAGTGGCTTGAGTTTATTATGAAATGATAATGGACTGAAAAAACAATCACAAAAAGGAGATATATACGATTATTGAAAATGTGTACAGGAATACACAGTTCACCTGAAAAGTGAGTAGTATAAAACCGGTTTGAGCAGGTATATTTACATGTACACATAAGTATAGACGGCAACATGTTACGGATAATTTTTTACTGTAGAACTGCCTAGTTTATTATGGACTGAAGCTTATTAAAGATTAAAGATTGAAATTCAAGACTGAAATAAAGCTTGAAGTCTACTCAAATTTTGTTCGAGAAATTCATAATAGCACATAATGTCTCAGAATCAGTCTCAGATTCAAAGTAGGAAAAATAGGAGGCAAAATGAATCTACTAGTAAGAAGGTAAAAGATTCTGAACAGGAGAGGGATTCTATATTAGAGAAATCTGTTGATACCCCGAGTAAAATTCCGCAGACCCAAGCTACTATTACAGACATGCTAAGAGAAGGACAGGTGGGTAGTAAAAGTAGGGGTCCAGATGAAACAAGACAGAATCAAGACGAAAAAACTGAAGATAGGAGCATAGAAACAATTTTAAAGTCTCTTGAAAATAAAATGAGCAAAATGGTAACAGTGGAGTATCTAGAAAAGAAGTTTAAGAAAATGATTACGGAAGAGGTTTTCACATCCAAATTAGAAGCATTGAAAAAACAGTTGAAAACCTATTTTGATAAAGAAATGGAGAAAGTGTATTCCAAAGTGCAAACTCTAGAAGAGAAAATTATTACGGCAGATGAGAGAGTGGATAGCTTAGAAGGTAGAATCCATGTTCTTGAAACAGATTTGGACAAAACTCTGAAAATAAATAAAAATCTAGAAGACAAAAGTAAAGAGAATACTGAAGAAATAAACCAACTCAAATATGCTATAAAAGCCCGTGAAACACAGATGAATGACATGGAACAGTATACCAGAGCTAATAATCTAAGAATTTACGGACTAGACGACAGAGATCCAAACGAATCAGCAGAAGATACCACGCAACACGTGATTAGGTTTCTAGGAAATAAACTTCATATCGACTTGGAAGTGACAGATATAGATATCGCCCATAGAATGGGCAGATTTAGTGCAGACGCTAACAGACCTGTTATATGTCGATTTGCGTCGAGAATGATAAGGCATAAAGTAATGAAAAATAGGAAACTTTTGAAAGGATCTGCAGTTGTAATTAAAGAAGACTTAACTAGGAAAAACGCTAAGCTCCTCCAAGATACTAAGAGTGTTGAGAACGTTGAAACGGCTTGGTCAGATCAGGGTAAAATCATTGCATTGCTAAATGGTAGTGATGAAACTGGGACCAAGCAAAAGGTAGTGGTAACTTTGGAGACAGATCTTTCTCATCCTTTAAAAGCTGACAGAGATAGACCAAGGGAGCGACCTAACAGACGCTAAAATGTGATTAGGCTATCGCTTTGGTCGTGGTCATATTATGATTTATGTGACCATCGCGAAGGCACGCCTATATAGTTTGACCCCTTTGAGTCCAACTCTCATATAGGACTGGGATTTACTGTGGTTTACAGTTTTTTTTTCTGATTTCTGCTCGGGAGCGTAGATTGTGGGTGCTCGTTGGAACCGCCTCCCTGAGGAGGTTCCAGCGGGTGTCCGCGGTCTGTGTTTTGGGACTGGAATATGAGGCATATCAGGATTTTTTCGGGGAAAAAAAAGAAATCAATTTTGGTGGAAAAATTTTGCCAATATATTTGGTCAGGAATGCTTTCCCTTTGAACCCCACTTTTATGTATTTACAGTATTTTTTCCTATTTCTGCTCGGGAACGTGGATTGTTGGTGCTCGTTGGAGTCGCCTTTCGGAGGCGGCTCTCGTGGATGCCCGCGGTCTGTGTGATTGGGCGGGAATACGAGTATAAAAAACAAAAACAAAAAAAAAAAACATTTTTTTAGGGGGTGAAAAATGTTGCCAATATATTTAAACAGGCATGTTTACTCTTTGAGTACCAGTTTTATATGGTAGAACTGGGGTTTACAGCGGTATACAGTGTTTTTCTTATTTCTGCTCCTGTGCGTGGATTGTGGGTGCTCGTTGGAACCGCCTTCCCGGGGCGGTCCTAGCGGGTGCCCGCGGTCTGCGTTTTTTGGGCTGGAGTGTAAGGAATATCTGGACTTTTTATCTGAAAAAAGGAAAAAAAAAAAGATTATTCTTAGTGGCGAAATAGCTCCAATATATTTGAACAGGCATGTTTTCCCTTTGAGTCTCACTTTTATATAGTATGGAACTGAGGTTTACAGTGGTGTACAGTATTTTTCTTATTTCTGCTCGGGAGCGTCGATTTTTTGTGCTCATTGGAATCGCCTCTCCGAGGCGGTTCTAGTGGGTGCCCGCGGCCTGTGTTTTTGGGCGAGAATATGAGGTATATAAAAAAAGAACATTATTTGGTGGTAAAATTTTGCCAGTACATTTGAACAGGCTTGTCTTCAGTCATGACCCTATAGGTGCTGTGTGGAAGCCAAGTGTCATTGTTGAAAAGAATTTAGACAACATAACCGACCCTACCACATGAGCTTACTTACCTCATTTCTTAACATATCTGGGCCCGGTTGTGCAAGGCATTGGCAAGCTCGTTGGTGATTATATTGTTAACTGTTCTGGCCGGTACAGTGTCTGGTGTTTTGATGTTTTTGCTGAAAAATTGTGAATGGCTTTTGCAAATGCAAAAGCTGCTTACCCATTTTTTTTTTCTTTTCAGCAAAAATATAAGCATATCGGCCATACTAAATGATAAAAGATTTAGCGAATGTTAACTAACGAAATCAATAGTTTGGAACAGCTGGCCCCTGATATGTTAAAACGACTTAAATAAGAATGAATGTCATGATGTAGTTTCCTGACATGAGATTTTGTCGAATCCGATGCGGCTTTGTCAAGAAGATGACTTACAGTGAGCTCTCGTTATCACAAACCTCAAGGAACCAGAAATGTTAGTTTGAAATAACAGAAATTTCCGACAGTAGGTTTATATATCCAATGAACATATCGTAAAGTAACAGTGCACAAAAGTTTGTTTGACTAAAGCTGCAGTTTGATATATCAGTGTTTGAGATGACTAGAGCGGCTGTATTATGTCATAATCACTGCATGGGCCTATGTTCTGTAAGGGAGTGGAGGCCATAGTTTTAATTTTTAGTATTAAGGTTATAAGACATTTGTTCTCACAAAATTCTGCACGTATATCTCAAGCGACTTGGCGCCTGCGAGGCACGGTTGGCGTAGGCTACGCCTGCGCAACAGAATTTGGGAGGACGTCGAGTCGGCGTCGAATCAACTTAGCAATGTTGAATCGGCGTTGACTCGGGGTTGTTTGCTTGGAGATATTTGTTTTATACATAGCAGTAAAATCAATGCACATCTGAAATAAATAAAAGTGATATTTCACAATGTGAAAAATAACTTGACCATGCTATTTTCACAACAGCAGCCCGGTCTACTTTTTCCGCAAAAGTCATTAACTAACGATGAAATAATTCTAAAAAATACCTTGAAATATTATTCTTTGAACTGTAAAAATGCTGTATCAAAAATGGCGATCTGGTTATGTTTTGCAACTGACAGGTATGACGTCATAGCCAAGTCAAAAACTGTGACGTAAGACCCGATTGATCAGTCACAATTTTAATTATTCGAAAATATTATAAAATAAAAAGAATATTTACTTTGTTTTTCGATGAATATCAGACATATTGCTTCTCGTGTGTTGAAAGCATCTGAATTTTCACTCGCGCTCTGCAATGGTGAGAACTCCGATGTTTTTAACGCTCTCGATGGCGACTGATTTTTAAACCAGAACCATGCTGGCTAGAAATCAAAATGGTTGAATCTGAAAACTTAAAGGTGAAACATGAATGGAAATGTAATAAACAGTTTATTTTGCTGTTTTGATTAACTCGTGTTCTGGGCCTTTGGTTGAAACAACTCGCTCGCTATCGCCCACTCGTTTTTCGCTCGGGAGCCTTCCCGGCGGGCACACGTCGTTAGGGCAACGTCAAATCAACGTCGGTGCAACGTCATGGCGTTGCACCGACGTTGATGTGACGTTGCATAAACGCCCCGACGTTTCACTAACGTTGATGTGACGTCACATTTACGTCTTGTGCCTGCCGGGCTCATCGCGGAGGTGCGCCTATGTTATTTTGACCTCCTTGAACCCCGCTTTTATATAGCGGAACTGGGGTTTGTGGGGGGCAAATCTTGTTTTTCTTATTTCTCCTCTCGGGAGTGGTTCGTGGTTGCTCGTTGGGGCCGCCTCGACGAGACGGTTGTAACGAGCACCTGCGGTGTGTATTTTGTTCGGAGATGGGATTATTATCACAATTTTTCATCTTGGGGAGTCCGTTCTTTCGGCGGTAAACGTCCTGAGTGTTTACATGGGCGTGTTTTCGTGGTGGGGGCGCTTGAGTTGTTAAACGTTTCGGCGTCAGATTGAGGTCGGCTATAGTGGAGTAAAGTTTGTGACGGAAAGTAAATAGATCGGACTGCAAATGCGGTGGCTTTGCGCTGACGCGTGCATGCAATTAGGACCCCTGACGTTCTCCTTTGCGGGGAGGAGTGTCGTTTGCATGAGGGTACTTACTTCTACCCCCGGCCCGGACATAGACTCATTTTGCTAATTAGAACCTGAGGCGGTTCTAGGAAACCACGTCATTGTTTTGGACATGAATGAAAAAATATTGAAATCTTTGGCACAAAAAAGGTCGTTAAAATAAAATAAATAAATGCAAATTGAAATAATACATATTTATGATACAGCTGAACTTCGATAACTCGAACACTTCTAGGCCCTTGAATATTTGTTTGAACCATTGAGAGAAGCCCCCGTGGTGTAGTGGTTACGCTACTCGCCTTGTGGACCAGGGGTCGTAGGGTCGATCTCGGGCTTCTCCGGACCTTTGGGTGAGTCTTTGAACCGAGACCCGTGTCCGAATGACCTAAGCTGTGGTGGGACGTAAAACTCAAACACTCACTCACTGAACCATTGAGACCTACTCACCGAGCCTGGTCTTGAAATATACAGGGGACCACTTTAGGATATCTTAACGATCTTAAAATAATAATAATAATAATAATAATAATAATAATAATAAAAAGGAATTTTGTGTCTACACATTCGAATCGCCTCATTCAGGCGATTTTTATGAGTACGCGCAGTATATCATTTCAAAATAACGTAAAAAAAAACGGATAAAATTCCAAATAAATGGTTATCTGAAGCTTTGGGAACACCCGAACGAGTTCGAATTAGCCGTGATAAACGAACTATTAGTGTTCGAGTTACCGAAGTTTCACTGTAGTTGGGTTCAACTGAGAACTTGACAATTCAAATAAAGAATGGTATATTTTATGTTAAGTATTGTTGTCGCGGGTGGAGCTGGCAGGGCGGAACCACTCAGATATTGCCATTCTGTCAAATTCGGAGTCCACATGGGAATTCTGTGGGTTGAATCGCGTGTGCTTCTTCGGGGCTGAACAGGTGACCCTATACACAATAGTCTGACCCGTGTTATAGTTAAAATCACATACTCGAGTGACTTGGTTTGCCTATCATAAAGACAGGTGCTCCGCCCTGCCAATCTTTCGCCAGCTCGATATTAATGAAATGATGTTGAGAGACCTGTATATGTAATAAACAAGAATAAATTGCACATATCGACAGACAGACGCTTAAATGAGGCACAACGTCAGACAAGCGTCGACACGACGAAGATTTAGCTTCTGGACGCTGAATCAGCGTCGATTCGACGACTGCCAGACGAAGAATAAGATAGCTTATTTACCGATAGATAGTTTTGTGTAGCCGAACCATACCCCGCGGACACATGCCGTTGGGGCGACGTCGGATGGGCTTGCATGTGGCGTCGTGTCGTTGCTGCGATGTCACGTCGACGTTGGACGTCGTCGTGACGTTTGTGCAGCGTCACATTGGCGTCAGTGCGTTTGGCGTTGCCCTGGCGACCTGTGCCTCCTGGGTGCGGTCCGAGCTTTTTTCTTTTGGCAAACTTACGATGCTTACCTTATTATGATTGTAATCCTATTTCACTATATCAGCTGATATTGAACATCTGTAATACTTTCATTCACAGATTTGCGTCACACGCGATCACACGAATTGCATGAGAGGTCAAATCTGTGAATGGCAGGTGTAATTGCACTAAGAAAAATATACGGAAGACTTTGGGTTCCATAAGCTGAATAATAAAGTTAATGATAAAAGTATCGCCTATTTGAGGTCATTATTTAAAATATGTATGTTTAATTTGCATGTTGCTAGATTATTATAAAGAATTAAAACTATCGGAAAAAATAATGGTAAGCGCCTCTTATAATATAGTTTTAAAAATTTGACTAAAATACATGAGACTGGCATGGGCCTTTTGAAGTGCTTTTTTGTTTGATTTGAAGTCATATATTTTATACTGAAACGGACCAAGAGCATCAGGTCTCTCACCGGTGTGGCTTTGAGCCGACTAGGATCATATGTGAGACGCCAAGTTATGCAGCGGAAGGTCAGGTGGCTTTTTTCTCCGAGTACTCCGTTTTTCAGCCAACGCTGATAATCTTGAAAGAGCTGTAAACCAAATAGAAACAGAAAAGAGAACGTGTAAATAAAGGATATCCATCACCCATTGCTCTGGTCCATGCGGTTCTTAGTCAAGGAATTAACGTGTTCTTGTAGTTTATGGTGCGGACGTTGAATCAGGACCTCACTCTCAAGCAGGCACACGCCCCTAGGTCAACTTCAAATCAACGTCGGTGCAACGTCAGGATGTTGCATCGACGTGGATGTGACGTTGCATAAACGTCGTGACGTTGTGTCAACGTCGATTTGACGTCATAATTACGTCATGTACCTGCTGGGTCAGAACCGCATCAGTGAAACATGGAAGAGCCGTGGCAAGCCCATGTGGACCATGCATCCCTCTTGTGAAATGAGGCCCCCCCCCTTAGCCCCTCTCTTTACAGAGAAAACTGGGGTCCACGGGGTATGCGTTATTTTTCTCCTTCTCCCGGATGTGCGCTATGTGTGTTCGTTAGAACCGCCTCAATTCGGCGTCTCTGGCCTATATTTGCGGATTGAATGGAAGAAATATCACGAATATTCACCAGAAAAGTAGCAATTTTGGAAATGTATAAATGCACTACGCCGCACAGGTGAGTTACCACACGTATATGTACGAGCAACCGGCTGCATGTCGGGGCCTCCCCATTGATGCGGTTCTAGAGGTTGGTAATTTGAGTATATATTTGGAGCAGTCACAATTTGTTAGATAATGCCCCCTAACTAAGAGATACATGTAATCTTAAATATGTATTATCTGTACTATGATTTTTTCCTTCGCATTTTCATAGGTTTTTAATACGAGAATATTGGGAGTATTGAGTACGTACGTACGTGCATAAGTACGTACGTACATGCGTATGTACTTCTGTGTCCGCTCTACCGCCTACACTTATTTATATATTTTATATAACTTCACATAGGTGTTGCTTATGATAGTCGACTTTTAGGATCATGACCTTGGGGTCTGGGTCGCTGTGATTATTCTAAAAAAAAAAAAAAAAAAAACTTTGCCATCGCTCTATCGTCTACAACTATTGATGGATTCTAATATAACTTTACGCGAATGTTGCAGTTGACAATATCTCGGGCGATTTCGACTTTCAATGTCATGACCTCAAAGTCAAGGTCACTGTAGATATTTTTAGAAACATTTTGTTGTCGCTCTAGCACCTGTCTTTGTCGATGGATTCTGATATAACTTCACACAAATGCTGAATAAGGTGGTGCCTCGGGTGTGCCTGGCTTTCGGGTGCGGGCCCAGGGTCGGCTTCGCTGTGGCAATTTTTTTTATAAACTTTACCAACGATCTGACGCCTAAACTGGTTGATAGATTATAATATAACTTCATACGTGTGTTTGGTATGAGGGTGTCTTGAGCGAGTTCGACTTTTGGGGTCCAGGGCTCAGGATTGAGACTGCTGTGGTTATCTTTTCTCCTTTTTATCTTTTTTTTTTTTTTTTTTTGCTAACCCGTAGGGATAATATCAGTTTTTCGAAGGATTGTACATCACTCGGGAATTTTCTAAAGTGTCATGTAGGTGAAATAATCAGTCAATTTTTGTACGGCCTAACGGGCACCCTTTTGGATGTATGTCTATGTAGGCGAGTGGCCGCGCTTGGAAGCCATCTTAGAGGAGTATATTTTATTTTATTTATTTATTTATTTATTTATTTATTTATTTACCTTACAGTTGTTGTTTTTGATAGCGCCTTTGGACAGATGGATTGTGTATTTCGGCATGGCTGGTCGCATATATTGGTATATAGGTTCTGAATCCTTAGTTATGTTTCTTATATTAAACGCAGGGAATTTTTATCACGGACTTTTATAGCGGAGACGCTGAGTCGTGTGGATGGAGTCTTGTGGTCGTTCGGTCTTACCACTGAATCTTTGTGGGGGCGCTATGGACGTGAGTTCTTATGGGTTCTTCTCGGGGCCTGCATTTTTCATTAGGGGTTGTTAGTTGGCATTGGTAAATATAGGTGGGGGGACTCAACACCGTGGGTGATGATTAAGGTATACCGCCGAGATTGCTGCTTTTTAGATAGTGGACTGTATAAGGCGCAATTGGTGAGCGGATTAGCCGACAGTCGGATGCTTGAAACAGATTATTACACCTTGATCCTATGCACATATAATGGTTTAATCTTATGAAATAAGATATTTCTCCTTTTTGTGAGTGTTCTTGATGTGTTATTTATTTTATGTGAACATACATGTATTTCGTTGTTGGCAAACAAGAATTCTTTTAAATATGAAGCCACCTACCCTTTTTAAACTCAAAGACCGAATGATTGGTAAGCGTTTGGCAACTATGATGCCAATTATTTATAGGTGCCGCCTTAGTACACCTTTTTATTTAACTAAGAAATAATGACCAATCCTGTTACGTTTGTAAGTATGAATTGTCAGGGTCTTTCCAATAAAATTAAGAGAGCAGATACCCTTAATTTTTTAAGAAACAAAAGGTATTCTATTTATATGTTACAAGACACTCATTTTACTGATAAAGAGGAAAATTATATTCGTACTCAGTGGGGTTTTGAGTGTTATTTTAGTAATTTCTCTTCCAGTTCTAGGGGGGTAGCAATACTTTTAAATAATAATTTTGAATTCAAAATACACCAGGTAGATAAAGATGAAAATGGAAATAAGTTAATTTTAGATATGGATATCGAAGGAAGACGTTTAACATTAATTAATATATATGGACCAAACAGAGATGATCCAGAATTTTACTGTAGACTATTAAAACAAATTAATGAAATTGAAAACCAAATTATTCTTGCAGGAGATTTTAATCTAATTTTAAACCCAGACAATGATTTTATTAATTATAGAAACCTTAATAACCCTAAAGCTAGAGAGCAAGTTTTAAATCTTATGATTGAGGCTGATTTGATTGATGTCTGGAGGGAACTAAATTTAGAAAATCTGCAATATACATGGAGAAGAAAAAACACACATCAAAAAGCTAGATTAGACTTCTTTTTAATTTCTGAAACACTGTTTACAGATACGGAAGAGGCTAAAATCATGCCGGGATATAAAACGGACCATTCTTTAATATTCTTGAAAATAAATTTTGGAAAATTTGAAAAAGGAAAGTCATACTGGAAATTCAATAATTCTTTATTAAAAGATCATAATTATATTACTGAAGTTAAGAAAGTAATAAAAGATACGATATCACTTTATTCAACTGAAATTCAACAAGATTCTGCACAAAATACAAACGAAACGACATCCCGGAGTATTCAATTTTCTATAAGTGATAGTCTATTTTTTGATGTGCTTTTGATGGAAATAAGGGGTTCGACAATATCATTTTCAAGCCACCGAAAGAAAGTTATGAATAATAGGGAAAACGAATTATTGACAGAAATCGAAAATCTAGAAAACCAGGAAAATATAAACTTTGATTTGTTAGAACAAAAACGTAAAGAACTTTATGATATTAGGCAAATTAAAATGGAGGGAGCCAAAATAAGATCTAAAGCAAGATGGGTTAGTGATGGGGAAAAAGTTACAAAATATTTCTGTAACATGGAAAATAGAAATTTTGTTAGTAAATCTATGAACAGTCTACGCATAGAAAACGGGACACTTATCACGGATCAATCTGAAATCCTGAATGAAACAATGTCTTTTTATAAGAAATTATACACAAAGAAAAATACAAGTGACATTAATTTAGATTATTTATTTAATGCAACAGAAATTCCTAAATTAACAGAGCCTCAAAAAGACTCACTAGAGGGTGTTATTACATATGAAGAGATATTACTTTGTCTTAAAAAGTCTTCTAATAACACTAGCCCAGGATTTGATGGCTTTACTTATGAATTTTTTAAGTTCTTTTGGAACGATCTGGGCCATTTCTTAGTAAGGGCAATCAATTTTTGCTTTCAAAACGGAGAGCTCACAGACTCATTAAAACGAGGAATAATAACATGTATTCCTAAAGGGAATAAAGACAAACTACTTTTAAAAAACTGGAGGCCTATATCTTTATTAAATACATCTTATAAATTAGCTTCATCATGTATTGCAGAAAGAATTAAAAAGGTTCTGCCGTATATAATAAATGACGACCAAACTGGGTTCATTGCTGGAAGATACATAGGAGAAAATATCCGACTGTTGTATGATACTATTTACTATGCAGAAAAGCATAAAATTCCGGGTATGTTGCTTTTGATTGATTTTGAAAAGGCCTTTGATAGTGTTTCTTGGGATTTCCTATATAAAGTCCTAGAGTTTTTTAATTTTGGAGAGTCCTTCATAAAGTGGGTAAGATTATTCTATACAAATAGTCAGTCCTGTGTTATTGTAAACGGGCACCTGTCGGACTGGTTTTTCTTACAAAGAGGCTGCCGCCAGGGAGACCCTTTGTCACCCTATTTGTTCATCATTTGTGCAGAAATATTGGCGCATCTCATACGTTACAATAAGGATATAAAAGGCATTACAATAGGTAATGTCGAGTTTCTTGTTTCACAGTATGCCGACGATACGTCACTGATTCTTGATGGTTCAGAGAAATCACTAGAAAATTGTCTTAAAGTTTTAAAACTATATGCCAATGCCTCCGGCCTTCATGTTAATATGGACAAAACAAAAGTTATATGGATAGGATCAGCAAAATATAGTAATATTAAATTTTGTGAGGATTATAACTTAAATTGGGAAAATAATGAATTTACTGTACTAGGGGTAAAATTTACAAAATCTTTAAAAGACATAGTGGATATTAACTATAATGATAAAATAAATGAATTGAAGAAACTCGTTTTGAATTGGTCTAAAAGAATTCTTACACCGCTTGGGAAAATAACTGTTATCAAGAGTTTAGCTATTGCAAAGATAAATCACCTCTTTTTATCGCTTCCCTCTCCATCAAAGGAAATAATTGATGTTATTCAAAAAATGTTTTATGATTATTTATGGAATAAGGGTCCTGACAAAATTAAAAGAACAGTAATTACTCAAGATTATAATCAGGGAGGTCTTAGAATGTTAGATGTAGATTCGTTTATTAAATCTTTAAAACTTACTTGGGTAAGGAGAATTCTAAATAATTGTAATAGTAAATACAGTCGAATGGTTTTAGATACATATCCATTTATAAATGATTGTCTACAGTATGGGAGTAAATATATCGAACTAATGAGAATTAGGATAGATAATGATTTTTGGAAAGACGTCATTACATGTTTAGACTCGTTTAATGAAATATTAAGGCCGACAAGTTGGAACGAACTATTATGTACCCCTCTTTGGTTTAACAAATGCATAAAGGTCGGAGGCAATGTTGTGTTCTATAGAAGCTGGAAAAATAAGGGTATTACATTTGTTAATGATCTACTAGACCAAAATGGGGAAATCTTATCTGCAACAGAATTTCAACAGAAGTATAACTTTAGACCTAATTTTATACAGTTTGAAGGTTTTGTGAGGAGTGTTAAAGATTATATATTTAGTTTTACTTTTGCACCTTTTCTATATAGACAATTTGATCCTATTAGACCTTTCTTAGTCGAATTTTTATTGAAACAGAGCAAAGGATGTAGAAATTTATATGATAAATTTGTAAACAAAAATAATGCACCTTCAGCCATACGAAAATGGCAACATGAACTTAATTTGTCCCAACATCATAACTGGGAAAAAATTTTTACTTTACCTTTTAAGGTTACTGCAGATACTAGTTTAAGATGGCTACAAGTAAGGATCATTCATCGAGTATTAGGAACTAATTATCTCCGTTCAAAAATGAATTTACAAACAAACCCTAATTGCACATTCTGTAATAAACACCTTGAAACTATTAAACACTTATTTTGGGATTGCGAACCTTCAAAATACTTCTGGGACGGTTTTCAAATGCTTTTACGGGACAATTGTGGTTTAGTTAATATAGATCTAAATGTAAATGATATTCTCTTTGGAAATCCAGACTTTGATTACAAATTAAATGAATTAATATTAATTGGCAAAAAACAAATTTTTCTGAGGAAAATGGAACGAAAAGTACCTTCTTTGGTCGCTTTCAGCAAGGATATCAATATACACTATAGGGTGGACAAGTTTAATGCTGTGAAACACCAAACCAGGCGAGCCTTTGAAAAAAAGTGGGAAAAATATTTAAATTTAATAGAATGATGTATTTGGCGCCTTGGTTGCATTCGAAGATATATGATAAGAATATCTGCTGGTTTGACTTTCTGTATGGTAATATGGTTTGCCAACACTATTTACATGTATGTAACACACATTGTACGTGCTATTTTTAGCAAGGTGACTTTGTCTTTTTTATGTTTTGCTTTTTCTTTGTTACTTTCTTTTGTATGTTTATTTTTTGTTTTGTTCTTTTTCTCACATAGACATTTTTCGTATTTAAAAATGTATTTTTAAACACACCTTTCTCGCACTCAATTACGAAGAGCTAGGTTTGTTTGGCATCAAACCACTGGTTAGCATGGTTGGCATTGCGCATTCTTGTATGCTTCTCAATAAAATGATAGAGATATCTCAGTGAAATCTAAATGGGTATTTTCACTGTTTGAAACAGTGAAAACACGATTTCTACTTTTTCACTGTTTGTGAAGACGATGAATCCTAAAAAAAAACATATTCTCTGTTTGTGAAAAGAAAATTGGTTAAATAGAGGGTCCTGCATGAGTGTTCGTGTGTTGTTGGGTTTGTTGGGCGAGTTAGGAAAAGGGATAAAATGCTAGGCTTCGCCGAGCATTTTGTCGCTTTTCCTTGACGAGTTTTATAGATTCGGTAATGCATGTGCACGAATGCTGGATTCTGTTTATCATATGAAATTTTAAACGCATTTAATTCACGACTGTATAACAAAAATGTCAATATTCAGTCATTAATAAACGTGACGTTGTTAAGGACGTCGTACGTGTGAAGTTAGGAAGCATATCTAACCTATTCGCATATTACATACAATATTGGAATATGGATCTGTGAATGACGTTTTTACATTCTCGGACACTACGTCATATGAGAAATGAACGTCACATGTTATTAATGCGGGGCAGAAATTACTTCACGCATATTTTCATGTAATTCTGACGTTGATAACGCCGCTTTTGGCTCCTATGCATCATAAATAATGCACTCAGAGCCAACCAAGCTTAGCAACTGTGGACATTAGCTAGTGAACTATTTGATAAAGTTGCATCTTGCTGTTTTCCAGGTGAATTTCACCTAATTTTATACCTAGTTAACACACTGAACACCTCTAAATTTACGTGAAATCGCCCTGGAAAAAGTTTGTTCTCTGTGATGATGGCTTTGAAACTGCGTTACCAATTAGAATTTAAAGGATGGGGGAAAAATCAATGTTTGATCAGTTTTTGTTTCACTCGTGGGCACCGAAAGAAGTATTTTCACTCGTGGCTTTCTCACTCGTGAAATGCCTCTTTCGGTGTTTCTTTCTGTGGAGTAGATGTTTGCCTTACACTTGGAAAAATCAAATTTCCTCCATGTCTATTGTAGACACATACAACATTGTCATATATGTGTATTTATATGAAATGCCGTTTAAACTATAGCTAGATGGCTTTGCTTACTGTTTAAGTACTCTGTATAATGTCTGTGTGTATAAATTGAAAATGAAATAAAAAATAAATTATAAAAAAAAAAAAAAAAAAAAATAAAATAAAAAAAAAAAAAAAAGAAATACAAAGGAAAGGAAAGACAAAAAGAAGATGTGCGTGAAAAGGGTTGAAAACAATACCAGTACGTGAAAGAAGAAGATGTGCGTGAAAAGGATAATCACGAAGAAAAATGTACACTGACAGATAAGGCAACAATCCGTGAAAAAAGTGGACATGCGTGAAAAAGTGGAAATAAAGTAATGCAAGATAAAGGAACGAAAAAAGCTGAATGTGCTTGAAAAGGGTTGAAAAGGTACCAGTCTGAGAAAGAAGAAGATTCGTGTGAAAAGGATAATCCCGAAGAAAAATTTAGACTGACGTGAAAAAAAAATAGATAAGGCACCACTCACTTACGTGAAAGAAAAATAAATAAGGCAACAATCCATGAAAAAAGTGGACATGCATGGAAAAAGTGGACATAAAGGAATACAAAGAAAGGGAATGAGAAAAGAAGATGTGCGTGAAAAGGTACCTGTCCGTGAAAGAAGATGATGTGCGTGATAAGGATAATCTCGAAGAAAAATGTACACTGACTAGAAAGGAAAATAGATAAGGCAACAATCCGTGAAAAAAGGGGGACAACCGTGAAAAAAGTGGACATAAAGAAATACAAAGTAAAGGAATGAAAAAAGAAGATGTGCGTGAAAAGGGTTGAAAAGGTACCAATCCGTGAAAGCAGAAGATGTGCGTGAAAAGGATAATCACTGACGAGAAAGAAAAACAGATAAGGCAACAATACGTGAAAAAGTGGACATCCGTGAAAAAAAAACAAATACAAAGAAAAGGAATGAAAAAAGATGATGTTCGTTAAAAGTGTTGAAAAGGTACCAACCGTGAAAGAAAATGTGCGTGAAAAGGATAGTCACAAAGATAAATGTACACTGACGTGAAAGAAAAACAGATAAGGCACTAATCCGTGAAAAAAGTGGACATTTGTGAAAAAAGTGGACATGAAGAAATGCAAAATAAAGGAATGAAAAAAATGGATGTGCGTGAAAAGCGTTGAAAAGGTACCAGTCCGTGAAAGAAGAAATTGCGCGTAAAAAGGATAATCACGAAGAAAAATGTAGACTGACGTGAAAGAAAAATAGTTAAGGCACCAATTCGCGATAAAAGTGGACAGGCTTGAAAAAAGTAGACATAAGGAATACATAGAAAAGAAAGGAAAAAAGAAGATGTGCGTGAAAAGTGTTGAAACGAAAAAGATGTGCGTGAAAAGGATACCCACGAAGTTAAATGTACACTACCGTGAAAGAAAAATAGATACGGCAACAACCCGTGAAAAAAGTTGACATGCGTGAAACAAGTGGACATAATGAAATACAAAGAAAAGATATGAGAAAAGAAGATGTGCGTGGAAGGGGTTGAAAAGGTACATGACCGTGCAAGAAGAAGATGTGTGTGATAAGTATAATCAAGAAGCAAAATGTAAACTGACGTGAAATAAAAATAGATAAGGCAACAATCCGTGAAAAAAGTGGATATCCGTGAAAAAATGGACATAAAGAAATACAAAGGAAAGGAATGAAAAACGAAGATGTGCGTGAAAATATTTGAAAAGGTAGCAATCCGTGAAAGCAGAAGATGTTCGTGAAAAGGATAATCACGAAGAAAAATGTACACTGACGTGAAAGAAAAGCAGATAAGGCAACAATCCGTGAAAAAATGGACATGCTTGAAAAAAGTGGACATAAAGAAATACAAAAAAAGGAATGAAACAAGATGATGTGCGTAAAAGGGTTGAAAAGGTACCAGTCCGTGAAACAAGAAGATGTGCGTGAACAGGATAATCACGAAGATACGTGTACACTGACGTGAAAGACAAATAGATAGGCAAAAGGGTTGAAAAGGTACCAGTCCGTGAAACAAGAAGATGTGCGTGAACAGGATAATCACGAAGATAATTGTACACTGACGTGAAAGACAAATAGATAGGCAACAATCGGTGAAAAAAGTGGGCATGCGTGAAAAAAGTGAAAATATAGAAATACAAAGAAAAGGAATGAAAAAAGATGTGCGTGAAAAGGGTTGAAAAGATACCTATCCGTGAAAAAAAAGATCTGCGTGATAAGGATAATCACGAAGAAAAATGTACACTGCGTGAAAGAAATAATTGATAAGGCAACAATCCGTGAAAAAAGTGGACACTTGTGAAAAAGTAGACATAAAGAAACCCAAAGGAAAGGAATGAAAAAAGAAAATGTGCATGAAAAGGGTTGAAAAGGTACCAGTCCTAGAAAGCAGAAGATGTGCGTGAAAAGGATAATCGCGAAGATAAATGTACACTGACGTGAAAGAAAAATACATAAGCCAACAATCCGTGAAAAAAGTGGACAAACGTGAAAAAAGTGGACATAAACAAATACAAAGGAAAGGAAAGACAAAAAGAAGATGTGCGTGAAAAGGGTTGAAAACAATACCAGTACGTGAAAAAAGAAGATGTGCGTGAAAAGGATAATCACGAAGAAACATGTACACTGACGTGATAGAACAGATAAGGCAACAATCCGTGAAAAAAGTGGACATGCGTGACAAAAGAGGACATAAAGTAATGCAAGGAATGAAAAAAGCTGAATGTGCTTGAAAAGGGTTGAAAAGGTACCAGTCCGAGAAAGAAGAAGATTCGTGTGAAAAGGATTATCCCGAAGGAAAATGTAGACTGGCGTGAAAGAAAAATAGATAAGGCACCACTCACTTACGTGAAAGAAAAATTAATAAGGCAACAATCCGTGAAAAACGTGGACATGCGTGAAAAAATTGGACATAAAGAAATACAAAGAAAAGGAATGAGAAAAGAAGATGTGCGTGAAAAGGGTTGAAAAGGTACGTGTCCGTGAAAGAAGATGATGTGCGTGACCAATAGAAAAGGCAACAATCTGGGAAAAAGGGCACATCCGTGAAAAAGTGCACATGAAAAAATACAAAGGAAAGGAATGAAAAAAGATTTGCGTAAAAAGGGTTGAAAAGGTACCTGGCCGTGAAAAAAGATGCACGTGATGAAGATAATCACGAAGAAAAATGTACACTGACGGGAAAGAAAAATAGACATGCGTGAAAAAAGGGGACATAACGAAATGGAAAATAAAGGAATGAAAAAAGATGGATGTGCGTGAAAAGGGTTGAAAAGGGACCAGTCCGAGAAAGAAGAAAATGCGCGTGAAAAGGATAATCCCGAAGAAAAATGTAGACTGACGTGAAAGAAAAATAGATAATGCACCTGTCCGTGAAAAAAGATGACAGGAGTGAAAAAAGTAGACATAAAGAAAAACAAAGGAAAGGAATGAAAAAAGAAGACGTGCGTGCAAAGGGTTGAAAAGGTACCCGTCCGTGAAAGAAGAAGATGTGCGTGAAAAGGATAATCACAAAGAAAAATGAACACTGACGTGAAAGAAAAATAGATAAGACAACAATCCGTGAAAAAAGTGGACATGCGTGAAAAATCGGACATAAAGAAATGAAAAATAAAGGAATGAAAAAAGATGGATGTTCGTGAAAAGGTACCAGTCAAAGATAGAAGAACATGCGCGTGAAGAGGATAATACCGAAGAAAAATGTTGACTGACGTGAAAGAAAAATAGTCAAGGCACCAATCCGTGAAAAAGTGGACAGGCATGAAAAAAAATAAACATAAAGAAATACAAAGAAAAGGAATGAAAAAAAGATGTGCTTGAAAAGGGTTGAAAAGGTACCTGTCCGTGAAAGAAGAGGATGTGCGTGATAAGGATGATCACGAAGAAAAATGTACACTGATGTGAAAGAAAAATAGATAGGGCAACAATCCGCGAAAAAAGTGCACATGCTTGAAAAAAGTGGACATAAAGAATTACAAAGGAAAGAAATGAAAAAAGATTTGCATGAAAAGGGTTGAAAAGGTACCAGTCAAGGAAAGCAAAAGATGTGTGTGAAAAGGATAATCACGAAGAAAAATGGACACTGACGTGAAAGAAAAACAGATAAGGCAAAAAGCAGTGGAAAAAATGGACATGCGTGAAAAAAATGGACATGAAAGAAATGCATGATAAAGGAATTTAAAAAGACGGATGTGCGTGAAAAGGGTTGGAAAGGTACCTGTCCGTGAAAGAAGAAGATGCGCGTGAAAAGGATAATCCCGAAGGAAATGTAGACTGACGTGAAAGAAAAATAGATAAGGCACAATCCGAGAAAAAAGTGGACAGACGTGCAAAAAAGTAGACATAAAGAAATAAAAAGAAAAGGAATGAAAAAAGAAGATGTGCGTGAAAAGGGTTGAAAAGGTACCAGTCTATGAAAGAAGATGTGCGTGTTAAGGTTAATCACGAAGATAAATGTACACTATTTGAAAGAAAAATAGATAAGGCAACAATCCGTGAAAAAAGTTGACATACGTGATTATAGTGGACATAAAGAAATACAAAGAAAAGGAATGAAAAAAAAGAAGATGTGTGTGAAAAGGGTTGAAAAGGTATCTGCCCGTGAAAGAAGATGTGCGTTATAAGGATAATCACGAAGAAAAATGTACACTGACGTGAACGAAAAATGGATAAGGCAACAATCCGTGAAAATAAGTCGAACATCCGTAAAAAAATGGACATAGAGAAATACAAAGGTAAGGAATGAAAAAAGGAAGATGTGCGTGAAAAGGGTACAAAAGGTACTAGTCCGTGAAAGCAGAAGAATGTGCGTAAAAAGGATAACGACGAAGAAAAATATACACTGACGTGAAACAAAAACAGATTAGGCAACAATCCGTGAAAAAGGTGAACATGCTTGAAAAAAAGTGAAAATACAGAAATGCAAAATAAAGGAAAGAAAAAAGATGGATGTCCGTGAAAATTGTTGAAAAGGTACCAGTCCGAAAAAGAAGAAGACGCGCGTGAAAAGGATACTCCCGAAGAAAATTGTAGACTGACGTGAAAGAAAAATAGATAAGGCACCAATCCGTGAAAAAAGTGAACAGGCGTGAAAAAGTAGAGATAAAGAAATACAAAGAAGACGAATAAAAAAAAAGATGTGCGTGAAAAGGGTTGAAAAGGTACCAGTCCGTGAAAGTAGAAGATGTGTGTGAAAAGGATAATCACGAAGATAAATTTACACAAACGTAAATTAAAAACAGATAAGGCAACAAACCGAGAAAAAATGGACATGCTTGAAAAAAGTGGACATAAAGAAATGCAAAATAAAGGAATGAAAAAAGATGTATGTGCGGGAAAAAGCTTGAAAAGGTACCGGTCCGTGAAAGAAGAAGATGCGCGTGAAAAGGATAATCCCGAAGAAAAATGTAGACTGACGTGAAAGAAAAATAGATCAGGCACCAATCCGTGAAAAAAGTTGACAGGCGAGAAAAAAGGAGACATAATGAAAAACAAAGGAAAGAAATGAAAAAAGGAGATGTGCGTGAAAAGGGTTGAAAGGGTACCCGTCCTCGAAAGAAGAAGATGTGCGTGAAAAGGATAATCATAAAGATAAATGTACACTGACTTGAAAGAAAAATAGATAAGACAACAATCCGTGAAAAACGTGGGCATGCGTGGAAAAAGTGGACATAAAGAAATGTAAAATAAAAGGAATGAAAAAAGATGGATGTGCGTGAAAAGGGTTGAAAAGGTACCAGTCCAAGAAAGAAGAAGATGCGCTTGAAAAGGATAACCCCGAAGAAAAAAGTTAACTGACGTGAAAGAAAAATATATACGGCACCAATCCGTAAAAAAGTGTACATGCGTGAAAAAAGTAGACATAAAGAAATACAAAGAAAGGGAATGAAAAAGATGTGCTTGAAAAGGGTTCAAAAGGTACCTGTCCGTGAAAGAAGAAGATGTGCGTGATAAGGATAATCACGAAGAAAAATGTACACTGACGTGAAAGAAAAATAGATAAGGCAACAACCGTGAAAAAAGTGGACATCCATGAAAAATTGGACAAAAAGAAATACAAAGGAAAGCAATGAAAAAAGAAGATGTGCGTGAAAAGGGTTGAAAAGGTACCAGTCCGTGAAAGCAGAAGATGTGCTTGAAAAGGATAATCACGAAGAAAAATGTACACTGACGTGAAAGAAAAACAGATAAGGCAACAATCCGTGAAAAAATGGACATGCGTGAAAAAGTGGACATAAAAAATGCAAAATAAAGGAATTAAAAAAGATGGATGTGCGTGAAAAGGGTTGAAAAAGTACCTGTCCGTGAAAGAAGAAGATGCGCGTGAAAAGGATAATCCCGAAAAAAATGTAGACTGACGTGAAAGAAAATTAGATAAGGCACAACCCGAGAAAAAAGTGGACAGGCTTGCAAAACAGCAGACATAAAGAAATACCAAGAAAAGGAATGAAAAAAGAAGAGGTGCGTGAAAAGGGTTGAAAAGGTACAAGTCCGTGGAAGCAGAAGATGTGCTTGATAAGGATAATCACGAAGAAAAATGTACACTGACGTGAAAGAAAAACAGATAAGGCAACAATCCGTGAAAAAATGGACATGCGTGAAAAAGTGGACATAAAAAATGCAAAATAAAGGAATTAAAAAAGATGGATGTGCGTGAAAAGGGTTAAAAAGGTACCTGTCCGTGAAAGAAGAAGATGTGCGTGAAAAGGTTAATCACGAAGATAAATGTACACTGACGTGAAAGAATAGATAAGGCAACAATCCGTGAAAAAAGTGGGCGTACGTGAAAAAGGTGGGCATAAAGAAATATATTAAAAAGGAATGAAAAAAGATGATGAGCGTGAATAGGGTTGAAAAGGTACCATTCCGTGAAAGAAGAAGTTGTGCGTGATAAGGATAATCACGAAGAAAAATGTAAACTGATGTGAAAGAATAATAGATAAGGCAACAATCCGTTAAAAAAGGGGAAATCCGTAAAAATAGTGGACAGGCGTAAAGATGACATAAAAAATACAAAGAAAAGGCATGAAAAAGATAATGTGCGTAAAAAGGGTTGAAAATATATCTGTTCGTGAAAGAAGATGTGCGTGATAAGGATAATCACGAAGAAAAATGTACACTGACGTGAAAGAAAAATAGATAACGCAACAATCCTTAAAAAAAGTGGACATCCGTGAAAAAAGGGACATAAAGAAATACAAAGGAAAGGAATGAAAAAAGAAGATGTGCCTGAAAAGGGTTGAACAGGTACCAGTCCGTGAACGGTCCCCGCCCCTCGGGGCTTGAAGATATATATGGGCTGCATGATGCTTCCACGCAGAGCTGAATCTGACCTGCACACGAGTACTGGTAAACCGCTTAGAGGATCTAACCCTGCCCAGGCAAAGCGGTGCACAGGGGTCGGACCGTCCATGCTTGTAAACCCTATTGGTTTCATTGGGCGACAGGGCTTGAGATGTCATTTCATTTCAATGTCGGGTAAAAGTCCGACAAAATTAGAAGCAACGTCTCCAACAAGACCTTTACAGTGTTGACGGGGACGTTAAACATCAAACCAATCAAACAAAAAACAAGTCCGTGAAAGCAGATGTGCGTGAAAAGGATAATCACGAAGAAAAATGTACACTGACGTGAAAGAAAAATAGATAAGACAACAATCCGTGAAAAAAGTGGACATACGTGAAAAAATTGGACATAAAGAAATACAAAATAAAGGAATGATAAAAGATGGATGTGCGTGAAAAGGGTTAAAAAGGTACCTGTTCGTGAAAGAAGAAGGTGCGCGTGAAAATGATAATCCAGAAGAAAAATGTAGACTGACGTGAAAGAAAAATAGATAAGGCACCAATCCGTGAAAAAATGGACATGCTTGAAAAAAGTGGACATAAAGAAATACAAAAAAAGGAATGAAACAAGATGATGTGCGTAAAAGGGTTGAAAAGGTACCAGTCCGTGAAACAAGAAGATGTGCGTGAACAGGATAATCACGAAGATACGTGTACACTGACGTGAAAGACAAATAGATAGGCAAAAGGGTTGAAAAGGTACCAGTCCGTGAAACAAGAAGATGTGCGTGAACAGGATAATCACGAAGATAATTGTACACTGACGTGAAAGACAAATAGATAGGCAACAATCGGTGAAAAAAGTGGGCATGCGTGAAAAAAGTGAAAATATAGAAATACAAAGAAAAGGAATGAAAAAAGATGTGCGTGAAAAGGGTTGAAAAGATACCTATCCGTGAAAAAAAAGATCTGCGTGATAAGGATAATCACGAAGAAAAATGTACACTGCGTGAAAGAAATAATTGATAAGGCAACAATCCGTGAAAAAAGTGGACACTTGTGAAAAAGTAGACATAAAGAAACCCAAAGGAAAGGAATGAAAAAAGAAAATGTGCATGAAAAGGGTTGAAAAGGTACCAGTCCTAGAAAGCAGAAGATGTGCGTGAAAAGGATAATCGCGAAGATAAATGTACACTGACGTGAAAGAAAAATACATAAGCCAACAATCCGTGAAAAAAGTGGACAAACGTGAAAAAAGTGGACATAAACAAATACAAAGGAAAGGAAAGACAAAAAGAAGATGTGCGTGAAAAGGGTTGAAAACAATACCAGTACGTGAAAAAAGAAGATGTGCGTGAAAAGGATAATCACGAAGAAACATGTACACTGACGTGATAGAACAGATAAGGCAACAATCCGTGAAAAAAGTGGACATGCGTGACAAAAGAGGACATAAAGTAATGCAAGGAATGAAAAAAGCTGAATGTGCTTGAAAAGGGTTGAAAAGGTACCAGTCCGAGAAAGAAGAAGATTCGTGTGAAAAGGATTATCCCGAAGGAAAATGTAGACTGGCGTGAAAGAAAAATAGATAAGGCACCACTCACTTACGTGAAAGAAAAATTAATAAGGCAACAATCCGTGAAAAACGTGGACATGCGTGAAAAAATTGGACATAAAGAAATACAAAGAAAAGGAATGAGAAAAGAAGATGTGCGTGAAAAGGGTTGAAAAGGTACGTGTCCGTGAAAGAAGATGATGTGCGTGACCAATAGAAAAGGCAACAATCTGGGAAAAAGGGCACATCCGTGAAAAAGTGCACATGAAAAAATACAAAGGAAAGGAATGAAAAAAGATTTGCGTAAAAAGGGTTGAAAAGGTACCTGGCCGTGAAAAAAGATGCACGTGATGAAGATAATCACGAAGAAAAATGTACACTGACGGGAAAGAAAAATAGACATGCGTGAAAAAAGGGGACATAACGAAATGGAAAATAAAGGAATGAAAAAAGATGGATGTGCGTGAAAAGGGTTGAAAAGGGACCAGTCCGAGAAAGAAGAAAATGCGCGTGAAAAGGATAATCCCGAAGAAAAATGTAGACTGACGTGAAAGAAAAATAGATAATGCACCTGTCCGTGAAAAAAGATGACAGGAGTGAAAAAAGTAGACATAAAGAAAAACAAAGGAAAGGAATGAAAAAAGAAGACGTGCGTGCAAAGGGTTGAAAAGGTACCCGTCCGTGAAAGAAGAAGATGTGCGTGAAAAGGATAATCACAAAGAAAAATGAACACTGACGTGAAAGAAAAATAGATAAGACAACAATCCGTGAAAAAAGTGGACATGCGTGAAAAATCGGACATAAAGAAATGAAAAATAAAGGAATGAAAAAAGATGGATGTTCGTGAAAAGGTACCAGTCAAAGATAGAAGAACATGCGCGTGAAGAGGATAATACCGAAGAAAAATGTTGACTGACGTGAAAGAAAAATAGTCAAGGCACCAATCCGTGAAAAAGTGGACAGGCATGAAAAAAAATAAACATAAAGAAATACAAAGAAAAGGAATGAAAAAAAGATGTGCTTGAAAAGGGTTGAAAAGGTACCTGTCCGTGAAAGAAGAGGATGTGCGTGATAAGGATGATCACGAAGAAAAATGTACACTGATGTGAAAGAAAAATAGATAGGGCAACAATCCGCGAAAAAAGTGCACATGCTTGAAAAAAGTGGACATAAAGAATTACAAAGGAAAGAAATGAAAAAAGATTTGCATGAAAAGGGTTGAAAAGGTACCAGTCAAGGAAAGCAAAAGATGTGTGTGAAAAGGATAATCACGAAGAAAAATGGACACTGACGTGAAAGAAAAACAGATAAGGCAAAAAGCAGTGGAAAAAATGGACATGCGTGAAAAAAATGGACATGAAAGAAATGCATGATAAAGGAATTTAAAAAGACGGATGTGCGTGAAAAGGGTTGGAAAGGTACCTGTCCGTGAAAGAAGAAGATGCGCGTGAAAAGGATAATCCCGAAGGAAATGTAGACTGACGTGAAAGAAAAATAGATAAGGCACAATCCGAGAAAAAAGTGGACAGACGTGCAAAAAAGTAGACATAAAGAAATAAAAAGAAAAGGAATGAAAAAAGAAGATGTGCGTGAAAAGGGTTGAAAAGGTACCAGTCTATGAAAGAAGATGTGCGTGTTAAGGTTAATCACGAAGATAAATGTACACTATTTGAAAGAAAAATAGATAAGGCAACAATCCGTGAAAAAAGTTGACATACGTGATTATAGTGGACATAAAGAAATACAAAGAAAAGGAATGAAAAAAAAGAAGATGTGTGTGAAAAGGGTTGAAAAGGTATCTGCCCGTGAAAGAAGATGTGCGTTATAAGGATAATCACGAAGAAAAATGTACACTGACGTGAACGAAAAATGGATAAGGCAACAATCCGTGAAAATAAGTCGAACATCCGTAAAAAAATGGACATAGAGAAATACAAAGGTAAGGAATGAAAAAAGGAAGATGTGCGTGAAAAGGGTACAAAAGGTACTAGTCCGTGAAAGCAGAAGAATGTGCGTAAAAAGGATAACGACGAAGAAAAATATACACTGACGTGAAACAAAAACAGATTAGGCAACAATCCGTGAAAAAGGTGAACATGCTTGAAAAAAAGTGAAAATACAGAAATGCAAAATAAAGGAAAGAAAAAAGATGGATGTCCGTGAAAATTGTTGAAAAGGTACCAGTCCGAAAAAGAAGAAGACGCGCGTGAAAAGGATACTCCCGAAGAAAATTGTAGACTGACGTGAAAGAAAAATAGATAAGGCACCAATCCGTGAAAAAAGTGAACAGGCGTGAAAAAGTAGAGATAAAGAAATACAAAGAAGACGAATAAAAAAAAAGATGTGCGTGAAAAGGGTTGAAAAGGTACCAGTCCGTGAAAGTAGAAGATGTGTGTGAAAAGGATAATCACGAAGATAAATTTACACAAACGTAAATTAAAAACAGATAAGGCAACAAACCGAGAAAAAATGGACATGCTTGAAAAAAGTGGACATAAAGAAATGCAAAATAAAGGAATGAAAAAAGATGTATGTGCGGGAAAAAGCTTGAAAAGGTACCGGTCCGTGAAAGAAGAAGATGCGCGTGAAAAGGATAATCCCGAAGAAAAATGTAGACTGACGTGAAAGAAAAATAGATCAGGCACCAATCCGTGAAAAAAGTTGACAGGCGAGAAAAAAGGAGACATAATGAAAAACAAAGGAAAGAAATGAAAAAAGGAGATGTGCGTGAAAAGGGTTGAAAGGGTACCCGTCCTCGAAAGAAGAAGATGTGCGTGAAAAGGATAATCATAAAGATAAATGTACACTGACTTGAAAGAAAAATAGATAAGACAACAATCCGTGAAAAACGTGGGCATGCGTGGAAAAAGTGGACATAAAGAAATGTAAAATAAAAGGAATGAAAAAAGATGGATGTGCGTGAAAAGGGTTGAAAAGGTACCAGTCCAAGAAAGAAGAAGATGCGCTTGAAAAGGATAACCCCGAAGAAAAAAGTTAACTGACGTGAAAGAAAAATATATACGGCACCAATCCGTAAAAAAGTGTACATGCGTGAAAAAAGTAGACATAAAGAAATACAAAGAAAGGGAATGAAAAAGATGTGCTTGAAAAGGGTTCAAAAGGTACCTGTCCGTGAAAGAAGAAGATGTGCGTGATAAGGATAATCACGAAGAAAAATGTACACTGACGTGAAAGAAAAATAGATAAGGCAACAACCGTGAAAAAAGTGGACATCCATGAAAAATTGGACAAAAAGAAATACAAAGGAAAGCAATGAAAAAAGAAGATGTGCGTGAAAAGGGTTGAAAAGGTACCAGTCCGTGAAAGCAGAAGATGTGCTTGAAAAGGATAATCACGAAGAAAAATGTACACTGACGTGAAAGAAAAACAGATAAGGCAACAATCCGTGAAAAAATGGACATGCGTGAAAAAGTGGACATAAAAAATGCAAAATAAAGGAATTAAAAAAGATGGATGTGCGTGAAAAGGGTTGAAAAAGTACCTGTCCGTGAAAGAAGAAGATGCGCGTGAAAAGGATAATCCCGAAAAAAATGTAGACTGACGTGAAAGAAAATTAGATAAGGCACAACCCGAGAAAAAAGTGGACAGGCTTGCAAAACAGCAGACATAAAGAAATACCAAGAAAAGGAATGAAAAAAGAAGAGGTGCGTGAAAAGGGTTGAAAAGGTACAAGTCCGTGGAAGCAGAAGATGTGCTTGATAAGGATAATCACGAAGAAAAATGTACACTGACGTGAAAGAAAAACAGATAAGGCAACAATCCGTGAAAAAATGGACATGCGTGAAAAAGTGGACATAAAAAATGCAAAATAAAGGAATTAAAAAAGATGGATGTGCGTGAAAAGGGTTAAAAAGGTACCTGTCCGTGAAAGAAGAAGATGTGCGTGAAAAGGTTAATCACGAAGATAAATGTACACTGACGTGAAAGAATAGATAAGGCAACAATCCGTGAAAAAAGTGGGCGTACGTGAAAAAGGTGGGCATAAAGAAATATATTAAAAAGGAATGAAAAAAGATGATGAGCGTGAATAGGGTTGAAAAGGTACCATTCCGTGAAAGAAGAAGTTGTGCGTGATAAGGATAATCACGAAGAAAAATGTAAACTGATGTGAAAGAATAATAGATAAGGCAACAATCCGTTAAAAAAGGGGAAATCCGTAAAAATAGTGGACAGGCGTAAAGATGACATAAAAAATACAAAGAAAAGGCATGAAAAAGATAATGTGCGTAAAAAGGGTTGAAAATATATCTGTTCGTGAAAGAAGATGTGCGTGATAAGGATAATCACGAAGAAAAATGTACACTGACGTGAAAGAAAAATAGATAACGCAACAATCCTTAAAAAAAGTGGACATCCGTGAAAAAAGGGACATAAAGAAATACAAAGGAAAGGAATGAAAAAAGAAGATGTGCCTGAAAAGGGTTGAACAGGTACCAGTCCGTGAACGGTCCCCGCCCCTCGGGGCTTGAAGATATATATGGGCTGCATGATGCTTCCACGCAGAGCTGAATCTGACCTGCACACGAGTACTGGTAAACCGCTTAGAGGATCTAACCCTGCCCAGGCAAAGCGGTGCACAGGGGTCGGACCGTCCATGCTTGTAAACCCTATTGGTTTCATTGGGCGACAGGGCTTGAGATGTCATTTCATTTCAATGTCGGGTAAAAGTCCGACAAAATTAGAAGCAACGTCTCCAACAAGACCTTTACAGTGTTGACGGGGACGTTAAACATCAAACCAATCAAACAAAAAACAAGTCCGTGAAAGCAGATGTGCGTGAAAAGGATAATCACGAAGAAAAATGTACACTGACGTGAAAGAAAAATAGATAAGACAACAATCCGTGAAAAAAGTGGACATACGTGAAAAAATTGGACATAAAGAAATACAAAATAAAGGAATGATAAAAGATGGATGTGCGTGAAAAGGGTTAAAAAGGTACCTGTTCGTGAAAGAAGAAGGTGCGCGTGAAAATGATAATCCAGAAGAAAAATGTAGACTGACGTGAAAGAAAAATAGATAAGGCACCAATCCGTGAAAAAAGTGGACAGGCGTGAAAAAAGTAGACATAAATAAATACAAAGGAAAGGAATGAAAAAAGAAGACGTGCGTAAAAAAGGGTTGAAAAGGTACCCGTCCGTGAAAGAAGATGTGCGCAAAAAGGATAATCACAAAGAAAAATGAACACTGACGTGAACGAAAAGCAGATAAGGCCAAAAATCCGTGACAAAAATGGACATGCGTGAAAAAAGTGGACATAAAGAAACGCATAATAAAGGAATGAAAAAAGATGGATGTGCGTGAAAAGGGTTAAAAAGGTACCTGTTCGTGAAAGAAGAAGGTGCGCGTGAAAATGATAATCCCGAAGAAAAATGTAGACTGACGTGAAAGAAAAATAGATAAGGCACCAGTCCGTGAAAAAAAGTGGACAGGCGTGAAAAAAGTAGACATAAATAAATACAAAAGAAAGGAATGAAAAAAAGAAGACGTGCGTAAAAAGGGTTGAAAAGGTACCCGTCCGTGAAAAAAGATGTGCGTGAAAAGGATAATCACAAAGAAAAATGAACACTGACATGAAAGAAAAATAGATAAGACAACAATCCGTGAAAAAAGTGGACATACGTGAAAAAATTGGACATAAAGAAATACAAAATAAAGGAATGAAAAAAGATGGATGTGCGTGAAAAGGGTTGAAAAGGTACCAGTCCAAGAAAGAAGAACATGCGCGTGAAAAGAATAATCCCGAAGAAAAATGTTGACTGATGTGAAAGAAAAATAGTCAAGGCACCAATCCGTGAAAAAGTGGACAGGCATGAAAAAAATAAACATAAAGAAATACAAAGAAAAGGAATGAAAAAAAAGATGTGCTTGAAAAGGGTTGAAAAGGTACCTGTCCGTGAAAGAAGGGGATTAGCGTGATAAGGATAATCACGAAGAAAAATGTACACTGATGTGAAAGAAAAATAGATAGGGCAGCAATCCGTGAAAAAAGTGAACAACCGTGAAAAAGTGAACATAAAGAAATACAAAGGAAAGGAATGAAAAAAGAAGACGTGCGTGAAAAGGGTTGAAAAGGTACCAGTCCGTGTAAGCAAAAGATGTGCGTGAAAAGGATAATCACGAAGAAAAATTTACACTGACGTGAAAGAAAAACAGATAAGGCAAAAAGCCGTGAAAAAGTGGACATGCGCGAAGAAAATGGACATAAAGAAATGCATGATTAAGGAATCAAAATAGATGGATGTGCGTGAAAAGGGTTGAAATGGTACCTCTCCGTGAAAGAAGCAGATGCGCGTGAAAATGATAATCCCGAAGAAAATGTAGACTGACGTGAAAGAAAAATAGATAAGGCACAATCCGAGAAAAAAGTTGACAGACGTGCAAAAAAGTAGACATAAAGAAATACAAAGAAAAGGAATGAAAAAAGAAGATGTGCGTGAAAAGGGTTGAAAAGGTACCAGTCCATGAAAGAAGAAGATGGGCGTGAAAAGGTTAATCACGAAGACAGATGTACACCGACGTGAAAGAAAAATAGATAAGGCAACAATCCGTGAAAAAAGTTGACATACGTGATAATAGTGGAAATAAAGAAATACAAGGAAAAAGAATGAAAAAAGAAGATATGCGTGAAAAGGGTTGAAAAGGTACCTGTCCGTGAAATAAGATGTGCGTTATAAGAATAATCACGAAAAAAAATCTGTGAAAAAATGGACATAAAGAAATACAAAGGGAAGGAATGGAAAAAGAATATGTGCATGAAAAGGATACAAAAGGTACTAGTCCGTGAAAGCAGAAGATATGCGTGAAAAGGATAATCACGAAGAAAAATATACACTGACCAGAAGCAAAAACAGATAAGGCAACAGTCCGTGAAAAAGGTGGACATGTGTGAAAAAGTGGGCATACAGAAATGCAAAATAAAGGAAAGAAAAAAGATGGATGTGCGTGAAAAGTGTTGAAAAGGTACCAGTCCGAGAAAGAAGAAGACGCGCGTGAAAAGGATAATCCCGAGGAAAAATGTAGACTGACGAGAAAGAAAAATAGATAAGGCACCAATCCGTGAAAAAACTGGACAGGCGTGAAAAAGTAGACATAAAGAAATACAAAGAAGAAAAATAAAAAAAAGATGTGCGTGAAAAGGGTTGATAAGGTACCAGTCCGTGAAAGTAGAAGATGTGTGTGAAAAGGATAATCACGAAGATGAATGTACACTAACGTTAAAGAAAAACAGATAAGGCAACAATCCGAGAAAAAAATGGACATGCGTGAAAAAAGTACACATAAAGAAATGCAAAATAAAGGAATGAACAAAGATGGATGTGCGTGAAAAGGGTTCAAAAGGTACCTGTCCGTGAAAGAAGATGATGCGCGTGAAAAGGATAATCCCGAAGAAAAAAGTAGACCGACGTGAAAGAAAAATAGATAAGGCACAATCCAAGAAAAAAGTGGACAGACTTGAAAAAAGTAGGCATAAAGAAAAACAAAGAAATGGAATGAAAAAAGATGTGCGTGAAAAGGGTTGAAAAGGTACCAGTCCGTGAAAGAAGAAGATGTGCGTGAAAAGGATAATAACGAAGATAAATATATACTGACGTGAAAGAAATATAGATAAGGCAACAATCCCTGAAAAAGTGGACATATGTGAAAATAGTGGACATAAAGAAATACAAAGAAAAGGAAAAAAAAGGAAGATGTGCGTGAAAAGGGTTGAAAAGATACCTGTCCCTGAAAGAAGAAGGAGTGCGTG
Source organism: Lucinisca nassula (assembly GCA_963580285.1). Classification (NCBI taxonomy): domain Eukaryota; kingdom Metazoa; phylum Mollusca; class Bivalvia; order Lucinida; family Lucinidae; genus Lucinisca; species Lucinisca nassula. The sequence goes on from OY757013.1 coordinate 98,163,134, forward strand.
ATAAGAATAATCACGAAGAAAAATGTAGACTGACGTGAAAGAAAAATAGATAAGGCAACAATCCGTGAAAAAAGTTGACATCCGAGAAAAAGTGGACATAAAGCAATACAAAGGAAAGGAATGAAAAAAAGAGGTTGTGTGTGAAAATGGTTGAAAAGGTACCAGTCCGTGAAAGCATAAGATGTGCGTGACAAGGATAATCACGAAGAAAAATGTACACTGACGTGAAAGAAATACAGCTAAAGCAACATTCCGTGAAACAAGTGGACATGCGTGAAAAAAGTGGACATAAAGAAATGCAAAATAAAGGAATGAAAAAAAAATGTATGTGCGTGAAAAAGGTTAAAAAGGTACCAGTCCGAGAAAGAAGGAGATGCGCGTGAAAAGGATAATCCCGAAGAAAAATGTAGACGTACGTGAAAGAAAAATAGACCAGGCAACAATCCGTAATAAAAGTGGATATAAAGAAATACAAAGAAAAGGAATGATAAGAAGATGTGGGTAAAAAGGGTTGAAAACGTACCAGGTTGTCAAAGCAGAAGATGTGCTTGAAAAGGATAATCACGAAGAAAAATGTACACTGACGTGAAAGAAAAACGGATAAGGCATTAATCTGTGAAAAAAGTGGACATAAAGAAATGCAAAATAAAGGAATGAAAAAAGATGGATGTGCGTGAAAAGGGTTGAAAAGGTACCTGTTCGTGAAAGAAGAAGATGCGCGTAAAAGCGATAATCCCGAAAAATTGCAGTCTGACATGAAAGAAAAATAGATAAGGCACAATCCGAGAAAAAAGTGGATATGCGTGAAAAAAGGAGAAATAAAGGAATACAAAGAAAAGGAATGAAAAAAGATGTGCGTGCAAAGGGTTGAAAATGTACCAGTCCGTGAAAGGAGAAGACGTACGTGAAAAGGATAATCACGAAGATAAATGTATACTCACGTGAAAGAAAAATAGATAAAGCAACACTTGGTGAAAAAGTGGGCATACGTTAAAAAAAGTGGACATAAAGAAATACAAAGAAGAGGAATGAAAAAAGATGTGCGTGAAAAGGGTTGAAAAGGTACCTGTCCGTGAAAGAAGATGTGCGTGATAAGGATAATCCCCAAGAAAAATGTAGACTGACGTGAAAGAAAAATAGATAAGGCAACAATCCGTGAAAAACGTGGACATCAGTGAAAAAATAAACATAAAGAAATACAAAGGAAAGGAATGATAATGAAAGATGTGCGTGAAAATGGTTGAAAAGGTACCAGTCCGTGAAAGCAGGAGATGTGCGTGAAAAGGATAATCACGAAGAAAAATGTACACTGACGTAAATGAAATACAGATAAGGCAACAATCCATGAAATAAGTGGGCATGCGTGAAAAAAAAGGAAATAAAGAAATGCAAAATAAAGGAATGAAAAAAATGTATGTGCGTGAAAAGGGTTGAAAAGGTACCAGTCCGAGAAAGAAGGAGATGCACGTGAAAAGGATAATCCCAAATCAAATTGAAGACTTTCGTGAAGGAAAAATAGATCTTACAACAATCCGTGAAAAAAGTAGATATAAGGAAATACAAAGAAAAAAGAAAATGTGAGGGTGAATAGGGTTGAACAGGTACCACCAGTCCGTGAAAGAAGAAGATGTGCTTGAAAAGAATAATCACGAAGAAAAATGTACACTGGCGAGAAAAAAAAAAAAAAACAGATTAGGCAACAATCTGTGAAAAAAGTGGACATGCGTGAAAAAAGTGGACAAAAAGAAATGCAAAATAAAAGAATGAAATAAGATGGATATGCTTGAAAAGAAAAAAGTAGATAAGGCACCAATCCGTGAAAAAAGTGGACAGGGGTGAGAAAAGTTGACATAAAGAAATAAAAAGGAAAGGAATGAAAAAAGAGGTGCGTGAAAAGGGTTGAAAAGGTACCAGTCAGTGAAAGAAGAAGATGTGCGTGAAAAGGAAAATCACGAAGAAAAATGTACACTAACGTGAAAGAAAAACAGAAAAGGCTCCAATCCATGAAAAAGTAGACATAAAGAAATACAAAGAAAAGCAATGCAAAAAGAAGATATGTGATAAAAGGGTTGAAAAGGTATCAGTCCGTGAAAGAAGAAGATGTGCATGAAAAGGATAATCATGAAGAAAAATTTACTATGACGTGAAAGAAAAATAGATAAGGCAACAATCCGTGCAAAAAGTGAGCATGCGTGAAAAAAGTGGACATAAAGAAATACAAAGAAAGAATTGAAAAAAGAAGATGTGCATGAAAAGGGTTGAAAAGGTACCAGTTCGTGAAAGAAGAATATGTGCGTGATAAGGATAATCACGAAGAAGAATGTACAATGACGTGAAAGAAAAAAAAGATGAGGCAACAATCCGTGAAAAAAGTGGACATGCGTGAAAAATGAAGACATAAAGAAATACAAAGAAAAGGAATGAAAAAAGAACATGTGCGTGGAAAGGGTTGAAAAGGTACCAGTCGGAGAAAGAAGAAGATGTGCGTGAAAAGGATAATCACGAAGAAAACTATAGGCTGACGTGCAAGAAAAATAGATCAGGCACCAATCCGTAGAAAACGTGGACGGGCGTAAATAAGTGGACATAAAGAAATACAAAATTCCTGTATACACTTACATAATCAAACATAATTAGTGTGAAACTGTTAGACAGGAGGGAGAGAAGTAGACATAGGGAATCCGAATTTTTCTGACTATGATGTAGAAGTACGAATGTGCTACCTTGTAAAAGTAGTCAGGCGTGGAATTAGACATACAAAAACCGTGATTATGGTGTAACAGCACGCTAAAGTCTGACCGCGGATGATCTATTGATCAGTACACATGAGAAACCCTAAATTTCCAATCTACGTGGAAAAGGAGACATACGTGAAAAAAGTAGATAAGGCAGGAATCCGTGAAAAAGTGGACAGGCGTGAAAAATGTGGACATAAAGAAATACAAAGAAAAGGAATGAAAAAAGATGTGCGTGAAAAAGTTTGAAACGGCACCAGTCCGTGAAAGAAGAAGATGTGCGTGAAAAGGATACTCACTAACAAAAATGTACACGGACGTGAAAGAAAAATAGATAGGGAAAAATCCGTGAAAAAAAAGTGGACATGGGTGAAAAAAGTGGATATAAAGAAATGCAAAATAAAGGAATGTAAAAAGATGGATGTGCGTGAAAAGGGTTGAAAAGGTACCTGTCCGTGAAAGAAGAAGATGCGCGTGAAAAGGCTAATCATGAAGAAAAATATAGACTGACGTGAAAGAAAAATAGATAAGGCTCCATTCCGTGAAAAAAGTGGACAGGCGTAAAAAAAGTAGACATTAAGAAATACAAAGAAAATGAATGAAAAAAGATGTGCGTGAAAAGGGTCGAAAAGGTACCTGTCCGTGAAAGAAGAAGAAGCTATTACTACTACGTCTACTGCTGCTGCTGCCATTGCTACTGCTTCGACTACTACTACTACTACTTCTACTACTAATACTTCTAGTTCAAAGGCTTCTACTAGCACTTGTCCTACTATTACTACTGCTATGCTCCTACTGTTACTTATCCTTCTACTAATACTACTACTACTGTCACTACTTCTTCTACTACTACCACTACTACTACTGCTATTACTACTACTACTTCTACTACCACTACTACTACGTCTGCCTACGTCTACTACCACTACTACTTCTTCTGCAATTTCTGTGCCCCCACCAAACGGGGCTTTGAGAAACAGATGAGGTTGAATGGTTCTACTACTTGACAGACTACTACTACTACTACTTCTTTAAATACTACTTCTAATTTAACTAATGCTACTACTCCTACTTTAACTTCTACTACTACTGCTTCACTACTACTACTCCTACTACTACTATTTAACTGCTACTACTACTACTACCACTTTAACTACTACTAATAATAATACTTCTTTAACTATTACTTCTACTACTACTTTAACTTCTACTACTACTCCTATCACTTTAAAGGCATGTAGTCTTGATTATTGAGGACTATCATTTCATTACATAATGTTATGTAGCCCTCAGCGCTGACTGAAGAGAATTCTCTGTCTGCAACAGGTAAGGGGCCTCCTTGGAGGAAATCAATAATTGACTCACTGTTAACTATAGTGTACCTTATTGATTTTCCCCTTTAGTGCCTCAGTCAGGGCATTCAACAGGAGCTACTAATCACCCTATTAAAGGCCGCCTTTGATCTGCGGTATACAGTATATCACGGGGGGGGGGGGGGGGTGGGGGGCAATAAAACAATTATGAACACACGGTGTGTCCTAGTGCCTAAGAATAAATGCCTTTAACTACTACTACTACTACTACTACTACTACTACTACTACTACTACTACTACTTCTACAACTACTTTAACTACTACTACCACTACTACTACTACAACTTCTACTTCTTCTACTTCTTTAACCACTACTACTACTACTTTAACTACTACTCCTACTACTACTTCTACTACTACTACAAATACTAATACTAATACTACTACTTTAACTTCTACTACTACCACTTTAACTACTGCTACTACTTTAACTACTACTACTACTACATTAGCTACTACTACTAATACTTTCACTTCTAATATTTCTTTAAATACTACTACTACTTCTACTTTAACTACTACTACTACTTCTACTATTACTACTTTAACTACTACTACTACAACTTTAATACTACCATTCTAACTGCTACTTCTACCTCTTCTACTTTAACTGCTACTACTACTTTAACTACTACTACTACATTCACTACTACTAGCAATTATACTACTTTAACTACTACTACTACTAAACTACGTAACTACTGCAGCTGAAACTGCTGCTACTACTACTACCACTACTACTTTAACTACTACTACTTTAACTACTACTACTTTAACTACTACTACTACTATTTTAACTACTACTACTTCTATTTTTACTACTACTTTAACTACTACTACTACTACTACTATACTACTTAACTACTACTACTACTACTTCTACTACTACTACTTTAACTAATGTTACTACTACTTTAACTACTACTACTACTCCTACTTTCACTATTACAACTACTACTTCTACTACTACTTTACCTACTACAACTGCTACTACTTTAACTACTGCTGCTACTTCTTCTACTTTAATTTCTACTACTACTGTTTCTTTAACTACTACTACTACTACTACTTTAACTCCCACTACTTCTACTTTAACTACTACTACTTTAACTATACTACTACTTTAACTACCACTACTACTACTTTAAAAGCTTCTACTACTACTCTTCTACTATTAAATTTACTACTACTAGAACTACTACTTTTGACTTCTACTACTGCTTCTACTTTAACTTCTACTACTACTACTACTTTAACTACTACTACAACAACTACTTCTTGAACAACTACATCTACTACTACTCTAACTATTACAGCTACTACTACTTTAACTATCTCTACTGCTACTACTTTAACTTCTACTACTACTCTAACGACTACTTCTCTAATTTCAACTACTGCTACTTCTACAACTACCTTAACTATAACTACTACTACTACTACTTTAACTTCTACTACTACTTTAACTATTACCTTGACTACTGCTTCAACTTCTACTACTACTACTACTAACTTTAACTTATACTACTTATACTCTTCCTTTAACTGCTACTCCTACTACATTAACTACATGTACTTCTACTACTCCTACCACTTTCACTACTGCTATTGTAACTACTTCTAGACTAGTGACTACTACTTTAACTGCTCCTACTACTACTTTGGCTATTAATTCTACTAATACTTTAACTACTACAACTGCTACTACTTTAACTACTACTACTATTACTACTAATACTACTTTTACTATTACTACTACTTTCACTGCTATTTCTTCTTCTACTACTACTTTAACTACTATACTACTACTACTACTACTACTACTACTTCTACTACTACTACTGCTACTACTTTAACTACTACTACATTTAACTACTACTACTTCAACTTCTACTAATACTACTACAACTACTACTACTACTTTCACTTCTAATACTTCTTTAAATACTACTTCTACTACTACTACTTCAGCTACTACTACTACTATTACTACTTTTACTACTACTACTACTTTAATACTACCACTCATACTGCTACTACTACTTTAACTGCTACTACTACTGTAACTACTACTACTACTTTAACAACTACTAATACTACTACTTTAACTACTACTACTGCTTAACTTCTTAACTACTGCCACTCTAACTGCTGCTACTACTACTACTACTACTACTACTACTACTACTACTACTACTTTGAATACTACTACTTTAACTACTACTACAAAAACCACTACTTTAACTATTACTACTTCTATTTCTACTTCTACTTTAACTACTACTACTCTTACTACTATACTACTTAACTACTACTACTACTTCTGCTACTACTACTGCTACTACTACTACTACTACTACTACTACTACTACTACTACTACTACTACTACTTTAACTACTGTTACTTCGACTTTAACTACTACTACTTCTACTATTACTCCTACTTTAACTACTACAACTACTACTACTACTACCTTACCTACTACAACTGCTACTACTTTAACTACTGCTTCTACTTCTTCTACTTTAATTTCTACTACTACTGTTTCTTTAACTACTACTACTACCACTACTTTAACTACCACTACTACTACTTTAACTACTACTACTTTAATTATACAACTACTTTAACTTCCACTACTACTACTACTTTAACAGCTTCTATTACTACTCTACTACTATTAAATTAACTTCTTCTAGTACTTCTACTTTTGACTACTACTACTGCTTCTACTTTAACTTCTACTACTACTACTACTTTAACTACAACTACAACTACTACTTCTTTAACTTCTACATTTACTACTACTTTAACTACTACAGCTACTACTACTTTAACTATCTCTACTGCTACTACTTTAACTTCTACTACTACTTTAACTACTACTACTCTAATTTCAACTACTACTACTACTACTACCTTAACTTTTACTACTATACTACTACATGTACTTTACCTACTACTACTACTTTAACTACTACCACTACTACATCTTAAACTACTACTTCTACTACTACTACTTCAAACTTTAACTACTACTACTTATACTCTTCCTTTAACTGCTACTCCTACTACTTTAACTACATGTACTTCTAATACTCCTACCACTTTCACTACTGCTATTTTAACAACTTCTACACTAGCGAGTACTACTTTAACTGCTCCTACTACTACTTTGGCTATTACTTCTACTAATACTTTTACTACTACAACTGCTACTACTTTAACTTCTACAACTGCTACTACTTTAACTACTACTACTTCTATTACTACTAATACTACTTTTACTACTACTACTACTTTCACTGCTACATCTTCTACTACTATTACTTTAACTACTACTACCTCTACGACTACTACTACTACTACTACTACTTTAACTACTACTACATTTAACTACTACTACTTCAACTTCTACTACTACTGCTACTTCTACAACTACTACTACTACTTCTACTACAGTAACTACTACTACTACTTTTACTCATACTGCTACTACTATTACTTTAACAACTATAACTACTACTACTACTTTAACTGCTACTAATACTACAACTTAAACTGCTTATGTTTCTGCTATTACTTCTTTAACTACTACTACTACTACTACGACTACTACTACTACGACGACGACGACTACTACTACTAGTTTAACTACTACAACTACTACTCATTTAACTACCTCTACTGCTACTACTTTAACTTCTACTACTACTCTAACGACTACTACTCTAATTTCAACTACTACTACAACTACCTTAACTATTACTGCTACTACTACTACTACTTTTACTACTACTACTTCTTTTACTACTACTACTACTTTAACTATTACCACTACTACTTCTTTAACTTCTACTACTACTACTACTAACTTTAACTTATACTACTTATACTCTTCCTTTAACTGCTACTCCTACTACTTTAATTACATGTACTTCTACTACTCTTACCACTTTCACTACTGCAATTGTAACTACTTCTAGACTAGCGATTACTACTTTAACTGCTCCTACTACTACTTTGGCTATTACTTCTACTAATACTTTAACTACTACAATGCTACTACTTTAACTACTACTACTACTATTACTACTTATACTACTTTAACTATTACTACTACTTTCACTACCATTTCTTCTTCTACTACTACTTTAACTACTACTACTACTACTACTTCTACTACTACTACTACTTCTAATATATATACTGCTACTACTTTAACTACTACTACATTTAACTACTACTACTTCAACTTCTACTACTACTACAACAACAACTACTACTACTATTTTCACTTCTAATACTTCTTTAAATACTACTACTACTACTACTACTACTACTACTACTACTTTAACTACTTTTCCTACTATTACTACTTTAACTACTACTACTACTACTTTAATACTACCATTCTAACTGCCACTACTACCTCTACTACTTAAACTGCTACTACTACTTTAACTACTACTACTACTTTAACTACTACTACTAATTCTGCTACTGTAACTACTTCTACTACTACTACTACTACTTTACCTACTACAACTGCTACTACTTTAACTACTGCTACTACTTCTTCTACCTTAATTACTATTACTTCTGTTTCTTTAACTACTACTACTACCACTACTTTAACTACCACTTCTACTACTTTAATTACTACTACTTTAATAACCACTACAACTACTACTTTAACAGCTGCTATTACTACTCTACTACTATTAAATTAACTACTACTAGTACTACTACTTTTGACTACTACTACTGCTTCTACTTTAACTTCTACTACTATTACTACTTTAACTACTACTACAACTACTACTTCTTTAACTATTACATCTACTACTACTTTAACTACTACTACTACTATTACTACTAATACTACTTTTACTACTACTACTACTTTCACTGCTACATCTACTACTACTATTACTTTAACTACTACTACCTCTACGACAAGTACTACTACTATTACTACTTTAACTACTACTACATTTAACTTCTACTACTTCAACTTCTACTTCTACTGCTACTTCTACAACTACTACTACTACTTCTACTACAGTAACTACTACTACTACTTAAACTCATACTGCTACTTCTATTACTTTAACAACTATTACTACTACTACTACTTTAACTGCTACTAATACTACATCTTTAACTGCTTATGTTTCTGCTATTACTTCTTTAACTACTACTACTACTACTACTACTACTACTACTACTACTAATACTACTACTACGACTTCTACAACTAGTTTAATTACTACAACTACTACTCATTTAACTGCCTCTACTGCTACTACTTTAACTTCTACTACTACTCTAACGACTACTACTCTAATTTCAACTACTACTACAACTACCTTAACTATTAATGCTACTACTACAACTACTTTTACTACTACTACTTATTTTACTACTACTACTACTTTAACTATTACCACTACTACTTCTTTAACTTCAACTACTACTACTACTAACTTTAACTGATACTACTTATACTCTTCCTTTAACTGCTACTCCTACTACTTTAATTACATGTACTTCTACTAATCCTACCACTTTCACTACTGCTATTGTAACTTCTTCTAGACTAGCGATTACTACTTTAACTGCTCCTACTACTACTTTGGCTATTACTTCTACTAATACTTTAACTACTACAAATGCTACTACTTTAACTACTACTACTACTATTACTACTTATACTACTTTAACTATTACTACTATTTTCACTACTATTTCTTCTTCTACTACTACTTTAACTACTACTACTACTTCTACTACTACTACTACTACTACTTCTAATATATATACTGCTACTACTTTAACTACTACTACATTTAACTACTTCAACTTCAACTTCTACTACTACTACAACAACAACTACTACTACTACTTTCACTTCTAATACTTCTTTAAATACTTCTACTACTACTACTACTACTTCTACTTTAACTACTTCTCCTACTATTACTACTTTAACTACTACTACTACTACTTTAATACTACCATTCTAACTGCCACTACTACCTCTACTACTTTTAGAAGCCCCTGTGGTGCAGTGGTTATGCTACTCGCCTTGAAAACCAGGGATCGCAGGATCGATCCCGGGCTTCTCCAGACTTTCGGATGAGTCTTTAAACCGAGGTCCCGTCTCCGTATGACCTTAGCTGTTGGTGGGACGTAAAACAAAAACTCACTCACCTCTACTACTTTAACTGCTACTACTACTTTAACTACTACTACTTTAACTACTACTACTACTTTAACTACTACTACTAATTCTGCTACTGTAACTACTTCTTCTACTACTACTACTACTTTACCTACTACAACTGCTACTACTTAAACTACTGCTACTACTTCTTCTACCTTAATTTCTATTACTTCTGTTTCTTTAACTACTACTACTACCACTACTTTAACTACCACTTCTACTACTTTAATTACTACTACTTTAATTACCACTACTACTACTACTTTAACAGCTTCTATTACTACTCTACTACTATTAAATTAACTACTACTAGTACTACTACTTTTGACTACTACTACTGCTTCTACTTTAACTTCTACTACTTTTACTACTTTAACTACTACTACAACTACTACTTCTTTAACTTCTACATCTACTACTACTTTAACTACTACAGCTACTACTATTTTAGATACCTCTACTCCTACTACTTTAACTTCTACTACTACTTTAACTACTACTACTCTAATTTCAACTACTACTACTACTACCACTTCTACTACATTAACTATTACTACTATACTACTTATTTAACTACTACTACCACTACTACTTCTTAAACTACTACTTCTACTACTAACTTTAACTTCTACTACTTATACTCTTCCTTTAACTGCTACTCCTACGACATTAACTACATGTACTTCTAATACTCCTACTACTTTCACTACTGCTATTGTTACTACTTCTAGACTAGCGAGTACTTCTTTAACTGCTCCTACTACTACTTTGGCTATTTACTTCTACTAATACTTTAAGTACTACAACTGCTACTACTTTACTTCCAACAACTTCTACTACTTTAACTACTACTACTATTACTACTAATACTACTTTAACTACTACTACTACTACTTTCACTGCTACATCTACTACTACTACTACTTTAACTACTACTACGACTACTTCTACTACTACTTCTACTACTACTACTTCTTCTACTACTACTACTACTTCTACTACTACTACTACTATAACTACTACTACTACTTTAACTACTACTACATTTAACTACTACTACTTCAACTTCTACTACTACTACTACTACTACAACTACTACTACTACTTTTACTACAGTAACTACAACTACTACTTTAACTCATACTGCTACTACTATTACTTTAACAACTATTACTACTACTAGTACTTTAACTGCTACTAATACTACAACTTTAACTGCTTATGCTTCTGCTATTACTTCTTTAACTACTACTACTACTACTGCTACTAATACTACTACTGCTACTACAACTACTACTACTTTAACTACCTCTACTGCTACTACTTTAACTTCTACTACTACTCTAACGACTACTACTCTAATTTCAACTACTACTACTACTACAACTACTATCTTAACTATTACTTCTACTACTACTACTTTAACTACCACTACTACTACTTTAACTACTACTACTACTACTTTAACTATTACCACTACTACTTCTTTAACTTCTACTACTACTGCTACTAACTTTAACTTATACTACTTATACTCTTCCTTTAACTGCTACTCCTACTACTTTAACTACATGTACTTCTACTACTCCTACCACTTTCACTACTGCTATTGTAACTACTTCTAGACTAGCGACTACTACTTAAACTGCTCCTACTACTACTTTGGCTATTACTTCTACTGATACTTTAACTACTACAACTGCTACTACTTTAACTTCTACTACTATAACTACTTATACTACTTTAACTATTACTACTACTTTCACTGCTACTTCTTCTTCTTCTACTACTTTAACTACTACTACCACTTCTACTACTACTACTACTACTACTACTACTACTACTATATATACTGCTACTACTTTAACAACTACTACATTTAACTACTACTACTTCAACTTCTACTACTAATACTACTACAACAACTACTACTACTACTTTCATTTCTAATACTTCTATAAATACTACTACTACTACTTTAACTACTCTTACTACTATTACTACTTTACTACTACTACTACTACAACTTTAATACTACCACTTTAACTGCTACTACTACTACTACTTTAACTGCTACTACTACTTTAATTACTACTACTACTTTAACTACTACTACTAATACTACTACTTTAACTACTACTACTGCTAAACTACTTAACTACTGCCACTCTAACTGCTTCTACTACTGCTACTACTACTACTACTACTACTCTTTTAACTACTACTACTTTAACTACTACTACTAATACTACTACTTTAACTACTACTACTTCTATTTCTACTTTTACTTTAACTACTACTACTATAACTACTATACTACTTAAATACTACTACTAATACTGCTACTACTACTACTACTACTACTTTAACTACTACAACTACTACTACTACTACTTAACCTACTACAACTGCTACTTCTTTAACTACTGCTACTACTTCTTCTACTTTAATTTCTACTACTACTGTTTCTTTAACTATTACTACTACCACTACTTTAACTACCACTTCTTCTTCTTTAACTACTACTACTTTAACTACCACTACTACTACTAATTTAACAGCTTCTATTACTACTCTACTACTATTAAATTAACTACTACTAGTACTACTACTTTTGACTTCTACTACTGCTTCTACTTTAACTTCTACTACTTGAACTACTACTACAACTACTACTTCTTTAACTACTACATCTACGGGCCTCCGTGGCCTAATGGAAAAGAGCGCTGACTCTTAGTCATTAGGTCTCTCACCGCCGTGGGTTCGAGCCTCGCTCGGGTCACGTGTGAGACGCCAAGTTCTGCAACGGAAGGTCAGGTGGTTTTTCTCCGGGCACTCCGGTTTTCGCCCACCTATGATTAACGATCGGCTCGATATGAGTGAAATAATCTTGAAAGGGCCGTAAAACCCAAACAAAAAAACAAAACAAAAAAGAACTACATCTACTACTACTAAAACTACTACATCTACTACTACTAAAACTACTACAGCTACTACTACTTTAACTACCTCTATTGCTACTACTTTAACTTCAACTACTACTTTAACTACTACTACTCTAATTTTAACTACTACTACTCCTACCTTAACTATTACTACTATACTACTACTTTAACTACTACTACTACTACTTTAACTACTACCACTACTACTACTTTAACTACTACCACTACTACTTCTTAAACTACTACTACTACTACTACTACTAACTTTAACTACTATTACTTATACTCTTCCTTTAACTTCTGCTCCTACTTCTTTAACTACATGTACTTCTAATACTCCTACCACTTTCACTACTGCTATTGTAACTACTTCTAGACTAGCGAGTACTATTTTAACTGCTCCTACTACTACTTTGGCTATTACTTCTACTACTACTTTAACTACTACAAATGCTACTACTGTAACTACTACTACTACTACTACTACTACTACTACTACTACTACTACTACTACTACTTTAACTTCTACTCCTTCTACTACTACTCCTTTTCTAACTACTACTTTTCTAACTACTACTTCTACTACTTTATCTACTACTACTAGTAGTTTAACTAATACTACTCTTACTACTCCAGCTACTTCTACTATTACTACTTTAACTACTACTACTACTATTACTGCTAATACTACTACTTTAACTACTACTACAACTACTACTACTACAACTACTACTACTACAGTTACTGCTACTAATACTTTAACTACTATTTCTACTACTACTTGAACTCTTACTTCTACTACTACTTTAACTAATGCAACTGCTACTGTTTAACTACTACTATTTTAACTACTACTACTTTAACTACTACTACTACTTTAAACTACTTCTACTTTAACTACTACTTTAACTACTACTTCTACTACTACTTTAACTACTACTTCTTCAACTTTAACTAATACAACTACTACTACTTTAACTTCTACTACTCCTACTACTGCTTTAACTACTACTTCTGCTACTACTTTAACTTCTACTACAACACTTCTTTAAATGCTACTACTTTAACTACTACTTCTACTACTTTAACTACTACTACTACTACTATTTTAACTACTACTACTACTACTTTAACTACTTCTGCTTCTTCTACTTTAGCTACTACTACTTACTCTTACTTCAACTACTACTTCTAATTTAACTACTACTACTATTACTACTTCAACTACTTACACTACTACTATTACTACTTTGACTACTACTACTACTACTACTACTACTACTACTACTACTACTACTACTACTGCTACTACTACTACTTCAACTACTACTTCAACTTTAACTTCTACTACTACTTTAACTACTACTAATACGTTAACTACTACTACACTTACTTCAACTTCTACTACTACTACTACTTTTACTACTACTACTTCTACTACTACCAGTACTACTACTTTAACTACTACTTCTAACTTGAACTTCAACTACTACTCTAACTTCAACTACTACTACTGCTTTAACTGCTACAATAACTACTACTTTAACTACTACTTTTTTAACTACTACTTCTACTTTTACTAATTTAACTACTACTACTACTAATTCTACTACTACTTCTTCCACTTCTACTACTATTACTATTACTACTACTTTAACTCTAACTACTACTTCAACTTCTACTTTACTACTACTACTTTAATTACTACTACTACTACTACAACAACAACTACTACTACTACTAAAACTTTAACTACTACTACTACTACTTTAACTACTAATATTTTTAACTACTACTTTAACTACTACTACTACTTTAACTACTACTACCACTACTTTAACTACTATTTTGACTACTCTAACTTCAACTACTACGACTACTTTGACTATCACTAAAACTACTTTAACTACTACTACTACTACTTCTACTACTTTACTCTTACTACTTTAACTACTACTACTACAAATACTACTTCTGCTTTTTAACTTCTACTACTACTACCACAACTACTAACTTCACCACCTACTTCTACTACTCTTACTTCAATTACTACTACTACTACTACTTTAACTACTACTACTATTATTACATTAACCACTACTTCTGCTTCTACAACTACTACTGTAACTACTACTAGTAGTACTCCTTTTACTACCCTTACTACTTCTACTACTATTTCAACTACTACAACTACTACTTTGACTTCACCTACTACTACTACTACTATTTCAACTACTACCACTACTACTACTTAAACAATTACTACTTCTTCTTCTACTTTAACTACTACTACTACTTTTACTACTACTATTTTCACAACTACTACTACTTTAACTAATACTACAACTGCTAATACTTTAACTACTACTACTAGTAACTTTTACTAATACTACTACTACTACTTTTACTTTAACTACAACTACTGCTACTTTAGCTACTACTACTACTACTACTACTACTACTACTACTACTACTTTAACTACTACTTCTACTTTAACTACTTCAACTACTACTACTTTATCTACTATTAATTTTACTACTACTTTTACTACTACTAGTACTTTATCTACTACTACGGCTACTACTACTACTACTACTATTTTAACTACTACTACTTCTACTTTAACTACTTCTACCACTACTACTACTACTACTTCTACTTCTACTTTAAGTACTTATATTTTAACTACTACTTTAACTACTACTACTACTTTAACTACTACTACTACTTCCACTTTAACTACTACTACTAATTTAACTCTACTACTACTTTAACCACTATTATTATTACTAATACTTTAACTACTACTACTTTTACTACTACTACGGCTACTATTACTACTACTACTATTTTTACTACTACCATTTTAACTACTACTACTTCTACTTTAACTACTGCTACTACTACTACTACTGATACTACTACTTTAACTGCTACAGTAACTACTACTACTTCTACTACTGCTACTTTAACTATAACTACTACAACTAATAGTTAAATTCTACTGCTATTACTACTTTAAATTCTACTACAACAACTACTACCACTACTACTAATACAACTACTTCTGCTACTTTAACTACTACTACTTTAACTACTACTACTACTTTAACTACTACTACTACTACTTTAACTACTACTTTAACTACTACTACCACTAATATTTTAACTACTACTACTACTACTCTTACTTCAGTGACTGCTACTACTCGGCCCCCGCCCATAGGGGCTTGAAGAGATATATGGGTTGCATGATGCTTCCACGCAGAGCTAGTACTGGTAATCCGCTTGGAGGATCTAAGCCTGTCCAAGAACCGCGACGTGAGGCGGACCGTCCATGCTAATAAACCCTATTGGTTTAATTTGGCGACAGGGCTTGAGATGTAATTCCATCTCATTGTCGGGTAAAAGTCCCACAAAATTGGAAGCAACGTCTCGAAAATTACCTTTACAGTGTTGACGGGGACGTTAAACCTCAAATCAAACAACTGCTACTACTACTACTTTAATTGCTAATACTACTTAAACAACTACTACTAATTTTAACTACAACTACTACTTTTTCTCTTACTTCAACTACTACGACTACTTTAGCTAGTACTACTACTACTACTTTAACTACTACTACTTACTCTTACTTCAACTACTACTTCTAATTTAACTACTACTACTAGTACTACTTCAACTACTTACACTTCTACTATTACTTTTACTGCACAAAGTGTTGACAGGTATTTTATTGTACTGCAGTACTCTATGGTAGCTAGAAGGGTACATGATTTCAGATCTTTGCCCTTCAAGAATGAGAATTCCCCCTGCACAAAGTGTTTACCTTTATTTTATTGCGCTGCAGTGCTGTATGTTTGCCAGAAGGCTGCATGAATACAGTTCTACGCCCTTCAAGAATGTTAATTTCAGCTTACCAAAGTGCCGACCTTTATTTTATTGTGCTGTAGGGCTGTGTGATAGCTGGAAGGCTACATGAATACAATTCTACGCTCTTCAATAATATCAAATTCTCCTACACAATGTGTCGTCCTTTATTTTATTGTGCTGTCGAACTGTATGTTTCCAGAAGGCTACATTATTTCAGTTCTATACCCTTCAAAAATATTAATACCCCCTGCACAACGTGTTGACTTGTATTTATTGTGCTGCAGTGCTGTACGTTAGCCAGAAGACTACATGATTTCAGTTCAATGCCCTCCAAGAATATTTATTTTCCTGTACAAAGTGTCCACCTATATTTTATTGTGCTGCAGTAATGTATGTTAGTTAGAAGGCTACATGATTTCAGTTCTATGCCCGTCAAGAATACTAATTTCCCCCGCACAAAGTGTCGACATGCATTTGATTGTACTGCAGTACTGTATGTTAGCTAGAAGGGTACATGGTTTCAGTTCCTTGCCCTTCAAGAATGTCAATTCCCCCCGGCACAAAGTGTTTACCTTTATTTCATTGCGCTGCAGTGTTGTATGTTTGCCAGAAGGCTGCATGAATACAGTTCTTCGCCCTTGAATAATATTAATTTCCCCTTCACAAAGGGTCGAACTTCATTTTATTGTGCAGCAGTGCTGTATGTTAGCTATAAGGCTACAAGATTTCAGTTCTATGCCCTTCAAGAATTCCCCCCCCCCTTCACAATGTGTCCACCTTTATTTTATTGGCTTCAGTAATGTATGTTAGCTAGAAGGCTCTATAATTTCAGTCTATGCCCTTCAAGAATATTAATTTCCCCTGCACGAAGTGTTGACATGCATTTTTTCTTGTACTGCAGTACTGTATGTTATCTAGAAGGGTGCATGGTTTCAGTTCTTTGCCCTTCAAGAATGTTTATTCCCCCTGCACAAAGTGTTTACCTTTATTTCATTGCGCTGCAGTGCTGTATGTTTGCCAGAAGGCTACATGAATACAGTTCTACGCCCTTCAAGAATATAAATTTCCCCTGCACAAAGTGTCGACCTTCAATTTATTGTGCTGCAGTACTGCATGTTAGCTTGAGGTTAAATGATTTCTGTTCTATGCCCTCAAAAAATATCTATGATTTCAGTTGTAGGCCCTTCAAGAGTATTAATTTCCCCAGCACAAAATGTCGACATGCATTTTGTTGTACTGCAGTACTTTATGTTAGCTAGAAGGGTACATAGTTTCAGTTCTGTGCCCTTCAAGAATGTCAATTCCCCCCGGCACAAAGTGTTTACCTTTATTTCATTGCGATGCAGTGCATTATGTTTGCCAGAAGGCTGCATGAATACAGTTCTACGCCCTTGAAGAATATTAATTTCCCCTTCACAAAGTGTCGAACTTCATTTCATTGTGCAGCAGTGCTGTATGTTAGCTAAAAGGCTACAAAATTTTAGTTCTATGCCTTTCAAGAATATTATTTTCCCCTTTACAAAGTGGCGACCTTTATTTTATTGGCTGCAGTAATGTATGTTAGCTAGAAGGCTCTATGATTTCAGTTTTATGCCTTTCAATAATATTAATTTCCCCTGAACAAAGTGTCGACCTTCAATTTATTGTGCTGCAGTAATGTATGTTAGCTAGAAGGTTAAATGATTTCAGATCTATGCCCTCCAAGAATATTAGTTTTCCTCTACAAAGTGTCGACATTTATTTTATTGTGCTGCAGTAATGTATGTAAGATAGAAGGCTACATGATTTCAGTTCTATGCCCTTCAATATAACGAATTTCCCCTGCAAAAAGTGTCGACATGTACATTATTGTACTGCAGTACTGCATATTAGCTTGAAGGGTATATGATTTCAGTTCTTTGCCCTTCAAGAATGTCAATTCCCCCTGCAAAAAGTGTTTACCTTTTATTTATTGCGCTGCAGTGCTGTATGTTTGCCGGAAGGCTGCATATATACAGTTCTACGCCCTCCAATATTATTAATTTCCCATTCACAAAGTGTCGACCTTTATTTTATTGTGCTACAGTACTGTATGTTAGCTAGAAGGCTATAATATTTCAGTTCTATACCTTTCAAGAAAATTAATTTCCCCTTCACAAAGTGTCGACCTTTATTTAATTGTGTTGTAGTGCTGTTCGTTAGCTGGAAGGCTACAAATATACAGTTCTACGCACTTCAAGAATATTAATTTCACCAGCACAAAGTGTCAACCTTCAATTTATAGTGTTGCAGTACTGTATGTTAGCTAGAAGGCTACATTTTTCTCAGTTTTATGTCCTTCAAGTATATTTATTTCCCCATCACAAATTATCGACTTTTATTTTATTGTGCTGCAGTGCTGTATGTTAGCCAGAAGGCTACATGAATTCAGTTCTATGCCCTCCAAGAATATTATTTTCCTGTACAAAGTGTCGACCTTTATTTTATGGTGCTGCAGTAATGTATGTTAGCTAGAAGGCTACATGATTTCAGTTCTATGCCCTTCAAGAATATTAATTTCCCCTGCACAAAGTGTTGACAATACTCTATGGTAGCTAGAAGGGTACATGATTTCAGTTCTTTGCCCTTCAAGTATGTCAATTCCCCCTGCACAAAGTGTTGACCTTCATTTTATTGTGCTGAAGTGCTGTATGTTTGCCAGAAGGCTGCATGAATACAGTTCTACGCCCGTCAATTATGTTACTTCCCCCTTCTCAAAGTGCCTACCTTTACTTCTGTTCTATACCCTTCAAGAATATTAATACCCCCAGTACAACGTGTCGACCTGTATATATTGTGCTGCAGTGTTGTATGTTAGCCAGAAGGCTACATGATTTCAATTCAATGCCCTCCAATAATATTAATTTTCCTGTATAAAGTGTCGACCTTATTTTATTGTGCTGCAGTAATGTATGTTAGCTAGACGGCTCTATGATTTCAGTTGTATGCCCGTCAAGAATATTAATTTCCCCTGCACAAAGTGTCGACATGCATTTTATTGTACTGCAGTACTGTATGTTAGCTTGAAGGGTACATGGTTTCAGTTCTGTGCCCTTCAAGAATGTTAATTCCCCCTGCTCAGTGTTTACCTATATTTCATTGCGATGCAGTGTTGTATGTTTGCCAGAAGGCTTTATTAATGCAGTTCTACA
Source organism: Lucinisca nassula (assembly GCA_963580285.1). Lineage (NCBI taxonomy): Eukaryota > Metazoa > Mollusca > Bivalvia > Lucinida > Lucinidae > Lucinisca > Lucinisca nassula. Next base: position 98,183,465 of record OY757013.1, read on the forward strand.
CCCTTGAATAATATTAATTTCCCCCTTCACAAAGTGTCGAACTTCATTTCATTGTGCAGCATTGCTGTATGTTAGCTATAAGGCTACAATATTTCAGTTCTACGCCCTTCATGAATATTAATTTCCCCTTCACAAAGTGGCGACCTTTATTTTATTGGCTGCAGTAATGTATGTTAGCTACACGGCTCTATGATTTCAGTTCTATGCCGTTCAAGAATATTAATTTCCCCTGCACAAAGTGTTGACCTTCAATTTATTGTGCTGCAGTACTGTGTGTTAGCTAGAAGGCTAAATTATTTCATATCTATGCCCTCCAAGAATATTAGTTTTCCTGTACAAAGTGTGGACATTCATTTTATTGTGCTGTAGTAATGTATGTTAGATAGAAGGCTACTTGATTTCAGTTCTATGCCCTTCAATACTATTAATTTCCCCTGCAAAAATAGTCGGCGTGTATAATATTGTACTGCAGTACTGTATGATAGCTTGAAGGGTACATGATTTCAGTTCTTTGCCCTTCAAGAATGTTAATTCCCCCTGCAAAAAGTGTTTACCTTTATTTTATTGCGCTGCAGTGTTAATTGTTTGCCAGAAGGCTGCATGAATACAGTTCTACGCCCTTCAATAATATTAATTTCCCCTTCACAAAGTGTCGACCTTTATTTAATTGTGCTGCAGTACTATATGTTTGCTAGAAGGCTATAATATTTCAGTTCTATGCCTTTCAAGAAAATTAATTTCCCCTTCACAAAGTGTCGACCTTTATTTTGTAGTGTTGAAGTGCTGTGCGGTAGCTGGATGGCTACATGAATTCAGTTCTACGCCCTTCAAGAATATTAATTTCACCTGCACAAACTGTCGGCCTTCAATTTATTGTGCTGCTGTACTGTATGTTAGCTAGAAGTCTACATTTGTTTAAGTTTTATGTCCTTCAAGAATATTTATTTCCCCTGCACAAATTATCGACCTTTATTTTATTGTGCTGCAGTACTGTATGTTAGCTAGAAGGCTACACGATTTCAAGTGTTTGCCCTTCAAGAATATTAATTAGCCCTGTACAAAGTGTTGACCTTCATTTTATTGTGCTGTAGTGCTGTGTTAGCTAGAAGACTACATGATTTCAGTTTTATGCCCTTGAATAATATTAATTTCCCATGCACAATGTGTCGACCTTTATCTTATTGTGCAGCAGCATTGAATGTTAGCTAGGAAGCTATATGGTACCAGTTCTATGCACTTCAAGAATATTAATTCCCCCTGCGCAAAATGTCGACCTTTATTGTATTGTACTGCAATGTTGTATGTTAGCAAGAATGCTACATTATTTCAATTCTGTGCCCTTCAAGAATATTAATTTCACCTGCAGAAAATTAACACTTTTATTTATTGTGCTCAGAACTGTATGTTAGCTAGCCGGCTACAAGATTTCAGTTCTATGCCCCTGAAGATTATTAATTTTCACTGCACAAAGTGTCGATCTTTTTTATTGTGCTGCAGCTTTGTGTGTTAGCTAGAAGGCTACATGATTTCAGTTCTATGCCAATCAAGAATATTAATTTCCCCTGCACAAAATGTCGACATTTATTTTATTGTACTGCAGAACTGTATGTTAGCTAAATGGCTACATGATTTCAATTCTTTGCCCTTCAAGAATATTAATTCCGGTTGCACGAAGTGTTGACCTTTTTTCATTGTGCTGCAGTGCTGTTTGTTAGCCAAAAGGCTACATGATTTGAGTTCTTTGCCCTTCAAGATTATTAATTTCCTGTACAAAGTGTCGACCTTTATTTAATAGCGCATCAGTACTGAAAGTAAGCTTGTCAGCTACGTGATTGCAGTTCTATGCCCTTCAAGAATATTAATTCCCACTGCGCAAAATGTCGACCTTTATTACATTGTTCTACAGTGCGGTATATTAGCCAGAATGCTTCATTATTTCAATTCCGTGTCATTCAAGAATATTAATTTCACCCGTACAAAGTGTCGACCTTTATTTTATTGTGCAACAGTACTGAATGTTAGCTAGAAAGCTACGCTACATGATTTCAGATCTATGCCCTTCAAGAATATTAATTCCCCCTGCGCAAAATGTCGACCTTTATTATATTGCACTGCAGTGCGGTATGTTAGCCAGAATGCTACATTATTTCAATTCTATGCCATTCAAGAATATTAATTTCACCTGTACAAAGTGTCGACATGTATTTTATTGTACTGCAGCACTGTATGATAGCTAGAAGGGTACATGATCTCAGTTCTATGCCCTTCAAGAATGTTATTTTTTTCTTCACAAAGTGTCGACTGTTATTGTGTATTGTGCTGCAGTGCTGTATGTTAGCCAGATGGCTACATGATTTCAGTTCTTTGCCTTTCAAGAATAATTATTTTCCTGCAAAAACTGTCGACCTTTATTTTATTGTGCTGTAGTAATATATGTTAGCTAGAAGGCTACATGTTTCTGATCATTATTTCAGTTCTATGCCCTTCAAGAATATTAGTACCCCCTGCACAAAGTGTCGACATTTATTGCATGGTGCTGCAGTGCTGTATGTTAGCTAGAAGGCTACATGATTTCAGTTCTTTGCCCTCCAAGAATATTAATTCGCCCTTCACAAAGTGTCGACCTTTAGTTTTGTGCTGCAGTACTGTATGTTAGCTAGAGCGCCACAAAATTTCAGTTCTATGCCCTTCAAGAATATGAATTTCCCCTTCACAAAGTGTCCACCTTTTGTTTTATTGTGCTGTAGTGCTGTGTGTCAGCTGGAAGGCTACATGAATACAGTTACGCCCTCCAAGAATATTAATTTCCCCTGCACAAAGTGTCGACCTTTAAATTATTGTGCTACAGTGCTGTATGTTTCCAAGAAGGCTACATTATTTTAGTTCTATGCCCTTCAAGAATATAAATTTCCCCTGCACAAAGTATCGACATGTATATTATAGTGCTGCAGTACTGTATGTTAACTTGAAAGATACATGATTTCAGTTTTTTTGCCCTTCAGGAATGTCAATTCCCCTCGCACAAAGTGTTAACATTTATTTTATTGCGCTGCAGTGCTGTTTGTTTGCCAGAAGGCTGCATGAATACAGAATATAAATTTCCCCTGCACAAAGTATCGACATGTATATTATAGTGCTGCAGTTCTGTATGTTAGCTTGAAGGATACATAATTTCAGTTCTTTGCCCTTCAAGAATGTCAGTTCCCCCCGCAAAAATTGTAACATTTATTTTATTGCGCTGCAGTGCGGTATGTTTGCCAGAAGGCTGCATGAATACAGTTCTACGCCCTTCAAGAATATTATTTTCCCCTTCCCAAAGGGTCGACATTTATTTTATTGTGCTGCAGTACTTTATGTTAGCGGGAAGGCTACAAGATTTCAGTTCTATGCCCTTCAAGAATATTTATTTCCCCTTCACAAAGTATCGACATTTATTTTATTGTACTGTAGTGATGTGTGTTAGCTGGAAGACCACATAAATACAGTTCTACGCCCTTCAAGAATTTGAATTTTCCCCGCACAAAGTGTCGACCTTTATTGTATTGCGCTGCAGTGTTGTATGTTAGCCGAAGGCTACATGATTTAAGTTCTTTACCCTTCAAGAATATTAATATCCCCCTCTACAAAGTGTCGACCTTTATTTTATTGTGCAGCAGTACTGAATGTTACCTAGAAAACTACATGATTTCAGTTCCATGCCCTTCAAGAATATTAATTCCTCTGCGCAAAATGTCGACCTTAATTATATTGTGCTGCCGTGCTGTATGTAAGCAAGAATGCTACATTATTTCAATTCTATGTCCTTCAAGAATATTAATTTCACCTGCAGAAACTGTCGACATGTATTTTATTGTACTGCAGTACTGTATGTAAACTAGAAGGGTACATGATTTCAGTTCTTTGCCATTCAAGAATGTTAATTCCCCCTGCACAAAGTTTTTTACCTTTCCTTTTATTGCGCTGCAGTGCTGTACGTTGGCCAGAAGGATGCATGAATACAGTTCTCCGCCCTTCAAGAATTTCAATTTCCCGTTCACAAAGTGTCGATCTTTATTTTATTGTGCTGCAGTACTGTCTGTTAGCTAGAAGGCTACAGGATTTCAGTTTTATGCCCTTCAAGAATATTAATTTCCCCTTCATAACGCGTCGGCATTTATTTTATTGTGCTGTGCGTTAGCTGGAAGGCTACATAAATACAGTTCTACGCCCTTCAAGAATATTATTTTTCCTGTACAAAGTGTCGACCTTTATTTTTATTGTGCTGCAGTATTGTATGTTAGCTAGAAGGCTACATGATTTCAGTTCTATGCCCTTCAAGAATATTAATTTCCCCTTTACAAAGTGTCGACATGTATTTTATTGTACTGCAGTACTGTATGTTACCTAGAAGGGTACACGATTTAAGTTATTTGCCCTTCAAGAATGTTAATTCCTCCTGCACAAAGTGTTTACCTGTCTTTTATTGCGCTGCAGTGCTTTATGTTTGCCAGACGGCTGCATGGTTTCAGTAATAATACTACTCTACTACTTCTTCAACTACTACTTCTACTACTTTAATTTCTACTACTACTACTACTTTAATTACTACTACTATTTTAACTCTTTCTATTACTTCTACTACTACTTTAACTACTACTCCTACTACTACTACTACTTTTCTAACTACTATTACTACTTTATCTACTACTATCTACCTTTACTAATACTACTTTAACTAATTTAACTACTACTACTTCTACTATTACTACTTCTACTACTACTACTACTACTACTACTACTACTACTACTATTACTGCTACTAATACTTTAACTACTATTTCTACTACTACTTTAACTCTTACTACTACTACAACTTTAACAACTACAACTGCTACTCTTTAACTACTACTATTGAATTACTACTTCTACTTTAACTACTACTACTACTTTTAACTACTACTACTTTAACTACTACTTTAACTACTACTTTAACTACTACTTCTACTACTACTTTAACTACTACTTCTTCGACTTTAACTAAAAGAACTACTACTACTTTAACTACTACTACTCCTACTGCTACTTTAACTACTACTTCTACTACTACTTTAAATACTACTACAACACTACTTTGACTACTACTACTTTAACTACTACTACTACTACTACTACTACTACTACTTCTACTACTTCTACTACTACTATTTTAACTACTACTACTACTTTAACTACTTCTGCTACTACTACTTTAGCTACTACTACTTACTCTTACTTCAACAACTACTTCTTATTTAACTACTACTACTACTACTACTTCAGCTACTTACACTACTACTATTACTAATTTAACTACCACTACTCTTGCGTCAACTTCTACTACGTCTACTTTTACTACTACTACTTCTACTACTACTACTACTACTTTAACTACTTCTACTAACTTGAACTACAACTATTTCTCTTACTTCAACTACTATTACTGCTTTAACTACTACAACTACTACTACTTTAACTACTTCTATTTTAACTACTATTTCTACTTGAACTACTACTACCACTTTGACTACTATTACTTCTATTACTTCTTTAACTACTTCTTCTACTTCTGAACTACTACTACTAATTCTACTACTACTACTAATTCTACTACTACTACTTCCAGTTCTACTACAATTACTTTTACTGCTACTATTCTACTACTTTAACTCTAACCACTACTTCTATTACTATAGCTACATCTACAACTTTAACTACAACTGCTACTACTACTAATTTAACTACTACTGCTACTACTACTACTACTACTACTATTTTTACTACTACTGCTTCTGCTATTTTAACTTCCACTACCATTACTCCTTTAACTACTACTACTACTTCTACTATTACTACTACTACTGCTACTACTACTACTACTACTTTAACTACTACTTCTACTGCTACAATAACTACTACTACTACTTTTACTTCTACTACTACATTAACTTCTTCTACTACTACTTCTATTACTACTACTACTACATTTACTTCTACTATTTTAACTGCAACTACTGCTACTCCTTTAACTTCTACTACTTCTACTTTAAGTTCTACTTTTACTGCTCTAAAATCAACTACTTCTTCTACTTTAACTATTACTAAAACTACTTTAACTACTGCTACTACTACTACTATTACTACTATTACTTCTACTACTACTACTTCTACTTTACTACTACCACTTTAACTACTACTACTACTACTACTGCTTTTTAACTACTACTACGACTACTACTAACTTAAACTACTACTACTACTCTTACTTCAACTACTATTATTACTACTTTAACTTTTACTGCTACTACTACTTTAATAACTACTACTGCCACTACTACTTTAACTACTACTACTACTATTACTACTTTAACTACTACTTCTGCTACTACCACTTCTACTGTAACTACTACTAGTTCTACTTTTACTACACCTACTACTGCAACTACTATTTCAACTACGTAAACTACTACTACCTAACTTATAACTACTACTTGTACTACTTTAACTACTACTACTACTACTCTTAGTTCAACTACTACTACTTTAAACTACTACTACTTTAACAACTACTACTATTACTACTACTACTTTAACTACTACCACTACTGATACTACTTTAACTACAACTACTAGAAACTTTGACTACTACTACTCTTACTTCAACTACAACTACTGCTACTTAAGCTACTACTACCACTACTTTAACTACTACTATTACTACTTTAACTACTACTTCCCTTTACTACTTAAATCTGTTAACTACTACTTTAACTACTACTACTACTACTTCTAAAACTACTACTTTAACTCCTACTTTAACTACTTATTCTCCTTCTACTTTAACTACTACTACTAATTTAACTACTACAACTACTACTACTTTAACTTCTACTACTACTACTACTTCTTTAACTTCTACTACTACTACTACTTTAACTACTACTAAGGCTATTACTACTGCTACTACTACTACTACTTCTACTATTTTAACTACTAGTACTTCTACTTGAACTACTTGTACTACTACTGCTACTACTATTTTAACTGCTACTACTACTACTACTTTAACCACTACTACTACAACTACTAGTTTTAATATTACTACTATAACTACTTGAAATTCTACAACAACTATTACTACCACTACTGCTACTACTGCAGCTACTTTTACTACTACTACTATTACTTTAAATACTACTACTGTAACTTCTTGAACTACTACTGCTACTTTAACTAGTACTACTACCACTTTGACTACTACTTCTAATACTTTCACTACTACTACTACAACAACTACTACTGCTACTTTAACTACTACTACTACTTATACTACTTTATCTACTACTTCTCTTACTTCAGTGACTGCTACTACTACTACTTTACTACTACTACTTTAACTACTACTACTACTACTTTCCAACTACTTGTACTACTACTACTACTACTACTACTACTACTACTACTACTACTACTACTAACTTCTACTACTACTACTACTCGTACTTCAACTACTACTATTACTAGTTTAACTACTTCTGCTACTACTACTTTAACTACTACTAAGGCTATTACTACTGCTACTACTACTACTACTACTACTTCTACTATTTTAACTACTAGTACTTCTACTTGAACTACCAGTACTACTACTGCTACTACTATTTTAACTGCTACTACTACTACTACTGCTACTTTAACATCTACTACTACAACTACTAGTTTTAATACTACTACAATAACTACTTTAACTTCCACAACAACTACTACTACCACTACTGCTACTACTTTAAATACTACTACTGTAACTTCTTTAACTACTACTACTACTTTAACTAGTACTACTACTACTTTGACTACTACTACTAATACTTTCACTACTACTACTACAACAACTACTACTGATACTTTAACTACTACTACTACTACTAATACTACTTTATCTACTACTTCTCTTACTTCAGTGACTGCTACTACTACTACTTTACTACTACTACTTTAACTACTACTACTACTACTTTTTAACTACTTGTACTACTACTACTACTACTACTACTACTAACTTCTACTACTACTACTACTCTTACTTCAACTACTACTATTACTAGTTTAACTACTTCTGCTACTACTACTTTAACTACTACTACTATTACTACTTTAACTGCTACTTCTGCTACTTCCACTATTACTGTAAATACTACTACTAGTACTACTTTTACTACACCTACTACTACTATTTTAACTACTACAACTACTACTATTTAAATAACTACTACTACTTCTACTACTTTAACAACTACTACTACTATTCTTACTTCAACTACTACTACTACTACTTTAACTACTACTACTACTGCTACTACTTTAACTGCTGCTACTAGTAATTTTACTACTACAACTACTACTATTACTTCAACCACAACTACTGCTACTTTAGCTACTACTACTACTTAAACTATTTATATTTTTAACTATTACTTTAACAACTACTACTACTTTAACTACTACTACTACTACTTCTACTACTACTACTACTACTACTTTAACTACTACTTTTACTACTCAAACTTCAACTACTATTACTAATTGAACTATTACTACAACTACTTTAACTACTACTACTACTACAACTGCTACTACTGCTACTACTACTCTTACTTCAACTACTATTATTACTACTTTAACTACTAATGCTACTACTACTTTAATAACTACTACTACCACTACTATTTTAACTACTACTACTATTACTACTTTAACTACTACTTCTGCTACTACCACTTCTACTGTAACTACTACTACTAGTACTATTTTTACAACACCTACTACTATTTCAACTACGTGAACTACTACTACCTAAACTATTACTGCTACTTCTACTATTTTAACTACTACTACTACTCTTAGTTCAACTACTACTACTTAAACTACTACTACTTTAACAACTACTACTACTACTACTTTAACTACTACCACTACTGATACTACTTTAACTACTACTACTAGTAACTTTGACTACTACTACTACTCTTACTTCAACTACAACTGCTGCTACTTAAGCTACTACTACCACTTCTTTAACTACTACTACTACTTCTTTAACTACTACTTTAACTACTACTTTAACTACGAATTCTCCTTCTTCTTTAACTACTACTACTAATTTAACTACTACAACTACTACTACTTTAACTACTACTACTACTACTACTTAAACTACTACTACTTTAACTACTACTCAGGCTACTACTACTACTACTACTACTACTATTTTAACTACTAGTACTTCTACTTTAACTACCAGTACTACTACTGCTACTACTATTTTAACTGCTACTACTACTACTACTTCTACTTTAACTATTACTACTACAACTACTAGTTTTAATATTACTACTATAACTACTTTAACTTCTACAACAACTACTACTACCACTACTGCTACTACTACAGCTACTTTTACTACTACTACTACTTTAAATACTACTACTACAACTACTTTAACTACTACTACTACCTTAACTAGTACTACTACTACTTTGACTACTACTACTAATACTTTAACTACTACTACTACAACAACTACTGCTACATTAACTACTTCTACTACTAATACTACTTTAACTTCTAATACTCTTACTTCAGTGACTGCTACTACAACTACTTTACTACTACTACTTTAACTACTACTACTACAACTACTTTTTAACTACTTGTACTACTACTACTACTACTACTACTACTTTCTACTACTACTAATACTCTAACTTCAACTACAACTATTACTAGTTTAACTACTTCTGCTACTACTACTTTAACTACTACTACTATTACTACTTTAACTACTACTTCTGCTACTACCAATATTACTGTAAATACTACCACTAGTACTACTTTTACTAAACCTACTACTATTTTAACTACTACAACTACTACTATTTAAATTACTACTACTACTTCTACTACTTTAACAACTACTACTACTATTCTTACTTCAACTACTACTACTACTACTTTAACTACTACTACTACTGCTACTACTTTAACTGCTACTACTAGTAATTTTACTACTTCTATTACTACTATTACTTCAACCACAACTACTGCTACTTTAGCTACTACTACTACTTTAACTACTTATATTTTTAACTATTACTTTAACAACTACTACTACTTTAACTACTACTACTACTACTTTAACTACTACTTCTACTTCTACTTTAACTACTACTACTACTTTAACTACTACTTTTACTACTCTAACTTCTACTACTAACTGAACTGTTACTACAACTACTTTAAATACTACTACTACTACTACTACTACTTTTTCTACTACTACTACTACTTCTACTTTACTACTACTGCTTTTACTACTACTACAACTACTGCTGCTTTTTTACTACTACTACTACTACTATTACTTCTACTACTACTAACTTCAACTGCTACTACTACTACTCTTACTTCAACTACTACTATTACTACTTTAACTACTACTGCTACTACTACTTTAACTACTACTATTAATACTACTACTTTAACTAATACTCCTATTACTACTTTAACTGCTACTTCTGCTACTTCATCTACTACTGTAACTACTACTTCTAGTACTACTTTTACTACACCTACTTCAACTACTACTACTACTACTATTTCAACTACTACAACTACTACTACTTAAACTATTACGACTACTTCTACTACTTTCACTACTACTCCTACTTTAACTACTACTACTACTACTCTTACTTCAACTACTACTACTACTACTACTTTAACAACTACTACTACTACTTCTTTAACTACTACTACTACTGCTTCTACTTTAACTTCTACTAGTAACTTTTACTACTACTAATACTCTTACTTCAACTAGAACTACTTCTATTTAAGCTACAACTACTACTACTTTAAACTACTACTTTAACTACTACTACTTCTTTAACTACTACTACTACTTTAACTACTACTACTACTACTTAAACTACTAGTTCTACTTCTACTTTAATTACTACTACTGCTTTAACTACTACTTTTACTACTTTTACTTCAACTACTACTACTAATTGAACTACTACTACTACTACTTCTACTTTACTACTACTGCTTTTACTACTACTACAACAACTTCTGCTGCTTTTGTTTACTACTACTACTACTACTACTACTACTTCTACTACTACTTATTTCAACTGCTACTACTACTACTCTTACTTCAACTACTACTATTACTACTTTAACTACTACTGCTACTACTACTTTAACTACTACTACTAATAATACTAATTTAACTAATACTACTATTACTACTTTAACTGCTACTTCTGCTACTTCATCTTCTACTACTAGTACTACTTTTACTACACCTACTACTACTACTACTACTACTACTACTACTACTACTACTACTATTTCAACTACTACAACTACTACTACTTAAATTATTACTACTACTTCTACTACTTTCACTACTACTACTACTTAAACTACTACTACTTCTACTCTTACTTCAACTACTACTACTACTACTACTTTAACAACTACTACTACTACTTTAACTACAACTACTACTGCTACTACTTTAACTTCTACTACTAGTAACTTTTACTACTTCTCTTACTTCAACTACAACTACTGCTACTTTAGCTATTACTACTACTACTACTTTAACTACATATATTTTAACTACTACTTTAACTGCTACTACTACTTTAACTACTACTTCTTCTTCTGCGTCAACTACTACTTATTTAACTACTATAACTACTACTACTTTAACAACTACAACTTTTACTACTAGTTTAATACTACTTCTACTTCTACTACTACTACTACTACTTTTACTACTTTTACGGCTACTACTACTTCTACTACTACTACTATTTAACTACTATAACTACTACTACTTTAACTACTATAACTATTACTACTAGTTTAATACTACTTCTACTTCTACTACTACTACTACTTTTACTACTTATACGGCTACTACTACTTCTACTTCTACTACTATACTAACTACTACTACTTCTGCATTTACTACTACTACTACTGATACTACTACTTTAACTGCTACTACTACTACTACTTTAACTACTACTACTACAGCTACTAGTTTAAATACTACTACTATTACTACTTTAACTTCTACTACAACAACTACTACCACTACTTCTACTACTACTACTACTACTTTAACTACTACTTCTACTTTAACTACTACTACGACTACTTAACTACTACTTTAACTAGTACTACTACTATTTTGACTACTACTACTACTACTAATAGTCGTACTTCAGTGACTGCTACTACTCGGCCCCGCCCATAGGGGCTTGAAGAAATATATGGGCTGCATGATGCTTCCACGCAGAGCTGAATCGGGCCCGCACACTAGTACAGGTAAACCGCTTGGAGGATCTAAGCCTGTCCAGGAACCGCGGTGTGAGGCGGACCGTCCATGCTAATAAACCCTATTTGTGTCATTGGGCGACATTGCTTGAAGTGTCACTTCATCTCATTGTCGGGTTAAATACCCCCAAAATGGAAGCATCGTCTCCAAAATGACCTTTACAATGTTGCTGTGGACGTTAAACCTCAAATCAAACAAAACTGCTGCTACTACTACTTTAACTGCTAATACTACTTCAACGTCTACTACTAATTTTAACTACTACTACAACTTTTTCTCTTACTTCAACTACTACGACTACTTTAGCTAGTACTAGTACTACTACTTTAACTACTACTACTTACTCTTACTTCAACTTCTACTTCTAATTTAACTACTACTACTATTACTACTTCAACTACTTTCACGACTTCTATTACTACTTTAACTACTACTTCTACAAAAAATACTGCAGTAATATCCCCTGCACAAAGTGTCGACCTTTATTTTATTGTGCTGCAGTGCTGTATGTAAGCGAGAAGGCTACATGATTTCAGTTCTATGCCCTTCAAGAATATTAATTTCCCCTGCACAAAGTGTTGACAGGTATTTAATTGTACTGCAGTACTCTATGGTAGCTAGAAGGGTACATGATTTCAGTTCTTTGCCCTTCAAGAATGTCAATTCCCCTTGCACAAAGTGTTTACCTTTATTTTATTGCGCTGCAGGGCTGTATGTTTGCCAGAAGGCTGCATGAATACAGTTCTACGCCCTTCAAGAATGTTAATTTCCGCTTCCCAAAGTGCGACTTTTATTTTATTGTGTTGTAGGGCTGTGTGGTAGCTGGAAGGCTACATGAATACAGTTATACCCTCTTCAAGAATATCAAATTCCCCTGCACAAAGTTTCGTGCTTTATTATATTGTGCTGTAGTGCTGTATGTTAACCAGAAGGCTACATTATTTCAGTTCTATACCCTTTAAGAAAATTAATACCCCCTGCACAACGTGTTGACCTGTATTTAATATGCTGCAGTGTTGTATGTTAGCCAGAAGGCTACATGATTTCAGTTCAATGCCTTCCAAGAATATTTATTTTCCTGTACAAAGTGTCGACCTTTATTTTATTGTGCTGCAGTAATGTATGTTAGTTAGAAGGCTCTATGATTTCAGTTCTATGCCCTTCAAGAATATTAATTTCCTCCCGCACAAAGTGTCGACATGCATTTAATTGTACTGCAGTACTGTATGTTAGCTAGAAGGGTACATGGTTTAAGTTCTTTGCCCTTCAAGAATGTTAATTCCCCCCACACAAAGTGTTTACCTTTATTTCATTGCGCTGCAGTGCTGTATGTTTGCCAGAAGGCTGCATGAATACAGTTCTACGCCCTTGAATAATATTAATTTCCCCTTCACAAAATGTCGAACTTCATTTAATTGTGCAGCAGTGCTGAATGTTAGCTATAAGGCTACAATATTTCAGTTCTATGCCCTTCAAGAATATTAATTTCCCCTTCACAAAGTATCGACCTTTATTTTATTGGCTGCAGTAATGTATGTTAGCTTGACGGCTGTATGATTTCAGTTCTATGCCCTTCAAGAATATTAATTTCCACTGCACGAAGTGTTGACATGCATTTTATTGTACTGCAGTACTGTATGTTAGCTAGAAGGGTGCATGGTTTCAGTTCTTTGCCCTTTAAGAATGTTAATTCCCCACGCACAAAGTGTTTACCTTCATTTCATTGCGCTGCGGTGATGTATGTTTGCCAGAAGGCTACATGAATACAGTTCTACGCCATTCAAAAATATTAATTTCCCCTGCACAATGTGTCGACCTTCAATTTATTGTGCTGCAGTACTGCATGTTAGCTTGAAGGTTAAATGATTTCTGTTCTATGCCCTCCATGAATATTAGTTTTCCTGTACAAAGTGTCGACATTTATTTTATTGTGCTGCAGTCATGTATGTAAGATAGAAGGCTACATGATTTCAGTTCTATGCCTTTCAATAATACCAATTTCCCCTGCAAAAAGTGTCGACATGTATATTATTGTCCTGCAGTACTGTATGTTAGCTTAAAGGGTACATTATTTCAGTACTTTGCCCTTCAAAAATGTCAATTCCCCCTGCAAAAAGTTTAACCTTTATTATATTGCGCCACAGTGTTGTATGTTTGCCAGAAGGCTGCAGGAATACAGTTCTACGCCCTTCAATAATATTAATTTCCCCTTCACAAAGAGTCGACCTTTATTTTATTGTGCTGCTGTACTGTATGTTAGCTAGAAGGCTATAATATTTCAGTTCTATACCTTTCAAGAAAATTAATTTCCCCTTCACAAAGTGTCGACCTTTATTTTATTGTGCTGTAGTGCTGTGCGTTAGCTAGAAGGCTACATGGTTTCAGTTCTATGCCCACCAAGAATATTATTTTCCTGTACAAAGTGTCGACCTTTATTTTATTGTGCTGCAGTAATGCCTGTTAGATAGAGGGCTACACGATTTCATTTCTATACCCTTCAAGAATTATATTAATTTCCATTTCACAAAGTGTTGACAGGTATTTTATTGTACTGCAGTACTCTATGGTAGCTAGAAGGGTACATGAATTCAGTTCTTTGCCCTTTAAAAATGTCAATTCCCCCTGCACAAAGTGTTTGCCATTTTATTGCGCTGCAGTGCTGTATGTTTGCCAGACGGCTGCATGAATACAGTTATACGCCCGCCAAGAATGTTAATTTCCCCTTTCCTTAGTGCCGACCTTTACTTCAGTTCTATACCCTTCAAGAATATTAATACCCCCTGCACAACGTGTCGACCTGTTTTTATTGTGCTGCAGTGCTGTATGTTAGCCAGAATGCTACATGATTTCAATTCAATGCCCTCCAAGAATATTTATTTTCCTGTATAAAGTGTCGACCTTTATTTAATTGTGCTGCAGTAATGTATGTTAGCTAGAAGGCTCTATGATTTCAGTTGTATGCACTTCAAGAATATTAATTTCACCAGCACAAAGTGTCGACCTTCAATTTATATGTTGCTGTACTGTATGTTAGCGAGAAGGCTACATTTTGACAGTTTTATGTCCTTCAAGAATATTTATTTCCCCATCACAAATTATCGATTCTTATTTTATTGTGCTGCAGTGCTGTATGTTAGCCAGAAGGCTACATAATTTCAGTTCTTTGCCCTCCAAGAATATTATTTTCCTGTACAAAGTGTCGACCTTTACTTTATGGTGCTGCAGTAATGTATGTTAGCTAGAAGGCTACATGATTTCATTTATATGCCCTTCAAGAATATTAATTTCCCCTGCACAAAGTGTCGACAGGTATTTTATTGTACTGCAGTACTCTATAGTAGCTAGAAGGGTACATGATTTCAGATCTTTGCCCTTCAAGAATGTGATTTCCCTCTGCATAAAGTGTTTAACCTTTATTTTATTGCGCTAATGTGCTGTATGTTTGCCAGAAGGCTGCATGAAAACAGTTCTACGCCCGTTGATAATGTTAATTTCCCCTTCCCAAAGTGCCGACCTTTACTTATGTTCAATACCCTTCAAGAATATAACCCCCAACGTGTCGACCTGTATTTATTGTGCTGCAGTGCTGTATGTTAGCCAGAATTCAACATGATTTCAATTCAGTGCCCTCCAAGAATATTAATTTTTCTGTATAAAGTGTCGACCTTATTTTATTGTGCTGCTGTTATGTATGTTAGCTAGAAGGCTCTATGATATCAGTTGTATGCCCTTCAAGAATATTAATTTCCCCTGCACAAAGAGTCGACATGCATTTTATTGTACTGCAGTACTGTATGTTAGCTAGAAGGGTACATGGTTTCAGTTCTATGCCCTTCAACAATGTTAATTCCCCCTGCTCAAAGTGTTAACCTATATTTCATTGCCATGCAGTGCTGTATGTTTGCCAGAAGGCGGCATGAATACAGTTCTACGCCCTTGAAGAATATTAATTACCCCTTCACAAAGTGTCGAACTTCATTTCATTGTGCAGCAGTGCTGTATGTTAGCTATAAGGCTACAAAATTTCAGTTCTATGCCGTTCAATAATATTAATTTCCCCTTCACAAAGTGGCGACCTTTATTTTATTGGCTGCAGTAATGTATGTTAGCTAGAAGGCTCTATGATTTCAGTTCTATGCCATTCAGGAATATTAATTTCCCCAGCGCAAAGTGTCGACCTTCAATTTATTGTGCTGCAGTACTGTATGTTAGCTAGAAGGCTAAATGATTTATGCCCTCCAAGAATATTAATTTTCCTATACAAAGTGTCGACATTTATTTTATTGTGCTGTAGTAATGTATGTTAGATAGAAGGCTACATGATTTCAGTTCTATGCCCTTCAATACTATTAATTTCCCCTGCAAAAAGTGCCGACGTGTACAATATTGCACTGCAGTACTGTATGTTAGCTTGAAGGGTACATGATTTCAGTTCTTTGCCCTTCAAGAATGTCAATTTCCCTTGCAAAAAGTGTTTACCTTTATTTTATTGCGCTGCAGTGTTGTTTGTTTGCCAGCAGGCTGCATGAATACAGTTCTACGCCCTTCAAGAATATTAATTTCCACTTCACAGAGTGTCGACCTTTATTTTATTGTGCTGCAGTACTATATGTTAGCTAGAAGGATATAATATTTCAGTTCTATGCCTTTCAAGAAAATTAATTTCCCCTTCACAAAGTGTCGACCTTTATTTTATTGTGCTGTAGTGCTTTGCGGTTGTTGGAAGGCTACACGAATACAGTTCTACGCCCTTCAAGAATATTAATTTCACCTGCACAAAGTGTCGACCTTCAATTTATTGTGCTGCAGTGCTGTATGTTAGCGTGAAGGCTACATTTAAGTTTTATGTCCTTCAAGAACATTTATTTCCCCTGCACAAATTATCGACCTTTATTGTATTGTGCTGCATTACTGTATACTGTAGCCTGAAGGGTACATGATTTCAGTTCTTTGCCCTTCAAGAATGTCAATTTCCCCTGCAAAAAGTGTTTTCTTTGATTTTATTGCGCTACAGTGTTGTTTGTTTGCCAGAAGGCTGCATGAATACAGTTCTACGCCCTTCAAGAATATTAATTTCCACTTCACATAGTGTCGACCTTTATTTTATTGTGCAGCAGCACTGAATGTTAGCTAGAAAGCTACATGGTTCCAATTCTATGCACTTCAAGAATATTTATTCCCCCTGCGCAAAATGTCGACCTTTATTGTATTGTACTGCGATGCTGTATGTTAGCCAGAATGCTACATTATTTCAATTCTATGCCCTTCAAGAATATTAATTTCACCTGCACAAACTACAAGATTTCAGTTCTATGCCCCTCAAGATTATTAATTTTCACTGCACAAAGTGTCGACCTTTTTTTATTGTGCTGCAGCATTGTGTGTTAGCTAGAAGGCTACATGATTTCAGTTCTATGCCAATCAAGAATATTAATTTCCCTTGCACAAAATGTCGACATTTATTTTATTGTACTGCAGAACTGTATGTTACCTAAAATGCTACATGATTTCAATTCTTTGCCCTTCAAGAATATTAATTCCGGTTACACGAAGTGTTGACCTTTTTTCATCGTGCTGCAGTACTGTATGTTAGCCAGAAGGCTACATGATTTGAGCTCTATGCCCTTCAAGATTAATAATTTACCCTGCACAATGTGTCGACCTTTATTTAATTGCGCAGCAGTACTGAAAGTAAGCTTGTCAGCTACGTGATTGTAGTTCTACGCCCTTGAAGAATATTAATTCCCCCTTCACAAAGTGTCGAACTTCATTTCATTGTGCAGCAGTGCTGTATGTTAGCTATAAGGCTACAAGATTTCAGTTCTATGCCCATCAAGAATATTAATTTCCCCTTCAAAAAGCGGCGACCTATATTTTATTGGCTACAGTAATGTATGTCAGCTAGAAGGCTCTATGATTTCAGTTCAATGCCATTCAAGAATATTAATTTCCCCAGCACAAAGTGTCGACCTTCAATTTATTGTGCTGCAGTACTGTATGTTAGCTAGAAGGCTAAATGATTTCATATCTATGTCCTTCAAGGCTATTAGTTTTCCTGTACAAAGTGTCGACATTTATTTTATTGTGCTTTAGTAATGTATGTTAGATAGAAGGCCACATGATTTCAGTTCCATGCCCTTCAATACTATTTATTTCCCCTGCAAAAAGTGTCGACGTGTACAATATTGTACTGCAGTACAGTATGTTAGCTTGTAGGGTACATGATTTCAGTTCTTTGCCCTTCAAGAATGTCAATTCCCCCTGCAAAAAGTGTTTACCTTTATATTATTGCGCTGCAGTGTTGTTTATTTGCCAGAAGGCTACATGAATACAGTTCTACGCCCTTCAAGTATATTAATTTCCACTTCACAGAGTGTCAACCTTTAGTTAAGTGTGCTGCAGTACTATATGTTAGCTAGAAGGCTATTATATTTCAGTTCTATGCCTTTCAAGAAAATTAATTTCCCCTTCACAAAGTGTCGACCTTTATTTTATTGTGCTGTAGTGCTGTGCAGTAGCTGGAAGGCTACATGAATAAAGGTCTACGCCCTTCAAGAATATTAATTTCCCCTGCACAAAGTGTCGACCTTTAATGTATTGTGCTGCAGTACTGTATGTTAGCTAGCAGGCTACACGATTTCAGTCTTATGCCCTTCAAGAATATTAATTAGCCCTGTACAAAGTGTTGACCTTTATTTTATTGTACTGCAGTGCTATGTTAGCTAGAAGACTACATGATTTCAGTTTTATGCCCTTGCATAATATTAATTTCCCATGCACAAAGTGTCGACCTTTATCTTATTGTGCAGCAGCACTGAATGTTAGCTAGAAAGCTACATGGTTCCAGTTATATGCACTTCAAGAATATTTATTTCCCCTGCGCAAATTGTCGACCTTTATTGTATTGTACTGCGATGCTGTATGTTAGCCAGAATGCTACAATATTTCAATTCTATGCCCTTCAAGAATATTAATTTCACCTGCACAAACTGACCACTTTTATTTTATTGTGCTCAGTACTGTATGTTAGCTAGCCGGCTACAAGATTTCAGTTCTATGCCCCTCAAGATTATTAATTTTCACTGCACAAAGTGTCGACCTTTTTTATTGTGCTGCAGCATTGTGTGTTAGCTAGAAGGCTACATGATTTCAGTTCTATGCCAATCAAGAATATTAATTTCCCCTGCACAGTACTGTATGTTAGCTAGCAGGCTACACGATTTCAGTCTTATGCCCTTCAAGAATATTAATTAGCCCTGTACAAAGTGTTGACCTTTATTTTATTGTGCTGCAGTGCTATGTTAGCTAGAAATCAGTTTTATGCCCTTGAATAATATTAATTTCCCATGCACAAAGTGTCGACCTTTATCTTATTGTGCAGCAGCACTGAATGTTAGCTAGAAAGCTACATGGTTCCAGTTCTATGCACGTCAAGACTATTAATTCCCCCTGCGCAAAATGTCGACCTTTATTGTATTGTACTGCGATGCTGTATGTTAGCCAGAATGCTACATTATTTCAATTCTATGCCCTTCAAGAATATAAATTTTACCTGCACAAACTGAACACTTTTATTTTATTGTGCTCAGTACTGTATGTTAGCTAGCCGGCTACAAGATTTCACCTGCACAAAATGTCGACATTTATTTTATTGTACTGCAGAACTGTATGTTAGCTAAAAGGCTACATGATTTCAATTCTTGGCCCTTCAAGAATATTAATTCCGGTTGCACGAAGTGTTGACCTTTTTCATTGTGCTGCAGTGCTGTATGTTAGCCAAAAGGCTACATGATTTGAGTTATATGCCCTTCAAGATTATTAATTTCCCCTGTACAAAGTGTCGACCTTTATTTTATTGCGCAGCAGTAATGAAAGTAAGCTTGTCAGCTACGTGATTGTAGTTCTACGCCACTTGAAGAATATTAATTTCCCCTTCACAAAGTGTCGAACTTCATTTCATTGTGCAGCAGTGCTGTTTGTTAGCTATAAGGCTACAAGATTTCAGTTCTATGCCCTTCAAGAATATTAATTTCCCCTTCACAAAGTGGCGACCTTTATTTTATTGGCTGCAGTAATGTATGTTAGCTAGAAGGCTCTATGATTTCAGTTCTATTCCATTCAAGAATATTAATTTCCCCAGCACAAAGTGTCGACCTTCAATTTATTGTGCTGCAGTACTGTATGTTAGTAAGAATGCTAAATGATTTCATATCTATGCCCTCCAAGAATATTAGTTTTAATTTCCCCTGCAAAAAGTGTCGACGTGTACAATACTTTACTGCAGTACTGTATGTTGGCTTGAAGGGTACATGATTTCAGCTCTTTGCCCTTCAAGAATTTCAATTCCCCCTGCAAAAAGTGTTCACCTTTATTTTATTGCGCTGCAGTGTTGTTTGTTTGCCAGAAGGCTGCATGAATACAATTCTAAGCCCTTCAAGAATATTGATTTCCACTTCATAGAGTGTCGACCTTTATTTTATTGTGCTGCAGTTCTATATGTTAGCTAGAAGGCCATAATATTTCAGTTCTATGCCTTTCAAGAAAATTAATTTCCGCTTCACAAAGTGTCGACCTTTATTTTATTGTGCTGTAGTGCTGTGCGGTAGCTGGAAGGCTACATGAATACAGGTCTGCGCCCTTCAAGAATATTAATTTCCCCTGCACAAAGTGTCGACCTTCAATTTATTGTGCTGCAGTACTGTATGTTAGCTAGAAGGCTACATTAGTTTAAGTTTTATGTTCTTCAAGAACATTTATTTCCCCTGCACAAATTATCGACCTTTATGTTATTGTGCTGCAGTACTGTATGTTCGCTAGCAGGCTACACGTTTTCAGTTCTATGCCCTTCAATAATATTAATTAGCCCTGTACAAAGTGTTGACCTTTATTTTATTGTGCTGCAGTGCTATATTATGTAGGACACTACATGATTTCAGTTTTATGCCCTTGAATAATAATAATTTCCCATGCACAAAGTGTCGACCTTTATCTTATTGTGCAGCAGCACTGAATGTTAGCTAGAAAGCTACATGGTTCCAGTTCTATGCACTTCAAGAATATTAATTCCCCCTGCGAAAAATGTCGACCTTTATTGTATTGTACTGCGATGCTGTATGTTAGCCAGAATGCTACATTATTTCAATTCTATGTCCTTCAAGAATATTAATTTCACCTGCACAAACTGAACACTTTTATTTTATTGTGCTCAGTACTGTATGTTAGCTAGCCGGCTACAAGATTTCATTTCTATGCCCCTCAAGATTATTAATTTTCACTGCACAAAGTGTCGACCTTTTTTATTGTTCTGCAGCATTGTGTGTTAGCTAGAAGGCTACATGATTTCAGTTCTATGCCAATCAAGAATATTAATTTCCCCTGCACAAAATGTCGACATTTATTTTATTGTACTGCAGAACTGTATGTTAGCTAAAAGGCCACATGATTTCAATTCTTTGCCCTTCAAGAATATTAATTCCGGTTGCACGAAGTGTTGACTTTTTTCATTGTGCTGAAGTGCTGTATGTTAGCCAGAAGGCTACTTGATTTGAGGTCTATGCCCTTCAAGATTATTAATTTCCCCTGTACAAATTGCGACCTTTATTTTATTGCGCAGCAATACTGAAAGTAAGCTTGTCAGCTACGTGATTGTAGTTCTACGCCCTTAGAGAATATTAATTCCCCCTTCACAAAGTGTCGAACTTCAGTTCATTGTGCAGCAGTGCTGTATGTTAGCTATAAGGCTACAAGATTTCAGTTCTATGCCCATCAAGAATATTAATTTCCCCTTCACAAAGAGGCGACCTATATTTTATTGGCTGCAGTAATGTATGTTAGCTAGAAGGCTCTATGATTTCAGTTCTATGCCATTCAAGAATATTAATTTCCCCAGCGTAAAGTGTCGACCTTCAATTTATTGTGCTGCAGTACTGTATGTTAGCTAGAAGGCTAAATGATTTCATATCTATGCCCTCCAAGAATATTAGTTTTCCTGTACAAAGTGTCGACATTTATTTTATTGTGCTATAGTAATGTATGTTAGATAGAAGGCTACATGATTTCAGTTCCATGCCCTTCAATACTATTAATTTCCCCTGCAAAAATTGTCGACGTGTACAATATTGTACTGCAGTACTGTATGTTAGCTTGAAGGGTACATGATTTCAATTCTTTGCCCTTCAAGAATGTCAATTCCCCCTGCAAAAAGTGTTTACCTTTATTTTATTGCGCTGCAGTGTTGTTTGTTTGCCAGAAGGCTGCACGAATACAGTTCTACGCCCTTCAAGAATATTAATTTCAACTTCACAGAGTGTCGACCTTTATTTTATTATGCTGCGTACTGCCTTCTATATGTTAGCTAGTAGGCTATAATACTTCAGTTCTATGCCTTTCAAGAAAATAAATTTCCCCTTCACAAAGCGTCGACCTTTATTTTATTGTGCTGTAGTGCTGTGCAGTAGCTGGAAGGCTATATGAATAAAGGTCTATGCCCTTCAAGAATATTAATTTCACCTGCACAAAGTGTCGACCTTTTATGTATTGTGCTGCGGTACTGTATGTTAGCTAGAAGGCTATATTTGTTTAAGTTTTATGTCCTTCAAGAATATTTATTTCCCCTGCACAAATTATCGACCTTTATTTTATTGTGCTGCAGTACTGTATGTTAGCTAGCAGGCTACACGATTTCAGTCTTATGCCCTTCAAGAATATTAATTAGCCCTGTACAAAGTGTTGACCTTTATTTTATTGTGCTGCAGTGCTATGTTAGCTAGAAGACTACATGATTTCAGTTTTATGCCCTTGAATAATATTAATTTCCCATGCACAAAGTGTCGACCTTTATCTTATTGTGCAGCAGCACTGAATGTTAGCTAGAAAGCTACATGGTTCCAGTTCTATGCACTTCAAGAATATTTATTCCCCCTGCGCAAAATGTCGACCTTTATTGTATTGTACTGCGATGCTGTATGTTAGCCAGAATGCTAAATTATTTCAATTCTATGCCCTTCAAGAATATTAAAATCACCTGCACAAACTGAACACTTTTATTTTATTGTGCTCAGTACTGTATGTTAGCTAGCCGGCTTCAAGATTTCAGTTCTATGCCCCTCAAGATTATTAATTTTCACTGCACAAAGTGCGGACCTTTTTTATTGTGTCGAGCATTGTGTGTTAGCTAGAAGGCTATATGATTTTAGTTCTATGCCAATCAAGAATATTAATTTCCCCTGCACAAAATGTCGACATTTATTTTATTTTACTGCAGAACTGTATGTTAGCTAAAAGGCTACATGATTTCAATTCTTTTGCCCTTCAAGAATATTAATTCCGATTGCACGAAGTGTTGACCTTTTTCATTGTGCTGCAGTGCTGTATGTTAGGCAGAAGGCTACATGTTTTGAGTTATATTCCCTTCAAGATTATTAATTTCCCCTGTACAAAGTGTCGATTTTTATTTCATTGCGCAGCAGTACTGAAAGTAAGCTTGACAGCTACGTGATTGTAGTTCTACGCCACTTGAAGAATATTAATTTCCCCTTCACAAAGTGTCGAACTTCATTTCATTGTGCAGCAGTGCTGTATGTTAGCTATAAGTCTACATGATTTCAGTTTTATGCCCATCAAGAATATTAATTTCCAATGCACAAAGTGTCGACCTTTATCTTATTGTGCAGCAGCACTGAATGTTAGCTAGAAAGCTACATGGTTCCAGTTCTATGCACTTCAAGAATATTTATTCCCCCTGCGCAAAATGTCGACCTTTATTGTATTGTACTGCGATGCTGTATGTTAGCCTGAATGCTACATTATTTCAATTCTATGCCCTTCAAGAATATTAATTTCACCTGCACAAACTGAACACTTTTATTTTATTGTGCTCAGTACTGTATGTTAGCTAGCCGGCTACAAGATTTCAGTTCTATGCCCCTCAAGATTATTAATTTTCACTGCACAAAGTGTCGACCTTTTTTATTGTGCTGCAGCATTGTGTGTTAGCTAGAAGGCTATATGATTTTAGTTCTATGCCAATCAAGAATATTAATTTCCCCTGCACAAAATGTCGACATTTATTTTATTGTACTGCAGAACTGTATGTTAGCTAAAAGGCTAAATGATTTCAATTCTTTTGCCCTTCAAGAATATTAATTCCGGTTGCACGAAGTGTTGACCTTTTTTCATTGTGCTGCAGTGCTGTATGTTAGCCAGAAGGCTACATGATTTGAGTTATATTCCCTTCAAGATTATTAATTTCCCCTGTACAAAGTGTCGACCTTTATTTTATTGCGCAGCAATACTGAAAGTAAGCTTGTCAGCTACGTGATTGTAGTTCTACGCCCTTGAAGAATATTAATTCCCCCTTCACAAAGTGTCAACTTCATTTCATTGTGCAGCAGTGCTGTATGTTAGCTATAAGTCTACAAGATTTCAGTTCTATGCCCATCAAGAATATTAATTTCCCCTTCACAAAGTGGCGACCTATATTTTATTGGCTGCAGTAATGTATGTTAGCTAGAAGGCTCTATGATTTCAGTTCTATGCCATTCAAGAATATTAATTTCCCCAGCACAAAGTGTCGACCTTCAATTTATTGTGCTGCCTTACTGTATGTTAGCTAGAAGGCGAAATGATTTCATATCTATGCCCTCCAAGAATATTAGTTTTCCTGTACAAAGTGTCGACATTTATTTTATTGTGCTATAGTAATGTATGTTAGATAGAAGGCTACATGATTTCAGTTCCATGCCCTTCAATTCTATTAATTTCCCCTGCAATAATTGTCGACGTGTACAATATTGTACTGCAGTACTGTATGTTAGCTTGAAGGGTACATGATTTCAGTTCTTTGCCCTTCAAGAATGTCAATTCCCCCTGCAAAAAGTGTTTACCTTTACTTTATTGCGCTGCATTGTTGTTTGTTTGCCAGAAGGCTGCACGAATACAGTTCTACGCCCTTCAAGAATATTAATTTCAACTTCAGAGAGTGTCGACCTTTATTTAATTGTGCTGCGTACTGCCTTCTATATGTTAGCTAGAAAGCTATAATACTTCAGTTCTATGCCTTTCAAGAAAATTAATTTCCCTTCACAAAGCGTCGACCTTTATTTTATTGTGCTGTAGTGCTGTGCAGTAGCTGGAAGGCTATATGAATAAAGGTCAACGCCCTTCAAGAATATTAATTTCACCTGCACAAAGTGTCGACCTTTAATGTACTGTGCTGCAGTATTGTATGTTAGCTAGAAGGCTACATTTGTTTAAGTTTCATGTCCTTCAAGAATATTTATTTCCCCTGCACAAATTATCGACCTTTATTTCATTGTGCTGCAGTACTGTATGTTAGCTAGCAGGCTTCACGATTTCAGTCTTATGCCCTTCAAGAATATTAATTAGCCCTGTACAAAGTGTTGACCTTTATTTTATTGTGCTGCAGTGCTATGTTAGCTAGAAGACTACATGATTTCAGTTTTATGCCCTTGAATAATATTAATTTCCCAAGCACAAAGTGTCGACCTTTATCTTATTGTGCAGCAGCACTGAATGTTAGCTAGAAAGCTACATGGTTCAAGTTCTATGCACTTCAAGAATATTTATTCCCCCTGCGCAAAATGTCGACCTTTATTGTATTGTACTGCGATGCTGTATGTTAGCCAGAATGCTAAATTATTTCAATTCTATGCCCTTCAAGAATATTAAAATCACCTGCACAAACTGAACACTTTTATTTTATTGTGCTCAGTACTGTATGTTAGCTAGCCGGCTTCAAGATTTCAGTTCTATGCCCCTCAAGATTATTAATTTTCACTGCACAAAGTGCGGACCTTTTTTATTGTGTCGAGCATTGTGTGTTAGCTAGAAGGCTATATGATTTTAGTTCTATGCCAATCAAGAATATTAATTTCCCCTGCACAAAATGTCGACATTTATTTTATTTTACTGCAGAACTGTATGTTAGCTAAAAGGCTACATGATTTCAATTCTTTTGCCCTTCAAGAATATTAATTCCGATTGCACGAAGTGTTGACCTTTTTTCATTGTGCTGCAGTGCTGTATGTTAGGCAGAAGGCTACATGTTTTGAGTTATATTCCCTTCAAGATTATTAATTTCCCCTGTACAAAGTGTCGATTTTTATTTCATTGCGCAGCAGTACTGAAAGTAAGCTTGACAGCTACGTGATTGTAGTTCTACGCCACTTGAAGAATATTAATTTCCCCTTCACAAAGTGTCGAACTTCATTTCATTGTGCAGCAGTGCTGTATGTTAGCTATAAGTCTACATGATTTCAGTTTTATGCCCATCAAGAATATTAATTTCCAATGCACAAAGTGTCGACCTTTATCTTATTGTGCAGCAGCACTGAATGTTAGCTAGAAAGCTACATGGTTCCAGTTCTATGCACTTCAAGAATATTTATTCCCCCTGCGCAAAATGTCGACCTTTATTGTATTGTACTGCGATGCTGTATGTTAGCCTGAATGCTACATTATTTCAATTCTATGCCCTTCAAGAATATTAATTTCACCTGCACAAACTGAACACTTTTATTTTATTGTGCTCAGTACTGTATGTTAGCTAGCCGGCTACAAGATTTCAGTTCTATGCCCCTCAAGATTATTAATTTTCACTGCACAAAGTGTCGACCTTTTTTATTGTGCTGCAGCATTGTGTGTTAGCTAGAAGGCTATATGATTTTAGTTCTATGCCAATCAAGAATATTAATTTCCCCTGCACAAAATGTCGACATTTATTTTATTGTACTGCAGAACTGTATGTTAGCTAAAAGGCTAAATGATTTCAATTCTTTTGCCCTTCAAGAATATTAATTCCGGTTGCACGAAGTGTTGACCTTTTTTCATTGTGCTGCAGTGCTGTATGTTAGCCAGAAGGCTACATGATTTGAGTTATATTCCCTTCAAGATTATTAATTTCCCCTGTACAAAGTGTCGACCATTATTTTATTGCGCAGCAATACTGAAAGTAAGCTTGTCAGCTACGTGATTGTAGTTCTACGCCCTTGAAGAATATTAATTCCCCCTTCACAAAGTGTCAACTTCATTTCATTGTGCAGCAGTGCTGTATGTTAGCTATAAGTCTACAAGATTTCAGTTCTATGCCCATCAAGAATATTAATTTCCCCTTCACAAAGTGGCGACCTATATTTTATTGGCTGCAGTAATGTATGTTAGCTAGAAGGCTCTATGATTTCAGTTCTATGCCATTCAAGAATATTAATTTCCCCAGCACAAAGTGTCGACCTTCAATTTATTGTGCTGCCTTACTGTATGTTAGCTAGAAGGCGAAATGATTTCATATCTATGCCCTCCAAGAATATTAGTTTTCCTGTACAAAGTGTCGACATTTATTTTATTGTGCTATAGTAATGTATGTTAGATAGAAGGCTACATGATTTCAGTTCCATGCCCTTCAATTCTATTAATTTCCCCTGCAATAATTGTCGACGTGTACAATATTGTACTGCAGTACTGTATGTTAGCTTGAAGGGTACATGATTTCAGTTCTTTGCCCTTCAAGAATGTCAATTCCCCCTGCAAAAAGTGTTTACCTTTACTTTATTGCGCTGCAGTGTTGTTTGTTTGCCAGAAGGCTGCACGAATACAGTTCTACGCCCTTCAAGAATATTAATTTCAACTTCAGAGAGTGTCGACCTTTATTTAATTGTGCTGCGTACTGCCTTCTATATGTTAGCTAGAAAGCTATAATACTTCAGTTCTATGCCTTTCAAGAAAATTAATTTCCCTTCACAAAGCGTCGACCTTTATTTTATTGTGCTGTAGTGCTGTGCAGTAGCTGGAAGGCTATATGAATAAAGGTCAACGCCCTTCAAGAATATTAATTTCACCTGCACAAAGTGTCG
This sequence comes from Lucinisca nassula, assembly GCA_963580285.1. Classification (NCBI taxonomy): domain Eukaryota; kingdom Metazoa; phylum Mollusca; class Bivalvia; order Lucinida; family Lucinidae; genus Lucinisca; species Lucinisca nassula. The sequence continues at coordinate 98,211,764 of OY757013.1, forward strand.
ACCTTTAATGTACTGTGCTGCAGTATTGTATGTTAGCTAGAAGGCTACATTTGTTTAAGTTTCATGTCCTTCAAGAATATTTATTTCCCCTGCACAAATTATCGACCTTTATTTCATTGTGCTGCAGTACTGTATGTTAGCTAGCAGGCTTCACGATTTCAGTCTTATGCCCTTCAAGAATATTAATTAGCCCTGTACAAAGTGTTGACCTTTATTTTATTGTGCTGCAGTGCTATGTTAGCTAGAAGACTACATGATTTCAGTTTTATGCCCTTGAATAATATTAATTTCCCAAGCACAAAGTGTCGACCTTTATCTTATTGTGCAGCAGCACTGAATGTTAGCTAGAAAGCTACATGGTTCAAGTTCTATGCACTTCAAGAATATTTATTCCCCCTGCGCAAAATGTCGACCTTTATTGTATTGTACGGCGATGCTGTATGTTAGCCAGAATGCTGCATTATTTCAATTCTATGCCCTTCAAGAATATTAATTTCACCTGCACAAACTGAACACTTTTATTTTATTGTGCTCAGTACTCTATGTTAGCTAGCCGGCTTCAAGATTTCAGTTCTATGCCCCTCAAGATTATTAATTTTCACTGCACAAAGTGTCGACCTTTTTTATTGTGCTGCAGCATTGTGTGTTAGTTAGAAGGCTATATGATTTTAGTTCTATACCAATCAAGAATATTAATTTCCCCTGCACAAAATGTCGACATTTATTTTATTGTACTGCAGAACTGTATGTTAGCTAAAAGGCTACATGATTTCAATTCTTTTGCCCTTCAAGAATATTTATTCCGGTTGCCCGAAGTGCTGACCTTTTTTCATTGTGCTGCAGTGCTGTATGTTAGGCAGAAGGCTACATGATTTGAGTTATATTCCCTTCAAAATTATTAATTTCCCCTGTTCAAAGTGTCGATTTTTATTTTATTGCGCAGCAGTACTGAAAGTAAGCTTGTCAGCTACGTGATTGTAGTTCAACACCACTTGAAGAATATTAGTTTCCCCTTCACAAAGTGTCGAACTTCATTTCATTGTGCAGCAGTGCTGTATGTTAGCTATAAGTCTACAAGATTTCAGTTCTATGCCCTTCAAGAATATTAATTTCCCCTTCCCAAAGTGGCGACCTTTATTTTATTGGCTGCAGTAATGTATGTTAGCTAGAAGGCTCTATGATTTCAGTTCTATGCCATTCAAGAATATTAATTTCCCCAGCACAAAGTGTCGACCTTCAATTTATTGTGCTGCAGTACTGTATGTTAGCTAGAAGGCTAAATGATTTCATATCTATGCCCTCCAAGAATATTAGTTTTCCTGTACAAAGTGTCGACATTTATTTTATTGTGCTGTAGTAATGTATGTTAGATAGAAGGCAACATGATTTCAGTTCTATGCCCTTCAATACGATTAATTTCCCCTGCAAAAAGTGTCGACGTGTACAATATTGTACAGCAGTACTGTCTGTTAGCTTGAAGGGCACATGATTTCAGTTCTTTGCCCTTCAAGAATGTCAATTTCCCCTGCAAAAAGTGTTTACTTTTATTTTATTGCGCTACAGTGTTGTTTGTTTGCCAGAAGGCTGCATGAATACAGTTATACGCCCTTAAAGAATATTAATTTCCACTTCACAGTGTGTCGACCTTTATTTTATTGTGCTGCAGTACTATATGTTAGCTAGAAGGCTATAATATTTCAGTTCTATGCCTTTCAAGGAAATTAATTTCCCCTTCACAAAGTGTCGACCTTTATTTTATTGTTCTGTAGTGTTGTGCGGAAGCTGGAAGGCTACAAGAATACAGTTCTACGCCCTTCAAGAATATTAATTTCACCTGCACAAAAAGTCGACCTTCAATTTATTGTGCTGCAGTACTGTATGTTAGCTAGAAGGCTACATTTGTTTAAGTTTTATGTCCTTCAAGAACATTTATTTCCCCTGCACAAATTATCGACCTTTATTTTATTGTGCTGCAGTACTGTATGTTAGCTAGCAGGCTACACGATTTCAGTTCTATGCCCTTCAAGAATATTAATTAGCCCTGTACAAAGTGTTGACCTTTATTTTATTGTGCTGCAGTGCTATGTTAGCTAGGAGACTACATGATTTCAGTTTTATGCCCTTGAATAATATTAATTTCCCATGCACAAAGTGTTGACCTTTATCTTATTGTGCAGCAGCACTGAATGTTAGCTAGAAAGCTACATGGTTCCAGTTCTATGCACTTTAAGAATATTAATTCCCCTGCGCAAAATGTCGACCTTTATTGTATTGTACTGCGATGCTGTATTTAGCCAGAATGCTACATTATTTCAATTCTATGTCCTTCAAGAATATTAATTTCACCTGCACAAACTGAACACTTTTATTTTATTGTGCTCAGTACTGTATGTTAGCTAGCCGGCTACAGGATTTCAGTTCTATGCCCCTCAAGATTATTAATTTTCACTGCACAAAGTGTCGACCTTCAATTTATTGTGCTGCAGTTCTGTATGTTAGCTAGAAGGCTAAATGATTTCATATCTATGCCCTCCAATGATATTAGTTTTCCTGTACAAAGTGTCGACATTTATTTAATTGCACTGTAGTAATGTATGTTAGATAGAAGGCCACATGATTTCAGTTCCATGCCCTTCAAATCCTATTAATTTCCCCTGCAAAAAGTGTCGACGTGTACAATATTGTACTGCAGTACTGTATGTTAGCTTGAAGGGTACATGATTTCAGTTCTTTTCCCTTCAAGAATGTCAATTCCCCTGCAAAAAGTGTTTACCTTTATTTTATTGCGCTGCAGTGTTGTTTGGTTGCCAGAAGGCTGCATGAATACAGTTCTACGCCCTTCAAGAATATTAATTCCCACTTCACAGAGTGTCGACCTTTATTTTATTGTGCTGCAGTACTATATGTTAGCTAGGCTATAACATTCCAGTTCTATGCCTTTCAAGAAAATTAATTTCGCCTTCACAAAGTGTCGACCTTTATTTTATTGTGCTGTGCGGTAGCTGGAAGGCTACATGAATACAGTTCTACGCCCTTCAAGAATATTAATTTCACCTGCACAAAGTGTCGACCTTTAATTTATTGTGCTGCAGTACTGTTGTTAGCTAGAAGGCTACATTTCTTTAAGTTTTATGTCCTTCAAGAATATTTATTTCCCCTGCACAAATTATCGACCTTTATTTTATTGTGCTGCAGTACTGTATAATAGCTGGCAGGCTACACGATTTCAGTCTTACGCCCTTCAAGAATATTAATTAGCCCTGTACAAATTGTTGACTTTTATTTTATTGTGCTGCAGTGCTATGTTAGCTAGAAGACTACATGCTTTCAGTTTAATGCCCTTGAATAATATTAATTTCCCATGCAAAAAGTGTCGACCTTTTTCTTATTGTGCAGCAGCACTGAACGTTAGCTAGAAAGCTACATGGTTCCAGTTCTATGCACTTTAAGAATATTAATTCCCCCTGCGCAAAATGTCGACCTTTATTGTATTGTACTGCGATGCTGTATGTTAGCCAGAATGCTACATTATTTCAGTTCTATGCCCCTCAAGATTATTAATTTTCACTGCACAAAGTGTCGACCTTTTTTATTGTGCTGCAGCATTGTGTGTTAGCTAGAAGGCTACATGATTTCAGTTCTATGCCAATCAAGAATATTAATTTCCCCTGCACAAAATGTCGACATTTATTTTATTGTACTGCAGAACTGTATAATAGCTAAAAGGCTACATGATTTCAGTTCGTTGCCCTTCAAGAATATTAATTCCGGTTGCACGAAGTGTTGACCTTTTTTCATTGTGCTGCAGTGCTGTATGTTAGCCAGAAGGCTACATGATTTGAGTTATATGCCCTTCAAGATTATTAATTTCCCCTGTACAAAATGTCGACCTTTTTATTATTGCGCAGCAGTACTAAAAGTAAGCTTGTCAGCTACGTGATTGTAGTTCTACGCCCTTGAAGAATATTAATTTCCCCTTCACAAAGTGTCGAACTTCATTTCATTGTGCAGCAGTGCTGTATGTTAGCTATAAGGCTACAAGATTTCAGTTCTATGCCCTTCAAGAATATTAATTTCCCCTTCACAAAGTGGCGACCTTTATTTTATTGGCTGCAGTAATGTATGTTAGCTAGAAGGCTCTATGATTTCTGTTCTATGCCATTCAAGAATATTAATTTCCCCAGCACAAAGTGTCGACCTTCAATTTTTTGTGCTATTGTACTGTATGTTAGCTAAAAGGCTAAATGATTTCATATCTATGCCCTCCAAGAATATTAGTTTTCCTGTACAAAGTGTCGTCATTTATTTATTGTGCTGTAGTAATGTATGTTAGATAGAAGGCTACATGATTTCAGTTCTATGCCCTTCAATACGATTAATTTCCCCTGCAAAAAGTGTCGAAGTGTACAATATTGTACTACAGTACTGTATGTTAGCTTGAAGGGTACATGATTTCAGTTCTTTGCCCTTCAAGAATGTCAATTCCCCCTGCAAAAAGTGTTTACCTTTATTTTATTGCGCTGAAGTGTTGTTTGTTTGCCAGAAAGTTGCATGAATACAGTTCTACGCCCTTCAATAATATTAGGTTTCACTTCACAGAGTGTCGACCTTTATTTTATTGTGCTGAAGTACTATATGTTAGCTAGAAGGCTATAGTATTTCAGTTCTATGCCTTTCAAGAAAATTAATTTCCCCTTCACAAAGTGTCGACCTTTATTTTATTGTGCTGTAGTGCTATGCGGTAGCTAGAGGGCTACATGAATACAGTGTTACGCCCTTCAAGAATATTAATTTCACCTGCACAAAGTGTCGACCTTCAATTTATTGTACTGCAGAACTGTATGTTAGCTAAAAGGCTACATGATTTTAATTCTTTGCCCTTCAAGAATATTAATTCCGGTTGCACGAATTGTTGACCTTTTTTTTAATTGTGCTGCAGTGCTGTATGTTAGCCAGAAGGCTACATGATTTGAGTTCTATGCCCTTCAAGATTATTAATCTCCCTTGTATAAAGTGTCGACCTTTATTTTATTGCGCAGCAGTACCGAAAGTAAGCTTGTCGGCTACGTGATTGTAGTTCTATGCCCTTCCATAATATTAATTCCCACTGCGCAAAATGGCGACCTTTATTATATTTTACTGCAGTGCGGTATGTTAACCAGAATGCTACATTATTTCAATTCCATGCCATTCAAGAATATTAATTTCTCCCGTACAAAGTGTCGACCTTTATTATATTGTGCAACAGTACTGAATGTTAGATAGAAAGCTACATGATTTCAGATCTATGCCCTTCAAGAATATTTATTCCCCCTGCGCAAAATGTCGACCTTCATTATATTGTACTGCAGTGCGGTATGTTAGCCAGAACTACATTATTTCAATTCTATGTCATTCAGAATATTTATTTCACCTGTACAATGTGTCGACATGTATTTTATTGTACTGCAGTACTGTATGATAGCTGGAAGGGTACATGATCTCAGTTCTATGCCCTTCAAGAATATTAATTTCCCCTTCACAAAGTGTCGACCGTTATTGTGTATTGTGTTGCAGTGCTGTATGTTAGCCATATGGCTACATGATTTCAGTTCTTTGCCTTCCAAGAATATTTATTTTCCTGTACAAACTGTCGACCTTTATTTTGTTGTGCTGCAGTAATATATGTTAGCTAGAAGGCTTCATGTTTCTGATCATTATTTCAGTTCTGTGCCCTTCAAGAATATTAATACCCCCTGAACAAAGTGTCGACATTTATTGCATGGTGCTGCAGTGCTGAATATTAGCCAGAAGGCTACATGATTTCAGTTCTTTGCCCTCCAAGAATATTAATTCCCCCATTCACAAAGTGTCGACCTTTATTTTTGTGCTGCAGTTCTGTATGTTAGCTAGACGGCTACAAAATTTCAGTTCTATGCCCTTCAAGAATATGAATTTCCCCTTCACAAAGTGTCGACCTTTATTTTATTGCGCTGTGTGTCAGCTGGAAGGCTACATGAATACAGTTCTACGCCCTTCAAGAATATGTATTTTATTGTACTGCAATACTGTATGTAAACTAGAAGGGTACATGATTTAAGGTCTTTGCAATTCAAGAATGTTAATTCCCCGCTGCACAAAGTGTTTACCTTTCTTTTATTGCACTGCAGTGCTGAACGTTTGCCAGGAGGCAGCATGAATACAGTTCTACGCCCTTCAAGAATATTAATTTCCCGTTCACAGAGTGCCGACCTTTATTTTATTGTGCTGCAGTAATGTATGTTAGCTAGAAGGCTCTATGAATTCAGTTGTATGCCCTTCAAGAATATTAATTTCCCCAGCACAAAGTGTCGACATGCATTTTATTGTACTGCAGTACTTTATGTTAGCTAGAAGGGTAAATGGTTGCAGTGCTGTGCCCTTCAAGAATGTTAATTCCCCCTGCTCAAAGTGTTTACCTTTATTTCATTGCGATGCAGTGCTGTATGTTTGCCAGAAGGCTGCATGAATACAGTTCTACGCCCTTGTAGAAAATTAATTCCCCTTCACAAAAGTGTCGAACTTCATTTCATTATGCAGCAGTGCTGTATGTTAACTATAAGGCTACAAGATTTCAGTTCTATGCCCTTCAAGAATATTAATTTCCCCTTCACAAAGTTGCGACCTTTATTTTATTGGCTGCAGTAATGTATGTTAGCTAGAAGGCTCTATGATTTCAGTTCTATGCCATTCAAGAATATTAATTTCCCCTGAACAAAGTGTTGACCTTCAATTTATTGTGCTGCAGTACTGTATGTTAGCTAGACTGCTAAATGATTTCATAACTATGCCCTCCAAGAATATGAGTTTTCCTGTACAAAGTGTCGACATTTATTTTATTGTGCTGTAGTAATATATGTAAGATAGAAGGCTACATGATTTCAGTTCTATGCTCTTCAATACTATTAATTTCCCCCTGCAGAAAGTGTCGACGTGTATAATATTGTACTGCAGTACTGTATGTAAGCTTGAAGGGTACATGATTTCAGTTCTTTGCCCTTCAAGAATGCCAATTCCCCCTGCAAAAAGTGTTTACCTTTAATTTAATGCGCTGCAGTGTTGTTTGTTTGCCAGAAGGCTGCATGTATACAGTTCTACGCCCTTCAAGAATATTAATTTCTACTTAACAAAGTATCGACCTTTATTTTATTGTGCTGCAGTACTATATGTTAGCTAGAAGGCTATAATATTTCAGTTCTATGCCTTTCAAGAAAATTAATTTCCCCTTCACAAAGTGTCGACCTTTATTTTATTCTGTTGTAGTGCTTTGCGGTAGCTAGAAGGCTACATTTGTTTAAGTTCTATGTCCTTCAAGAGTATTTATTTCCCCTGCACAAATTATCGACCTTTATTTTATTGTGCTGCAGTATGGTATGTTAGCTAGCAGGCTACACGATTTCAGTTCTATGTCCTTCAAGAATATTAATTATCCCTTTACAAAGTGTTGACCTTTATATTATTGTGCTGCAGTGCTTTGTTAGCTAGAAGACTACATGATTTCAGTTTTTATGCCCTTGAATAATATTAATTACCCATGCACAAAGTGTCGAGCTTTATCTTATTGTGCAGCAGCACTGAATGTTAGCTAGAAAGCTACATGGTTCCAGTCCACGCACTTCAAGAATATTAATTCCCCCTGCGCAAAATGTCGATCTTTATTGTAATGTACTGCGATGCTGTATGTTAGCAAGAATGTTACATTATTTCAATTCTATGCCCTTCAAGAATATTGATTTCACCTGCACAAAATGAAAACTTTTATTTTATTGTGCTCAGTACTGTATGTTAGCTAGCCAGCTACAAGATTTCAGTTCTATGCCCCTCAAGATTATAAATTTTCACTGCACAAAGTGTCGACCTTTTTTATTGTGCTGCAGCATTGTGTGTTAGCTACAAGGCTTCATGATTTCGGTTCTATGCCAATCAAGAATATTAATTTCACCTGCACAAAATGTCGACATTTATTTTATTGTACTGCAGAACTGTATGTTAGCTAAAAGGCTACATGATTTCAATTCTTTGCCCTTCAAGAATATGAATTCCGGTTGCACGAAGTGTTCACCTTTTTTCATTGTGCTGCAGTGCTGTATGTTAGCCAGAAGGCTACATGATTTGAGTTCTATGCCCTTCAAGATTATTAATTTCCCCTGTACAATGTGTCGATCTTTATTTTATTGCGCAGCAGTACTGAATGTAAGCTTGTCAGCTACGTGATTGCAATTCTATGCCCTTCAAGAATATTAATTCCCACTGCGCAAAATGTCGACCTTTATTATATTGTACTGCAGTGCGTATGTTAGCCAGGATGCTACATTATTTCAATTCTATGCCATTCAAGAATATTCATTTCACCCGAACAAATTGTCGACCTTTATTTTATTGTGCAACAGTACTGAAAGTTAGCTAGAAAGCTACATGATTTCAGATCTATGCCCTTCAAGAATATTAATTCCCCCTGCGCAAAATATCGACCTTTATTCTTTCCCTTTGGTGTCATTTATGGGTGGAGTAAGTTTATTGTATCAATTCTTTGTTTTACTTCTACTTTTTTATTATATTGTACTGCAGTGCGGTATGTTAGCCAGAATGCTACATTATTTCAATTCTATGCCACTCAAGAATATTAATTTCACCTGAGCAAAGTGTCGACATGTATTTTATTGTACTGCAGTTCTGTATGAAAGCTAGAAAGGTACATGATCTCAGTTCTATGCCCTTCAAGAATATTAATCTCCCCTTCACAAAGTGTCGACCGTTATTGTGTATTGTGCTGTAGTGCTGTATGTTAGCCAGATGGCTACATGATTTCAGTTCTTTGCCTTCCAAGAATATTTATTTTCCTGTACAAACTGTCGACCTTTATTTTATTGTGCTGCAGTAATATATATTAGCTAGAAGGCAACATGTTTCTGATCATTATTTCAGTTCTATGCCCCTCAAGAATATTAATACCCCCTGCACAAAGTCATTTATTGCATGGTGCTGCAGTGCTGTATGTTAGCCAGAAGGCTACATTATTTCAGTTCTTTGCGCTCCAAGAATATTAATTCCCCCTTCACAAAGTGTCGACCTTTATTTTTGTGTTGCAGTACTATATGTTAGATAGACGGCTTCAAAATTTCAGTTCTATGCCCTTCAAGAATATGAATTTCCCCTTCACAAAGTGTCGACCTTTATTTTATTGTGCTGTAGTGCTGTGTGACAGCTGGAAGGCTACAGGAATACAGTTCTACGCCCTTCAAGAACATGAATTTCCCCTGCACAAAGTGTCGACCTTTACATTATTGTGTTACAGTGCTGTATGTTTTCAAGAAGGCTACATTATTTTAATTCTATGCCCTTCAAGAATATAAATTTCCCCTGCACAAAGTATCGACATGTATATTATAGTGCTGCAGTACTGTATGTTAATTTGAAGGATACATGATTTCAGTTCTTTACCCTTCAGGAATGTAAATTCCCCCTCACAAAATGTTAACATTTATTTTATTGCGCTGCAGTGCTGTATGTTTGCCAGAAGGCTGCATGAATACAGTTCTACGCCCTTCAGGGATATTATTTCCCCCTTCCAAAAGTGTCGACCTTTATTTTATTGTGCTGCTGTACTGTATCTTAGCGAGAAGGTTACCAGAATTCAGTTATATGCCCTTTAAGAATATTGATTTCCCGTGCACAAATTGTACTTGTACTGCAATACTGTATGTTAGCTAGAAGGGTACAAGATTTCAGTTCTTTGCCCTTCAAGATTGTTAATTCCCCCTGCACAAAGTGTTTACTTTAATTTTATTGCCCTGCAGTGCTGTATGCTTGCAGAAGGCTGCATTAATACAGAATATTAATTTCCCCTTTCCAAGGTGTCGACCTTTACTTTATTGTGCTGCAGTACTGTATGTTAGTGTCGACCTTCATTTTATTGTGCTGCAGTACTGTATGCTAGCTATAAGGCTACATTATTTTCGTTCCATGCCCGTCAAGAATATTAATTTCGCCTGCACAAAGTATCAACCTTTTTTATTGTGCTTCAGTACTGTATGTTAGCTAGAAGGCTACACGATTTCAGTTTTATGCCCTTCAAGAATATTTACTAGCCCTGCACAAAGTGTCGACCTTTATTTTATTCTGCTCAAATACTGTGTTAGCTACACGGCTACAGGAGTTCAGTTCTATGCCCTTCAAGAATATTAATTTCCCCTGCACAAAGTGTCGACTTTTATTATACCCCCGGCATACGAAGTATGCTATGGGGTATAATGTTTTCGTCCTGCCGTTCGTCCGTTCGGTTGTCCGTCCGTCTGTCCGTGTGTCCGTCTTTCCGCACTAACAAATGTATAGTTAGGTGGCTATGTAAATGGACAGAATCAATGTAAGTCAATGGGTTTTATTCCGTCAGACACCGAAAATACTTCTTTTCTGTGGCTAAAAGTAGCCACTTAAGTATCGATCCTGCCAAAATTAGCCACATAAGTATACATCCGTGAGAACGTCCGCCTGTCCGTCCGTCTGTCCTTCCGTTAACATTTTGTTTTTTGCGTCAAAGTTTCTAAGAGGTTGTATCTTCTGAACCCTTTGATAGATTCAGTTGATACTTACACTGAAGTTACATACTGGTCTAAAGATTTCATTGATGCATGTCCCAACTCCCACAGTGACCTTGAGGTCAAGGTCACAGTCTGAGAATTTTTTTCATTTAGTTAAAGTTTTATGGCAAAGTTTATAGATGCCTGTAGGTTCTTAACTCTAAGACAAATTCAGTTGATACTTGCATCAATATACCAGTCCAAACATTTCGTGATGTATGTTTCTTCCCCCTCCCACGATGACCTTGACCTTAAGGTCACGGACTGAGAAATTTTACATTTATGACAAAGTTTATAGCTGCCTGTATGTTCTAAACTCTAAGACAAATTCAATTGATGCTTGTATCGATGTTGCATACCAGTCCAAAGATTTCATTGATGCATACCCCACCCTACTGCTTTAGTAAAACTAATACCCCCACCCCTCCAGTAACTTTGATGCCCTCACTCCATTGGTTCATTTAGAAAGTTTATGTTTGATTTAACTTTCACAAGCAAATTTATAGATTCTTATAGCTTCTTGTCATCTTCATTCATGTTACGGCCCCGCGCCTGCCCGGGGGGTAGAAATATGGCGGCTGCCTTCGGGAGTGTGGCAGAGTGGTAAGACCCCACCGAAAACAGTCCCATTGCCGAGACCACCCGGTGCCTCGAAATAGGTGGCTGCCTTCAGGTTCTGTGGCAGTTGGGTAAAAGCCTCCAACATACAGAACAATCGTCCGTTCGACCGGTATTATTTTGTAATTCAATTTATTCAAATGCATCTTACCAATTTTTTTTTCAATTCACTACGCGAGATCTATCCTTTTAAACCTTTCCTATCTCATGTTACTACCACGCTGCATTTGTACGTGTATCATCATTGCTGGTGGGTCGCGCACCACAAAGAAGAAACCTCATCTGTATATGTTTGTATTGTGTATGTGTCACTTTTTCATGCTCCATCACTCTGCACATCAATGAAAGATGCATTTTAAATACGTTATTAGATAAGTAACTTGTCGTTTCATGTTACCTCAAATTTATTTCATGTTATTCCAAAGTTAACAGAATCAGATACTTATCACTAAATTCTGAAGTGTACGTTATCATCTAACACAGCTTATTTCTTCATCAGTCTATAAAATCATTTGTACTCTCTGAAATTTATCACCTCAATAATTTCTTACCATAATCGTGGATCTCATATTTAGCAAAGGATCTCCTGTTTTCAGAGCCAAGCTTTTATTTAAGCAAACGTTTTCGGCCTCCCTTGTCTGTAGGGAATAAAATATACAGATCACTTTCCTTCTGTAGTGAATGGGGATGAAATTCCTTGTTGAAACAGGAGCCACTTGTTTGCCGTGAGTGGCGTCTCGTATGCTGGAAGAAGGGATCCTGATGATTGAGAAAAGCCCAGGGATCTCCAGCTTTTCAATACATCATTTTGGCCCATATTTCAGATAGAAGAGGGGTTTGGGCTAGATCCGGCCTGAATCAATCGGCTCAGTCGTGCCAAGCTCTAGAATCGCACAGCTTGTCCTTATCTTCCTTCTTTCTTTTTTACGTATCTTTATGGTACAAACCGGGTGTAATTTAGTCTTATTCCTCTATCTTTGAGTGTTATTTGATGGGCGGCGGCTGATGGATCAATCGGTGGGCTTGTACTGGGGAAATTCAGCAGAAACTTCTGTGAGGGAGAGAATATGGGTGGGGATGGGTCCCAACTGTTCCTCATTTTTTCATTGAAATCTGGGTGCATAGTTGGGAATCATAAAGCAGAAGTGGAGCGGAAGGACTCTGGTCCTGTCATCGAGTATAATAGCCATGTAGCCTTGGCGTTGGAAATAGGAGATCCATTTCCATTAAACGTCCCCTTGTAGGGCTCCAAGGAGGGTGGGGCGCATAGCTATCGAAACATAAATTTCAACCATGGGATCCAACAATAGAAAAAGAGCTTTCTTAGACTTATCTGATGACGACCCGGAACCGACAACATTCACTTTTAAAGCAAATGAAAATTTTGCAAGATTTTTAGTGGTTTCGAGCAACGAAGAAAAGGCCGTAACTACACTCTCACCTTTTGTTATTGAAAAACAAATTGAAGCTTTAATTGGAACACCAAAAAATGTTAAAAAATTGAAAAACGGAACTCTCCTTATTGAAACTAATCGAAAATCCCAAACAGAAAACCTCCTCAAAATCAACAAATTTTTCAACCTTAACGTCTCTGTCACGGAGCACAAAACATTAAACTCATGTAAAGGAATACTCCGTGACAGAATGCTTAAACAAGAATCTGAAGCCAGCATTGTCGACTATTTGAAAGAGCAAGGAGTTACGGCCTGCAAACGATTTAAAATTAAAAAAGACGGAAATCTAATAGACACCAACACTCTACTGCTAACTTTCAACACAACTACGTTGCCGAAATCTCTAAAAATCTTCTACAGAATAATACCGGTCGAGATCTACGTGCCCAATCCTCTGCGATGTTTTAATTGTCAGAGGTTTGGGCATCATGAAAATGATTGTACTGTCCCTGATGGATCTGTGTGTGAGAAGTGTGGTGGTACTGATCACCACACTGTCAACTGCAAGAATTCTCCAAAGTGTGTGAACTGCGGAAAAAATCATCTATCCAAATCAAACGTCTGTGAAGTTTGGAAAACGGAAAAAGAAATTATGAAAATCAAAGTCACTCAAAACGTCACATATTTGGAAGCTAAGAAAATTCATCAAAATAAACCAGAAACCACATTCGCCAAAGTTGTTCAATCACTTACCAGCAAACCTGAAACCAAAGAAACATCAACACAATTCAACGAAAAAGATTTTGAAATTAAACCCCATTCTAAAGTTATTACCTCTTCTGTAAAACCCAAAACCACATCGTCACAACCTACATCTTCACAACCTACTACATCGTCACAACCCACTACATCTACTCATCATTCAAGAACAGAATCTAGACAAACTTCACAGACCAGTTCACAACACAAACATTCTAGCAGATCTCACTCCCGATCCACGTCGGGGACAGCAGATCAAAAAGAAAAAAACGGCAAAGAAAAGCATAAAGGATCAAACCCAAACAGTAAAGGGGCGTCTGCTGATCCAGTAAAACTGGCTAATCAGTACGGCGCCCTTGAGGACATGGAGTTGGACCATGATCCCTCCACGTTCTTAAAGCTTAATAATAAAAAATAAAGGATTAAATTCCTTGTTTTAATCTTCTCTCCATTCAACCATGGATAAGAAGTCAATAATTCAATGGAATTGTCGAGGACTGAAAGCCAATTTTAACGAACTTTTAATTTTAACTACACTTTTTTCTCCTAATGTCATTTGTCTCCAAGAAACTTTTTTGAAAACTACAGATAATATCAATTTCAAAGGTTACAGTATGTACAATCATATCACAACGGATAATCAGAAGGCATCAGGAGGTACATCAATCCTGGTAAAATCTGACGTTCCTCATAGGAAAATAGATGTAAACACTAATTTACAAGCTGTTGCTGTAAACGTCACTTTATCCAAATCCATAACGATTTGTTCGGTCTACCTTCCACCACACTATAATTTTTCTAAACAAGAATTAGAAAATTTAACAAATCAATTACCTAGTCCTTATATATTATTAGGAGATTTTAATAGTCACAGCAAATTATGGGGTTGCTCGGATACAAATGACAAAGGAGAAATCATAGAAAATTTTATTGCTGAAAATGATTTATGTTTATTTAACGATAAACAACCAACATATCTTCATTCTCCCACAAGAAATTATTTTGCTTTAGATCTTTCAATTTGCTCTCCAAATATTTATCTAGATTTTGATTGGTCTGTTGTGGACGATCTCCATGGGAGCGATCATTTTCCGATAGTAATTGAAGAAATTGCATCGACCCATGAGGATCGTCACCCCAGATGGAATTTGAGTAAAGCAAATTGGGAAAATTTTAATCAATTATGTAATGAAAAACTCGACCCTGAACTTTTTAAAACTGCAAATGATATACAAGATTTTACTGATGAATTGATTGATATTGCTGAAAAATGTATTCCTAAATCCTCGACTTTTTCAAAAAGAAACAAACCTTGGTTTAATGACGAAGTTAAAACTTCAATCAATAAAAGAAAATCTGCATTACGAAAATTCAATAAACAACCAACAAAAGAAAATCTTATCCATGCCAAACACATGCGAGCTAAAGCTCGCAAAACAATAAAATCGGCCAAAAAAGCATCTTGGCAGCAATACGTCTCCAAACTGAATACCAGAACACCAACTAAGAAAATATGGGACATGATTAGAAAAATTAGTGGCAAAAACAAATCAAATAAACATGTCCATATCAAATCGAACGGAAATATATGTTCAACGGCTAAAGACATTTCCAATGCCTTGGGGGAAAATTTTCAGAAAAACTCCTCTAGCTCGAATTATTCGGAAAATTTCCAAAATATTAAACAAGAACAAGAGAAAAAGAATTTAAATTTTTCCTCATTAAATCAAGAAAAATATAATTTACCTTTCACTACTAAAGAATTATTAGATGCTCTACATAAATCTCATGATACTGCTGTTGGTCCTGACGACATACACTATCAAATTTTAAAACATTTACCCAACAAGGCATTGGAAACATTATTAAATATTCTAAATGATATTTGGATTACTGGAAAATTCCCTGAAAACTGGAGAAAAGCTACCATTATTCCTATTCCGAAACCTAATAAAGATCACACTGAAGCCACTAATTACAGACCTATTGCTTTGACAAGTTGCTTATGTAAAACAATGGAGAGAATGATTAATGATAGGCTGGTTTGGTTCTTAGAATCAAACCAGCTTATCACTAAATTTCAAGCTGGTTTTAGAAAAAACAGCTCTACTAATGATCATTTGATTCGCTTAGAATCATTTATACGTGATGCCTTTATCAAAAAAGAACATGTCGTAGCTGTATTCTTTGACCTAGAAAAGGCCTATGATACGACTTGGAAATATGGCATCATGAAAGATTTACACAACTTAGGCCTTAAAGGCCGATTGCCACTTTTTATTCAAAATTTCTTGTCCGATCGAACATTTAATGTTCGCATAGGAAATACATTATCGGACACATTTGATCAAGAACAAGGTGTACCACAAGGTAGTATTTTATCACCAACCTTGTTCAGCATAAAAATTAATAATATAGTTAAATGTGTAAAAGACCCAGATTGTTCGCTTTTTGTTGACGATTTTGGAATTTTTTATCGTTCCAAAAATATGGAAACCATTGAATTTAAACTCCAAAGGTGTTTAAATAATATAGAAACTTGGGCAACAGAAAATGGTTTTAAATTTTCTAAAACAAAAACTCAGTGTGTTCATTTCTGCCAAATTCGAAAGTGGCATTTAGATCCAGTTTTAACAATATACGGCAGTCCAATTCCAGTCGTCACTGAAGCGAAGTTTTTGGGTCTTTTATTTGATAGCAAATTGTCTTTTATTCCTCATATCAAAGCTTTGAAAGCTAAATGTTTAAAAGCTCTTGATATTCTTAAAGTCCTGTCCAGTTCCGACTGGGGAGGAGACCGCACTGTTCTTTTAAATCTTTATAGATCTTTAATTCGTTCCAAATTGGACTATGGCTCCATAGTCTATGGATCTGCTAGGAAATCTTATTTAAAATCTTTGGATACTATACATCATCAAGGTTTACGTTTAGCATTGGGTGCCTTTCGTACTTCACCCGTGGAAAGTCTTTATGCTGAATCAAATGAACCATCGCTTTATATTAGAAGAGAGAAATTGTCTCTTCAATATATTACTAAGTTAGCCGCAAATCCACGCAATTCAGCATATGAATGTGTTTTTAACCCTAACTATGAAAGATTTTATAATATCAAACCATCTGCTATTAAACCTCTTGGCTTAAGAATCAGACCTTTAATCAAAGAGGCCAATATTAATGTTCAAAATGTTCAATCGTTCTCATTACCATCAAAAGAACCATGGACATTAAATCATCCAAAGATAATTTTAGATTTACACAAAAATAAGAAATCGGAAGTCGATTCACATATTTTTAAAAACGAATTTTTAGAAATCAAATCCAATTTTAAACGTCACATTTCCATTTACACTGACGGTTCGAAGCAAGATGAGAAAGTTGCTTGTTCTGTCATTAGTCCGAATTTCACTGATAGCATTAGATTACCCGATAATAGTTCTATTTTTACCGCTGAAGCGAAAGCAATCGATATTGCCCTCTATTATATTCGAGACCAATACGAAAAACATTTTATCATTTATTCAGATTCGCTTTCTGTATTGAAAGCTCTCAAAGATCAACAGCATAGAAACCCTCTGATTCAACAAATTTTGCGAAAATATCACTTCCTTTCCACCTCGAAAGAGATCATTTTTTGCTGGCTTCCCAGTCACGTTAATATCCGTGGGAATGAGTTAGCCGACTTAGAAGCTAAATCTGCCTTATCGTTAAATATAACAAATTTAAAAATCCCTTTTTCAGATTTTAAATCCAACATAAATAAGTATATTAAGAATAAATGTCAATCTATTTGGGAAAACGAAAATAACAATAAATTGAATAAAATACAACCTTACTTTAATACCAAATGCTCTTTTACGAATTACAGTAGAAAAGATCAGACAAAGATCACTAGATGCCGTATTGGACATACAAGGCTGACTCATTCCTACATTTTAAAAAACGAACAAGCACCTTTCTGTATATCTTGTAACGAACCGTTCACAGTGAAACACTTTCTCATTTCATGTGTAGAATTTCATCATATACGAACAAAATATTTTAATGTTTCAACGATGAAAGAACTTTTTAATGATGTACAATCTTACCAAATCATCAATTTTCTTAAAGAAACCGGACTTTTTAATAAACTGTAATTATTAAGATTTTAATTTTTAACCTTACTGTATTTTATGCATAATATATAATTTTCTAGACGCTATATGCCCTGTTAGGGTTGAGCGTCTTTAAATAAATCATCCATCCATCCATCCATCATTCATGTTACATACAAGCTCAAAAGATATATCAGAGTATGGCGCTGGCCGGGGGTATACGTGACCCACTGGCCGCTTTCTCTAGATTTATTGTGCTTAAGTACTGAATGTAAGCCCAAAGGCTACAAGATTACAGTTCTATTACCTTCAAGAATATTATGTTCCCCTGTTCAAAGTGTCGACTTTCATTTAATTGTGCTGAAGTACTGTATGTTAGCTAGTAGGCTACATGATTTCAGTTCTATGCCTTCAAGAACATTAATTTCCGCTGTACAAATTGTCGACCCTTATTTTATTGTGCTAAAGTACAGAATGTAGCTAGAATGGCTACATGGTTTCAGTTTTATGCTCATCAATAATATTATTTTCCCCTGCACAAAGGATCAACCTTTTTTATTGTGCTGCAGTGCTGCATGTTAGCTAGAGGCTACACGATTTCAGTTCTATGCCCTTCAAGAATATATATTAGCCCTGCACAAAGTGTCGACCTTTATTTTATTGTACTGCAGTACTGTATGTTAGCTAGAAGGCTACATGATTTTAGTTCTATGCCCTTCTAGATTATTAATTTCCCAGTACAAAATGTCGCCTTTTAATTGCGCGGCAGTACTGTATGTTAGCTAGACGGCTACATGATTTCAGTTCTATGCACGTCAAGAATACTAATATCCCCTGCACAAAGTGTCGACCTTTACTTTATTGTGCTGCAATGCTGTATGTTAGCTAGAAGGCTACATGATTTCAGTTCGATGCCCTTCAAGAATATTGATATCCCCTGCACAAAGTGTCGACCTTTACTTTATTGTGCTGCAA
The DNA here is from genome assembly GCA_963580285.1 of Lucinisca nassula. NCBI lineage: Eukaryota > Metazoa > Mollusca > Bivalvia > Lucinida > Lucinidae > Lucinisca > Lucinisca nassula. The sequence continues at coordinate 98,230,196 of OY757013.1, forward strand.
TACCGTATGTTAGATAGAAGGCTACATGATTTCAGTTCTATGCCCTTCAAGAATATTAATTTCTCCTGCACATAATGTCCACCTTTATTTTATTGTAGAAGCCTCCGTAGCGCAGTGGTTACGCTACTTGCCTTGTAAACCAGGGGTCGCAGGATCGATTCCGGGCTTCTCCAGACTTTCGAATGAATCTCAAACACTCACTGACTTATTTTATTGCACTCAATACAGTATGTTAGCTAACCGGCTACAAGATTTCAGTTCTATGCCCCCAAGAATATTAATTTCCCCTGGACAAAGTGTCGACCTTTATTTAATTGTACTGCAGTGCTGTATGTTAGCTAGACGGCTACATGACTACAGTTCTACGCCCTCTTCAAGAATTTAAATTTCACCTACACAACGTGTCGACACAACGTGTCGACCTTCTTTTATTGAGCTGCAGTAGTGTATCTTATGAAGAAGGCTACGTTATTTCATGTCTGTGCTCTTCAAGAATATTTATTTCCCCTATATTTTATTGTGCTGCAGTACTGCTTGTGAGCTAGAAGGCTACACAATTTCAGTTCTATGCACTACAAGAATATTAATTAGCGCTGCACAAAGTGTCGACCTTTATTGTATGTGCTGCAATACTGTGTTAGCTAGGAGGTTTCATGATTTGAGTTCTATGCCCTTCAAGAAAGGATCAACCTTTATTTTAGTGTGCTGCAGTGCTGTATATATGCCAAAAGGCTACAGGATTTCAGTTCTGTACCCTTCAAGAATGTTCATTTCCCCTGTAAAAAGTGTCAACCTTTATTTTATTGTGCTGGAGTAATGTATGTCAGCTAGAAGGCTTCATGATTTCAGTGCTATGCCCTTTTTATTTCCTCCTGCACAATGTGTCGACCTATATTTTAATTGTGCTGCAGCACTGTATGTTGGCTTTAAGGCTACATGATTACATTCTATGCCTTACACGAACTTTTATTTCCCCTGCAAAAAGTGTCGACCTTTATTTCATTGTGCTGCAGTGCTGAAGTTAGCTAGAAGGCTCCATGAATACAGTTCTACGCCCTTCAAGAATATTCATTTCCCCTACCCCAAGAGTCGACCTTTTTTTTATTGTGCTGCAGTACTTTATATTAGCAAGAAGACTACATGAATACTGTTCCGCGCCCTTCAAGAATATTAATTTCCCCTACAAAAAGTGTCGACCTTTGTTGCATTGTGCTGCAGTACTGTATGTTAGCTAGTAGGCTGCATGATTCTTGTTCGATGCCTTTCAAGAATATAAATTTCCCTTACAAAAAGTGTCGAACTTTATTTTATTGTTTTGCAGTACTGTATGTTAGCTAGAAAGCTACATGATTTCAGAGATATGTCATACAAGAATATTAATTTCCTCTGCACGAAGTTTCGACCTTTATAACATTCGCTGCAGTATTGTATGTTAGCTAGAAAGCTGCATTAATTCAGTTCTATGCTCTCCAAGAATATTAATTTTCCTGTACAAAGTACGACCTTTCCCCTACCCAAAGTGTCGACCTTTATTTTATTGTGCTGCTTTACTGTATGTAAGCTAGTAGACTGCATGATTTTAGTTCGATGCCCTTCAAGAATATTAATTCCCCCCTACAAAAAGTGTCGACCTTTTATTTTATTGTGCTGCAGCACTGTATGCTAGCTAGAAAGCTACATTATTTCAGAAATATGTCATTCAAGAATATTAATTTCCCCTGCACAACGTTTCGACCTTTATTAGCTCGGTTTTTTTTTCGAAGAAAACGACGAGGTATTGTCATAGCTCTGTCGTCTGCGTCGTCGTCGTGCAAAAACTTGGACATTTTGTAATATCTCTGTCATTACTGAGCATATTAACTTGAAACTCGGAATAGCTGTTCATTATGAAAAGGGGAACTCATACCACTAGGTTAGGTAACTCTCAAAATATTTTTGGCACAGTTATGTCCCTTTTTGGACTTAGAAATTTTGCAAAAACTTAGACATTTTGTAATATCTCTGTCATTACTGAAATATTAACTTGAAACTCGGAATAGTTGTTTATTATGAAAAGGGGAACTCATACCAATAGGTGAGGTGACCCTTAAAATATTTTGGCACAGTTATGCCCCTTTTTCGACTTAGAATTTTTGTTTAACTAAAAGAAACTGCAGCCGAGCGTTGGCACCCGCATGCGGTGCTCTTGTTTTAGTGTGCTGCAGTTCTGTATGTTAGCTAGAAAGCTCCATTATTTCAGTTCTATGCTCTCCAAGAATATTAATTTTCCTGTACAAAGTACGACCTTTATTTTATTGTGCTGTATTATTGTATATTAGCTAGACGGCTGCATGGTTTCAGTTCTACTCCCTTCAAGAATATTGATTTCCCCTAAATAAATTATCGACCTTTATTTTATTGTGCTACAGTACTGCTTGTTAGCTAGAAGGCTACACGAATTCAGTTCTTTGGTCTCCATGAATATTAATTAGCCCTGCACAAAATATTGACCTTTATTTTATTTTGCTGCAATACTGTGTTAGCTAAGAGGCTTCATGATTTAAGTTATATGCCCTTCAAGAATGTTAATTTCCCATACCCAAAGTGTCGACCTTTATTTTATTGTTCTGCAGTACTGTATATTAGCTATAAAGCTACAGGATTTCAGTTCTATACCCTTCAAGAATGTAAATTTTCCCTGTACAGAATGTCGACCTTTATTTTTATTGTGCTGGAGTAATGTATGTTAGCTAGAAGGCTACATGATTTCAGTGCTATGTCATTTGTATTTCCTCCTGCACAAGGTGTCGATCTTTTATATTGTGCTGCAATATTGTATGTTAGCTAGAAAGCTACATCATCACGAAAACACGCTTATATGATTTTGGCCCCCTCGAACCTCACTTTTATATAGTAAAACTGGGGTTTGCAGTGGTATACATTATTTTCCTTATTTCTGCTCAAACATAGGTTGGGGGTACTAGTTAGAACCGCCCCGTCGAGGCGGTTCTAACGAGTATCCAAAATCTATGTTTAGAGCATATATAAAAACTATATCGAAATTTTTCATCTGGAAATGTTTATTTTCGGTGATAAAATTTATGATGTATTTGTATAGGCGTGTTTTCGTAATGTGATTTCAGTTTATGCTCTCCAAACTATTAATTTTCCTGTACAAAGTACGATCTTTATTTTATTGTTCTGTAGTACTGTATGTTAGCTGGCGCCTGCATGGTTTCAGTTCTACGCCCTTCAAGAATATTGATTTCCCCTACACAAAGTGTCGACCTTTATTTAATTGTGCTGCAGTACTGTATGTTGCCTATTAGGCTACATGATTTTAGTTCTATGCCCTTCAATAATATTAATTTCCCCTGCACGAAGTCTCAACATTTATTTTTTATTGTGCTGCACTACTGTTTATAAGCTAGATGGCTCCATGTTTTCAGTTCCAAGCCCTTCAAGAATATTAATTTCCAGTGAACAAAGTGTCGACCTTTACTTTATTGTGCTGTAGTACTGAAAGTGAGCTACAATGGCTACGTGATTTCAGTTCTATGCCCTTCAAGAATATTATTTTCCCATGCACAAAGTTTCGACCTATATTTTATTGTGCTGCAGTACAGTATGTTAGCTAGAAAGCTGCATGATTTTCACTTCCACGCCCTTCAAGAATATTGATTTCCCCTACACAAAGTGTACTGAAGGTGAGCTACAATGGCTGAGTGATTTCAGTTCTATCCCCTTCAATTCAAGAATATTATTTTCCCATGCACCAAGTTTCGACCTTAATTTTATTGTGCTGCAGTACTGTATGTTGGCTAGAAAGCTACATGATTGCAATTCTATGCCCTTCAAGAATTTTAATATCCCTGCACAAAGTGTCGACTTTTATTTTATTGTGCTGCAATTCTGTATGTTAGCTAGAAGCGTGTAAGTAAGCATGATTTTAGTTCTATGCTCTACAAGAATATTAATTTTCCCTGCACAAAAGGTATTTCTAGTTAATGGTGCGGCAGTACTGTATGTTAGCTATCAGGCTACATGGTTTCAGTTCTATGCCCTTCAAGAATATTAATATCCCCTGCACAAAGTTTCGACCTTTATTTTATTGCGCTGCAATACTGTATGGCTAGCCGGCTACAAGATTCCAGTTATATGCCCCTCAAGAGTATTAATTTTCCTGCACAAAGTGTCGACCTTGATTTTATTGTGCTGCAGTGCTGTATGTTTGCCAGAAGGCTACATGATTTCATTAATTATCCCTGCACAAATTTTCGACCTTTATATTATTGTGCTGCAGTGCTGTATGTTAGCTCGAAGGCTATATGATTTCAGATTTTCAGTTCCACTCCCTTCAAGAATATTGATTACCCCTACACAAAGTGTCGACCTTTATTCATTGTGCTGCAGTAATGAATGTTAGAAGGCTACACGATTTCAGTTCTTTGCTCTACAAGAATTTTTATTTCCCCTGCACGAACTCTCGACATCTATTTTTATTTTTTCTGCAGTATTGTACGTAAGCTTAAAAATTACATGCTTTAAGTTCTATGATTTTATTTCAATGCCCTTAATGCATATTTATTTTCCCTCCACAATGGTCGAGCTTTTTGTTGTGCGGCAGTACTGTATGTTAGCTAGACGGCTACATGATTGCAGTCCTAAGTCCTTCAATAATATTAATATCCACTGTACAAAGTGTCGACCTTTATGTTATTGTGCTACAGTACTGTATTATAGCTAGAAGGCTACATGATTTCAGTTTTTATGCCCTTCATGAATATTAATTTCGCCTGCAAAAAATGTCCACCTTTATTTTATTGTGCTAATTACTGTATGTTAGCAAGCCGTCTACAAGCTTTCAGTCATTAACCCTTAAGAGGATTAATTTCCCCTGCACAAAGTGTCGACCTTTATTTTATTGTGCTTCAGTGCTATATTGCTATATGTTAGCCAGAAGGTTACATGATTTCAGTTCTATGCCCTTCAAGAATATTAATTTCCCCTGCACAAAGTGTCGACCTTTATTTTGTTGTGCTGAAGTCATGTATGTTAGCTAGACGGCCACATGATTTCAGTTCTATGCCCTTCAAAAATATTGATTACCCCTGAACAAGAAGTCGACCTTTATTGTTTGTGCTGCAGTACTGAATGTTAATTATAAGGCTACATGATTTCTTTTCTATGCCCTTCGAAAATATTAATTTACCCTGCACAAAATGCCGTCCTTTATTAAATTATGCTGCAGTGTTGCATGCTAGCTAGAAGGCTACATGAATACATTTCTACGCCCTTCAAGATTATTAATTTTCCCTACACAAATTGTCTACCTTTTTTATTGTGCTGCAGTACTGTATGTTAGCTAGTAGGCTACATTATTTTACTTTTTTGCCCTTCAATAATATTAATTCCCCCTGCACAAAGTGTCGACATTGTTGTGCCCTTTGTTGTGCTGCAGTACTGTATGTTAGCTAGAAGACTACATGATTTCAGTTATGTCATTCAAAAACTTTAATTTCCCCTGCACGATGTCTCGACTTTTTCATTGCGCTGAAGTACTGTATATCAGCTAGAGGCTACATGATTTAAGTTCTATGAATGTTAGCTTGAAGGCTCGATATTTATTTTATTGTGCTTCAGTACTGTATATAAGCTAGAAGACTATATGATTACAGTTTTTTTTTTTTTTTTTTTTTTTTTGGTTTGGGTTTTACGGCCCTTTCAATATTATTTCACTCATATCGAGCCGATCGTTAATCAGAGGTGGGCGAAAACCGGAGTACCCGGAGAAAAACCACCTGACCTTCCCTTGCAGAACTTGGCGTCTCACACGTGGCCCGAGCGAGGCTCGAACCTACGGCGGTGAGAGACCTAATGACTAAGAGTCAGCGCTCTTACCCACTAGGCCACGGAGGCCCGTTTATGATTTCAGTCCTATGCCCTTCAAGAATATTGATTTTCCCTGTACAAGTGTCGACATTTATTTTATTGTGCTGCAGTACAGTATGTAAGCTAGAATAGTTACATGATTTCAGTTCTATGCCCTTCAAGACATATTTTCCCCTGCACAAAGCGTCGACCTATATTTTGTTGTGCTGCAGTACTATATGTTAGCTAGAGGCTACATGATTAAAGTTCTTTGCTCTTCAGCTAGAGGCTACATGATTAAAGTTCTTTGCCCTTCAAGAATATTAATCTCCAATGCACAAAGTGTCGACATTTATTTTTGAAGGATGCATGATTTTCACTTCCACGCCCTTCAAGAATATTGATTTCCAATACACAAAGTGTCGACCTTTATTTTATTGTGCTGCAGTACTGTATGTTGGCTAGAAGGCTACATGATTTCAATTCTATGCCCTTCAAGAATTTTATTTCCCTGCACAAAGAGTCGACTTTTATTTTATTGTGCTACAATACTGTATGTTAGCTATAAGTATGTTAGTAAACATGCTTGCAGTTCTATGCTCTTCAAGAATATTAATTTGCGCTGCATGAAATGTCCACCTTTATTTGTTGTGCTCGGTACCTTATGTTAGCTAGCCGGCTACAAGATTTCAGTTATATGCTCTTCAAGAGTATCAATTTCCCCTGCACAAAGAGTCGACCTTCATTTTTTGTGCTGCAGGTCTGTTTGTTAGCTAGAAGGCTACGTTATTTCAGTTCTTTGCCCTTAAAAAATATTGATTTCCCCTGCACAAAGTATCGTTATTTATTTTATTGTGCTGCAGTACTGTATGTTAGACAGAAGACAACACGATTTCAGTTTTATGCCCTTCAAAAATATTAATTTGCCCTACACAAAGTGTCGACCTTTATTTTTTGTGCTGCAGAACTGTATGTTAGCTAAAAGGCTACATGATTTCAGTTCTAAGCCCTTCAAGAATATTAAGTTCCCCTGCACGAAGTCTCTATCTTCATTTTATCGGCTGCAGTGCTGTATGTTAGCTAAAAAGCTACATGATGTCAGGTCTAGGTCCTTCAAGAATAGTAATTACCCCTGCACAAAGTGTTTTATTTTATTGTGCTGCAGCGCTGCATGTTAGACAGAAGGCTACGTGATTTCAGTTCTATACCCTTCAAGAATATTAATTTCCCCTACACAAAGTGTCGACCTTTATTTTATTGTGCTGCAGTAATGTATTTTACCTAGAACGCTACATGATTTCAGCTTTATCCGTTCAAGAATATTTGTTTTCTCTGCATAAAGTGTCGACCTCTATTTTATGGTGCTGCAGTGCTTTATGTTAGCTAGAAGGCTACATAAATACAGTTCTACGCCCTTCAAGAATATTAATTACCCCTACACAAAGTGTGCTACAGTACTGCATGTTAGCTAGTAGGCTACATAATTTTAGTTCTGTCCCCGGCACAAATGTCCATCTTTAGTTTATTGCGCTCAGTACTGTGTGTTAGCTAGCCGGATACAAGGTTTCAGTTATATTCCCCTCAAGAGTATTAATTTCCCTGCTTGATTTGTTGTGCTGCAGTGCTGTATGTTGGCCAGAAGGCTAGATGATTTCAGTTATATGCCCTTCAAGAATATTATATCCCCTGCACAAAGTGTCGACCTTTATTTTATTTTGCTGCAGTATTGGATGTTAGCTAGAAGGCTACATGATTTCAATTCTATGCCCTTCAAAAATATTGATTTCCCCTGCACAACTTTGGCCAGGGCTAGGTGCGCGGCGCTGCGCACGGAGGTTGGATTTTCTTTTATTTTTTATGCTTAAGGACTGTATATAGATAGGTAGATTACGTCTGATTTGAACACTTTGGTTCTTCAAAAATATAAACTCCCCTCAACAAAGTAAAGACATTCCATGGTATGTTGAAGAAGGCTGCAAAGGTTAGCCTGCCTATGTTATCTTGAAAAAGGCTTAGGTGTTGCAGTATATACATATGCAGGTAGGTTATGTCAGATTTAAGGAAACGGGAAAACCTTCAGAGGAGGCAACTCATGCTTAAGTATAATGTCTCCCATGGCAGTATGGGTCAACTCTTTAAGGAAAGAATTTCGCATATACTTAAAACAAGGCTTCCTATATTTTGTTGAAGGCTCCCAAGGCGCGGGGCGCTGCACATGGACTTTGTTTTTCCTTTCTCTGTATTCTGATGTATGGAGTCGCATTCTACAACACGTATGCGAAGACGCTAAGACTCGCTGCGGGGTGCTGTGGACGGTGGAATGTTTTTTTTTTTTTTTTTTTTTTTTGGGGGGGGGGGATGCAGTACTGTACATTAGCTGGAAGGCTACACCTGATTAGAAAGCTATGACCTTACGTGAATATGCATTTCCCCTACACAGGGGCTACCTCCACTTCTATGTTGAAGAAGGTTACAATGACACGTGTCGCTGCACTAAGATGATTTTGGTCAGCTGCAGCCCTGTACATGTTGATAGGTCATGTCTATTTTGAGTGGCATGGCCCTTCGAGAATATATTATCCCAACACAAAGGCTACCCTTCCAATGTAAGGTTGCAGTATTCTCCCATTGCACGGAACGTTGCGCACGTTTGGAAATTTTGACCTTTGTGTTGCCGTACTGCACATTGGGTGATAGATTGTAACTAATTTGAGTAATAAGGTCTTTCAAGAATATATTTTTTCCCTGCAAAATTGCTGGACTTCTCATGGTATGTTGAAGAAGAAACGGATGCTTTTTGTGCGGGTATGCTGGTAGGTTATGTCTTATTTGTGTGTTGTGGTCCTTCAAGAATATAAATGTAGTTTATACATGGCTAGCCTTCCCATATTATGCCGAAGAAATTTTCTAAGGCACAGGGTTCTCCGCGCGGATGGATAAGTTTTTTTTTTTGTTGTTGTTGTTGTTTTTTGTTGTTGTTTTTTTTGTTGTTGTTGTTTTTTAGACTATAGTACTGCAGATAAACTGGTGAGATATGTCTGATTTATAAATTTCCCATATACAAAGGCTAGCCCTGCTGTTATGTTGAAGGTTTCCAGCTTATCACATCAAGTCAGGTGGGGCCTGGCTTGTTTTATTCTCTTTATCTTATTGTGCTGCAGTACTGTATGTTAGATAGAAGGCTACATGATTTCAGTTCTATCCACTTAAGAATATTAATTTTCCCTGAACCAAATCTCGACCTTTATTTTATTATGCTGCAGCACTATATGTTGGCTAGAAGGCTACATGATTTCAGTTCCATGCCCTCAAAGAATGTAAATTTTTCCTGCACAAACTCCACAGACTCCCATTGGTATTTTGAAGAATGTATTCATGGCGCGGGTCGCAGCGCATGGATGGTTGCTATTAGTGTACTGCAGCGTTATACAAATTCTGGTAGGTTATGAATGATTTTATTGTCATGGCCCTTCAAGAATATATATTTCCCCTATCTAAAGTAGAAGTAAAACAAAGATCAGGAATCGTCCACCCAGCAAAGACAGCAAAGGGAAAGAAACACAGCCTTCCAATGTTATGTTGACTCATTCACCTAATCGCGCAGCATGCTGCATGCGGAAGGATGTTGTTATGTGCGCTGTGTGGAACCAGTACAATCTGTATCATGTAGGGTAATGTCACGATTTGAGATTCATGGCCCTTAAAATATATATTTCCCCTAAACAAAGGCTAGCCTTTTTATGTTGAAGAATTGTCTCCCATGACGCGGGGCGCTACCCACGGAAGGGTGAGTTTTGTTTTGCTTGTATATGCTGCAGTAATACACTTGCTGGCAGATAAAATATTAGAATACAAAGGCCACCGTTGCTTGTTATGTTTCCAGCTTGTCAGGTCAGGTTGGACCTGGCTTGCTTCCAGACGGGAGCCATGCGGAACCGATACAGCCGTTGGTGTCACATGGTGCAATGTGGGTCATGGCCAGGTGCTCAGCGCATGGAGGGTAGATTTTCTTTTTGTTTGTGCTTAAGGACTGAATATAAGTTGGTAGGTTACGTCTGATTTGAGTGTTTTAGTCCTTCAAGAATATAAATCCCCATCAACAAAGTCTAGACTTGTCATGGTATGTTGAAGAAGGCTCTCAGTGCATAGGGTGTTGCGTACGTATTTTGTTTTTGGCGCAGCCCTATTCATTTGCTGATGTGTCTGATTTGGGTATCATGGCCCTTCGAGAATAAAAAATGTCCCCCATACAAATGCTTGACTTCATATGATATGTTGAAGAAGGCTTCAGTGGCAAGGGGCACTGCGTTCGGATGAATAGATTTTTTGTGCTGCAGCACTTTAAATAATTTATGCTGATAAGTTGTCAAATTGGGGTAAACTTTGGCTCTACAAGAACATAAATTTCCCTTGTAAAAAGGCTAGCCTTCCTCTGTTATAATGAAGTGGGGTTGATTTTGTTTGTCTTTTATTGTGTTGTGCTGCAGTTTTGTTTGTTTGATTTGAGGTTTAACGTCCCCGTCAACACTGTAAAGATCATTTTGGAGACGTTGCTTCCAATTTTGTGGGACTTTTACCCGACTTTGAGATGAAATGACATCTCAAGCCCTGTCGCCCAATGAAACCAATAGGGTTTATTAGCATGGACGGTCTGCCTCGCACCGCGGTTCCTGGACAGGCTTAGTCCTTTTAAGCGGTTTACCAGTACTAGTGCGCGGGCCAGATTCAGCTCTGCGTGGAAGCATCATGCAACCCATATATTTCTTCAAGCCCCTATGGGCGGGGGCGAGATTGTGCTGCAGTATCAAACACTATTTGCTGGTAGATTTCATTTGATTTAAGTGCTATGACCTTTCAATAACATCATGTTTCCCTGTACAAAGGCTAGACTTCCCAATGTACGTTGAAGAGGGCTCCCTTGGCATGGGCCCCATTGCACAGATGCTTGTTTTACCTTTGATGTGCATTGCGGCACTGTACATTTTCTGGTAGGTTACATCCGACGCGTGTGCCCTTCACGAGTAGAGACTACTTCTGTTCAAGAACTAGACTTCAAATTGTATGTTGAAGAAACCTATGGCACTGGGCGCCGTGCACGAATGGGAGTATTTGGTACATATGCTTGTTGGTTGTGTCAAATTTTAAAGTTATGACTCTTTAAGAAATAGATTCTCCCACCCATGTAAAGGCTAGCCTGCCTATGTTATCTTGAAAAAAGGCTCCAATGGTGCGATACGCTGCACACGGCCGGGTGCTTTTTTTTTCCTTGTGTTTGTGTTGCGGTACATTGGTTAGTAGGTTATCCCTGATTTGAGTGCTAAGGCATTTCAAACATGTAAATTTCCCCTGAACAAAGACTTCCCATGGTATGCTGAATGCTCCTTTGGCACGGGGCGCTGCGCACGAATGGATGCTTTAAGGTGTTGCAGCCCCATACATATGCTGGTAGGTCACATCTAATTTCAGTTCTATGGCCCTTCAAGAATATACATTTCCCCTGTACAAAGGCTAGACCTTCCCTGGTATGATGGAGGACGCTTCCAAGGCATGGATGTTTTTCTTAGGTGCTGCAGTGTATACATATGCGGAGAGGTTAAGCCAGATTTAAGAACATGGAAATACCTTCAGGGGAGGCAACTCCTGCAAAAGTTTTTTGTCTCCCTTGGCAATATGTGTCAACTCTTAAAGGAAAGAATTTGCTCCTCAGTGACATATAGAAAAGCGAACAGGAAGTCCCGATGAAAAAGGGAGGAAAATCATCCAGGTGTTTCAATTCCCCTAATGTGCCAAGGCCCTACAGGAATATAAATTTCGCATATACTAAAAACAAGGCTTCCTATATTATGTTGAAGAAGGCTCCAAGAAGCGGGGCGCCGTACATGGACGGATGGACTTTGTTTGTTTGTTTTATTTACAATCCCCCATGTACGAAGGCTAACCTTGCTATGTTATGTTAAAGGTTTCCAGTTTGTCAGGTGAGGTGAGGTGGGACATGGCTTGTTACTTTGGAACAGCCATGCAGATTCAGTACAACCTGTAGCCTGGTGGATACTAAAACGTGCGCATTGTCTTGGTGCGGAACACTGCACACGAAGGTTTTTTTTTTTTTTTTTTTTTTTTTTTTTTGGGTGCTGCGGTATCGTAAATAAAATAGTAGGTGTCATCTGTTGAGTGCTATGGCATTTCGTAGATATAAATTTACGAGTGCAAAGGCTCCCATTGCAAAGTTTTGTTGAAGAAGGCTCCCAGGTTATTGGGCGCGTACGGAGGGTAAGTTTGTTTTTGCTGCAGTACTGTATATATGCTAGTTGGCTTTGTCTGAATTTTTTTAACCTTTCAAGAATATGAATTACCCCTTTTAAAAGCTAGCCTTCTTTTGCTATGCAGTCTGTCTGGACCAGGCTGTCATGCAACCAGTACATCTTATTCCAGGGTGGGTGGTGTCGTGTTGTACAACGTGTGCCTTAGTGTGGTGCAGGGCGCTGCGTACGGAGGGTAGGGTTTTGTTTTTATTTATTTTTTTTTTTTTTTTTTGCTGCAGTACTGTTGAGTGCTATGTTCTACAAGAATATAAATTTCTCCTGTACAAATGCTAGAGTTCCTTTAGTTTGTTGAAAAGTCTTCAATGGCACGGGGCGCTGAGCACAGATGGATGTGTCATATACATAAGCTGATAGGTCATGTCTGATCAAAGTGTCATTAAAGTGTCATGGCCCTTCAAGAAAATAAATTTCAGCTATTCAAAATATGTGACCCATGTTAGCTATCCCGAATACTTAGAGTTCAGATCAGTCTCATTATTGTCACTGGTCTGCTGGTCTTGCTCCGATTTCTTATGACAGACTACTGCTCCGGAGATTTATCGTTGGACATATGGCCTGGTCTTGCCTATTGCGTAATTATGTTCTATAACATGCTTACCTTTCGGAGTAAGGGCCAAATAAAAAAAGGGTAAACTGTGGAGTGAGTACGTTTTATACGCCCGTTATATTTTGATAATGCGTTTCCCGATCGACCGTTTGTCCGTCCGGAATAGTCTGACCAAACTTGAAAGGGATGTGTATGGGGTCAAGACAGCGTGTCATGTACAGAAATGACTGCTCACTGTTTCTTAGTCCCTCTGATGATTTTTTCCGACTACCCAATGTGTGCCCCATAACTAGATAATACGGAATATCTGAATGCAACTTCGTTGCAAAATGTATGAGGTACAAGCTCGCAATCAGACTTATTTCCCCCATTGGCGAGCTATGTTTCTTCTGTCATTATTGAATCGGTCTTTCTTAAGTCGTCTGTCCTTTTTTGTTTTCTTTTTGGGATGGGTGGTGGTGGTCACCTGTTTGGTGTGTGTGTGTGTGTGTGTGTGTGTGTGTGTGTGTGGCGGGTGCGTTTTTCTTGAATAACACGATCGTATCAGGCTTTGGTATGTGTTTTTATGGTGATACTCTTTGCTTAAATGGCTTTTTAAGTTTGGTTTGCTTCAGTGCCGTTTTAAGTTTGTTTGTTTTTGATATTTGGAGTGGAGGTTTCATCAGTTGTACTTTTCCGTTGGTTATTTGGTATTATGTTTGCTGGTTTATCGGGCATGTTTTAAGTGGTTTGTTGCTTGAGCTGGTCTTTGAAAGGTTGTTTTTTCTTTAGTAGGTCTTAGATGTGTGTGTATCGGGATTGTCTTTCTTGTGTTGCTATTTCGGGTGCTTTTTATGACAGGGTCTTCATTGCGTTTTGTTTTTCATCAGTCGGGGTTAAATTGGCTTTATTTTGTTTGTCTTTTTTTAGTAATATCCAAAAGTCGCTTCATTTTGATTTTTTCCTTCTAGTGTTTACATGTACGGAACCCGGGAAGGGCATGATTTTTTTTATATTGTGCGGTCAAGATATTATCTTGTTCGGACAACATATTATCTTGTGCGCACAAGATATTATTTGTTCGGACCAGATATTATCTTGTCCGCACAACTTATTATCTTGTGCGCACAAGATATTATCTTGTGCGGACATCATATTATCTTGTGCAGACAAGATATTATCTTGTCCGTGCAAGATATTAAGTTGTGCAAACAAGATATTATCTTGTCCGCACAAGATAATATATTGTCTGCACAACATAGATCTTGTGTGGACAAGATCATATCTTGTTCGCACAACTTCCCAAGATCTATGTTGTGCAAACAAGATTTGTTGTGCGCACAAGATAATATGTTGTCCACACAAGATAAATTATGTTTTCCGCACAAGATAATATCTTGTGCACACAACATATTATCTTGTCCGCACAAGATAATATCTTGTTCCCACAACTTAATATCTGATCGCACAACATATTAAAAAAAATCCATGTCCCTTCCCGGGTTCCGCACACATGTGTTCATGCATCTAATTTATTGGCCGGTATTTAAAATGAAAACTTATACCATATAATTTATATGTAATTATTGGTTATCATTTATATGTATTTAATGAAGGTCATTTATATGTATTTATTGTATGTTATTTATATGTATTAATTGTATGTCATTTATATGTATTTATTGTATGTCATTTATATGTATTAATTGTATGTCATTTATATGTATTAAATGTATGTCATTGTTATGTATTTATTGTATGTCATTTATATGTATTTATTGTATGTCATTTATATGCATTTATTGTATGTCATTTATATGTTATCATTGTATGTCAATAAAATGTATTTATTGCATGTCATTTATATGTATTTATTCTATGTCATTTATATGTTATCATTGTATGTCATTAAAATGTATTTATTGTATGTCATTTATATGTATTAATTGTGTTTCATTTATATGTATTTGTTTATCATTCATATATTTATTGCATGTCTGAGTCCAGCTTTCCATCCATTTATTCATCCATATTTTTTGTTCGCCAATCCCTTACCTGGGCAACAACCTTAGTGTCCTTCCAAATGTTGAAGTGCATACAAGGGAGACGTATACTTCGCTGGAATTCTCGTTCTTTATAGTTATTAATGCTTTAATGCTTTGTTTTACTGGTTGTTACGTTTTCTTAATTCAGCTTTGCATATCAGGCTCTTAATATTTTACTTTTGCTTATTTTTTTCCTTCTGCTTTAATCCATCATGAAAGCACGCCTAAATAATTTTGACCCAATAAAAACCCACTTTTATGTAATAAAACGTTTACAGGGGCATTCATTACTTTTTACTTCTGCTCAAAAGCATAGATTGTAGTTACTCGTAAGAACTGCCTCGCCGAGGCGGATCTAACGAGTCCCGACAATCTATGTTTAAAGCGATCAGTTGTAAACGAGTACCCACTATCTGTTTTTAGCAGAAGTGAGAGAAACATTATACCGCTGTAAACCACAGTTTTACTATATAAAAGTGGAGTGACTGAGTGTGTGTTAGAGTTTTACGTCCCACCAACAGCTAAGGTCATACGGAGACGGGACCTCGGTTTAAAGACTCATCCGAAGGTCTGGAGAAGAAAAGTGGAGTTTCAAGGGGTCAATATCATACACTTGTTTTAGTAATGGAATTCTTGTTCTAACTAATGCTTAATTTTATAAGCTGCTTTTATTACTGAATTAATCTTTGCATTTCAGGCTCTTTGTATTTTGTTTCTTTGTATTTTGTTTCTTTTTCTTTGTATCTTGTTTCTTTGTATGTTGTTAGCTGTTTGTTGTATCTGCTTTACGCAATGCTCTGTATAGGAGTCCAGTTTCCCTCCGTTCGTTCATCAAGCGGTCAATATTCATCACGAAAACACGACTATATAATTTTGACCACATGAACCCTCCTTTTATGTATTAAAACGGGTTTACAGGGGTAAACGCTATTTTTCTTATTTCTGTTCTTAAATATTGATTGTGGGTATTCGTTAGAACCGCCCCGATGAGGCGGTTCTAACGAGTAACAACAATCTATAGTTTGAGCAGAAGTAAGAAAAATATCACAATTCTTCATCTTCAAATTTTCGTTTTTCTGGCGGTAAAACTTACAATGTATTTGTATAGGCGTGTTTCCGTATTGCATTATTTTTCTTATTTCTGCTCCTAGACATAGGTTGTCGGTACTCGTGAGGCGGATCTAACGAGCACCTACAACCTACGTTTGCAGTATTTATAAGAAAAATATCATGGATTTTCATCCGAAAAATGGCCATTTTTGAGATGTGAAAAAAAACAACACCTTGTCGCACGGGCGTGTTATCGTAATGCATTCCAGGCTCTTTGTATTTTTTTTTTTTTTTTTTGTATTTTGTTACTTTGTATTTTGTTTGCTGTTTTGTTGTATCTGCTTTAAGCAATGCTCTGGGTAGGAGTCCCGTGTCCCTCCGTTCGTCCATCAAGCGGTCAATATTCATCACGAAAAC
Organism: Lucinisca nassula; assembly: GCA_963580285.1. Classification (NCBI taxonomy): domain Eukaryota; kingdom Metazoa; phylum Mollusca; class Bivalvia; order Lucinida; family Lucinidae; genus Lucinisca; species Lucinisca nassula. The sequence continues at coordinate 98,246,407 of OY757013.1, forward strand.
AGAACCGTCACTATATAATTTTGACCCCATTGAACCCCGCCTTTATGTAGTAAAAGTGGGGTTTACAGGGGTAAACGCCATTTTTCTTATTTCTGTTCTCAAATATAGATTGTGGGTACTCGTTAGAACCGTCTCGATGAAGAACCGTCTCGATGAGGCGGCTCTAACGAGTAACAACAATCTTTAGTTTGAGCAGAAGTAAGAAAATACCCCAATTTTTCATCTTCAAATTTTCGTTTTTCTGGCGGTAAAACCTACAATATATTTGTATAGGTGTGTTTCCGTAATGCATTATTTTTCTTATTTCTGCTCCTAGACATAGGTTGTGGATACTCGTTAGAACCGCCTCAATGAGGCGGTTCTAACGAGCACACACAACCTATGATAGCAGTGTAAATAAGAAAAACATCACGTATTTTCATCAGAAAAGTAGCCATTTTGGAGATGTGAAAAAATGCACTATTTTGCACGGGTGTGTTATCATAATGGACAACTCCTCGGCATAATGTTCAAGTCCATAAGGCACAGCATAACCATCTGCGGATTTCTTGTTTAACAATACTTGGTTGTTTTGTAGCCATATGGAAGTGAAGGCAGTGATCAGGAATCTTTACAATTACCTCACACCTCCATCGGGCTTCTCCATACTTTCGGGTGTCTTTAAACCGAGGTATGCCATATGCCCTAAGCTGTTGGTGAGACGTAAACATCAAGCCACTCACCCACCTCACACCACCATCAAAAACTCCAAAGGGAAAGAAATAGAAACATAAAATAACTTCACAATAACGAAAACGTCACAAGAGGAAAACCAAAAGGAGAGTTACTTTACCACAAAATGGCCAAACGGCTATCCAGAATTAAAATATATTAGCAATACAAACATGCAAAGACGAAGTATAAAAATAATAAACCATATAAGGATAACTGCCTTGCTACGGTCAGAATTTTTTTATATAGCCACAATCCTCACCCTCACAGCATGAAATAACAAATACTGGACCAAAAGAAAACCAATTGCTGAACTCCGGTGGGCCCCGACTATTTTGGTCTCCTTACCAGCCAGAGGCATTCTGGCTTTCTGCAGATGTGCATGTCTGCAAAGAGGCTGGGCACTTCCTTGCATGCGACTTCCTAATTACCTTTTTCGCCGAAGCTCGCAGTGAAGTTCTACTTGAGGTAATGCAGTAATTCCTGTGTCATAGTTACAAATGGGTTCTCTTTACTGATAACGGTTTTTCTTCACGCCAGGGTCTGAGGTCAGAGTTGGAAAACGGAACACCATCAAGGAATTTGTCTGTCCCCAGCGGGCACACAACGTTGAAATGACGTATCAACGTCGAAGTGATGTCATCTCGTCGCATCGATGTTGATAGGCCGTCACTTCAAGGCTGAGTGCCTGCTGGGTTTTATGGCTAATACCAGTCTGTTTAGCCATTGCAACAGCCCTCTGTTGCCAATGCATCCGCCTGTCTGTTTCCAGCCAGCATCCGGTCTGTGGGGACTACGAAAGCAGGGTCCTCGTCCCAGTCCCCGGGTACAATTGTTTTACGATGCTGTTATAAAATTAATCTGGAATTCCCTATTCATTTTTTAAATCTTTTTTGTTTATATATTTTTCAGAAAATTAGATATTTTTATAATAACATAAGAGCATCGTAAAACAATTGTAGCGAATGCTTTCATAATTGATACCTTAGACATGTTATCGACAGTAAATTTTGAAAGGCATAACTTTTTGTGTTTTGTTTTAAGACAATTTCTAGATTATTTCCTTCCTGATTTCGAGAAGGGCAAAAGCCGGGGTACCCAGAGAAAAACGATGTGACCTTTCGTCTCACATGTGACCCATAGCGCTCTTTACCTCTTATAATCTTACCCATTAGGCCAGTCTAGCTTAGAAATTGACGATACTGAAAGGCCGACGATTACTTAGTTTTTTTTATTCGGCACTAGTATAACACATTTTCTTAACCGTTTTTGGCGATATGAATGGATGTACTTGTCGCACGGATTTGTTCTCATGTTGCTGTATTTTAACAAGTTTAATGTTCTCGGAATTGTGGCGCTGAGTCAGAAATCCTTCACGCGGACTGAACGGGTTGTTACGGCAGAACCAATGGCGAGGAATGTGGTTACGTTAAATCCATTTAGCCCCCATCACGAAAACACGCTTATATAATCTGACTCCCTTGAACCCCGTTTTTTTTCGGCCGTGAACTTCGCAATGTATTTGAATAGGCTTGTGTCCGTAATGCATAGGATTTTTTTACCTATCGTTCCAAGACGGTTCTTCTGGTGTGGTTTATTATTGTCATAGCTCGTCTTTGCATGTATGTTCTGCTTTCTTTTTATTTGGTCATTTTGTGAGAAAGTAACTGTTCTTTTTCTCTTTGCGCTTTCGGGTTTCTTTCATTTGGTGTCTTGGATGGACAGTGAGGTATGTTCGTGCGACATATGGCGTTTCTTACATGAGTGTCCATGTATAATTGAATTTATTAAACGTGTTGAGGAAAAAGGATAAAATGCGAGGCTCCGTCGAGCATTTTATCCCTTTTCTTCAACGAGTTTAATAGATTAAATAATACATGAGCATGAATGCAAGATTCTAGTTATCATTTAAAACGGAAGTTAATATTCCGTCATTCGTAAACGCGACGTCGTTAAGGACGTCGTACATGTAACGTTACGGGGCCAATTTGCATATTTAATCCACCAGTGAATTATCGAATTTAGTACATGACGTTATTACATTCTCAGACGGATGCCATTATGTTAAAGTGTATTATTTCATACATCCAAAAAGAGTTAAGTTTTTTTGATGAAGATTTTTTTTAACCTTTGTTTTCTCATTTATATTCGAAAACATAAGATGTAGGTGCCCATTTGAGCCGCCGCGTATTGGATGTTCTAACGAGTACCTACAGCCTATGTATCTTATCATTGGTCAGAATAACAAAAAGTTTGTGTAGCCAGGTAAACCCCAGCTACATGGTGTTCATTACACGGACTTATTCTGGTAATGTAACTTTTCGTCTTCGTTTGCTTATTCGGAGAATTTTCACATGTTATGACACATCGGTTAATTCTTTGTTAAACTAACTAGCGGTTTTGGGTTTTGTTTTGTTTGTTTGAGGTTTAAAGTCCTCGTCAACCAATTTTATGGGACTCTTACCCGACATTGAGATGTAATAACATATCAATGCCTGCTGCTCAATGAAACCAATATTATATTTATATTTCACTGATAAATCTCTATCATTCATTGAAAAGCATGTAAGAAATATGATTTATTTGCATGATTTACTCGCAGCACTTTGGGTTAAAATGTCCTTGCAAGAATGCGTCTCTTTTATTCAGCCGATCGTTAATCGAGGGCTGGCGAAATCGGATTGCTCGGTGAAACTCACACGCCTGGCGTCTTGCATCTACCCCATCCTCATAGGCGTAGCATTCTTTACGCTGAAACGCACTTGCGTACAAATTACAAAGTTAACGTAAAACAATTAGACAGATGAAGACACAAAAAGAAGGAGAAGAAGAAGAAATAGGAAAGTCTTATGTATCTAGGATATACACAACATTAATTATTAGCTAATATTGTTTCCTCCCATACTTTTTATGAAAGAATTTGCTCCCTATCAGTGGTCCCCATTTCGGAAAACATATTAAGGGGCGGGATTATTATTTCGCAGTATTTTCTTTGGTTTGCGTAGATTTTTTTCTGCCAGTTACCCCCGTGCCGCCCCCAGACCCCAAGGCAATGGGCATCACTGCAAACCCCCCACTGCAATACTGCAAACCACACAATATCTCGTTTACCATGGCTGAGTCGAGCCTGTCAGCTCAGTCGACGCCGGGAGGGGTAATCAGCATTAGCATGATGATGATGATGATACGAGCTCAAAGAAGATTAGTATGAGCGTGTGAACCCACTCAGTTGAAACATCTTCTAACGCAAAACAAAATTCAATGTTTTTATATTTCATTTATTTTTTGTCTTTAATTGCATAAGCAAGGATTGCAATCATAACACCACACATTACAATAAAAGTTGTTAGAAAGTCTCATATCGAATACATGTAGCACAAAGGAGGGGTCAATTCCAATAACACGTTCACACAATCTCAGTACAAAATAATACTATCTGGTATGGCCGCCTGCAGCATTGATAACTGCTGCGCATCGACTACCAACTGACAGCTAAATGACGGATGATTTTTTTGGTTTGTGTTTGTGGGGATGTTTACGGCCCTTTCTAGATTACTTCACTTAATTCGAGCCGATCGCTAATCAGATGTACATATACGTGAAAACCGGGTTATCCGGAGAAAACGACCTGACCTCCCGTTCTTTGTTTGATTTGCGGCTTAACGTCCCCAACAACGATGTATAGGTCATTTTGGAGACATTGCTTCCAATTTTGATGGACTTTTACCCGACATTGATATAAAATGATATCTCAAGCCCTGTCGCCCAATGAAACCATTAGGGTTAATAAGCATGGACGGTCCGACTCATACCTCTTTGCCTGGGCAGGCTTCGATACTCTAAGCGGTTTACCAGTTCTCGTGTGCGGTCAGTTTCAGCTCTGCGCGGAAGCATCATGCAGCCCATCCATTTCTTCAAGCCCCGATGGGCGGAGACTGGACCTCCCGTTGCAGAAATCTGTGTCTCACAACTGCAGATTATTCCACTATTAGATGGATGCCTGCTCCAGTTGCGGTAACGGTTGAGGCTGCACTGGATGCTACAGTTTTGCATAAGAAGTTTCCTTCAGTATAGTTTTCTCTGTGTCAAGTAACGACCCTGTCGAGCATCGCACATCAAAGACTCCCAACACGTTAACAAGTCCATGTAATGAACCACCTAAATCCAGGTCCTCCGTGGCCTAATGGTTAAGAGCGCCGACTCTTAATCATTAAGTCTCTCACCGCTGTGGTTCGAGCCTGGCTCGGGTCACATGTGAGACGCCAAGTTCTGCAGCGGAAGGTCAGGTGGTTTTTCTCCGGGTACTCCGGTTTTCGCCCACCTCTGATTAACGATCGGCTCGATATGAGTGAAATAATCTTGAAAGAGCCGTAAAACCAAAACCAAAAAAAAAACTAAATCCAACTTTATATAAAAACTGGGGTTTACTTAAGATATTTATTTTTTTCTACTGTTCATGAAAGTATGAACGCAGTCGGTATGAAAGTAAAGTATGAACCCGAAGGGGTTCATGTAAACTTTGCTAGCGACCCGCTGTTATTCATACTTTCATAAACGGCAGAAAAAAAAAATCTTATAATTACATGCTTCGATCCTCATCACTGGGCGAAAACAAATGCTTCTAAGGCAAAGTTTTAAAGCTGAAAAAAAAATTGCACGCTATTTTCTACAAACAGCGGAACAGCGTTGACGTCGCCAACGCCCAATCACGTCGTATAGAACCATGATTTAGACTGGCGTCACTTGAAGTCATGATTTAGACTGCCGTCACTTGAAATCACTACAAATCATGTAACTATGCGTTTATGGAAGTATGAACTACATTTTTTCTTTAGGTTTTACATTAGGCTTTACCATGGAAATGTAAATATAGGGGTATATATCATTTTTCTTATTTCTTCCCCAAGACCGGAGTTGTGGCCAACTTGTGGGTACTCTTTATAACCGCCTTCTAACGAGCACTAACAGCTTATGTTTATAGTCATAAGAAAAAAGTAACACATTTTCATAAAAAAAGAATATACAATAGAAATGAAAAAAAAAAGTAAAAAAAAAAAAAAAAAAAAAAAAACAGTTTTGGAGATTCACAAGAATGCAGTATGTCACACGGCACACGGTTGTATTATCGTAATGAATCAGATCGCGCGGTTACTGTGGGCACATGACTTAAGACATAGTTTCGCTCGTAACGGCTAAAACTATAACATATAGTGAAATATGAATGACTCCAATCAGACTGCGCGGTTGCTGTTGGCACATGTCTTAAGACACATTTTCACTTGTCACGGTTCATAGTGTAATATATAGTGATACTGCAATGATTCCTACCAGACTGCGTGGTTGCTGAAACCGTCTGAGCCCCGAAGAAATTAATCGTGGCGTCGGGATGTTGGAATCTGGTGTCTCTCAACGTCGTGTTGCTGGGATTCTGAATGTGTCTCAGAGCGTGGTTTCCCCTAAGTGGAGTCAGCGCCTTACCTACGGAAATCTTTCACACAGACACGTCGGTGGTCGAGAAAGGGCTACAACTCAACGTCAGGACCATTTTTTTTATTCAGTCTTGACGTCAACGGTTCCTGAACGCTACGTGTTTGCATATCGAGCTTAGGAACGGAACTGGAGTACGAATTGCTACACAAACTGTCAGAAACGGGCTCCACGAGTTCGGACTTAATGCCAGGAGGCCTGCTGTACGTGTTGACGAGACAGCACGTGCAAAACCGGTTGGACTTTGCCAGAACTCACGTCAGGTGGACGGTTCGTGACTGGACGCCAGTACTGTTTACTGATGTGTCAAAATTCTGTCTAGACGTCACTGATAAACGCCAATTAGTGTAGCAAATGTCTAAAAAGCGATTCGATGACTTTAATGTGGCATGGAAAGGGATCAGTCATGGTTTGGGCTGGGATAAGCGTGAACGGTAAAACTGAAATGCACGTCGTTGTAAACGGAACGTCAATGGCAGTGACGTACTGTAATGAGATTCTTGACCCGTTTGTAAGACCATATGCCGATGCTATCGGCCCGAACTATATTCTGATGGACGACAATTCCGGTCCCCACCGTGCCCACGTCACTGATGCCTATCTGAAACGTGAGACAATCGTTCTTATGGACTAGCCTGCTCCATCACCGGACTTAAATCCGATTGAGCATGCGTGGGACATGCTACAGCGTGATGTTTCAGCCCGACCTATACAGCCAAGGCTTTACAGAAGCTCAAAGATGCAGTGGTTGCTGAATGAAGGCTGATTCCACAAAACCGGATACACACTCTGATTACGAGCATGCGCAGGCGATGTCTTGCTGTAATTGATGCCCGTGGACAACATACACGTTATTAGGCACGTTTGTCAAGACAAATTTGGAAATTTGTGAAAAATCAATTGTCATAATCCCTTCATGTTACGGCAATTTTTGTGGGTGCCAAGACGGTTGTTGTTGTCACGCTTGAATGTAGTCCCAGTTGACAAAATTAATCACTAGTCTTTGTGAAAGATATGTTTTCTATCATTATATATCGAATTTTGGATTCAGTTGATTAATTTATCCAACAATTATTTTGCATCGAGAAAGTGATCCCTACCAAACTTTGAGTAGTATATAACATGTAGTGACGTTTCAATGACCCCAATCAGACTGCAGTTACCACAGGCACGCGTCTTAACATTTGTCTTGTTTGTTTTTTTGATTTGAGGTTTAACGTCCCCGTCAACACTGTAAATGTCATTTTGGAGACGTTGCTTCCAATTTTGTGGGAGTTTTACCCGACATTGAGATGAAATTCGATCTCAAGCCCTGTCGCCCAATGAAACCAATAGGGTTTATTAGCATGGACCGCGGTTCCTGGAAGGCTTAGATCCTCTAAGCGGTTTACCAGTACTAATGTGCGGGCCGGATTCAGCTCTGCGTGGAAGCATCATGCAGCTCATATATTTCTTCAAGCCCCTATGGGCGGGGGCTTGTCTTAACATTTGTCACGTCTCATAATGTAACATATAGTGAAACTACAATGACTCCAATCAGACTGCGCGGTCGCTGCGGGCACATGTCTTAAGACACATTTGCACTTGTCACGACTCATGATGTAACATACAGTGAATCGTTAATAACTCTAATCAGCCTCCGAGGGCGCGACAGAAACTGACACATGGGTTAAAACATATTTCACTTGACATGTCTCATAATGTAATATATATAGTGAAGCTTCACTGACTCCAATTAGACTGCGCAGTTGCTGTGGGCATATCTTAAGACACATTTTCACTTGTCACGGCTCCTGATGAAACATATAGAGAATCTTTAATGACTTCAAGCAGTGTGCGATAGACCCTGGCACATGTCTTTAGACACATTTTCACTTGTCACGGCTCATGATGTAGCATATGACTCCAATTAGACTGCGTAGTTGCTGTGGGCACGTCTTAAGACACATTTTCACTTGTCACGGCTCATGATGTAACATCAATGACTTCAGTCAGACTGCGCGGAAGCTTTGGGGACGTCTTAAGACACATGCCCACTAGTCACGTCTCGTAGTATAATATCGTGAAACCTCAGTGAATCCAATTAGACTGCGACAGTGCTGTGGTCACATGTCCCAAGTCATATTTTAACTTGCGACGGCTCATTGTATAACATATAGTGAAGCTTCTATGACTCCAATCAGACATCACGGATACTTTTAGAACATGTCTTAAGGCACATTTTCACATTTTATATAGTGAAACTTCAATGACTCAAATCAGACCGCGCAATTGCTGTGAGCACATGTTTTAAGACACAGTTTCACTTGTGAAGGCTCATAGAGTAACATACAGTGAAACCTAAACGACTTTCATCAGACTACGTGATTGCTTTTGGCACATTTCACTTGCCAGGTTTTATAAAGTAACATATAGTGAAACTTAAATGACTCAAATCCGACTGCGCGGTTGCTGCGGACACACGTCTTAAGACATATTTTAACCTTCACGGCTCATAGTGTAACATATAGTGAAACTTGAATGACTCCAATCAGACTGCGCGGTTGCTGCGGGCACACGTCTTAAGACATATTTTAACTTTTCACGGCTCATAGTGTAACATAAAGTGAAGCTACAGCGACTTCAGTCAGACTGCGTGGTTGCTGTGGTCACATGTCGTAAGTCTCATTTTCACTTGTCAAGGTTCAAAGTGTAAAATATAGTGAAACATCACTGACTCAAACCAGACTGGTGGTAGCTTTTTGGTACATGTCTTAAGACACATTTTCACTTGTCACTGCACATATTGAAAGATATAGTGAAGTTCAATGACTCCAACCACACAGCGTGGTTTTCTGGGGCACATATCTCAAAACACATTTTCCCTTGTCAATTCCCATAATATAACATATAGTGAAACTTCAGTGTCTCCAATCAGAGTGCGTGGTTGCTGTGGCATATGTCGTAAGTCACATTTTCACTTTTCACTTCTCATAGTGTAACATACAGTGAAGCTTCCATGACTCCAATCAGACTACGTGTTTGTGGCACATGTCTTAAGTCACATTTTCACTTTTCAATTCTCATAGTGTAACATACAGTGAAGCTTCCATGACTCCAATCAGACTACGTGTTTGTGGCACATGTCTTAAGTCACATTTTCACTTTTCACTTCTCATAGTGTAACATATAGTGAAGCTTCCATGACTCCAATCAGACTACGTGTTTGTGGCACATGTCTTAAGTCACATTTTCACTATTCAATTCTCATAGTGTAACATACAGTGAAGCTTCCATGACTCCAATCAGACTACGTGTTTGTGGCACATGTCATAATTTTCGATTCTCATAGTGTAATATATAGTGAAGCTTCCATGACTCCAATCAGACTACGTGGTTGCTCTGGCACATGTCTTATGACACAATTTCACATCACTTCTCAGTGCATTCCATGACTCAAACCAGACTGCGTGGTTGCTGTGGGCCCACGCCTTAAGACACAGTTGCTCTTGTCACGGCTCAAAGTATAACAGTGAAACGTCAATGACTCCAATTAGACTGCGTGGTTGCTGTGGGCACATGTCCAAAGACACATATTTGCTTGTCACGGTTCATAGAGTAACATAATGAAACTTTACTTACTCAAATCAGATTGCGCAGTTTTTGTTCGCATATGTCTTAAGACATTTTGTCACTTGTCACGGCTGATAGGTAACATATAGTGAAACTTCAATGACTGCAATCAGAATCCGCTCTTGTCTTTGGCATATGTCTTGAGACAACTTTTTTCTCCATCATGTCTTATAATGTAACTTACAGTGAAGCTTCAATAACTATAATCAGACTGCGCGGTTGCTGTGGGCTATGTCATAAAACACATTTACATTTCACTTGTCAAGTGTCATAATGGAACTTACAGTGAAATATCAATGACTCAAATCAGACTACGTGGCTGCTGTGGGCACATTTTACTTGCCACGGCTCATAGCGGTACATATAGTGAATCTTGTTTGACTTTAACAAGACTGCGCGGTAGCTGTTGGCACATGTCTTAAGACACATTTGCACTTGTCACGTATCAGAGTTATACCAGTGACCCCAACCTGACTGCGGACTTGTTGTTCGGACATGTCTTAAGACACAGTCTTCTAGTGTAACATATAGAAAAACTTCATCGACTCCAACCAGACTGCGCGGTTGTTGTTTGGACATGAGCACATGTTACTTGTAACGGCTCGAAGTGTAACATATGGAGAAACTCAAATGACTCCAATCAGACAGCGTTGCTGCTGTTGGCACATACTTTGAAATATATTTTCACTTGCCTCGGCCAATAGTGTATCACATTGTAAAACTTATGGGGAACGGGAACACCTTCAGTGGAGGCACCGCCTGCTAAAATATTTTTGTCTCCCATATCAATAGGGGTCAACTCCAAAAGGAAAGAATTTGCTCCTGATGAGCAAATTCTTTCCTATAAGAGTAGACCCCTTTTTGGGACAGGGCTTATAGAAAAGTGAACAGGAAGTTCCGAAAGTTGCCTCCCTTTGAAAAATGGTTGAAAAATCTGCCAGGTGTTCCCATCCCCCTTAAATGGTTATAATTTCTGGTGAAAGAATGTGCACTGTACTGGTTAACTGCTTACGTATAAGCCTGCCCAGGAAAAGTGGGATAGGTAAATTGACCGGCTCAAAATGACCTAAATAGTGTTAACCGGACCGTTAAACTCAATTCAAACAAACAAATCATTGGCTCCAATCAGACCGCGCGGTTGCTGTGGAGGCACGCCTTAGGACACACGTTCACTTGTCACGGGTCTTAGTGTATCATTTAGTGAAACTTCAATGACTCCAATGATACGGTGGGTCTGCTGTGGGGGACATGTCTTAAGACAAATTAACACTTGTTACGGGTCATAGTTTAACCAATATCTCAATTCGGACTGCGCGGATGTTGTTGGCACATGCCTTTTACTTGTCATGACTCATAGTGTCACAGATAGTGAAACCTCAATACGACCAAAATAATCCGCCTCTGTCTGCCACTTGCAGGAAACATGCTTTTCTCGCATGGATTAACTCAGTAAAGCAAAATTCGGCATAAACGTGTGACAAAAATTTTCAGGTTTTCATCAATCACAACAGAACTTGTGATACGGGGGGGACTTTTTTTGCTTTCACCCGTTGTCTTTCATTTAACTTTAGCTCTCTTTGCCAATTTGAATCCAAAAAAAGATGTACTCGCTGCTCTTGAAAGGGCCGTAAAACCCAAACCAAACCAGTGTTCTGCAAATGATCGGTATAGAAACCCGGGCGCTTGCCATAATCGTCGTGTTTAAAAAGCGGGACGTGCAGGACAGATATAATCCGGAACTTTTGAAACTATGTCCGGCAGTGGAGTAGCTGTTGTTACTGTTAGAATGTGTGTGATAGCCTTGATTTCGCCTTTGATTTATTTTTTCAATGTTACATATTCTGCTAGGACTACGTATACTCGTATTACGCAGATAAAATAACTGGATGGTGTTTCTACGTATAATGGGCTGTGCTCTGGTAATTTTGTATTGTATCGCTTTGCGGTCAACTTCCAAGTAGCCGCTGTAACTTTTTTGACACATGCGCAGAAAAGGACATAAAATGTTTACTGAAAAGCAGAAGACGGCCTAAGATCTGATAAAAAAAAAACAAGACACGACTGCCTTGTTTATATCAAGGCTGGGACGGGCATAACACACGTTATAGAGGAGATTGCTAGAGTGCTCCGTATTGAAGGGAAATGTTTGTCAGTTTCTTGCACAACGGCTATCGTATAAAATCTATGTATTTTTGGCAGTGTGCTAAAGAACGTGTGTACATGACGTCGTCACCTTGTGTTTAAACGCTCGTTCCCGGTACACGGCGACGGTTAGCTAAGCAAAAAAAAATGCAGCAGTGTTAAGCCAAACGGTTCAGAATATAAGTTAAAAGAGATACGCCTAGAAATAAATTGAAATTGTTTTACAAATTTGGATTCATAGTGGTCGGAATGACTGATGACTTTAAGCGTGTGTTCTAATATTGTTACCTAAATAGCAATGGCTGTTTTGGTGCCAATAGGCCTGTAGGACTTTTCCATTTTTTTGTGATAAGTTGAAACCAAGGAAAAAGAGTTTCAATATGTACTTTTTCTAATGTTTGCTATTCTCTCTCTCTCTCTCTCTCTCTCTCTCTCTCTCTCTCTCTCTCTCTCTCTCTCTCTCTCTCTCTCTCTCTCTCTCAGATATTTGTAAGAAATTTATAGAGGTCTTAAGATTAAGTAGAGGGGTATGGAAATATTGTGTACTGTTCATTCCAGAGGTAGAAAGAACGGTGTACAGACCTAAACTACACCAACCTGGCCCAAGGATTATAAAACTTTTTTTTCATGCTCAACTGATCGGGCATGATATTTATCCGGCTCATAAATAAGAAAATGTAATGTAAACACATAGAATACAGTGTAGGTCATACTTCCATGAACGCATCGAGTCACATGCATTTTCAGTGACGTCAAGTGACGTCATTCTAAACCATGGTTCTCTACGGGCGTTGGTGAGGTCAACGCTGTTCCTTTCTTTGTAGTAAAATGGCGTGTAAATGTTTTTCAGTTTAAAAAGATTGCCCTATAAGCATTATTTTTCGCCCAGTGATGAGGGGCAAAGAATGTAATTATAAATCAATAAACTTAATTTTTCTGCTTTTCATGAAAGTATGAACGACAGCGAGTCCGGCGCTGACAAAGTTTACATGAGCCCCTTCGGGGTTCACTTACTTTCTATCTATCAATCTTCTGATACTGCGTCGGTCACATTTGACCATTACCGCAGGTGTATATTACATACACTCCACTGCGTTCGTACTATCATGAACAGCAGAAAAATAAATTTCATTTCTTAAGTGTTTACTGCTGCCTCACTTTAGGGTTTATTAGCTATCTCATTATGTCAATCACTGCAAAAAACCCACATTGTGCCGGAGGTAATTTTGTTTTCAAAACCGCCTTCTATAGCATGTTTTGTTATCCGTGGGGTTAGGGGAGCAGCTTCTCAGTTTCTCCTTAAATGTACATTTTTAACAGACAGAATGACATGTCCTTATCAACTTTTAATGAAATGGACATTCAATTTGTCATCAAACTGCTGTCAAGTGTCAAAGAAAGCAGGTCATGAAATGTACATGCACTGGTAGCTCTTTACATGTAAACGGATGCTTTAGACACAAACTTTAGCGGCTCACTGGAAAAATGATGACGATTTTCTTCAGGAGGTATGAATAATATGAAATAAAGGCACTGCCTTTTGAGCAAACACGCTCAGTTTACGCCTTAAGTAGTTAATGGTGGTGTAGGATTTCAAATCAACCGATAGTGCCAGTGTGGTAGCTAAGTGGTTAGTGCACTTGCCTCTGATGCTAGAGGCCTACGTTTCGACCCCCCCCCCCCCCCCACACACACACACACAAGCAGCGACATTAAAGTTTGGTATATGAACATGTTGCATTGGCATCATTTGTAGGGATAAATTCCATAAAGTGCACCGTCCTTCAGATCGGGACGTTTACTGTTTACTGGAGCCCGCAGCCTCACCCCACCCCCTCTGTGCAGGGAGAATCATCCCCTATCCTTACCGTAATATCATGATTATAGAGAAGGCGTTCGTCCTGCAAATCCCGAGTGTATGTACACCTGCGAGTAATGGTCGAATGTGGCCTACCACAATAAAAGTAGAAAGATACATAGAAGTCCTTGGTAAACCGCCTGTATACAGGTACAGATACGTTAAAACTGTTTTTCAAAGTTTTAATTTGTTCTGTTGTGAGACAAAGGTGACGTGTATCTTGCATCACTGGGGAGTCCAAGTGATATTGACTTACAGGCAAGGACTACTTGCCTTACAACAGGTAAGGGTAAAGGGGGCGTTGTTATTTCTTCTGTTTTACAATTTTATTCATTTTCCCTTTTCTCCCCTGTCCCTCCCTCTCTTGTCCTCTACTACCTCTTCTACTCTTCTATCTCTTTTTGTCCCTTTCTCTGGGAGATGACACAAAATCATGACTCACCAGGGTTGACGTGTCGTTAATTCAAAAACTATTGTTTGGGGCTCACCTCCGGTTTGCACATAGTCTTAGTATGACAATGCTCCAGTGTTGGTCCTGGGTGCACTTCATGGGAAGAAAATTAGATAGGGTGACTCAAAGTTCGTTTACAGCAAGGACATTTTAAACCATCCCTTAGCACTAACGAATTGCTAAGGGATCTGGGGCTCATCATCACTTTGTAAATCCACCAGGTAGCCAGATAGCTAATTGTGTCTCTTATTAAATATTTCCAGGGCTTTATTTTATTACCCCTGAATAATAGTTTGTGAAAAGTTTTAATTGCTTGGCCAGACGAGAAGCGCTTTCCACCCTACCGAGAAGCTCCGGTAAACGCTTCGGTAAATGCTCCTGTAACTCGTTGGTCCAAGCGCGGTGCTGGGTTTTACCGGCTAACTGCGGTACGTAGTTACGAAACTTTCCCGCGATCAAACTTCAGCGTTTGATGGAACGGTCTTCGAAAAGATCTTTTTAAAATTATTTCGACGCTTTTTGTGTTTCTGTTGTAATGGGACTTGACTTCTTTTGGTTTTGGGAAGCCATGTTTGGATGTGAATACGATTCTCATGAACTCTGTAAAGATGGCGGATTATCGCGAGAAATTGAACGAGATTCCAAGCGAGATTTAGGTGCCTAAGTATGTTGTTCCAGCCTCTCTACAGTTAAGCAAACACTTCGTGTGTTTGCTATTAAAATACTAACATTTTGTTGTGATACGTTTGTGTGAATGTGCTTTATCGTTTATTATTTTTTTGTATATTTGTGCAGTCTTTGCATTCACAACGCATTCTTTAAAGTGTCCGGACCCGCCCATCGGGGCTTAAAGAAATGAGATGGGCTGCGTGACGCTTCCAAGCAGAGCTGAAACCGACCGCACGCGAGAACTGCTAAACCGCTCAGAGAATCTATGCCTGCCCAGGCAAAGCGGTGCGAGTCGGACCGTTCATGCTTATAAACCCTTTTGGTTTCATTGGGCGACAGGGCTTGAGATGTCAATTCATCTCAGTGTCGAGTAAAAGACCCACAAAATGGATTCAACGTCTCCAAAATGATCTGTTGATGGGCACTTCAAACATCTAATCAAACAAATAAATTCCTTAAAGTGTTTGGGCGAGGAAAATAATATTGCGGTCGTGGCTTCGGGCTCGTTTTCAGTGAATTTAAGTCTCATGCTCGACAAAACCCCACATGATACTTAACTAAACTGAAAACTTGCTTGAAAATTCCTTGTTTCGGCCTCAAACCCATCATACATTCTATTATTCAGTTCTATCTAAGCAGGAAACGCTCCCCACCCCCCCCACCCCACCCATCGGGACATGAAGAAATGATGCTTCAACGCAGAGCTGAAACCGACCCGCACACGAGTACTGTTAATCCGCTTAGAGGATCTAAGCCTGTCCAGGCAAAGCGGTGCGAGTCGGCCCGTCCATGTTAATTAACCCTATTGGTTCATTGGGTGGCAGGGCTTGAGATGTCATTTCATCTTAAGGTCGGGTAAAAGTCCCACAAAATTGGAAGCTACGTCTCCAAAATGGCCTTTGCAGTGTTGACTGGGACGTTAAACCTCAAATCAAACTAACAAATCTAAGCAGGAAAATTGCCTGAACTGTTATTATTTAAAAATAGCGAGCATTACAAATTTAACGCTCGGCTGAATTGAGCATGAAAAACGTTTTATAACCTTTAAATAGCCTGGTCGAGAAACACTAAGATTGGATTGCCGCTTTACTCAACAGCACCAAGATTTTTAAATGTCCTATATATTGACAAGGCCCCATTTCTCACTTTCTCTAGGCTAATACAAGTACATTTTCAACAGATCTATTGAAGCACTTCGCAATCAAACCTTTCATAAAAGTCATCTATTTCAAGGCATTCAAGAGTTCTGCAACGGAAGGCCAGGTGTTTTTTTTTACCGGATACTACGGTCTTCGACCACATGTGATTAACGATCAGCTCGATATGAGTGAAATAAATTCGAAAGGACCGTAAAATAAAGCACTTTGATTGTTGGACGGAAAACATGGCGATGATTTTGTCTTTGACATAACTGCTAAAATAAAGCAGTGACAGTATATATTTATTTATTTATTTATTTTTTGGTTACACGGCCCGTTAAAAATTACTTCACTTATATCGAGCCAATCGTTAATCAGAGGTGGGCGAAAACATTACCAAAACACGCCTATACAAATACATTGAAGACTTTATCGCAGAAGAAACGATAATTTTAAGATGAGAAATCGGTATTTTTTGCTTATTTTTGCCTTAAATATAGATTGTGATTACCCGTTAGAACCGCCTCGATGAGGCGGTTTTAACGAGTACCCACGATCTATATTTTAGAACAGAAATAAGAAAAATAAGGTTTACCCCTGTAAACACCGGTTTTACTATATAAAAGTGTTTTATTTTTTATTTGGGGGGGGGGGGGGGGTGGTCAAAAGTATATAGGCGTGTTTTTGTGATGACCACGTGACTTTTATTTGCAGAGCTTGGCGTCACATATGTTTCCCGGGCCAGGCTCGAACCAAAGCGGTGGGAGACCTTACGATTAAAGTCAGCGCTTCTATCCACCATGCCATGGAGCCCGTTGACTGTATTGTGTTTATATTACGATAACACACACCCGTGCGACATAGTGCATTTTTTCCACCTCCAAAATTACTATTGTGCTGATGAAAATCCAAGATTTTTTCTTATTTATACCGCAAGCATAGGTTGTGGGTACTCGTTAGAACCGCCTCATTGAGGCGGTTCTTACGACTACCCACAAGATATGTCTTGGAGCAGAAA
The DNA here is from genome assembly GCA_963580285.1 of Lucinisca nassula. Taxonomy (NCBI): domain Eukaryota; kingdom Metazoa; phylum Mollusca; class Bivalvia; order Lucinida; family Lucinidae; genus Lucinisca; species Lucinisca nassula. The sequence continues at coordinate 98,263,494 of OY757013.1, forward strand.
TAAGTAAAAATAATGTATACCCCCGTAACCCCCAGTTCTATTTATAAAAAGTTGGGTTATGGGGGGCGGTTCATTTCACGGACTTGTTCACGTGATGGTGATTTATAAGATAAAACGAGCACATTTACTCGTTAGGGGTAACATAATACTTATAAACATATATGTTTGATTTGAGGTTTGACGTTGCTTCCAATTTTGTGGGACTTTTACTTGATATTGAGATGAAATGTCATCTCAAGACCTGCCGTTCAATAAAACCAATAGGGTTTTTGTCAACGGATGGTCCGACTCCCACCCCATTGCTTGCGAGGTTTAGACACTCAAAGCGGTTTACCAGTAGTCAGGTGCGGTTGGTTTCAGCACTGTTGAATCGTAAATGTCTCATTTCGTAAATTTCACACCAATAAGAAGAATGGTACCAATACATCACATTTGCCAAATGTGAAATTTACGTCACATGATGGTCAATTTCGATAAATTTTGGGGTCTACAATCTGTGCTCAAATATCTAATGTTGATAATTTCTGACGTGTGAAGAATTGGTATCACACCTGTGAAGAATTGGTGCGACTTTTTCACATGTGAAGAATTCGTTGATAAGTTCTCACGCGTAAAGAATTAGTAAGTATTCGTCACACCAGTGACCTGTGTTTTAGGGGTGTGAGGAATTGGTACCAATTCCTCTTAAATGTGAAGAATTGGTACCAATTGTGTGAGGAATTGGTACCAATTCCTCTTAAATGTGAAGAATTGGTACCAATTCCTCACACATGAGAAGAATTGGTAACCATTCCTCAGAGTTGTCCAGGAACAGTGTGGTTAGGTCAACTGACCGTCAGTAACCTTGGATGTTGATCGTAGACGCCAAACCCTAAATCAAACAAACAAACAAAGCAAAATAAATAGATAAATGCACAAAAGAGCTCTGTGGCCATTTCATTACGAAAACACTCCTATATAATTTTGGCCCCCCTCGAACCCCACTTTTATATAGTAAAACTGAGGTTTACAGGGGTAAACCTTATTTTTCTTATTTCTGCTATAAAATATAGATTGTTCTTTTTTTTTTTTTTTTTTTGGTTTTGATTTTTCGGCCCTTTCAAGATTATTTCACTCATATCGAGCCGATCGTTAATCAGAGGTGGTCGAAAACCGGAGTACCCGGAGAAAGACCACCTGACCTTCCGTTGCAGAACTTGGCCTCTCACATGTGACCCGAGCGAGGCTCGAACCACAGCGGTGAGAGACTTAATGATCACGAGTCCGCGCTCTTAACCACTAGGCCACGAAGGTCCGTTCCAGGCGGCAACTGACCGCAATCTATATTTTGAGCAGAAATAAGAAAAATGTCACAATTTTTCATCTTAAAATTTTCATTTTTTCGGCGATAATGGTTTCAATGTATTTGTATAGGCGTGTTCTCGTAATGTATAGAAGGATCAGCGCATTTCTTTTGAAGAATATACCAAGATTCTAAATCAGAAGTTAGAAGGTCCAGGGAGGGTCAAAATAAAAACGCAGCCTATCCTAAGCACCCAGAGGAATCGGAAACCCCTCCGAACAGAAACCAAATTATTACAAATAAACATAAGCAGAAAAATTACCTCTTGCTGAGTCTTTCTTATACAGTTGCACATGCTGACGGATCTTGTTAGTTTGTTTGATTTGAGGCAACTCTATATTAACCCTTATCTTGCTGTTTACGACAAACCCTATCTTTGCAAACAGTGTAGATCCAGATCAGATGGCTTCTGAAGAAGCCATCTGATCAGGATCTACACTGTTTGGCATTCAGTTTATGAATTTGTAGCAATAAATTACACCAAGTAATTTGATTGGTTGATAGGAGTGGTAAATGGGAGGGGCTTAAATGAATATTCAGCAAGATAAGGGTTAAGGTCATTTTGGAGACGTGGCTTCCAATTTTATGGGACTTTTACGCGACATTGAGGATAAAATGATATCTCAATTCCTGTCGTCCGATGAAACCAATAGGGTTTATATGCATGGACGGTCCGACTCGCATCTAACCCCTATTGGTTTCATTGGGCGGTAGGGCTTGAGATGTCATTTCATCTCAGTGTCGGATAAAAGTCCCACAAAATTGGAAGCAACGTCTCCATAATTTCTTAAATAGTGTTGAAGGGGACGTTAAGCCTCAATTCGAACGAGAGCCTAGTGGTTCCTTTGGGCGGTAGGGCTTTACATGTCATTCATCTCTGTGTCGGGTAAAAGTCCCACAAAATGGAACCAGTGTCTTAAAAAATGATGGGTACGTAAAACCTCAACACAAAGACAAAGCAAACAGGCAAACAGTATGGACCCATACCAGACTGCCACAACATGAGCAGTAGTTTGTTCCACACTGTTTGCAACAATGGTTTTTGAAGTAACAGACAACAAACAGGCCACAATTGTTGTGAAAAAAAATCTCGTAGGAACGAAAAACTTTCTCCTACAATCGAGAATAACATCTCGTACGAACGAGAAACTTTCTCGTTCGAACGAGAAAAATCTTGCACGAACGAGAATATTTTTCGTACGAACGAGAAACTCTCTCTGCGGTACATGGATGCCACTTGGCCCATGTTTAATCCTTAAGATGCTAAACTACATGTAAAAATGTCGTCTGCAGCTTCATCTTGCAACTTTTTGGTGCGTTTTGCACAGCTCCTTAAACCCTAACGGTGGCCCCCGCCCATCGGAGCTTGGAGAAATAGATTAGGCTGCAAGGTGCTTCCACACAGAGCTGAGACCCATCGCAGAACGCGGCGTCTGATCAGGGCCTACACTATTTGCAAAAAGTTCAGCCATTTTCCAAATGAATTTTGAAGAAAACATATCCTCACACCGGTAAATTTTGAAATGGACCTGCTATATATAAGAAGGAAGATTCCATTTTGTACTAAAACGGGTTAATAACTAAGTGGCTATGCGGGGTGTAGACTTCGCTGGGTGTATATGCTCGAAGACTCCTTTTCGTTTGTTGCTGTCTAAAGACTTTCTCCGCCAAGAACCAGAATTTGTCTGTATACGTGTTCGCATGCTATAGTTTGTCAAAGACCTATGAGAGTTCAAAGTTTAAGCGTGACAAGTCTATTCCGTGTTTTACGGGAAGCAGGTTTCTGATACCTTTTTTTCTCAAGATTTTGAAAATACATATCAATGTTTTGTTAATGTCTTTATCTAGAACTCATGGCCGAGTGGTTAATGCGATATACTGCGAGTCACACTAAAAATCTTTTAGACGAGGGGTTCGAGTCCCAGTGGCAAATTTTTATTATTATTTTTTTCTATTTAATTTTTTTTTTCTCTCTTTTTATGTTGTAAGTTATTTTCTTCATTTTTTTATATTTGCAAACTTCATATTTTGATTCATTTGTTTTATTTTCAACAATTATATTTTTAAGACATTGTAAATCTTTTAGATGCCGGCCTCGGTAGCTTAGTCGGATGCGCGTCTGACTGGTGATCAGGACGCGGGCCCGATACCTGTCGGGGTCAGCAACATTATTTCCTGGAGATTGATTATCAATTCTTTTCCATGGCTATTCCCTCCCTTCCACTGATTCAAGAAGGGCAGTTGTCAGTTTCTGGCGAAAGAACGTGCATTGTACTGGTTAACCGCATACGTATAAGGTTGCCCGGGAAAAGTGTGGATAAGTAAACTGACCGGCTCACAAATGATCTAAATAGTGTTGCCTGGGCCGTAAAATCCAATACAAGCAAACAAAACTCGTCCAGATACATTTCAACAGCGCATTTGCCTTCACTGACGGCTATGAACGTACGTTCAATCATAGTAACATTTTTATAATACTTCTAGAATCCGAGCGGCAACGATTCGCTTGTGCTCGTTCCATCTTTCCAATAGAATGAATATACAAGTGTGATGGGCTTGGAGAAATAGATCGGGCTGCACGATGCTTCCAAGCGGAGCTGAAACTGACGGCACATGAGCAATGGTAAACCGCTTAGTAAGTCCGAGCCTGCCCATGCAAAGTGGTGCGAGTTGGACCGTCCATGTTAACAAACCCGTTTAGTTTTATTGGGTGACAGGGCTTGAGAAGTTATTTTATCTCAATGTCGGGTAAAAACCCCACGAAACTGGAAGTCACTTCTTCAAACTTGACGGAGACAATCAACCTCTAATCAATCAAACAAACAAACATCTCATGTGATCCAATTATATAGGTACGAAAAAATGTTCAGGAGCTATAAAAATAAAAAAGAGAAAAAAAAGATATCTCGCCGAGATTCGAACCCTATATCTCCAAGATAGCCGACGTGTTACTAGGCTGTCTCGACTAGACGTCAATCTGGTTGCAAGAAGCGTAAGATTAAGAATATGACGGTAACTATTGCCCAGTGTAAAAAATTCCCAATGCAGGCGACTTACCTAAAACACAGACGAATCCAAAATTAAAAGTACAGTCATGCCTCACTGCGTTTTAAAGACTATAGATATTGAGGGTGCGGTTAAAGGTATAGTCTTTCAAAACGCAGTGAGACGTGACTGTACTTTTAATTTTGGACTAGTCCATGTTTTAGGTAAGTCGCCTTCAGTTGGGATTTTACATTGGGAAATATAGTTTTATTGAGATTCGTACTGCATTATACTAACCACTTGACCACGACATCTACATAATGGCATTATCAAAAAACTTATTTATAATTTTAAAATCGTGTGAAAAAAAAATCCGAAACCTGCTTCCCCTAAAACATGGAATAGTCTTGCCACGCGTGAACGTTGAACTCTCAAAGGTCGTTGATAAACTATACATATAAGCAAATGCTACAAACAACAGTTTTACAAAAATAAATATACATGTATATTATGTATCCAAAGAGAGATCAAACTAATGACCCTGATTTCCAAGCCTAATGCCAAATCAATGGCGACTTCAAAATAGGTAATAAGGGTTAATTAAGAAGATGGTAAATTTCTCGTATGAACAAATTTCTCGTATAAACCAGAAAAAATGTCGTAGGAACGAGAAACTTACACGTAGGAACTCGTTCGTACGATTTTTTTTTCTCGTTTGTGCGAAAAAGTTTATCGTAGGAACGAGAAATAATCTCGTTTGTGCGAGAAAGTTTCTCGTAGGAACGAGAAATATTCTCGTTTGTTCGAGAACATTTCTCGTTTTCACGAGAAATGTTCCCGTTTGTACTTGTTCGTTCGACATTTTATCTTGTTCATAAGAGGAATCTGGAAACTCATCATAACACGGGTATTGATTAATGTGGTGTTTTATGACGGGTAGAAGTTAATTGACTCTTTCACCCCTGACTTTCTGAAGCGGATTCTTTCAGCTTTGAATTTGGAATCGTCCATACTTGTATATAGGAGGCTTAGCTATGATCAATAGCAGGATAGCAAACGGTGTTCGTGCTGGTGTGACGGCTCATTATGACCGACTTCTCTGGATCTACACTGTTTGCAAATGTATCTGTACTGATCTAAAACGTTGAAAGGTTAAAGGCCCGTGGATGTGATTAAAGTATGCGTACCTGCTTTTTGCGATTTGTGTCATGATATGTGTCAAGTAACTAACAATAAATAACAAATAAATAAATAAATAAATGTGATGACGTTTGTTGTTTGGTAGGCTGGAAAATGACCCTGACCAATTTCGTTTAACCCTTAAATTCCTGTACCGTAAGCAAGCAGTGTAGACATTGATCAGACATCGCGTTCTGCGAAGCATAATCTAGGTCTATTTTGTCACATGATTCCAGTCCCGATTCTGTAGATAACCCTCGTAGGCAACACAATGAACCCACAGCGACAAGAATAGCGCAGCTATTTTCTATAAATTCTGCCCCCGCCCATCGGGGCTTGAAGAAATAGATGGACTGCATGATGCTTCCACGCAGAGCTGAAACCGTCCACACACTAGTACTGGTAAACCGCTTAGAGGATCTTAGGCTCGCGGTTCTCCGAGAACCGTCCATGATTATAAACCATATTCACCGTCTATCATCTCCACCGGAAATAGAATCCCGGTGAATCGAAAGTAATAGCTGCAGGAGAAGGGGTGCCTCTTGAAAATGGATTATTTTACTGCTAGTAAGCTTTAGGTTAAGATTACTGTTATCAAATATCAGTAGTGGACATAATTTGCTGCTGCCATGAGAAGTGCTTTCTTATAGAACGCACAATTGTGCAATTACAGACCGAATATTCGACAGCTGGTACCGTAAACAAAATGGATTTGGCAAGTTCGTTGTTGTTTTGTTTAATGTTTATGCCTTTCTACTGAAGTTTTTTCACTTAATCAGAAAGAACAATGATGGAAAAAATGATTTGCAAAGAAACTCACCTCAAGTTGTACTTTCAACACAAATGTTTGCCTAAACGTAAATTACCTGTTGTACGGCGAATGGTAGTGTGGTGTACGGCGTGTTGCAAATTAGCGTAAACGAAAGTGTACGGAGAATAGTTCCGTGTTTATAGCTGATAACATTTCAAAAGTTTACCAACCGGCCTTCCGATGCTTATCTCACATCCACGAGGACTGTACTGCTCTGCATGTATGTCCTGTCAGGGTCGGGTGTTATATTTTGTCAAACATGCTGCTTCGAAATGTAAACAATGGCCGGCAAGAACTGGGGCTACATCAATAGATTCACCTGCCTGTCACATCTTTATCCAGTGTCATCAGAATTTTATAAACACACTTCAACAATTTTCACCCATTCTCTCGTCTTAGCAAGAACCCATCTCAATATAGTAATGTTAGTTAGGAACTAATGCCTATGTATAGTTTTAAGACCATATTTTGCCACAGAGGCGTTATTGTGGGTTAAAAAGAAGTGCGCATTATGAAATTACGCCTGTTCGAATATACAAGCGTGGAAGACTCGTAAGGGGTAGATGGCGGTTATGCACTTAAAATCCTTACGGGAACCTTCGGCCATGACTTACGAGTGATGACACTACATTACGAGACTTAAAATGTCAACTTTTTGAGATGAAATGACATCTAAAACCTTTTCGCCCTATGAATACAACAGAATAAAGATGCATGGCCAGTCTCACTCGCACTACTTTCTCTAGGTTCTGCGGTTCGATAAGTTGCAGCGGTAATAAAGTTAGGTGTCCAAACATGCTACACTGGTATCATTTGCCGGGATAAATGCCCCAAAATGCACCGTCTATCGGATCGAGACGTTAACGGGAGCCCTCTACCCTTGTGCAGGGAGAATCCTCCCCTATGCAAGTTAGAGATCTTTGCGTAATTACATGATGAGTTTAAACAATAATTTATTAGTGCCTGATTACACTCTTCTGGAGTCCCTGTCTGTTGATCTGAACATTGATATTTGGCATTTTGTCAATGGATTAATGATTTTTGATTCACGCTTTGGTACCACGACCTAAACTACTTAAAGTTCTGTATACGATTACTAATAAGCCATTGTTTAAACTAATCATGTAATGTAATCACTCAGATCCAATTCTTGTCACAAATGGAGTCCAGCAAGGTTGTGTGTTAGCCCCAACACTGTTCAGCATGATGTTCGCTTCCATGCACAAAGATGTTTTCCGTAGAAAAGATTTCATGACCATTCTCTAAGACAGAGTGTTTCCGACCCCGGCACGTATCGAATCCACGTCCTCCTGATCACCAGTCAGACGCACATCCGACTGAGCTCCCGAGGCCGGCCAATCGCAGTAGATAGATAGATAGATAGATAGTTAGATAGATAGATAGATAGATAGATAGATAGATAGATAGATAGATAGATAGATAGATAGATAGATAGATAGATAGATAGATAGATAGATAGATAGATAGATAGATAGATAGATAGATAGATAGATAGATAGATCGATCGATCGAGGTCGGGGAAAGCATATATACCCTTAAAAGTGGGGGGGGGGGGGGATGAAGTTGTCCATTATTGGCGTTTTTTCAATAAAGAATAAAATAAATGTTCCTCCTCTTTCGCAGAAGAAATAAGATTCATGCACAGGCAAAAAAGGCGGGAAGTGGTAAACTCCGGACAAAATTTGAAAACTTGAGACGTGAGATCAAGACGGTTATATATATAAAAAAAATCAGCATGACTTGTTTGTGAATAACTCAGTAGGTGATGTAAAGGCAAATCCAAGAGGTTCTTCTGTCGCGGTTTATTTTTGTTATGGTTGGTCTTTGGGTGTTTGTGTCGCTTATATTATTCTATTGTGGATGGCCTGTTGGCCGTTTTGTGGGATGGGGGAGTGGGGTGGCTGTCCTTTTGGCTTTCCGCTGTTGGTGTTTCCGTTGGGGTCTGTTGTTTCATGTCTGTGGTTCTGTCCCATTGGTGTCTCTGATGGGAGCTGTGGGTTGATTGTATCGATTCTTGATCATTGCCTCCACCTCTATTTTCTACAGATATATCAATAGTCAGAAGAAAGACAGACAAGGTATCCCACCCTTTAATAAAAGAGGAGGAAGCGGGGTTGCTGAATCAGACTCTGAAAGGGCAGGGGAACTGGTCGATTCAGTGATGCGTTTAATAAAACTGAGTTCACGGAGGTACACTGACAAGAAGATCTGCCCCATTCATGGATACTATTGTTGTGTCATCGGCAGGAGTGATCAAGTTACTAGAAGGCTTAAACCCCACTAAAGTTTTAGGACCTGATGAGCTACATCCTAGATTCCTGAAGGAGCTAGCAAAAGAGTTAGATCCAGTTTTTGTCCACCTGTTTTAACAATCTCTTGATACAGGTGAAATCCTCAAAGAATGGCACTTAGCGAACATTTGCCCACTCTTCCAAATAAAAAGGAGATAGGGCTCTTAATCATAATTATCACCCTATGTCTCTGACTTGTTTTCTGTGTGTAAATTGCTTGAACATATAGTCTGCTCAAACATCATGGCCCACTTGGATGAACATAAACTTTTGTCAGAAAGATAGCATGCATTAAGGAAAAGGCATAGTTGTGAAACTCAGTAGAGAACAACTATTAATAATTGGGCAAAAAATCTTGGACAAAGGGGGACAGGTAGACACATTTATTCTGGACTTCGAGAAAGCTTTTGACACCACACCACATGAACTACTTAAATCTAAGTTATTTGGTTATCGCATTGGGGGAAATATTCTCATATGGATAGATTCCTTTCTTTGCTACAGAAAACCGCGTTGTTGTTAATGGTGAATCTTCAGAGTGGGCACCAGTTTTGTCTGGAGTCCCACAAGGGACTGTTCTTGGTCCACTGTTATTCTCCCTGTACATCAATGATGTTTCCACTGACAATGACTTAGCAATGAGCCAGGAAATTAGATATCCTGATGATTCACTGAAACTTCAGAATGATACAGATAGATCAGCATGTTGGGCCCGAAAATGGGACATGAGATTTCACCCCGTTAAATGCAATATTATGCATATAACTAGGAAGAGTATTAATAAAATTGAGGCTTCTTACACCTCAGAGGGAACAGTCCTCGAAAACGTGGATTCCATTAAATACCTTGTTTTGACACTTACACACAATTTGAGATAGAATACACATATTAGCAACATGGTCTTGCGAAACTCAATTAGTTCAATTCTTCCATGACATTGTGAGCAATCTGGATGGGGCCATAAACCGTGGCCACAAACAGACTGACTTGATTATCATGGATTTCGCTAAGGCCTTTGACAATGTACCTCGCAGAAGGTTATTGTATAAATTGGACTACTATGGGATAAGAGGATCCACACATAGGTGGATTAGCTCATGGCTCTCAGGGCGCTCACAACAAGTTGTACTTGATGGCCAAGCGTCTGATCCAGTCCCTGTCTTATCTGGTGTCCCTCAAGGTTCGGTCCTTGGACCTGTCCTTTTCTTGGTATTCATTAATGATCTCCCTGATAATATCAGGTCATATGTCCGTTTGTTTGCTGACGATTGTGTTCTTTATGGGAATATATATATCTCCTTCTGACTGTCTTACTTTACAAGATGACCTGAATCAGCTAGCACAGTGGTAGGCCGATTGGCAGATGAAGTTCAATGTGACCAAATGTCATTTAATGAAACCTTCCGGACAAACAAATTAAGTTTGACTATACACTACACCAGCAAATTTTGGAGCAGGATCAAACCGCCAAATACCTTGGTATCACAATCACTGATGATCTTGATTGGGGTCAACACATTTCAGAAATAACATCAAAAGCAACTAGGACTTTAGGATTTCTTAGACGTAACTTGGCTTTTGCATCTAGGCAGACAAAGGATGTTGCATATAAAACATTGGTTCGCCCTCAACTTAAATATGTATCACCCATTTGGCATCCCTATGTTAAAACTCAGATTCAGCAGGTGGAGAAGGTGCAGAGGACAGCTGCTCGATGGACCTGCCGACGATGGCGCAATAGAAGTAGCGTCGGTGACATGCTTTACGAGCTAGAATGGCCGTCCCTAGAGGCCCGCCGTGAGCAGTCCTCTTTAATCTTCTTCTATAAGATACATTCGGGTACAGTGGCCATTAATAAAGACAAATACTTGACCCCTGCAACAGTTTCAACCCGAACACGGGCATCAAAAATAAACAACTCACAATACCATAGGAACCAGTCCTATAGTGATGCCCTGAAAAATTCCTTTTCCCTAGAACTATTCCCCAGTGGAATAGTCTTCCCTCTTCTGTGGTGAATGCTAAGACTGCAGATTAGTTCAAAGCCCGTACAGAGTAAAATTGAGACTCAGAGATATGCGTTTTAGTATAGCTCTGTTATTCAGGTTGTCAATAGTTTTAAGGACTCATCCAGTGACTCCTGTTTTTTTGTTTTTTTTTAGCTAAATTCTAAATTTAGCTACGCATCCAACTGAGGTAATGGCCAAATTTGACCGACCCAGTATAAGAATTTGTTCTGTTTGTTTGGTTTGAGGTTTAACGTCCCCGTCAACACTGTTAAAGTCATTTTGGAGACGTTGCTTCCAGTTTTGTGGGACTTTTACCCGATGTTGAGATGAAATGACATCTCAAGCCCTGTCGCCGTATGAAACCAACAGGGTTTATTAGCATGGACGGTCCGCCTCGCACCGCGGTTCCTGGACATGGCTGTTTTGTTTGTGCCGTGAGGCGGCCGTAAAAGGTCTCCCCGTACATACATTTAATGCTCTTATTTTTCCAATCCTCAGGGATTGCTTATGCAATTGCTTTTCACTGTTCCATCTACTGACATCCTTTAGATACCTGTTCAAGGTCATTATTAAACCGATGTTCGTTCCTAGTTGTATAACGACTGCTTGTTTGACATCCCTGGACTTTAAGTAGACAAAGATGTTTTGTGGGCTTTTGTTGTACCTTCCTTCTATTCGAAGGAATTATCTTCAGTAATTTTACATGCTGTTTTACTTTATGACCGGTATGAAGATCCCTTTAATTTTGACGGTATCAAAACCTTATAAACCCACATGAGTATCACAAATTCATTTAAACTATCAATATCACCCCTTAGGTTACACTCTGCTTCTTCTGTACGGATTCCCCATTATATTAAGAACTTTAATACTATGTTGCCTTCGGTATTGGTCAGACCCTTAAATTTGTCTTCTGTAACTTCAGTTAATCTCAATGGAGCAGGCAATACCAATATGTTTAAAATAATCTTCGTATAAGACTATCTCCTCTCAAGTCACCCATCCTTCGAAAATATACTAATCCGTGGAAAAGAAGTGGAATGTATCCTAGTATTTCTAAGTGCAATGCCAAGAGGTTCAGATGTTGTTCGCTTTTAAGCACTGCGTCTACCGTTACTTCATCTGTAAACGGTAGACGCTTCTTTGTAGTTAACATGTCTGATTTGACATGACATTCCACATATTTAATTTATCTAATTATATGACGTACTGCAAACTGTAATATGCAGTACGTCGGTCAAACTAACCGCATGCTTAAAACTACATTGAACGAGCATTATCGTAGAATGAGTAAGCCTCAGAAAACTGACACTTTCTCGTACCATCACTTTCGACGTACAGGTCATTCTGTAAATAACGTTGTTATACAACCAGTGGAAAAACTTTACTACGATGCAAATTCTACATCTAGATTCAGAATTATCAAAAGACATGAGGCTGAACTGAAATGGATTAAATCTTTACAGAGCCCTTTTCCACTGGGATTTAATGACAACATTTATCATATGGGTAATATTACCAGAATGTCGGACTTTGATATTTTCTCGCTCCTGGAATGTCGAAAACGCAGAACTAGATCTCACGGCTACAGGAAAATTGGTAACTATAAACGTAAATTACGTACTTTTAAAAGAAACAATACTAGACTGAAGTGACTGTCAATTATATTATTAAATCATGGACGCCACTCTATGCTTTCATTTCTAAGTTCATTACCCGCTTCTGTTTTACGTCTTCTGGACACCGAGGCGAATAAATTCTACGATAGTTCTAATCAGTTGTATGATGCGGCTCTCTTAACTAGAGGCTAAACTCAGCATACTCTGCGTCCGTACATTGATTTCTTCAAAATATCCTTCATTAATAAGGGTATGGATTTTATAGATTTGCCCAGAATTTTTCGTCAGAGCTCGGTGCTTTCTCCCATTCCTGCTTATTTTCAAAATACTAAAACACCTATAATTTGCTATAAATATATCAAACATGTTAGATCTATCATTTTTAATTTCAATTAATTTGTTTCTGATCTTGATATTAATACTAATACTCCTGATTCATGTGATTGTAAAAACTCAGTGTATTGCTATCCTGCTGCTGGTCATGTAATTACTGGCAATTTGAAAATTATTCCTGATTCTAGGATAAGGAATATAATTTCTAAAGGACCGAAATATCGGTTTCCTTCTAAAATTGATTTCAGTAAATGTAGAGATGAAATCGCTGCTGCCTTGAATGAATTCGGTAATCGATGGTGTAAGCGAGAGTATGTTGAGCATAAAGCCCTTAAGGACTGGAAACTTAGCATTTTAAAACTAGTGAATAAACGCATTTCTTTCTATTCTCAAAATACTAACTTATTACCTCCTAAGCCTAAGACGTCTTTATGTCATCTTAAACTAGGTATTCAAGAATTTCATAAGAAGTTTGTTTTGCCTCCTGCAGACAAGGCTGCTAACAACGTCGTCGTTATGTGACGGCTCCACTATGTTAACACGCTTAAGCAGGAGCTTGGTGGTACTAAGGCCTATGAACTTCAGCCTTTAGCTGAAGAGAGAGCTATAGTAGATGAACATTTTTGTCATTCAGCCACCAAGTTTGCTGTGTGTGTTACAGAAGGCCAAGACAAGCTTCCTACGCTATACTGGTTACCAAAACTTCATAAAAGACCTTACAAAGCACGGTTTATTGCAAATTCTAGCTCTTGCACTACCACTGAACTTTCCAAATTATTTACTTCCTGTCTTACTGCTATTAAAACACATGTGATTAAATACTGTGATAAAGCCTTTGAAAGATCAGGAAGAAATCTGTTTTGGTCTATAAAAAATTCGAATGAGGTTTTAAATAAATTGAAATCCAGACGTTTTCGTGCTTCAAGTCTGTCTACTTACGATTTTCCACTCTTTACACTACACTGCCTCATAATCTTATAAAAGAAAAGCTTAATGATTCAATTGAATGGGCTTTTCACAGAGAAGATTCTTTCTATCTTGCATGTAATGTCAGAAATGCATTTTTCACTTCTAAAGAGCAAAAGAATTATACACTTTGCTCATGCCAGAAAGTATGTGATTCCCTCACCTATTTACCTGACAATGTTTATATTAGATTTGGTACTAAGTTATTTAGACAAATTGTGGGTATTCCGATGGGTACGAATTGCGCACCTCTTGTGGCTGATCTGTTCTTGTATTGTTATGAAAGAGGCTTCATGTTGTCGCTTTCCATTGATAACCAATCTGAAATTATTGAAGCTTTTAGTTCTACTTCTAAATATTTAGATTATTTATTAAATATTGACAATACTTATTTTGATGGTTTGATCAGTCAGATTTATACCCTAGAACTTCAGTTAAACAAGGCAAATTCCTATGATACCGAGGCCCCCTTTTTGGATTTACATTTATCTATTGTAGATGGATTTGTTTCTTGCAAAATTTATGAGAAACGTGATGATTTTGATTTTTGTAAATTTTCCTTTTTTGGACGGTGATGTTCCTCGTGCGACATCGTACGGGGTTTATATTTCACAGTTAATTCGATTCGCCAGAGTGTCAAGTCATGTATCCGACTTCAACACTCGTAATAAATTATTAACCGCTAAACTTCTTAATCAGGGGTATCAGTATCATAAACTACGTAAAGCCTTTTCTAAGTTTTATAGACGTCATTTTGATTTGGTTTCAAAATTAAATGTTGGACTTAAAACACTTCTGTAACATGGCCTATCGGAACCCGAATTCTATAGTGACTTAGTATATAAATTTAGAAAAATACATGCCTGTAATGACTTTAGTACCCAATTTCGTAAAATCGTACGTCGATATCTAAAGATTGGGTACAACATAAATGTTATAAAACAGACTGCATGCAAGGTGGTTAACCCAATCACGGTTGACAACTTGGCTTCCCTCTTTGATTGCACACCGGTGGGTCGGGCTTAAGATTATATGACGGTTTCAGCGTAAAAGCATAAATGGAATTTTATTTTATTTTAGTATTCTTTATGTTGGTTTGCACCTGATGCTCCGTCTTTGATCGGGCCCCTCGGAGTCTAACTGTTGGTTTTCTTTTGCTCCAGCAATTCTGTTGTTGTATGCTGTCGAGTCATCAACCTTGTTTCATCTCTGTAGTTTTTTTTAGTTGTATGTTCTTGTAGATGTTACACTGATCAGTTAGGAAGCCTTCATGCGGACTAAACAAAATTAGTGTACACCGCGACAGAGGTAAGGGCGAGGATTATGGCCATGTAAAATGGATTTAAGCCCCCCCCCCCCCCCCCCCCCAGTGGAATTCTTTCCACTGACCGTTCCAAGGCGGTTCTTCTGTGGCGGTTTATTTATGTTGTTTGTTACTTACTATGTGTATCACTTGTGTCGTTTTATTTTGGATGGCCATTTGGCCATTTTGTGGGAAAGTAACTGTCCTGATGGCCTTCCTTTGTTTAGGTTTCCGTTATGGTCTGGTCGCTTCATGTTTGTGTTTCTTTCCCTTTGGTGTCTTTGATGGGTGGAGTAAGTCAATTGTATCGATTCCTGATCTTTGTTTTACTTCTCCTTTTTAGATCCTCTAAGCAGTTTACCAGTACTAGTGTGCGGGCCGGATTCAGCTCTGCGTGGAAGCATCATGCAGCCCATATATTTCTTCAAGCCCCTATGGGCGGGGGCTGTCAGTATAAGAAGATAGATAGATAGATAGAATGTGTACTAAGGCAAATAGAGCGCTTGGTTCCCTGAGGTGAAATCTTCATCAGTGTCCTCATGATGTAAAAGAGGTAGCTTATAAAGTTCTTGTTCGCCCAATCTTGGACTATGGTAGTTGTATCTAGGACCCCAGCGGAGTGGTCCTTAATGAAGCAATTGAAAACGTTCAGAATAGAGCTGCTAGATTTGTAACAAGCAACTACTGCTTTGAAACTGGGAGCATGACTGGACTACTAGGAAAATTAAGATGGGTGGTTCTCAAGAAAAAGAGAAAACAGTAGGCTCATACTTCTATACAAAGGCCTAAGAGGTGCTGCCAGCATTCCAACAGATGACCTTGTTCCCGAATCTAGGCACTGTAGAAATCGTCATTCATTGGAGTTTCAGACCCTTACTGCAAAAACTGACATTTATAAAGAATCATACTTCCCCCGAACTATTAGAGATTGGAATGCCCTTCCCAATTCGATGATTTCAGCAGCTGAATATGCTGAGGATTGTGTATCTAAGTTTACCTCTTTAATGAGAGCTAGGGACTAACTTCCCATCACAGGTCCTGGTGTATGAATGTCATTTGACGTGTCACCAGTAACATTTATGATTCTGAATAGAGGAGTAGCCATTCTTATTCGCCGTACACTTTTTTTTTACTATATTCCGTAAAGCTATCTGTTGTAAACCAACTAAACGCCGTACACATGGATTTTTAGTTTTAACTAAAAACGCTTAGTGCATGATAAAACCATGACCAGAGAAAGTTTTCATTTACTACCCATTATAAACGGAAACAGGTAAAAGAAAGTTTAAGCGGAAATAAACCAAGAAATTATAAAATCGGAAACCGATTTTCCAAAATGCTGGTCTTCACTCAGTACGAAGCATCGATAAACTTGTGTTTTTGACTTTAAATCGAAACAAACAGCTTCGAAAAACGCATAAAATGTTGCAGAAATCCCTCCGTTATTTCAAGGAAATCAATTTACCCTGCACCTGCAGAAATAGATCAGGAATAAAGGCTACATGCCTACTTTCGCTTTGTATCGATTCACCGGGATTCTATTTCCGGTGTCGATGATAGACGGTGCTATTGGTTTCATTGGGTGACAGGGCTTGAGATGTCATTTCATTTCAATGTCGGGTAAAAGTCCAACAAAATTGGAAGCAACTTCTCCAAAGTTACCTATACTGTGTTGACGGGGACGTTAAACCTTAAAGCAAACAAGCAGACAAGCACATTTTTCTATAAATTACCGTTACCAGGATTTATCATGACTCACTGTTGAGCTAGAAAGCCTCCATGCGCCTCAATTAGTTATTGGTATACTGGGCCAGGCTCGAAATTTCATAAACCCCGGAGTTGAAGCCCCCCCCCCCCCCCCGCCCCCTGTAATTTTACTACTGACCGTACCAAGACGGGTGTTTTCTTATGCAGTGTCTTAACTGTTATTTGGCTTTGTGACGTTGGTTCACGTTTTGTCTGTTTCTGCTTCACGAAAACACGCCTATATAATTTTTACCCCCTTTAACCCCACTTTTATATAGTAAAACTGAATTTGCAGGGGTTAACATTATTTTTTTCTTATTTCTGGTCAAAAACATAGAGTGTAGGTACTCGTTAGAACCGCCTCGTCGAGGCGGTTCTAACGAGTACCCACAATCTATATTTTGAGCAGTAATAAGAAAAATTATCTCAATTTTTCAACTTAAAGTTTCGTTTTTTCGTAGGTAAAATTTACAATGTATTTGTATAGGCGTGTATTCGTAATGTTTGTGTGCCTCCGTGTCACTTTCTATAGGTGACTTCAGACGGCTTCCTAACTCATCAGTGTAACATCTTCGAGAACATACAAATCAAAACACTACAGAGATGAAACAAGGTTAAACGCTTCTTTATAAGAAAAGCAATCAGTACAATTTTTGTGATGTTATATTCTGTCAAAGTTTTCCAAACTATTTACTTGTCAGTTGTAAATGTGTTTAACTATTTCCCTTCTGTATACACGTATATTCAACCAGCACTTCTGAATTTACAATATTTCATTTATAATGCTTGACATCATCCCCCCCCCCCCCCCCC
Organism: Lucinisca nassula; assembly: GCA_963580285.1. Taxonomy (NCBI): domain Eukaryota; kingdom Metazoa; phylum Mollusca; class Bivalvia; order Lucinida; family Lucinidae; genus Lucinisca; species Lucinisca nassula. Next base: position 98,280,912 of record OY757013.1, read on the forward strand.
CCCGCCCACCTTTTTTTAGGAAAATTCTAAAACTCATGCAGTTTTTCGTCCTCTGCAAAATACGTGAAATTCGCACCCCCTTTTTCAGAGTCTACGTACGAGCCTGAATCATGATCAGAAGTGTTGCTGTATATATATGGCGAACAGTGCCGACCCTGATCAGAAGGAAGGCACTGTCTATCCGATTTGGGTCTATGCTGTATGACTAATAAGGATACCGCCTTTAAAAGTCTTGGCTGCTCATTTTTGCTCTTAAACAAATTTAAGTTCTTAGCAAAAGTGCGAAAAGTTTTTGTTTACTTTTTATACACTCGACTCTATCTACCCTGAGTAACAGTTTTATGAATGAAATGTGTCGAAAGTCGTCGCGTAATAGCGTGGCCTAGATTAAGATATTGTTATTGTTTTCTTTTCGTTACGCGAGCAACCTGGCTTTCTTATACTATTTCATTTAAGTCTTAAATGCCACCTTTTAACTTATAAGCAAACAGTGTAGTCCCTGTGCAACCGGCTGAGGAGACTCCACATTCTGCGGCGTCTGATCCGGGTATTCGGTATTTGCCAAACCCAACATACGATTCCTGTCCAGACTCTATAAAAAGCTCTGACCTACATGTAACATCGATAGAAAAAGTGCGACTTTTTTCTATTAATAGAAGCCTCCGTGGTGTAAGTGTCATGCTACTAGCCTTGTAAATCAGGGGTCGCAGGATCGATTCCGGGCTTCTCCAGACTTTCGAATGAGTCATTAATCCGAGGTCCCGTCTCCGTATAACTTTAGCTGTTGGTGAGACGTTAAACTCAAACACTCACTCACTCTTTTCTATTAATAACCATAATATTGGTTTTCAGTGATGAAATCAGTGATGGTCACGTGGACAACAGCATGAATTCAGATTTTACCATTTAATAAATTTGGGTCGATTGTTAAAAAGGGCTCTGTTTCTGAAAACAAATGACCCAAAAATAAAGAAAAAATTCATAAAGTGCACCGTCCTTCGGATCGAGACGTTAACTGGAGGCCTCCTGTGGTGGGAGAGTCATGCCCTGTGGAGGTTAAAGTGCACCGTCCTTCGGATCGGGACGTTAACCGGAGGCCCCCTGTGCAGGGAGAGTCATGCCCTGTGCAGGTTAAAGTGCACGGTCTTTCGGATCGGAATGTTAACTGGAGCCCCCCTCTGCAGGGAGAGTCATGCCCTTTGCAGGTAAAAGTGCACCCGTCCTTCGGATCGGGACGTTAACTGGAGGCCCCCAGTGCAGGAAGAGTCTTGCACTGTGCAGGTTAAAGTGCACCGTCCTTCGGATCGGAATGTTAACTGGAGACGCCCTGTGCAGGGAGAGTCATGCCCTGTGCAGGTTAAAAATCAGAGAAGCGTCCTTCGGTGCAGGAGAGTCATGCCCTGTGCAGGTTAAAGTGCACCGTCCTTCGGATCGGGACGTTAACTCGAGGCCCCCCTGTGCAGGGAGAGTCATGCCCTGTGCAGGTTAAAGTGCGCCGTCCTTCGGATCGGGACGTTAAATTGAGGCCCCCTGTGCAGGGACGGTCATGTCCTGTGCAGGTAAAAAAATAACAGTGCACCGTCCTTCGGTACAGTGGAGTCTTGCCCTGTGCAGGTTAAAGTGCACCGTCCTACGGATCGGGACGTTGACGGGAGCCCCCCCCCCCCCCCTTGTGCAGGTTAAAAAACAGTGCACCGTCCTTCGGATCCGGACGTTAACTGGAGGCCCCCTGTGCAGGGAGAGACATGCCCTGTGCAGGTTAAAAAAACAGCGAACCGTCCTTCGGTGCAGGATAGCCATGCCCTGTGCAGGTTAAAGTGCAGCGTCCTTCGGATCGGGACGTTAACTCGAGGCCCTCTGTGCAGGGAAAGACATGCCCTGTGCAGGTTAAAGTGCACCGTCCTTCGGATCGGGACGTTAACTGGAGGCCCCATGTGCAGGGAGAGCCATGCCCTGTGCAGGTTAAAAGAACAGTGCACCGTCCTTCGGTGCAGGAGAGTCATGCCCTGTGCAGGTTAAAGTGTAAAGTGCACCTTCCTTCGGATCAGGACGTTGACTGGAGGCCCCCTGTGCAAGGACAGACATGCCCCGTGCAGGTTAAAAAAACAGTGATCCCGACTTAAACTGGAGGCCCCCTGTACAGGGAGAGTCATGTCCTGTGCAGGTTGAAGTTCGCCGTCCTTCGGATCGGGACGTTAACTGGAGGCCCACTGTGCAGGGAGAGTCATGCCCTGTGCAGGTTAAAGACCCCTACAGTAATTACATGATTACTGTGTAGGATTTCGTCCTGCAAACCTGGTGTGTATGTAATGTACACCTGCATGCGAGTAATGGTCAGATGTGACCGATCGCAGTATAAGTATAGAAAGAAAGAAAGTGCTGTCGTAAAATGTTTGTAAACTATGATGCCGACAGGAACATGACCAGTACAAACAACACAAGAGAATAAGACAATAAGTGGCTGTCTTTGTAAGCGGGAAATGGTAAGTGAAAAAACCCCATGATAATGGCTTCTTTTCAGATGAAAGTATGGGATATTTTTCTTATTTATATTGCAATTATAGGTTGTGTGTACTCGTTAGAACCGCCTCATTGGGGCGGTTCTATCCAGTACCCACAACATGTCCCGGAGCAGAAATAAGAAAAATAATGTATAGCCCCGTAAACCCCAGTTTTGTCTATATAAAGTGGTGTTTTGTGGGAATTCTAGGAGAACTTCGGTTTTTCGCATGTGTTCGATTCACTGGAAAGCAAACCGAAACTTACAAAATTGTCTCCCTCGAAAATGGCAGAATCAAATAGGGCGAATGTTGCGTAGGTCAAATTAACACATCCTCAGAACGGTAAACCCAAGTTTATCATTGTCTTATTTTTGCGGATAAAAAGTCTTGTCGGGTGAAAAATGAGTCCGCCGGTCAGAAAAAGTTCCGTTTTAGGAATATGAAAGAAAGCTAGAGATTAAGAGAAGAAACAGATATCGTTTCGAGATACTATTTCTGTTTGTCATTTTAACATTTAGAATCGCCTTGCCGAGGTAATTCCAACATGTACATAAACAACATACGTTTCTAAAAAAAAGGGGGGGGGGGGAGTCCCAGCAGGCACACGTCGCTAGGGCAAACGTTGCACCGACATTGCTGTGACGTTGCATATACATCATGACGTTGCACTGACGTTGATGTGACGTCACAATTACGTTATGTGCCTGGTGGAGTATCCCTTGATATATACCACTCTCTCGACGACAATTGATGCTATTTTTCTTATTTATCTCAGAATTTGACATTTCATGCAAATTTGCATGGTTGTCAAATCCTGTTTTCTGGAAAGTTAAAAAAAGAGAGAAAAATATTTCAAACTGTCGTCTGCTGAAAAAAATACCCAGCATGTAGAGTGTTAATACCACTATCTGGAACTTTATAGCAATACTCCATTATAGAGGGTCGGGTGGAAGTTTATAGTGATACTTTGATGTCTCGGACACAGACGGCTATTTCAAAAACTTTCCTGAGCTCTCTCTTCCCCCCCCCCCCCCCCCCCCCCCCGCTCCAACCACCACCCGCCCAAAAAAGGATATCGACCTTATAAAGATAAGTGTCCGCATCCGCGCAGTCTGATCAGAGTCTTCGTTGTGCGTTCTAAGGATAGCTAAGGGCCAATGCTCCTCCATGCAGCAATAGACTCATCACGAAAACACGCCAATATAATTTTGACCCCCTTGAACCCCAGTTTTATACAGTAAAACTGGGGTTTCCGGGGGTATACCTTATTTTTCTTATTTCTGCTCTAAAATCTAGATTGTGGGTACTCGTTAGAACCGCTTCGATGAGGCGGTTCTAACAAGTGCCCACAATCTATATTTTTAGCAGAAATAAGAAAAATTTCACAATTTTTCTTCATAAAATTTTCATTTTTTCGGCGATAAAGGTGGCAATGTATTTGTATAGGCGTGTTTGCGTAATGCTATGGATGCGCAGGCTGATCTGAGAAGTCTATGGTTACAGCCGACGACAAATTAATGATATTTATCTCCATAGGAGAAAAGTTGCATGAAATGTCAAATTCTGTTTTTTGAGAAACAAAAAAATATTTCAAAATGTCGTCTGCTAAAAAATACCCAGCATTCAGTGCCTCTGTCGATAACCTAATGTTTATTCAGCTTATCAGTTTTTGCTTATTGATTTTCAAAACCTGTTCTGTTTTTTTTTTTTTTTTTTTTTTGTCACAGGTCAATAAAGGGAACAATTATAGCAGACGGCGTAACTAGACAAAACATACCTGCGCAGAGAGCGAAACACTCCTTGTCCACCAAGTCCTCGTATCAAAGAATGGACCGGTCCCCGCTCATCGGGGCTTGATGAAATATATGGGCTGCATGATGCTTCACGCAGAGCTGAATCTGACCCACACACGAGTACTGATAAACCGCTTAGAGGATCTAAGCCTGTCCAGGCAAAGCGGTGTGAGTGTCGGACCGTCCATGCTTATAAACCCTATTGGTTTCATTGGGCGACAGGGCTTGAGAAGTCATTTCATTTCAATGTCGGGTAAAAGTCCCACAAAATTGGAAGTAACGTCTCCAAAATGACCTTCACAGTGTTGACGGGGACGTTAAACCTCAAATCAAACAAACAAACAAACAAAGAATGGACACAACATCAAGTTAACCCATTCAGTACCAGAAACTCCTAAACTGGTACCCTGGCAAACAGTGCAGGCCTAGATCAGACGCCACAGAACGCGGTGTCTGATCAGGGCCTACACTGTTTGCAAAAAGTTAAGCCATCTTCCAAACAGATTTTGAAGAAAACACAACCTTGCACCCCTAAATTTTGAAAGGTCTAGTGCTATATTTAAGGACGAAGATTCCATTCGGGACAAAAAGGGTTTACATGCGTATGCTGCTGTAGCGGAAGTCGGCCTCGTTGGCTCACAACCGAATGCGCGTTTGGCTAGACGTATTAAATCAAGAAGTCGCTGATTCGATCCCCGCCGGGCCGACAACATTCTTTCGTGGAGATGGATCATGTAATCTTTTTCTAAGGTCATTCTCTCCCTTCTGATTCACGAAAGGCAGTTCATTACGAAAATATGCCTATACAAATACATTGCCAAATTTTTGGCCAAAAATTATAAATTTTAAGATGAAAAATTGTGATATGTTTTTCTTATTTCTGCTCAAAACATACATTTTGGGGACTCGATAGAACCACCTCGACGAGGCGGTTCTATCGAGTATCCACAATCTATGTTTTTGAGTAGAAATAAGAAAAATAATGTATTCCCCCTTAAACCACAGTTTTACTATATAAAAGAGGGTATGAGGGGGCCAAACTTATATAGGCGCGTTCTTGTAATGTGACAGTTTCTGCCAAAAGATTGTGCGCTGTACCGGTTACCGCTTATATATAAGGACTAACCGGCTCGACGTAACTAAATTAGTGTTGACTGGGTCGTTAAACTCTAACCATACCAACAAATTTACCATTATATTTGTTTATCTGTTTGTATTGGAGTTTAACGGTCCAGTCAAAAACTATTTTAGGTCATTTTGGAGCCGGTCAGTTACCTATCCCCACTTAATGCGTAAGCGGTTAACCAGTACAGAGCACATACTTTCGCCAGAAACTGACAAATGCCCTTATTGAATCAGTGGAAGGGAGAGGGATTTCATTATCAATCTCCACCAAAGAATGTTGCCGACCCCACATCATTAACGTTTTGTAATTTTCAGTTTGTTAACACCGACTATAAATACAGACAGGAGTATATCCAATGGTAGATTTCGACCAGACACCAACACAAACTTTTGATCCTGATGAGACGTCTCTAAATGTGCCATCTCATCATCTTCATTCTGTAGACCCCTTATTTACATAAATGCACGTGTCCATATACAAAACAGGAAGAATCCGCTTCACTAACAAGATGATGAGCGATTAGCATAGATCAGCCTGTACACCAATGTAGTCCGATAGCTCAGTGGTAAGCCCGTTCGACTTATGATCGACAGGTTGTGGGTTTGAATCCGGCCACCGTAAACGAGGTGTGTCTTTGGGCAAGATGCGTAATGTCACTGCCCCACTCCACCAAGAGTCACCGGCGGCCTCTCTCTCGCGCGCGTTATGAATGTTCGAGAGCGACTCAAATAAGCTTGAAGCTTTAATCGCATTCGAAACTTTAACTAATGTAGTCCGATCACATGCGTCGAATATGAGGTGCCGTTTTACTATAAATCCCCTATTTTAATATCACATAATCGATTTTATGATATCAAAAAGCAAGACTGAATTTGTGATATCACAAAATCGATTTAGTGATATCACAAAATTGGCATCATTTTGTGATATCACTAATTCTATTTAGTGATATCACTAATTCTATTCAGTGATGTTACTAAATCGATTTTGTGATATCATTAATTCTATTTTTTGATATCACAAATTCATCTCTATTTAGTGATATCACTAATTCTATTTAGTCAAATCACTAATTGGATTTAGTGATATCACAAAATAGGGGATTTATAGTAAAACGGCACCTCATAGTCGAACACCCTTTGGTACCATGAAAAAATGTCGAGACAGGGGTTGTTCGATCCTCTGAGGAGTAAAATGGCAGGAGGCATAATGCTTTTATAATGGTGTACGCTTCTAATGAGTACACACAACATACCTTTTCATAATGATTTATTTTTCCCGTGATTGAGAAAGAAATTCATAGAAACTCAAAAATAGGTTTTCATTTTGCCGTGGTTAACCCATTTGGTACCAGAAACCACAAAACGGGTACCCTGGCAAACAGTGCAGGCCAAGATCAGACGCCGCAAACGCGGCGTCTGATCAGGGCCTCCACTGTTTGCTAAAAATTCAGTCATTTTCCATGTAAATTTTGATGAAAACACACCTAAAATTTTGAAATGGACTCCTTCTATATACAAGGAGGAAGATTCAATTTGGTACAAAAAGGGTAAATGAGTCATCAGTGCCCTTATTACCGCTCCGATCAGACAACGCATCTTAATTCCACAACATAAGGGCGTACGCTTTCCCGAAATTAAACTCTTCTTTTTTTTTCAGATAGGTGTTAAGTAACCCTTGGGCGTGACACGACCCATTCCAGGGTTTATGTTTTAGGACATTGTTATCTAAACTAATGTATCTGTTTTACACAGTGACAACATTGCAGTAAAATATGTTCTATAAAATCTCGTTGCAAGGGAAGTACTGTATTTTGTCAAAAACCAAATGGACTAGAGTGACGTTTTTTTCGCATGGAATTTATGGTGAGTTTCATTAATTTTGTATGACTTATTCAATCCCGTTTTTCAACCCCAAGTGAATTCATCCCATAGATCTAGATAAGAAATATATATTATTATTATTATTTGAGGTTTATCGTCCCCGGCAAAACTATTTAGGTCATTTTGGAGACTTTGCTTCCAATTTTGTGGGACTTTTACTCGACACTGAGATGAAATAACACCCAAATCCTTGCCGCCCACTGAAAACAATACGATGTATGTGCATGGGCGGTCCAGCTAGCAGCACTTTACCTTGACAGGTTTTGGCCGACCAAGAGGTTTACCAGTACTTATGTGCGGTTGGGTTCAGCTCTGCGTGGAAGCACCATGCAGCCAGATATATTTCTCCAAGCCCCGATGGGCGGGGGCGAGAAGAAATATTTACGAATGATTTAGGGAGAAGTTCTTTCATCTTGAAGTTCGGAAAGATATACCTTAAATATTCCCATTAGCAGCCCCGCCCGCACATCCGGAACCGAGTAACCCTTATTGTCTCGAACAACCCCCTGTCTTGAACATTTTTTTCCAAATCTCAAGGGTGTTCGAGGAAGTTCGACTGTAATGAGTCAATATATTTTCACCCTTATCCTGCTGAATAAATTAATCTAGTGACATCTATGACTATCCAACTATCAAATTACATAATAAAAATTATCATGCACTCCATGAGAAACAGTGAAGATCCTTATGAGCTGGAGGGATCTACACTGTTTGCAAAAGTAAAGATTTGTCGTGACCAACAGGATGAGGTTTTAAAACTGTTAGTTACAGCTAGATACAGTGAACTGTCGATGACTCGATCCCCGGTGGCTAGTTTATCATGTCTGGAGAGAATTCAAAGGGAGTCACGAACGAGTTCTACTCGTTCGTGACTCCCTTTGAATTCTTTCCATACCTCTATTTTTCTTTTTAGCTCACAAGAACCGAAGGCTCCGGGGGAGCTTATAGGATAGGCAGTTGTCCGTCGTCGTCGTCGTCGTCTGCGTCGTCGTCTGCGTCAACACTTTCAAACGACATCTCGTCTGAAACCAATGGGCCGATTCAGCCCAAATTGCATCTGTAGCATCCTTGGGCTGGGGGATTGACAGTTTGTGTTTTTAATGAAAATCGGCTTATTAGTTTGGTTACTATGGCAACTCATAGACTTATAATTGGGAAAAAATAGAAAAATGGCATTTACTGCCAAATCGGTGCAGATATTTTGACAAAACTTTTACAGAAATATTCCTTGAGTGAACTTCTTTTCGCCACATGCTTTAATGTCTACCTGGAGGTCCCTAAGGGTGTGCCGGGGCCATGCCCCACCCCTCCAGTGCATAAAAGGCCATATATCTCAGAAACCATTCAGATCCCCACCCCTAAAGTATATATATTCTTTTTTCTTATGATCAGACGCATTCAGTGACACCAACTTTGGGGTCCCCCAGGGTGTGCCCGGGCCTTGCCCCACCCCCTCCACTTCATAAAAGGCCAAATATCTCAGAAACCGTTCAGATCCCCACCCCTAAACCACATATATCCGTTTTCCTTATGATAAGACACATTCAGTGATACCAACCTATGGGTCTCCCAGGATGCACCGGGGCCATGCCCCACCCCTCCACTTCATAAAAGGCGATATATCTCAGAAACCTTTCAGGTCCCCACCCCTAAACCATATATATTCTTGTTTCTTATGATAAGACGCGTTCAGGGACACCAACCTGGGGTCCCCTTGGATGTGCCTGGGCCTTGCCCCGCCCCCTCTCTCCGTACAAGACCCAATATATCAGAAACTGTTCAGAGCCCAACCCCTAAACCATATATATTCTTGTTCTTTATGATAAGACGCATGCAGTGATCCCAACCTAGGGGACTTCAAGGGTGCGCCGGGGCCATGCCACAACCCTCCACTTCATAAAAGACGTTATATCTCAGAAACCATTTAGATCCCCACCCCAAAACCATATATATTCTTTTTTCTTAGATAAAACGCATTCAGAGATGCCATCCTGGGGCTATCCCCCCCCCCCGCCCACTTCGTAAAAGGCCCAATATCTCAGAAACCGTTCAGATCCCCACCGCTAAACCATATATATTCTTGTTCCTTAAGATAAGACACATTCAGTGATACCAATCTAGGGGTCTCCCGGGGTGCGCCGGGGCCTTTCCCCGTCCCTCCACTTCATAAAAGGTGGTATATCTCAGAAACCTTTCAGATCCCCACCCCAAAACCATATATATTCTTGTTTCTTATGATAAGACGCATTCAGTGACATCAACATGGGGGTCGTCTGGGATGTGCACGTGCCATGCCCCACCCCCTCCACTCCATAAAAGGCCCAAATTATCAGAAACCGTTCAGATCCCCACCCCTTAACCATATATGTTTTTGTTCCTTATGATAAGACGCATTCAGTGATTCCAACCTAGGGGTCTTCTGGGGTGTGCCGAGGCCATGTCCCACCCCTCCACTTCATAAAAGGCGATAGATCTCAGAAACCCATCAGATCCCCAACCCAAAACCATATATATCCTTGTTTCTTATGATAAAACGCATTCAGTGACACCAACCTGGGGTCCCCTGGGAAGTCCCTGGGCCAGTCCCCATCCCCTCCACTTCATAAAAGGCCCAATATCTCAGAAACCGTTTAGACCTACCCCTAAACCATATATCTTCTTGTTCCGCATGATAAGACGCATTCAGTGATACGAACCTAGGGGTCTCCCAGTGTGCGCCGGGGCCATGCCACACCCCTCCACTTCATATGGCGATATCTCTCAGAAACTATTCAGATCCCCACCCCCAAAACCATATATATTATTGTTTCTTATGATAAGTCGGATTCGTTGACACCAACCTGGAGGTCCCCTGGGATGTGCTGCGGCTATGCATCCCCCCCCCCCCTCCATTATACTTCATAAAATGCCCAATCTCTCAGAAACCGTTCAGATCCCCACCCCTCTTGTTCCTTATGATAAGACTCATTCAGTTACTCCAACCTAGGTGTCTCCCGGGGTGCCCCACGACCATGCCCCGCCCCTCCACTTCATAAAAGACGATATATCTCAGAAACCATTCAGACCCCCACCCTCAAACCATATGTATTCTTGTTTCTTATGATTAGAGGCATTCAGTGACACCAGTTTGGGTGTCCTGGAGCTCTCCCAGGGTGTGCCCGGGCCATGCCCCACCCCATCCACTTTGTAAAAGGCCCAATATCTCAGAAACCGTTTAGATCCCCACCCCTAACCCATATACATGTATTTTCTTGTTCCTTATGATAAGACACATTCAGTAATACCAACCTAGTGGTCTCCCAGGGTGCGCTTGGGCCATGCCCACCCCTATAACGAATGTAAATTTGTGTTTCTTATGATAAGACTCATTCAGTCACATCAACCTGGGGTGTCTTTGTGCTAGGTCAATGTGCCAATGCCATGGCCTACCCCTCCGCTTCATAAAAGGCCATATAGCTCAGACACCATTAAGATCCCCACCTCATAATCATATATATTCTTGTTCCTTGTGATTAGACACATTCAGTCACACCAACTTGGCGGTCCACAGGGGCCATTCCTGTCCTCTTCACTTCATAAGAGGGCCTCATATCTCAGAAACATTTCAGATCCCCACTCCTGAACAATATATTTTCATGGTCCTAAAGATAAGACACAATCAAGAACAACAATCTTGGATTTTTGGGGGTCTGCCAGGGCCATGCTCCAACCCCTCCACAGCTTAAAAGGCCTTACATCTCAGGAACTGTACACATCCTCACCCCTAAACCATATATACATGTATCCTTGTTCCTTACGATAAGATGCATTCTGGTGAGCATAGTGGCCAATGGGCCTCTTGTTATTTATTTTATCTTGAAAACGAATGTTGTCTGCTCATTAGAATCGCATCGACAAGTGATTATAATAAATAATCGAAGTACTGAAAGTACTGAGGAAAGTTGATTTATGAGGAATAATTATTATGGTAACAATGCCAGTCGTAGATCAAGCAGTTATCTAGACATTTTGTGAGGGTTAAACAATTCGAGGAAGAAACAAAAAATGATTCATCGATTGTTTTGAGTTTAACGAAAAATATGTTCAGAATATGTCTTTGTGTGCTAATTTATATTCAATCCGTATAAAGTCTCGAAAAATGAAATATTTTGAAACACGTTCCGTGCCTGCAAAATTAGTTTTTAAGAGTTCCTTTGGACTATTTTATGTAGCGAACAAACAGCGGAAGTGGAGTAACGCGGTCCAGTACCGGAAGTAGAAATGTAATGACATAGAAACTTGATTTTATAAATCAACTTTCAAAAATAGCAATTCTTTTCGCTGTCTAGGCAAATTCAGCGATGAAAAATTGTTGGTATTTTTCTTATTTTTTTTTTCAGAAAACAGGATTTGACATTAAATGAAAATTGGAGATAATTTGGCCGGCTTCGGTAGCTCAGTCGGATGCGCGTCTAGCTGGTGATCAGGAGGACGCGGGCGCGATACCTGCCGGGGTCGGCAACATTCTTTCGTGGACATTGATCATGAAATCTTTTCTACGGTCATTCTCTCCGCCCCGCTGATTCAAGAAAGACAGTTGTCAGTTTCTGGCGAAAGAATGTTCAAACAAACAATAGGACACAATTTGCATGAGATGTCAAATCTTCAAAAAATCATTTCAAAGATACTGTCTCAGCATTAGCCCCTATATGCATTCGGATCAGCTGCTTTGATTAAATCACATTCGCCTGAACTAGAATAAATGTTCTATAACTAGATAAAGATAAGAATATCCGGCATTTGCAAAGGGTAAAGAATTCTTATCTCACCCTCCTTATATCGCCCGCCTTATCTCGCCCTGTTGCGCACTACTTGCATGCATCGCGATAATACAACCGTGTGATAAAGTGCGTATTTTTACATCTAAAAAATGGCTACTTTTTATGAAAATCCGTGATTTTTTTTTTTTGTTTGCTTCTACTGCATACTGCATTCTACCGCACATCGGGGCTTTGAGAAATAGATCGGGCTGCACGGTGCGTCCACGCAGAGCTGAAACTGGCCACACGTGAGTACTGGTAAATTGCTTAGAAGGACTGACCCTGCCCAGACAATATGTCGTAAGTCAGACCGTCCAGTGCTTATAAGGCTTTTGGTTTCATTGGGTTGCAAGTCGATTTTTTTCTTGTAACAATGCGTCAGCGGTTGCCTGGTGGTTTAAATCGCCATATAATCCGAAAACTTCTCTCGAGGTGATGGAATGATAGACTCGTGGGAACTAGAGCTTGTTTTGGGAGCTGGCGCGATGATATGGGAGCTACTCCGCCTGAAAATTTTGGCATCACTCCTTCACAGTACATCTGAATGGTGAATTAGGGCCGACATACACAGAATGTGCGCCAATATCTCGTTCTAAGCAAAAATTTGCAAAACAGTTGCATCATTCATTCTAGTTGACATAAAACTATAGTCAGATTATCCTCCCTGTGTTCGATTTTGTCACCTCCTTTCAGCAACGATTTTTTTTTTCAAATTTTTTCGGCCTGTTTAGAAAGGTAAATCATTTTAACATTGCTTAGCATCGCCAAAAAAAATTATATTATTCTCTCATTCTTCTACAATAAATCAAAGCACACAAGGGTATCTACCATTGTTTACCATTCCCAGGTCCTAGGAACTATCGCGAGAGTTCCCGGATGTGTCGTGGGAGCAAAATTTCGTTTGACGCGATTTCGCGATAGCTCCCCTGATGTCCACCCGTGAATAAGACTGCTCAAGAATACAGAAAAAGCGATAAGCAAAATGACTTCCCTTATACAAATGAGCAAAGAAGCTGGAGCCTTTGTTGTTCTCATCTTTTTAAACAGTTCTTCAATCAGCAGCGCAAATCCATTTACAGTGATCATACATTTCGTGGAAGAGTGTTTGAGTTTTACGCCCCACCAGCAGCTAAGGTCATATGGAGACGGGACCTCGGTTTATAGACTCATCCAAAAGTGTGGAGAAGCCCGGGATCGAGCCTGCGATCCCTGGTTTACAAGACGAGTAGCGTAACCACTACACCACGGAGGCTTCTGTTCATACATTTCGTAAATATGAACTTAATACTTTCTGAATACTGCATTATATACATGTATATGCATTTATTCATGTTTTGGTGATATACTGAATGTCTATTTCAAAAACGTCATTACACACACACGCGCAAAACTACTGCCCAGGCTGAGCATGAACAAGGTTTGAAACAGGAGTCCGTTTTTGCCGGAAACGATTGCTTCACTGCAATGCACATCAAAGGGGGTCTTTCAAGGTATAGGAAATTTGCATTGGTTTCTGCCCACGCTTGGATTTTGATGAAATTATGCACAATAATTGCCTTGGGTATAACCATTCTAATTATGATGCTTTCACTTTTGAATTTTATTTCCGTAGTAAATTTATTACATATTTTATGAGGTCTCTATCACAACAGAGAGTAGTCTCATATAAACTTGTCTACTGTATTCAGAGTTTCATATATCTAATGCTGCTATGTTTTATGAAATAAAGCCATAATTGGTTAGTTAGTTGATACTATGAATGACCTCATATGTCTAGTAATAGTGGCTGGACATTCAGTTTTCTTTGATGGTGTCCCAATATTTCAGCTCCTATTTTTGTATTCATTAAAAATTTATATGCATTTTTACCATGTTCCAATTTTTGTCAAGACACCATTTTAGCATAAAAACTACCCACATATCTTAGGAACTTGTTGATGAATTTTGATGGAAATTGAGGGCCGGTAACATTGTGTTTTAACAGACTGAATACTGATAGTCCTGATTCAGCAAAATGTGAAATTATATGATTATCATGTTTTGGTCATCTGTTTAATAATACTTTACTATTGCTTTCAATTTGGATGGCTATAGTATAGTATGGTTTATGTAAGTAGTTCATAGCATAATTATAAGCATTATTTTAAAACATTCATTTCAGTAAATTTGCCCCCTAACGTCATCAAACGCACCCATGTAATCATGTGCACAGTTTTCTTTCTGTCTTTCTTGTCTAATATGGTAATGGTGCTAAGGTGATGTTTAGATTTAACATTCAAATCAACAACATACCAGTCACTTTAGATGGTGCTTCAGATTTTGTGAGATTTGTTATCCAACTGGAGATAAATTACTCTCAAGTCAAACTGCTGTTTGTTTATTTAACCCTAACTGTCCATTTAAAAAGAAAGGTTTACTCTAGGGAAAATCAATAACACTTGAGATTACTTTTCCTGGACATTAAGTTTTCAGAATTTGTATCTGCATAGGCACTAGCCAATCTATTATTTTGTATAGCCCCTATGAACGAAATCAAATGGTTTCCTGAAGCTGTATTCCAAAGCCATTTGAATTTGCTTTTAGAATTCAAACGGTCGTACATTTGTCAGTGTTCCAAAACTTATGTGATCATGATTGTGTTATCTGTATATTTGTATAGGTCTTTCACTTCATTTACCTATCTCAGCAGTTGTGGCAGTAATTACAAAGCACATTATGTAAGATATCAAGAAGCATTTAAACTGTTGATAATAATTATTCAATCTGTGAGTAGTTATCGCATTACTCATAGGATTTTAAATTATTTTCAGTAAATACATTGTGATGTTTTTTTTTTCTGTCCAAACACTGCAATGCTCTTTCTAACCTGAGAGATACAGTGCACAGTAATGTACTGGTAATTATTAATGAACAAAAAGCACGCAAGAACAGTGCTTAAAAAAATAGTGAACATGCATTCAGCAGAAACATTCAAGAAGTGGTTGAAAGTTTTACAACCAGAAACAAATACTAAAAGCTCGCTTCCGATAAATTAGCCACTATATTGACAAAGTAAATAGAAAAATAAGACACTAAAGAAACGTCAACAATTACAATACCAATGCAGAAAAGAGATATTTATGCATGTGTACTATAAGGAGGGAAACTGTTTCTCTCCCCGTCTAATAGCAAAATTTCTCTAGGTCATGGGACAGCTTTGTTTACACCAAATATTCTGCGCCTCATCCATCAATGATATCTTTTGCAACAGAAACTCAATATCAGTGACATTTCGATTTTTGGAAATACCAACCAATAATTACTGTAGCTTTTTGTTAGGATAATAATCCAGCGTTCATAAAGACAGAGTATATCTAAGGCTTAATCTGGCCATGGATTTATCAACAGAACTATTTTTACCAGTAACAACAAACCACTGACCATTGCGTCCTTGCATACCAGCTTGGTATGGAAATGAAAATAATGGATCTCCTTGCCTTACACTTATTTGAGTAGCATGACTTATGCAAAGTCATTAAATAAAGTTGCACATGTTCACAATAATTTTGCTGCTAATTAAAAAGCAATATATGTTGTTAAGCCTAATTTGTTGATTAGAATACCTTTTGATTTAGTGTTTTACTATCTACTATTTTGGATAGATCATAGTGTATAAATGAATGGAACATATCAGAAATTCATGATATTTTAATAGTTTCTAAGCTAGATCAGCTCAATATGTATTCATTTTGATTTGTATAATCTCAGTTTTATTACGTAAGTGTTACGAATTGCCTTTTTGTAAGGTTCTTGGATGATTTCAATAAAATAGTAAATTTTGCAGAAACGACTTACATCCATTAAAGGTGTAAAACTACAGTGTTACCGGTTTTGGATTTTCATGAAATTCGGCTATCTAAAGAAGATACATATGGCAAGTTTTCCTAGCAAAATGAAATCTTGACAAAGACGAGAACATATTTATCTTAGGGATTGAATTTTGATAATTTTTTAAAATTTTAATTAAAAAATGAGATTTTTGATAATTATTATATCAGAAAATGTAAACTTTAATTAATTCAAAAGGTTTTTTAGTATCAAAGGAATGCCTATGGAGTTCTGCATTCAATCCAGTTCACAGATCTTGAAACTAAATAAAACATAAGATTTAAGACGCACTTATTTAGAGATAGATTCCAGCTCATGGAGGGAGTCAGTTAGAGTGGCCTCCTGAGTCCTACTTGGATTCATATAATTTATTAAATACATTTTTATAGGTTGTATATGCTGAGTTATTAATATACAAAGTTTAAAGAAAAAACATGCATGGGCACAAATGAAAGACCCCCTTTGACAGCCGGAGACGAGGTGAGGCAAATGGGCATACAAAGGGATATTCTTGCCCTATGGGTGAGAAATCTTGTATTCAAGTTTCTGTAAATGGCAATTTCTTTTTGGAAGACATTTTACTGTGAAGTTTCTGTAAATGGCTTCAAAGACTCGCCTATCGATAGCCCATCAACAATGACTTTCTTGGATCGTTTATGAGATCATCCCACAGCTTTATATAACAACTATGTTTTGATAATGTAGTGTGACTTTTTTGTTTTGACTTGAAATGTACATGTGTTTTTAGTGTACTAAATCATCACGAAAACACGCCTTTATAATTTTGACCCCATTGAACCCCACTTTTATATAGTACAACTGTTCTAATTTCTGCTCCAAAATATAGATTGTGGGTACTCTTTAGAACCGCCTCGGTTTGCGGTTCTAACGAGTGCCAACAACCTATTTTTGAGTGGGTACTCGTTTAAACCGCCCCGAGTGAGTGAGTGAGTTTTACGTCCAACCAAAATAAGGTCATACGGAGACGGGACCTCGGTTAAAAGACTCATCCGAAAGTCTGGAGAAGCCCGGGATCGATCCTGCGACCCCTGGTTTACAAGGCGAGTACCGTAACCACTACACCACGGAGGTTTCTAAAACCACCTCGATAAGAAATAATAAAAATATCACAATTTTTCATCTTAACACTTTCGTTTTTTTTCGGTGGTAAAGTTTACAGTGTATTTGTATAGGCGTGTTTTTGTAATGATAATACACGATATGCCTTTGTTCTAAACATGTTTATTTTCATATACATATCCACAGTCTGTATAAATACACCAAGATACTGTAGACGGCCTCGATAGCTGCGTCGGATCCGCGTCTGACTGGTGATCAGGGAGACGCGGGTTTGATACCTACCGGGGTCGGCATCTGACTGGTGATCAGGGAGACGCGGGTTTGATACCTACCGGGGTCGGCAACATTCTTTCGTGGAGAGTGATAATGAAATCCTTTCAACGGTAAATCTCTCCATTCTGCTGATTCAAGAAGGGCAGTTGTCAGTTTCTCGCGAAAGAATGCGCGCTGTACTGAATAATCGCTTACGTATAAGCATACCCAGAAAAGTGTGGATAGGTAAACTGACCGGCTGAAAATGACCTAAATAGTGTTAACTGGGCCGTTCAACTCCAAAATAAACAAACAAATTCAAGATTGTGTAAGAAGCATAAGAAGAGGTCCTGCCTTTATTCCAAAGAAGATCAAAGTTATCTATTAAGGGAAATGCGAACACCAGGCAGATTTTCTGCCATTTTTCAAGGAGAGACAACTTTTGGGACTTCCTGTTCGCTTTTCCATAAGTCTTGTGCCACTGAAAAGGGGGTCTACTCTTAAAGGAAAGAATGTGCTCCTGGAGCAAATTCTTTCCTTTATTGACATTGGATACAAAAACAAAACTTTGCAGGAGTTGCCTCCCATGAAGGTGTATCCATTCCCATTTTGTATCACCATAATTAAGCTTAACTCGATATTTGCTTGTTTCAGGTTGAGGTTCTACGTCCTCGTCAACACTATTCAGGTCATTTTAGAGACGTTACTTCTACTTCCAATATTGTGGGTATTCTACCCGACATTCAGATGAAATAAGCCCTACTATATATACCCAAACAAACCGATAGGGTTTATATGCAGGGGCGGTCCGACTCGGGTAGGCTTTGGCCATCTAAGCGGTTTACCAGTACTCATGTGCGGTCACTTTCAGCTCTACGTGGAACCATTATGCAGCCCAGTCTATTTCTCCAAGCCCAGAATGGCAGGGGCCCTTACTCCGTGTTATGATAAACCGTCCGTGACTAGAATTATTCTTGTTTGGAACAAAAGTTCAAAGTTTTGTTTTGTTTGATTTCAGGTTTAACGTCCCCATCAACACTGTATAGGTCATTTTGGAAACGTTGCTTCTAATTTTGAGGGATTTTAACTCGACATTCAGATGAAATGCCATCTCAAGCTTTGCCGCTCAATGAAACCAATAGGATTTATATGCATGCCACACTTTTCCTCCATGGGCAGGCTTGGAGCTCTAAGCGGTTTTCAGTACTAATGTGCCGTCGGTTTCAGCTCTGCGAGGAAGCAGCATACAGCCAAATCTATTTCGTCAAGCCCGATGGACGGGGGCCAAAAAAAGTTCAATGTCCAAAAGGTGCAGATGCGGCGCGTTAGTACTGATATTTTTCTTATTTCTACGTGAAAAACGCCGGCCTCGGTAGCTCAGTCGGATGCGCGTCAGCATGGTGATCAGGAAGACGCGTGTTCGCCGGAGTCAGCAACATTCTGTCGTTTAGATTGCTCATGAAATCTTTTCTACGGTCATTCTCTCCCTTCCGCTGATTCAAGAAAGACAGTTGTCAGTTTCTGGCGAGAGAATGTGCACTGTACTGGTTAATCGCTTACGTATAAGCCTGCCCAGGAAAAGTGTGGATAGATAAACTGACTAACTCAAAAATGACCTAAAATAGTGTTGACTGGGTCATGAAACTCCAATACAAACAAATCTACATGCAAACATTGTATGTGTATTCATAAGAAGCACATACGTAACAAACATATATCACAGAGGCGCTTCTGCTCAATACCCTCATCATGCTTCATGCAGAAATAAATAAAAAAAAATATTTGGATACCTCCTCTTATCTAGGGCTGTGAAGCGGGCCCCTGAAATTGCCTTCATTTCATTTCTTTTTTTTCTTTTTCTTTTCTATTTAGGCTGACGTACACGCTCTTTGAAATCCAGGATCAAATTTACTGTTATACCTCTTGCCAAAGTGTTGTATATATTTCTGAGACGCACACCTTTATAACTACCTCCAGTATCCGGCGTATATAAAATGGGCAGTGGAGCCTCTTTTCCCGTGGTGAATCTTCCAAAGGAGAGAATTGTGATTGTAACAGGATCAAATACAGGTAAGGTATTACCAACTACCTGTCTTAACATCTGTAATGGACACATGAAACTAGGCACAAATGTGGCGACGTCGCCTGGCATTACAATATCCGGCGTCATTCCTGAATTATGCCACACGTTTTGTCTTCACATACGCCGTTGCATAGTCTCAACACCAGCCATAGATTCTTTAAATAAGATGAAAAAAAAAAGAAAGAAAAGGTTTTGGTCAAGTTCTGGACAATGTATTCGTTTTGAATCTACGTGTCATACTGCAAAGATTCCGTGTACACTTTTCAGGAAAGCGTCATTTCTCGTTTCAGTCTCATCTTTTCGTATACGCTGCATCAGAGCTAGCTTTGACCCATCTCCGTTTGTTTCTCCGGGTAGCAGACATCTTCATAGAAATGTTCATCACGAACAAAGGATGGGAGAAATGCAGACACAAATGCTGCCACTACATATCAAATTTTCTCTGAAAACTGTCTGTTTTAGGTTTTTCTCTAAACTTTTAGACAAAACAGCTGCAGCCCCAAGTCCTTTTTAAATCCCCGCCAGATCTTTGGCCGGAGTATTATAGTATCGCCCCGTTTCGTACTTCAGTCACTCTCTCATTCTGTCATTGCATCATCTGAATTTTATGACCTTCAAATACTAAACTTGGTAGGTGCAACGTAGTGTATCATGCACATTTGGTATCAACTTTGATATTTATTTTGACCTTTGGCCTAAAGTATACATAAACCCTTGTCAGGATGGGTTTGTTTAAATCTTACGTCCCACTAACTAAGCAAAGGTCATACGGAGACGAGAAACCCTTGTCAGGAGCATATGTCCTGAACTATACAACCTTGGTATGCGAATACATCTTGTTTTGTTTGAGTGGCATGTCTACAGTCGGTGTCAACATGACCTTGACATTTGACCTCAGATATACGTTATCATTCGTCCGAATCATGTTTCTTTTACAAAGTAGTTTAGGTCGTGGTACCAAAGCGTTAGTCCAAAATCATTAATCCATAGACAAAATGGCACATATCAATGTTCAGATCAACAGACATGGACTCCAGAAGAGTGCAATCAGGCGTCCGCGGATATTTAGCATTACTTGGTAAGCAAGCTTCGCCCACCATGCCCATCGACCCGGACGAAGAAAAGGTGTAAATGCCGAGAAGGGTATGTCCGAGATTTTGGAAGTCTTCCTATGGCTTTCCATTGGTAAACATACCAGAAATAATTCTGGAAATGGCCACATTGTACAGATCAACAAGATCATGGTGCCTCCCATAGAACTTCTTTAGTGTTGCTACCAGTTTGGTTTTTTTTGATACCCCTGGCATAACAACCTGGTAGTGATGACCTTCCCACGTTCCATAAAGTCCTGATACTTGGAACAGGCTCTAGCATAACGGATTAACTGTGAAACGAAAAACTCCATATGCTGGTGCAGATGGGATATTACTGCTCAGGAAGGGAAAGTTAACAATGGAAAAATTGAAGTCATCTCGTTTATCGTACATCCTAGTAGTAAGCTTCCCGTTGTCAATATAGAGATAACAATCCAAGTATTAGGAGGAGGTTGCAGTCTCTGTTGTTTCCTTAATTTCAAGTTCACGTGGATAGATGAATTCCAACAAGTACTCTGCAAATTTAGCATTTTTCAGAGACAATAAATCATCTATATATCTGTAGGTGCAATTGAATTGTTGTGCAAGGCGCTTCTTGCCTGCTTTGAGGAGACCTTATACAAACACCGCCTCATACGAGTACAAGAACAAGTCGGCAAGCAACGGTGCACATTTAGTACCCATTGGTATGCCAATTGTTTGCTGAAATAATAGGCCACTGAACTCCACGAAAATAGTGTCAATTAGATATTCCAGGATCCTTATGACATCTGCATCAGTGTACTTTTGTGGTGCATCAGAGTGATCTCGAACGAAGTATATGTCCTTGTAGCCAAGGACAACATACTGGTAGCGACGGTATGCTCCATTCTTGTGGAAAAAAAACATTGATTTATGATTCCCTTGAGTTTAGATTTCAATTTATCATGAGGAATAGTTGTGTAGAGCGTTGAGACAACGTTACTAAACAACGTTTAAATACCACATTTGGTATATACAGGTGAATGCATAAAGCCAAACTTGGCAGATGAATGCATCTTGTTGTCGGATTATCGCGTACAGATTTGGTGTAAACGAGAGCATGGCCTTTGATCTGAATAATAATTACAGTAAAATTCCGCTATTAAGACCACCTAAATTTAATACTAAATTTGCTTTTAAAAGCTTATTGAGAAGGTTTCAGTTATTCTTTCTTTGTGTTTTCTACCCTTGTGTCTCCAAAAAAGAGACCACTTTTGGGACCGTTCAAAAGTGGTCTTAAAGACCACTTTTGAACAGCCCCAAAGGTGGTCTTAATAAAGGAATTTCACTGTATATAACTCCTTGTCCGAAGCTTTTCTGCTGAGGTATATG
Organism: Lucinisca nassula; assembly: GCA_963580285.1. Taxonomy (NCBI): domain Eukaryota; kingdom Metazoa; phylum Mollusca; class Bivalvia; order Lucinida; family Lucinidae; genus Lucinisca; species Lucinisca nassula. The sequence continues at coordinate 98,302,743 of OY757013.1, forward strand.
CATTTGAATGCCAAACTTAGTATGTAAATACAACTTGGTGTCTCGGTTTGTCATGTACACATTTTGGTGTCAGTGTGGCGTTGACAATACCTCTGACCTTCATACTTTGGAGTTACCGAACCCGCAGTCTAGATGACAGTGACTTTATTTTCAATTCAACCGATGACCTTATCTCCTGGACTACACAATCTTTAAATAGCGAATTTGGTAAATGAATACATCTGGTACATCGCATACAAACTCGGTGTCAACCTGACCTTGACCTTTGACCACAAGAATACAGTCCTTTGTGGCAGTTTTTTGTTCTTAGCTTATGAAACTACACACCCTTTAACAGATTTATAGCGTTGGTGTGTGAAAACCGTTTTGTGTCAACTTGAGCTTGACCTCTGACCTCAAGTGCACGTCCTTTTTGTGAAAAGTGTTGCCAACCTGAAATCGGTGCTGTTGTGGGGGCATTTGTGTACTCTTATAATAAAAGTACAAGAGAAAAGGACTTACAAGTAGCACTGCGTTGTTTATTAAGATGTGGCTGCCCTGTAACGCTAGTGTTTGCTGCGAGGCAGACACGGATATCATACCTTTGTACGACATAAGGGTCATAAGAAGTCAGATTGTAGTACGCCTTCCAGAAAATGAATGCAGAGGCTTAGGGCAAACGTTTTAAATGGACTTACCATCGTGATGTACTACTGCTGAATTTTACCTTTTTGTGGTCGATCGTTTTCAATCGACCAAAAGTGACAAAAACTCCAGAAGTTTCCCGGCTCTATTGTCCACATGTTTATCGGTTACCGTGTAAAAAGTCCAGGTAACGGTTAGTTGTGTCTGTATATTCTTGTCATGTCTGTGTTTTTTTTATTTGATGTTTAACGTTCCCGTCAACACTATGTAGGTCATTTTGGAGACATTGCTTCCAAGTTTGTGGGACTTTTACCCAACACTGAGATGAAATGACATCTCAAACCCTGTCGCCCAATGAAACCAATAGGGTTTATAAGCATGGACGGGCCGACCCACACCGCATTGCCTGGGCAGTCCCTCTGCCCTACATCATAGTGTAGTTTATATTTTCTTGTCCTTTGGGATCATTGATTCCATTGTGGAATTTTGAAAATATATGATGGTCACTGATGAGGCCTAAATGGCCGAGACTAGCTAGTCTGGCCCAGAAAACATGTACACTCCATATTTTCCAGTTCTGTGGTCTATTCCTTGCTTCCAAGATACCACACAAGGCGGAATCTGATCTTGGTCTACACTGTTTCCCTTACACAGGAATTTAAAGTTTAAACGAAATAGTCCATTTCACCGTTCAGGACGACTTTTCCAGCGTCAGCGTTCACTCAGAGACAATCGTCCCACCACTGCGCTTTGATTAACGATTTCTGCGACAAACCATATGAGCCAACGCATGACAATAAGACATTTGCGCCCAACAAAGACTCAGATCAGCCTGCGCATGCGCGGTCTGATCAGAGTCTTCGTTGTGCGCCCTAGGGATAGCTATAGGCACAATACTCCTTCATGCAGCAAGAGAAGTCTCTGGTTAGACTGTACGGATGCGCAGGCTGATCTGAGTCTTCGCTGGGCGCACATGTCTTATTGTAGGTTTTGTCTTGCGCTGGCTCATATTAGTTTTCGCTTTCTTTATTAAAACAGGTTTGGGCTATGAGATCGCCAAGCGGACAGCAATGATGGGGGCTACTGTAATTATGGCCTGTCGGTCGGAGGAGAGAGCCCGAAATGTAAGTAGGAAAGACAGTTGACTCAGGCTACTATCTTGAATTTTCGAATGGTTTTGTTGGTTTGAATTGAAGTTTAACGTCCCCGTCAACACCATATATGCCATTTTGGAGACGCTGCTTCCGATTTTGTGAGACTATTACCCGACATTGAAATGAAACGACAGCTCAAGCCCTGCCGCCCAGTGAAACCCAAAGGCTTATATGCACTGGTTTTATGCCGATAAAGCGTCTGATATTTTCACAGAGAGAGAGAGAGAGAGAGAGAGAGAGAGAGAGAGAGAGAGAGAGAGAGAGAGAGAGAGAGAGAGAGAGAGAGAGAGAGAGAGGGAGAGAGAGAGTCGGTCAAAGCGACATTGTTTAAAAAATGTCCGTCGAGTACCGGCTTTCGTCTCGAGTACCGGCTTTCGTCTCTTTATTTGAAAATATAAAATATATCGAAGGAGTTGTTTAGACTAAATTATTTTCTAACCGTATGATGGATTCATATTGGATATGCCAATAGGTGTAGGTTCAAAAATTTATTCAGTAATACCTCCGCCAAATCCCATGGCCTCAAGGTCAATGTCACGAATTTTTTTGTTAGTTTTTATATAAAAATATTTTCTTAGAAACCATGTGATTATATGATTTTGCCGATTGGTCTACATGTAGGCCCCAATACTCCACTTACGCCCATGGTATAAAGGTTAAGGTCATGGTGTTGTTATTATTATAACATGTATTATTACAGTTCTAACAGCTTCGTTTTCCAAATTGTATTATGGATCTTATTTCTTTTACGAGTTGTATTCAACAATAACCCAATATCTGCACGTCACAAACTACGGACTTTCCTTCATACATTGGCTCTATTAACCCTTGTCCTGCTGAATATTTAAGTATGCCACACCCACTACTGATTATCAACCAATCAGATTACTTGATGCAAATTATTGCAACAAATTCACAATCTGAATGGCAAACAATGCAGATCCTGATCAGATGGCTTCTTCAGAAGCCATCTGATCTGAATCTATATTGTTTGAAAGACAAGGCATATCCGGGCTTAGCAGGACAAGGGTTAAGGGAAATGGGAACACCTGGCAGATTTTTCTGCCTTTTATCAAAGGAGATAACTTTCGGAACTTCCTGTTCGCTTTTCTATAAGCTCTGTCCCACGGGAAAAGGGGTCAACGTTTAAAGGAAAGCATTTGCTCCTCAGGATCGGGCGATTGTTTGAGAACTTTGGTTAGCATCAGGATAATTTTGAATAGGTTTGGTAGTTTAAATCAGGCTTAAAGAGTTTAGGAGTTAAAATTGGGCATCATAGTGTAGTTTATATTTTCTTGTCCTTTGGGCTCATTGATTCCATTGTTGAATTTTGAAAATATTTGAGGGTCCTGATGAGGCCTAATTGGCCGAAACTAGCTAGTCTGGTCCAGAAAACGTGAACACTCCATATTTTCCTGTTCTGTGGTGTAGTCCTTGCTTCCAAAGGATAACCATTTCTAGAACATATTGAATGTATGTATAGGAGGGTCACTGACGCGGCATAATTTGCCGAAACTATCTAATTTGGTACAGAAAATTTATACTCCTGACAGTTTTCAGACATAGGAACTTGCAACCTTGGGAAATGATATCTTTGGTCTGGGGAGTGCATGACAATTTCGGAATTTTGAATTAACCCCTTGGGGTGGGGCTAGGGGGAGGGACCCTTAGGGGGTCAAAAAACAAAGTTTTCAGAATATGGTGGTGAAACATATCAACTCGAATGAATCGTGGGGATATGCGATGCCCTGCCATCGACTGCACGATTCTTGTTTCAAATGAACTCGAGCCAAGTTCAGTCGTACATTTTCAGGCCATGGCAAGAATGAATGAAGAATTTCAAGTAGAAAAGAGAAGTGGTGTGAAAGGTCTAGCGGACTACGACACACTCGCTCTAGAGTTTATGAAGCTCGATCTGAATTCCTTCCAATCAGTTGTAGAATTCTGCGAAGAATTCAAAAGGTCTGGTCGACCGCTACATGTTCTATTCTGTTCCGCAGGGATAGCGGGTCAGCGATTTGGTGAGTACCGTATTCATTTTAAACTCCATGTTGTGAACCTCCTCACAGACCCTACTTTATACAGAGCAAAGTGGGGTTTGTTTGAGTATGTATCATTATGTTTAAGCACATAGGTCATGGGCTCTGTACGCATAATATATGTTTTCAGTAGATCTAAGAAAAATATCACAATTTCCTATCACGTTAACATGTCCTTGAGAAGAAACACCTATGAACCTCACTTTATATAATATAGAACAAAAGTTAGGTTAACAGGGGTTTACACCATTTTCTTTTTTCTTGCTCAAAAACATAGATTGTGGATACTCTTTAGATTGAGGCGGTTCTAACGAGCACGCACAATCTACGTTTGAGGCAGAAATAAGATCAAATAAGAAGATTATTGCAATTGTTTATAAGAATATTCAGCAAGAGAAGGGTTAAACCCCAATTCAACCCTGACGTTCAACATTCTGATTATGAAAGAGCCAATAAAATAGGGACTTCATTTACAGTCCAAAAAGTGTATATCCTGTATGGTTAGATGGCAATAAGTATAGATCCTGTTAAGATTCCTCATTATGAACAGTCTCATTTTGATCTACTGTGTTTGCTCAGGTACCTTTCTACAAATGTTTTGCACATGATACATTGGTACCGTGCGTAATGCGGACCTCCAATTTGTCAGTCAGCCACTGCTGTGCGCAGGTAACATGTCATATGTGTTTGATTGTTCATTTGTTTGTATTGGAGTTAAACGGCCCACTAAACATAATTTTAGGGCATTTTTGAGCCGTTCAGTTTACCCATCCACACTTTTTCTGGGCAGGCTTATCAGTGATTCTTGAAAGAATGACCCAATTTTGAATATACCCTGTTGCTAATGTTTGTCCATTCATGGTGGCTATACAACGCAGTCTATGGGTGTAAATAAGCCATATAAGCCAAGAGGCATATTCAGGAACTTACTTCCAATTCTAAAACCAATGCCTTCTAGTACGATTACTGAGTTAGCACCATTAATTTACCAGTGGGGTATGCGTTTTTGCCATGTCACAAGGCATGGTTACATACTGAAGTGCAAATATCTAACCTTTTATTGTTTAGATGGAATGGGATTGCAGTTGCAGTTCAGCGATACGATGCTTAGGAAACAATTAGCAGAATTTAAAAACTTATTGCATTAAGTGTCTGGACACAATGCCGTAAAAATAGATTATCGCTACAACAGCACTCACCTACCGTAACGAATCTATATCTGGTCAAAGTCTGCATACAGGAATAATTCTCTGCTTATAAATATGTCTTATATCCCACCAAAGGAATGTTCTGATAAATAAACCATTAAGTGTTTAATCTTCTTTCGAGATAAACATAATATGAAATCTGAAAGTAGATAATTAATTTGTCACTTTTCAGAGCATCACCTCCGTAACAGTGCTTTCAAAAGGTCAGTGGATGGAAAGAAGCACTTTAAGCTAATTGTCATATATTTTGCATAAGATTGTATGAAACACAATATTGAACATTGGTCCAACAACAACGGTTTGGTTGATAAAAAACAAACTGTCCTCCACCTCCGTAACTTCTCTCCTCCGTAACGTAAAACCCTAAGCCGATATAGGTATCGGAACATCTTTGTGTGCATCGAGTGTGATTTGTGCTAGTAATATCAAATCTCTAAAGCAAAACATTGGATTTTGGTCTAGCTACAGACTGTGGGGAGAGATCGATCGTTACGGAAGAGATGTTACGGAGGTGAGTTAAAATGTTACGGAGGCGAGCAATTTTAAAAGTGAGCGATACTTATTCAGACAATCAGTAGCCCAACGAAGTGTTATTTGTTGGCAAAAGTTATGAGTTTAACTTCATAAATATACCCATTGGGTTAAACAGTTGGATGAAAAAGTCACATGGGCTTACAAATATAAAATCTCCTCCGTAACTAGCATGTTTTACTGTCAAAAACTCTAAAACTATTGAAATGGTGTGGGTAAAAGTTTGGTCAAATATTAAATGTTGAAATAAACCGAAAGAAAACATATCGGTCGAAATTCCATAAGGTTCATTTTTCTACCTTTTTGGTTTCATAATTGGGTCATTTTTTCAAGAATCACTGTTATACGTAAGCGGTTAACCAGTACAGTTCACATTCTTTCGCCAGAAACTGACAACTACCCTTGTTGTATCAGTAGAAGGGAGAGAATGACCGTAGAAAAGATTTCATGATTAATCGCAACGAAAGAATGTTGCCGACCCCGGCAGGTATTGAACCCGCGTCCTCCTGATCTCCCGTCAGACGTGCATCCGACTGAAGGCACTTGGCATGAGAAAACCTGTTTTCAATTTGCGCACAATAAAGATGCAGATCAGCCTCGCGTTCTGCGCAATCTGATCAGCACATCAGATGCTTGGGCTAATACCTCCAGTTTCTGTGTTTGAAAGTTCAGGACTTTTGCTTGTCTTTGTGGATAAGTAAGCCGATCTATGTCAACCAGAAGACAGGTTTTCTCATAACGGTCTCAACTTTTGTCCATTCCTTACGATAACACGCCCGTGCTACATGGTGAATTTTTTCATTTCACCAAAATGGCTACTTTTCTGATGAAAACCCGTGTTATTTTTCTTGTAGTTATACTGCAAACATAAGTTGTGGGTGCTCGTTAGAACCGCCTCAATGAGTACCCACAACCTATGTCTTGGAGCAGAAATAAGAAAAATATACACAGTAAAGCCCAGTTTTCTCTATATAAAGTCGGGTTTAGAGGGTAGTTCATTTCATGGCCTTGTTCACGTGATGCTTGCAAATCCAACTATCTCTATAAAGTCGGATTGTAAGGGTCTTTTTATTTGTCCTTGTTATCGTGACTTTACACGTTTTATTTTTCAGCCAAAACAGAAGATGGTTATGAAATATGTTTACAGGTAAATAGTTCATTTCCTTCTAAAATACCAGGGGTCGCAGGATCGATCCCGGGCTTCTTCAGACTTTCGGATGAGCCTTTAAACCGAGGCCCCGTCTCCGTATGACCTTAGCTGTAGGTGGGACGTAAAACTCAAACACTCACTCAATCACTCCTTCTAAAATAAGTGATTATTAACTATAATAACTTGAATTTTTCCACTAGTTTTCAAAGCAAGAGAACTTTTTAAGAGCAAATGCCTATTTACAAGGGGAAAAAAACATGTTCTAGAAATAGTGGTCTTCCCTAAATGTGTATCCATTTCTCAAGCCCAATCAAAGTACCGACAGCACTGGTGGGTCGTTTGTCTTTGAGAGAAGGCTCGGAAAATGGTTCGAAACCGGGACTTAGAGTATTTTTTAACCTTTCAAATTGTTAGGATCTTGGCCTCTTGAGTAATACAATTGATAGAGAGAAGACGTATTTTTTCTTGCGTTCGGTGCCGTGACCAGGATGTGTTATAAGTTAAAGTAGGTCTTCTCTCTATAAACTGTAACTACTCAAGACGCCTGGAACATACTATTTATTACGTTTACAGGACTTTCGCGCCAATATCCTTACATACTCGGGCCACCACAGTAAAGTCCATGCTTTAAAAACCACTGAGGTCGTCTCTTACGTCACTATACGGAAAGGCTATGTTAAACTTGTAAAATGCAATCACTTTAAACTGAGCTTAAACGCTTGTTAGTAATTTGACTGATTATAGTGTTTTCCTGACGTCTTAACGTTCTAACATGTTTGAATGCGTTGTTATCATATGACGTCGTTGATAAGCAGTGGATAACGTCGTGTAATAGAAATCGTATGACCACATGTCTAATAACACGTTGGCGGGATTAAGTAACGTCATGACGACGTCCATGTCAACAATGCATTTTTCATAGAAAAATTGTCACATTAAAAGGCTATACAATCCAATTTAAAGTAGTCATATGATAAAAAAATCTTACACTCATGGTAATTTCATATATTTATGAAACTCGCCGAATGATCGTTTCATAAATACCATATGAAATGACCACTCGTGTAAGATCCTCTATTTATGTTTTCCAACGTCTTGAGTTATAAAATTGATAGAGAGAAGACGTACCTTTTCTTGCGTTCAAATCCATTCTAAGACAAAATACTGTTCTTTAAGCAAACAACGCAGACGCTGATCAGAAGGTGCGTTGTTCTAAGGTGTCTGCTCTGGGTCTGTACTCTTTGCCACTGCAATGGTGCATTGGTCCAGTCACGGTTTTGCAACTTAGACAGCACTCTCATGTCACAGGGACAATGAATTACAGCTACCTGGATTTCCTAAAGATTAATTGAGCCCCGCCAAGCAAATTTGTGTCTTCGACCATTCCGTCATGACAAATTTTAACTGCGCATGCCACGCCATTCAGAGGGGCCAGGGATATGGCTTTCTGTCTGAAGGCTCCTCTTGATTCACTGCTTGTATGAGCGAGCAGCGATGGTTCTGGCGAGCTTGCGCGGATGCGCAGGCTCGCCTGAACCTTCGCTGCTCGCATAGGCGATAAGTACCAAAATCGCTTGACGGGGCTCAATTGACTATGCTGTATTGATCGGAGGTCATCCGTATTAACACCAGGTCAACCAATATTAACTGAGGTCAAGTGAGGTAAAAAAAAAAATAATCATGTTTTCTAATTGTGTTAATAAATAAAATTGCCATTAATCAAGTAATATCGTATTGACCCAGTTACAGGTCCTCGGTCAGCTGCATTGGCACTCAGCCTTCGGCCTCGGGGCAATGCAGCAGACCCCGGACCTGACGAAATTTATTGATTAATAACATTATAATTTTGTCTGATAACATTTCGTGTAAACACTATTCGTACCATTTTGTTCTTCAGCGTTTTGAATTTACTGTATTAAAATACACGAAAGGGACATGAAAAACTACAAACCCACATTTACAAATACGAATTTTGTTCATGGAAAACAAACATTTGCTAGGGTAACCAAATGCTTAGGCCCATACGTGTAGCTTGGGTGCTCAAATGCCCATAACCAATGTATTCAGTACCTAACAAATACACCGCTAGAATTAACTAAATGGGCGAAGCTGATTTTTGCAAAGAAAATAATTTAAATAAAATTAACAAATTACTTCACTATGTAAATACAGCTGTTTGTTTTTGTAGAAAATGCTTTATAGTTGCAATGTTTGTCCGAAAAGGTATCGCGTGGTAGCATGTGCTATACAGTAACGGTTTTCTAGCTTTTGTGACTTGGATTTTTGATTAAGCTAACCATTGATAGTCACTTGTCTTTTAATTCACTCCGTTTACACAGAGAAAGATTCTTACACGAAGTTTTTACATGATCTATAAATAAAACTGTCTATTGTTCGTCTCTAGCAGTTCAGCAGGAAGAAGTTTTCACACCATATTTTGACTGAGAGCATTTGAAATTTATTGAATAGACCCCTTCAGGCTTTGTAAAATGGCTCTGGTTGTTTTTCATACAATGTTAAAAGTTCATTTCACGGACATTATAAGGGTGCATAAGGAACGTAGTGGGAAGTTGTGTTTCGAACTTGTCAGCTTGCGTATTTTGCTGTGTCCTGACTGTTGGGAAGAAATATATACCAAATATGCTAACTCAGAAGTTGTATAATAGCTTTAAAACACTTAAGTCACAAAAATAAATATAAAGCTTTCCTATTATTGTGTTTCAAATTAAGTTTATAACAGTTTATTGAAAAGGACAGAAAAACATATTTACAATTCATCTCGGACGCAATATGCATGTGTATATTGGTTCGTGAATTCCATTACGAAATACGCCTATTAAAAAAAAAAAAATAAAATTGTACCACCCAAAAATGATTTTTTTTCATATATAATGTTTTGATTTTTTTCCATATTTCCGCTCCAAACATACATTTTGGGAACATTAAGGTTGATGATTCCATTCAGTACAAATGGGTTAAAAGTACGCAGTGTGGGTTGATTATGTGCTTCTTTTTATACCGTAATCGGGCATTCTAGTAACCTAATAAAGGGGTCAAATAACTGCACGCTATATAATCGGTAGTGACCTGCTGACCTATAATACGTCTAGTGACTGTTTATAGACCGAACCTAAATTTCGATCACTATTTTACAACTGTAAATAATAACACGCAATATTTTATACATGGGAAAAACAACGAAACTGCAAGTGAAAATCTTTGCAATATTTATTTGAACAGATTTTCAGAAATTTCAGCTAAATTCTTACCTTCTCGGTCTTTCATGGTTTGAATGGCCCGTTGGAATAACTGTGCCCTGTTACTGTAGTTGCGTCCCAACCGCGAAAATAATTTCTAAAGCTAAAATAAACTATTTATTTGCAGATTTTCATACAGAATATAAAGCGCTGAGAAACTTTTATTCGAGTGTCCACGTTGTTACCTTCGTTTTTTTTGGCTCGGTGACGTCATAAACTTTGCAATCGTTGACGTCACGTTACACTACGTGTGCGCGCCATGGAACTGAATTTCGTTTAACATGCCACAATGCTTGCTGTCGTTTTTGCTTAAATTTGCTCAATTATTGCAAAACCCCTTGATTGTTTTGAATTGCGGTATAAACTAAACACATGATTAGTGTTTAATAATAAAATATAATCGGTTCGTCCCGACAACTTTAAAGGGGGTCGCTAAAGCTCGCCCCTAAAAAATTGTTTTAGGCTCACCGATTATATTTAATTATTAAAGACACTAACCATGTATTTACTATGTGTCATGTCCAATTGTAGGGGAGCCAGGTTCCCTTTGGTATCTCTGATGGGAGCTATGTGTTGGTTGTATCGATTCCTGATCATTGCTTCCACTTCTCTTTTGTATTGTTAGTAGTAAATTTTGCAAAAAATGTATGTACTTTCAGCAAATAGTTTAGACACAGATGGGACGCCAGGTGTTACGGCGTCTGATCTTGGTCTGCAATGTCCCCACAATAGGCTGCTAGGCATATATGGATTAACGGGGTGTTTATATCAATAACGAGGAAGTCAATTTGTTTCGAGAGACCTAATGGTTAAGTGTTAGCCCCCCAGGCATGCGAACGGCCTCGGTAGCTCAGTCGGATGCGCGACTGACAAATGACCAGGAGGACGCGGGTTCGATACCAGGTGGGGTCGGCAACATGTTTCTTCGAGATTGATCATGAAATCTTTTTCACGGTGATTATCTCCCTTTAGCTGATTCACGAAGGGCAGTTGGAAGTTTCTTGTTAAGTTGTTTGTATTGGAGTTAGTCAACACTATTTAGGTCATTTTTGAGCCGCTCAGTTTACCTATCACATGCTTATACGAAAGCGGTTAACCAGTATAGTGCAGATTCTTAAGACAGAGACTGACAACCGCCCTTCTTGAATCAGCGGAAGGGAAAGAATGACCGTAGAAAATATTTCATGATCAATCTCCACGAAAGAATGTTGCCGACCTCGGCAGGTATCGAACCCGCGATTTCCTGATCACCAATCAGATGCGCATCCGACTGAGCTACCGAGGCCGGCTGGAGAATGTGCGTTGTAATGGTTTACTGTTTGCGTAGGAGAAGTGTGGCTAGGTAAATTGGCCAGCTAAAAATGACCTAAAAGTATTAACTTGGTCGTTACACACCAATAAAAATTTATTCAGCTTGAATACTTTCTGGTAACGATTAAGGCATATAAACATTTTTTTCCGAATTTTTTAAATAAAAATTAAAAGAAACAAGAGCAACAGTGAAAAAAAACAATGGGTGAACAAACAGTCGATGATATAACGTAGTACATGTATATGTCTTCTGTAAAGGTTTATGCTCTGAAAAAAAATGAATATCCCCAAAGGAATTAAAACGTCGATTGGTCAAATTTCCTAGACTAGATTAGCTAGTTTCGCCAAAGTAGGCTTCATAAGCCACCTTCCAATATACTCAAGCCCCATTTGAACAATAAAAGGGATCATCCACAGTTTTTCATGGATTCCAAAGAAGCTGTCTGAATATCTTCGAGGGACCAGACAAATGTTATTGCAATGAAAAAAAAAACATACATGGTCGTCATTCTTGCATTTTCTACGGCAAATTGTGATGAAAACGCCCCACAACTCCATATCACCTCTTCAGATGCGACCGTTAAACTAAAAGGGCATGGCGGCTATTCCAAAACATTGTTAAAACGGTGACGTCTAAAAATGCTACGTTCACTTGGACAACGTTACATCGCTTTAACGTGTAACGTAAACAAACCAAGGTCCATTTTTGATATCCAAATTCAAAACTCGTGTTTCAACAGAATATCAACATGTGTCTTTGATGTGTGGAGTAAGTTAATTGTATCGATTCCTGGTCTTTGTTTTACTTCTACTTTGTGGCTCAGAATAGCTTCAAACAGCCATGTTCATTGGATTTTTTTTAAAAAAAAAATCTTTGTGAGTCTGATTTAAAATACCAACCAGACGCTAAAACCCTAACCCTATCTATTGATCACAAGCTATAACCCCATCAGCACTCTCAGTGCTTTGATTATTATTGCGAACCATAAAAAGACAAATAAGGGATGTACATGTGTAAGGGAACGGCCCCCGCCCATCGAGGCTTGAAGAAATAGATGGGCTGCAATATGCTTCAACGCAGAGCTGAAACTGACCGCACAAGAGTACTGGTAAACCGCTTAGAGGATCTAAGCCTGCCCAGGCAAGGCGGTACGAGTTGGACCGTCCATGGTTTTAAACCTTATTGGTTTCATGGGGCGACAGGGCTTGAGATGTCATTTCATCTCAATGTCGGGTAAAAGTCCCACAAAATTGGAAGCATCGTCTCGAAAATGACCTATACAATGTTGACGAGGACGTTGAACCTCAAATCAAACAAACAAACAAAACATGTTTAAGAGTTAGAAAGCCAAATGTATCGGTCAACATATCTACGAAGACCCAACAGTTTTTAGGAATCTTTGACAGAAAGAAATTAACACATACACACACACGAACACACACATACACGGAAAATACAAAAACATAGACCCATGACATACTCGTATGACGGGGGTCTAATTATGAATATTCCTACAAACCCCAGTTTTACCTTATAAAAGCGGGGTTAGGGGAGTTAAAAATTATGTAGGCGTGTTTTTATGATATTAGTCAGAATACACTTTTTGCTTTGACGGCGCCCGGGGGTTGCTCAAACATCATGGCAGAATTCTTTTAAATCGCAGGTGAATTATCTAAGTCATTTCCTGCTGACAGCCAAATTACTTCCGGTGATGAAGAGGTCTGGCAGTGACTGCCGTTTACTGAATATGTCAAGCAGCGTCCATCCTATGGCCAACTTTGACATGAAAACTATCAACTATGATGGACGTCCGGATAAATATTCAACCATGGATTATTATGCCAGATCAAAGGTTTATCAGGTATGAGAGTCTATAAATTTATTACAAATGTCGATTCATCGTAATTAGCACACATGCTGTAATAAACACACACCAATCATGGTTGGCAAAAAAGCGGGAAATACTCATATTTCCCAGGACGGCGGGAAATACAGGGAATTCCCGGGAAATGCAAGAAATTCCCGGGAAATACTGGGAATATATATATTTTCATAGGTGAAACTGCTTAATTGAGACTGCTTAATATACCCAAACTACCTAGCTATTTGAAAGTGAAACTATTTCAAGTTCATACAGGGCTTGAAAATTCCACTTGTCTGCTTGCAATGACGAAAAAAAACATGAAGGACAAGTAAAAAAATTTGTCTAGTCCTAACGACATTTACCAAAGTTTACATTCGCTTTGTCATGTAGGACATGTGAAATTTTGAAGAATTTTCCAGCCCCTTTTATTTCGAATAACTCGAAAGATCTATAGTCCCTTGCCTTTATATAGAATGTATATAATTTCTTTACAAACGTGATTCTAAAATATTAGTTTTTTAACTTCAGCTATTTCCCTTGACCTGTAAATAGTAAATGCATGTAATTTTAATACTTGGGAGATAATTTAAGAAAACTTTTACGCTTAAATTAACTGTGTTCTTTTAATAAACAAACAATTAAATTACCATACCTTTTAGCAATAGGAGTATGATAACTTGACAAACTTGCAAATAAACCTTTTCTAGTGTAAACATTCTTAAACTTCAAACATCCAAAGAGTCGCAGTAAATCTAAAAAAAAAATAATCGTGTGGTTTAGTGTTACACTATAGCACACAGGACATTTAGTTCCAATGGCAAACTCTCTCAAAGAAGCTCAGTGATTCTGATTTGGATCTGCACTGTTTACTGGACTGTTTACCCAGGCATGTATGTCCAAAATATTTGGATCATAATGGTATTTTATCTTCTTAAGCATATGATTTTAAATAACTCTCTGCATCCTACATTAACCCTACATCACAACAGATCACTTTATATTTATGCTTGCGTTTGGTTGAGTAAAAGCAGACTCATCATAGTGTAGTTTATATTTTCTTGTCCTTTGGGATTATTGATTCCATTGTGGAATTTTGAAAATATTTTGAATGTCACTGATGAGGCCTTACAGGCCGAAACTAGGTAGTCTGGCCCAGAAAACACGTACACTTCATTAATCCTGTTTTGTGGTGCATTCCTTGCTTCCAAATGATAACCCTTTTATAGAACATATTTATGACATATATGTATGGGAAGGCATATTGCTATTTACCTAACTGTTCATTATTACAATTAAATCACACACATATTAATAGTGTTTTCTATGAAATAACTATAAAAATAATATTTCCCACTATCTCCCAATATTTCCCACTTCTGCTGAAATTTGGAGTATTTCCCGGGACGGTATTTACCTGTAAATAGCAGTGGGATTTCCCGCCACCGGTATATACCGACCAACCTTGACATCATTACTTTCTTGAAGTATATTCTCGCACTTGACACGTCTTCTTAACTAGTGTATAACTGTACCCAAATACCATCAATATATCTCAGAGGGTTTGGAGTAAAAGCGATCAATTTGTTATGTGTATTTTGGCTGAACGCTGTATCCCCAAACCTATTCGATCGAGAGATAAAAATCTAAATAAATGATTTAGCTCATCCTAAACCCTTTTTCAGTCAGTCTCAACAAGAGTATTTTTCTATAGAACTGCTTACTAAATAGTGGATCTTACGTGATATATTAAACTAGTTGAGGAAAAGGATACAATGCGAAGCTTTGCCGAGCATTTTATGCCTTTTTTTAATTTCAACGAGTTTAATAAATTTAATAATGCATGAGCGCGAATGAAATATACTTTTTATCCTTTGACATTTAAAACGCATTTTATTCACAATAGCCATTGACAAACGCGACATCATTGATGGTGTAGTTAGATACGCCATGTAACGTTACACGGTCGAATTTGCACTAGTGAATTGCCGATAAAAGAGCTTAAACGCTTCCGCTCCAATGAACAATACACTTGGCCCACGTTCGTTCACAATGGTAACTTCGAACAGAATGGTTTAAACACCATTGTATTTCAGGGAAACAATCTACGTCAGAGCAGTAGGTTTGCCGGCGTTTACTACACAAAAGGCATTTGTCACACCAAGGAGGCGCAGTCGGTAAATTAGGTCATTAAAGGTTCAGACATACTGAAGTCTGTCTCAGAAATTTGACTCTTTCTTTAAATAATTCGACACAAGCTTATTTTGAAATGGTGTCGGAACTACTATTGTTTGCAGCCCCGAATCAAATTTTGTTGCGAAGCTATCAAAGCCTTCTCTATGTTTCTAGGTAAAATTGGCTCACCGATGGGATGCAAATATTATTCTTTACCAGCGGAAGTATGTTTATTGAACACTCGTAACGTAGATATCTAGTTTGAAACATTTTATCTACCCTATTTACACCAACATGGCGCTACTGAAATGGGTAGGACACCTCTGCTATGACGTAAATTGACACCCTTGTATTGGTTTTCGATTAAAAACATTTTAGTACAATATAAGACAGATTATGCGACGAAGGACATGCGAGCGTATTGAAAGGACATTTGAGCATTTCGAGTAAAATTAATAATAGCCCTTTAGAGTGGATTACCTGTGAATGGAAGCCCCTTCCGTTAGACAGGTCAAGATTGCTCAGTTCAATTACGAGTAAACCTTCCAGGTAAAGTTGTGTGAGTCAGACCATCTAATGCATATAAAACTTTTGGTTGTATTTGACGGCAGGGATTGAGATGTCGTTTCATCTCATTGTCGGGTAAATGTCCGACAAAGCTGGAAGCAGCGTCTCCAAAATGACCTAGATAGTGTTGGCGGGGACGTTAAGCCTCATTTCAAACAAACAAACGAGTCTACCTCAGCCCGTTGCCCCTATTCACCATAGGAGGTGGAAGTAGGACTTGAGTACGATGTATAGGTAAATACTATTTACCTGTTCGATTTAGCTGTAATCCAATAATTAAGTTTTTGCTCAGTGGTCAACTTGAGTTTTACGCTCAAATGTCATTCGCCCATAAATAATTGCTTTTAGAATATTTCGAAAACTGAGAGAGAGAGAGAGAGAGAGAGAGAGAGAGAGAGAGAGAGAGAGAGAGAGAGAGAGAGAGAGAGAGAAGTCAGAAGATTTGTATCATCCGATATAAAGTATTACTATAGATTCTATCTTTATTTTAAGATTATGCAGATGTATTGCATGGTTCGTCACAAGAGTGCAGGTGACATAACGGTCAACTGTGTCAACCCAGGCATGACCAAAACCGACGTTATAAGAGATCCCCAAGGATGCTTCAAATGTATTGCCTGCTGCATGTTAAACTGTTGTCCATGTTGCAGTAAGTTATCAGTCTATGCTACATTAGGAAAATACGTAAGAGGGCCTCGCATAGCCACGGCATCCTTACATTTCACTATTTATAACCTTACATGCGTCCAAAAAATAACACTAGCTAACAATAAAGATCCACACAACACGCTACAGAACGGTACATTTTGCATCCCCATCCTTATTCACCATATCTTTTGTCTTTTGATTACTTTTACCTCTGTGTGTGTGTGTCTTTTTTCTAATTCAAAACTACTTAATACAAAATACATCCTATTTAGTACCATAACTTATACCAATATTTCCACGTCTTTTTTTACCTACATGTCTAACCAACACTTATTATGTGTTGCTTCTCGTTGCTAAATACCACGACATAATATTACTTGTTTCAATGTAAGTTGCTTGTACCGGCTCCGATAGCTCAGTTGGTAGAGTGTCCACTCCGGGGAACGGGAGGTCCCCGGCCGCGACCTACCAAAGTCGTTAAAAATGGTACTAGCTGCTCCTCGCTTGACACAAAGATTTACGGGGTAGAGCTAGGACTGGTCGACCCAGTGTCATGATAATGTGACTGGCTGTGGTATCATTTAATGTGTCTTGGACATGATACTTCAGTGAGACAGCACTATAAAATTGAGCATTGAGCTCCCTGTCGCAACCAGACACCGTCGTGATATGACTGAAAAATTGCTGAAAGCGACGTTAAACCCGAATTCACACACACACACACACACGCACGCACGCACGCACGCACGCGCGCACACACACGTTGCTTGTAACTCGTCTTTATGTTTACATGTCATTTGTTTCATGGAGAGGAACTATATAAGTACTTGTGCTTTCGTTCTAATCCTAAACTGAATCTACTTGTCTCATATTATTATGATTTTACTGATACAATAAATATGTTTAAACCAAATTCTGCAAGAAATAAAAAAACACCCCTTAACTAAGAAATAAGCTTTTCCATAGCTATTAGATGGAGGATCTTGTGTCATATATAGATTAAGGCACTGAATATGAAATAAAATGAGCATGGATTAATCTAGAGTTTTCGTGAGATCAAAGAAGAGTCTTCACGAAAATGCATTGAATCGTTGATGATCGTGGTTTCAATGTTAGTCCAATTAGCACACCGTGTTAAACTGCACTCAGTTGGCAATGGACCAATGATTTTTAACGTTTGAGTCTGAGTTGCAGATAAGACTGACAAGGCAGTTCAGGCGCCAGTTTCATAAAACACATTTACGACGTATTTTTGTCTTGCAAACAGCGTAGGAAGTTCTTAAATCAAGAATAGTATTTAATAAAACTTTCGAAATTTCCCAGTTTTTATCGTGAATTCGGCTTTGTTTTTTGGTGCGGATCTCGTTTGCACCGGCGTTGTGGATTGCGTTTAGCCTGTTTGCAGCATTATATCTCCTGAACCAATCAAAAGATTCTGACCAAACTTGCATGGTTGTATGAAAAAAGCCATTAGGTTTTGAAGACCTTGACCTAATTTCAAGGACACAGGTCCCCCAAAAGAGTAACTTTTGGGTCAAAAAAGGCTGGTCTCATTAACGAATCGATGAAATTGGGTCAAACTTGGTACAATATATCATTGCAAGCTACCAAGGATTTGGTCAGATTTTGGTGATCTTTGCCTTATTTTCAAGGGCACAGGCCTCCCAAAACTTTCAATTGTGACTTGTCTTGAACGAATTCATGAAATTTGTCCACCTTTGTACAATATATCATTTCAACCTAACAAGGATTTGATTAGATTTGGGTGGCCTTGACCTTATTTTCTAGGGAAAGCCCCCCCCCCCCCAAAAAAAAACCACCCTCGCATAGTTTGCCTGCATCCTATCACATGAACAAAGCGTTGAAATTTCACCAGACTTGGTCTAATATACACGTATCGGATTTGATAAGCTTGAAGGGCATAGCACCCCCTCCTCCACTAAATAAATAAATAAATAAATAAAATAAATGAAAAATAAAAGCATAAACTTTCAAATTTGGCTTGTCTGCACCCTATCTCATGAACGAAACATTGAAATATGGCCAAACTTGGTACAATATATCATGGCAACCTACCAAAGAGTTGATTAAATTTTGATGGCCTTGGCCTTATTTTCAAGTGCACGAGCCCCGAAAAACTTTCAGTTTGGGTTTGCCAGCATCCTATCTCATGAACAGGCCTCCTTGCCAAACCCATAAAAACATGTCCGTAAAAAGAAGACCCCCACACCCACCTTAACCACACTTTATATAGAGAAAACTGGGGCTTATGTGGGTATTGATTATTTTGCTTATTTCTGCTCCACGATATATATTGACGGTACTCGTTAGAACCGCCTCCTCATTGAGGCGGTTCAAACGAGGACTCACGACCTATTATGTTTGCAGTATAAATAAGAAAATATCACGTGTGTTCATTAGAAAAGTAGCCATTTTGTAGATGTGAAAAAGGTACAATTTCGCACGGGGTGTTATCGTTATCTATTTTTAGTAAAAAATAGAAGTGAATGCAATGATCAGGAATCGATACAATAAACCCACACCTCCTAGCAGTGACACCAAAGGGAAAGAAACACAAACCTGAAATAAATTGACCCTAATTGAAACCTCAATAGCGGAAAGCCAAAGGGATTGTTACTTTCACACAAAACGGCCAACTGGCTATCCAAAACAAAATAATATAAGCGTAACACACACCCAAAGACAATTTATAACAAAAATAAACCGCGACAGAAGAAGCGCCTGGGAACGGTCAGTGAAACGAATTCCACTGAAGGGGGAGGGGCTTAAATCGATTTGCGCAGCTGCAATCCTCGCCTTTTCTTCCGTCGCGATTTAGATAAATAATTTGTTCTGTCCGCATGAAGAATAGCAGTGGAGGCAGTGATCAGAAATATATAAAATTAACCCACAGCTCCAATCAGAGACACCAAATGGAAAGAAACAGAAACAATAGCCTCCTCACTAAACAGTGTAATATCTCCGAGAACACAAAAGTCAAACAACCACAGAGATGAAACAACGGTGAGGACTCGACAGCAAGAAACCACTGAAATGCTGGAGCAAAAGAAAACCAATAGTGAGACTCCGATGGCACAGAGCATCAGGAACGTATACAATATAAATATAAACGTGTATAAAACACCTATATTTTCAAAACCATTAAACCTTTATTTTGTTCATAAATAAAAAAGAAGTGAAGGCAATGATCAGGAATCGATGCAATTCACCCACAGCTCCCATCAGACACACCGAAGTGAAAGAAACACAAACATGAAACAACAGACTCTAATGGAAACATCAATAGCGAAAAGCCAAAAGGACAGTTACTTTTCCACAAAATGGCCATCTGACTCTCCAAAACAAACTAATATAAGCGATACACAAACTCAAAAACAAGCCATAACAAGAATAAACCCCGGCAGAAGAACCGCCTTTGAACGGTAAGTGAAACGAATTCCACTGGGGCGGGCTTAAAACGATTTTACGTGGCCACAATCCTCGCCCTTACTTCCGTTGCAATTTAGACAATTTGTTCAGTCCGCATGAATAAGTTCTGAATAGTAAGATCCTTTGGATGCAAAGAATACACCAAATAAACGAAAATAGCAGATTCGGTTTTATTGAAGACTCCTAACTCATCAGTGCAACATCTCCGTGACTACAAAAACCAAACAAGCACAGAGATGAAACGTTAGCTTGAATGTTTTTCAAGAACTGTTTAGGAACATGTATTCTGGTTTAAGTGTCCATAAAATGTTTTGTTTTTCTTTTGTTTGTTCTAAAAAGGATTCAAGAACAGTTTAAGAACATTTTAGAATTGTTTTGTTATCTCTTCTTGCACTTTTTAAGAGCATTTTAAGATCTTTCAAAGTTTTTAAAATGTTTCATATTCCATACGTATATTTGCAGTGGCAAGCCCCGAAGATGGTGCCAGGTGCAGTATTGACTGTGTGGTGAATCCAAAACTGGCTGGAGTAACAGGTGTTTATTTTGACAACTTCAAGCGACCCACCACATCTAGCACAGCAAGGTATGATATGAGCTTGTAGACGACAAAACCTACAATAAAACATGTACGACTAGTAACGACTAAGATCAGTCTTTACATCTCCCAGTCCTAAAACTTTCGGACATCTTGAGGGCTTACTGTATTTCTCTTAAATTTTTAATAACAGTTTCACGATCCAGCAAGGAATCCAAAAGGTGCAGATGGAAGGCAAACAGTGTAGACCCTGATCTGTCCCAATACTTAGGATCATTTCGGTACCCACTAAGCACGTGATGTCGTTTCTCTTTTTTGGTAGCCTGGAAAGCTAAAGAAGGCACCTGGGATCAGCGAAGACTGCGCGCATGTACAAGCTGTTATGTGTCTTCTCTGGCGGTACAAGTCTTATGGAAGGTTTCTCTGTTTAATTTTTTTTCGTACAAAGCCTTAGAATAATAAATCAATTCATTTTGTGGAAGTGTTAAATTGAGGCCTAGATAATAAATAGAAAAGTCATCATATGAAATACACCACACTGTCACTTGGGTCGTGTTAGCTAAACAAATATGTTACTTTCAAACAAAATTGTATATAGTGTATAGAAAAATTCCATAAGTGATAATGTATATAATTTATAAATACCTGGGATCATCTTTAAACTATATTTCCAAAACAGCCTGCATAAGGAACAGTGATATAAAGAGGTTTATGTTTGTTTTGCTGTAATTACAGAGATGTCACCAAGCAAGAACTCCTGTGGGAATATAGTTTTGATGCAGTTGGAAAATACCTTACAGAGGAAGAAACAGCAGGGATGAAAGGGCTGTAACTGACACCCCTGCCATCACCTCTCATGGTCCCGAAATAGACATTTATGTGGGATATTTTTTTTCATATCTTGGCAGCAAACATAGATTGTTGGTCTCGTTCTAACGAGTATCCTCAATCTATGGTTTTGAACAAAAAAAACATCACGAAAACATGCTTCTATAATTTGACCCCCTGAACCCCACTTTTATATGGAAAAACTGGGGTTTACAGGAGGAAGCCTTATTTTTTCTTATTTCTGCTCCAAGATATAGATTATGGGTACTCGTTAGAACCGCCTCGATGAGGCGGTTCTAACGTGTACACACAATCTATTTGTTGACCAGAAATAAGAAAGATATCACAATTTTTCATCACAAAATTTTCGTGTTTTTTTTTGGCCGTAAAATTTACAATGTATTTGTATAGGCGTGTTTTCGTCATGTATAATGCATACCGTTTCTCTGTATGATGGTATTCATTTCAAGGATTTGTTTACATGATGTAATCATGGTGGACAAATTAATGGCCCGGAATAGATAGAAAAATGGACTTACGAAGGTTTACATTATTTTTCTCATTTTTGCTCATTATGTCATACTGTTAAGCCTGTGTTTGGCAAGCACCTTGCTTTTTAAGGCGCATTATGTATACAGGTAAATCTAAACTAATTAACATTTAAGAAAATTCTGAGAAGTGGCTTTTAAATACAGAGAATTTTTAATAGAGAATGCATGTCTGTTGCTGGAATGACAGTAATGTGATTGTTTTAAATTTTGAGTTGAATATGGAAATGTTACATACTCTCTGCCTACTGTTCTATTCTAATTCAACAGTTACTGACCTTATTCATATTAAATAGCACCTTCTTCCGTAGTGGGCGACTGGGGTGTTTTTTTTTGGGGGGGGGGCATTTCCTGTATTTTAAATACCGCTATGTATATCACTCCGTGTCAGTTTATGAAATCACTATACTGAACTTTCTTTGCAGTTTACATAATTTTGCTTGAAACAGTTACGAGCGTAGTAAAAAGAACATGCATTTAAAGTATTCATTTGATAGGATATTTGTTTGTTTGATTTGATGTTTAACGTCCCCGTCAACAGTACATAGGTCATTTTGGAGACATTGCTTCCAATTTCGTGGGACTTTTACCCGAAATGACATCTCAAGCCCCTTGCCAAATGAAACCAATAGGGTTTATAAGCATTGATGATAGATTCATATTAAAAGCCATGAAATTGTCATATTGTACATATATTTTATACAAGCCTACATGCATTTTGTAAATTTTGTATGGATCATAACACGATTATCATGTACTTTTGGTCTTAACGTTTATATCATTCTCTTGTATATTGATGTGTTTTGTATATTTTGTATAAAATAAATATGTTTGATCTACGTTGTAAACAATAAAACGATAAGCCAATGTGTGGACTTTTCAAATTCCATTAAAATCCATTGAGTTTCTCACATCTAAAACTACAGACAAACTTCAACGACTCGATCACCTTTGGGACCATGTTTTTTCGTGATGGGGGTAGTTCAAGTTATTGAGGGTTTATTATAGCGGAAGTTCAGGGGACAATGGGGCTGGATTATATGAATCTTACATGGGTGTGAGGGATGGATGGAAAAATCCGCCCCGAGGCTCACTGTTCGGCATCACGAGGGTTCTATCTATCTTCTTATACCGAGTCACACTTGGCCATTAGATCTACCCTAGTTGGCTTGCCGAGTGATGCCGGACAGTGATCCCGAGGAATGGATTTTTCTATCCACCCCTCACAGCCATGTTGGATTCCTTTTCTTGCATACCTTCCATTTCTGAGCTTGGCTTTTAGTATTTCAGTCACATCGGTTGCCTATGTCCGCCATATAGTGATGACACTAGAGTGGTGTTTAGTGACGTCACGTAACGTGCTGTGGCGTCAACCTTAACAACGGCACATATAAGGTCGTATTCAACCAGTGCATTTATCAAATACGCAGGATTATTCATTTTTGGGTAAAACACCAGGGTTAGAATAGAATTTCTATCCCAATCTAAAACTATGGATTTCCTTATCTGGTGCGCAAGAAAATATTTTCCCCTTCTATAAAACAAAGGCAGCCTACCCAAACAAAATTATTTTGTCTCATTTTGTCTTATTTGCCAAAACATATCATTTTTATAAGAATCACGATTTAAGGCTGATTTTTAACGAGCAGTTTCACATGCAGATGAGTTAACAGAACGCCAATTTACGTTTATGAGAAAAACAAATCGAAGGCGTTTAAAAAATTAAGATTGTTATAGAATCATGGACAGATTGGACCGATTGCCTAAATATCACATTGCCAATGTAGGTTTGTTAGCAACAAAGTCCGATCTGTGAACAATCTGATCTATGAATAATCTATTTTACTATAACAGATTGTTCAAATATCAGATCTATTTAAAACTATAGATCGTCTAAATATCACTGAAGTATCCGATCTGTAAACTTTGCTCCAGCATTTCAGTTATTTCATGCTATCGGGTCCTCATCATTGTTTCATCTCTATATTTATTTAATTTTTATGTTCTCAGAGGTGTTGCACTGATGAGTTCTTGCGGGCCGAACAAATTCTTCGTCTATACCAGAGTCACGAGAGAACTGTGGCCACGTATTTTAATCGATTTCAGTCCCCCAGTAAAAAAAAACCTTATTACTGCTGTTCAAAGGCGGTTCTTCTGTTGTGTTTTATTATTGTTATTGATTGATTGATTTGAGGTCATACGTCGCCGGCAACACTGTATAGGGTATTTTGAAAACGTTACTTCCAGTTATGTGGGAATTTTACCCGACATGGAGATGAAATGACATTTCAAGCCATGTCTCCTAATGAAACCAGTAGGGATTATAGACTCGCACCGCTTTGCCAGGGCAGGCTTAGATCCTCTTAGCGGTTTACCAGTACTCGTGTGCGGTCGGTTTCAGCTCTGCGTGGGAGCATCATGCAGCCAATCTATTTCTTCCAGTCCCGATGGGCGGGGGTCGTAATATTGCTATAGTTCGTCTCACGGATGTGTTGACAGTTCCTAAACACAGGGACACGGGTATATACTAGTATGCTTATATTTCATTCTAGACGAGCAGAGTCAATATGAACCGTGATCATGTGGTCCAAAACTAGCCATTTTAAACGTTTTCCTATTTCTGCTCCAAGCATAAACTCCTTTTCGATGGCTATAAGAAAACACATTATTTAGGCATCTTATCAAAAATTAGGAAAAAAATGTACACCATGGAATACCTCACTTTTGGCATTAAAAAGTTGGTCTGGCTCTTGTCGGGCCAATCGGAGTCTAACTGTTGGTCTTCTTTTGCTCCAGCATTTCAGTGGTTTCTTGCTTTCGAGTACTCCCCGCAGTTTCATCTCTATGATTGTTTGATTGTTGGAGGTGTTGCACTAATGAGTTAGGAGGCCTTTATGCGGACTGAATAAATTATTGTCTAAATCGCGACGGAAATAAGGGCGAGGATTGTGGCCACGTAAAATCGATTTAAACCCCCCCCCCCCCCCCCCCGAGTGGAATTCGTTTCACTGACCGTTCCTAGGCGGTTTTTCTGTCGCGGTTTTTCTTTGCTTGTTTTGATTTGTCTTTGAGTGTTTGTATCGCTTATATATATATATTTGTTTTGTTTTACATAGCCAATTGGACATTTTGTGGGAAAGTGGCTGTCCTTTTGGCTTTCTGCAATGGATATTTCGATTAGGGTCTAGTTGTTTCATGTTTGTGTTTCTTTCCCTTTGGTGTCTCTGATGGGAGGCATGGGTAACTGTATCGATTCCTGATCATTGCCTGCACTTCTATTTTAGAATGATATTTATTTCACTCGCTTGTTTGCGTAGTGTATTGTTTGATTGTTTTGGAGTTTAACGGCCCAGACAACACTATTTAAGGTCATTTTTGAGCCGGTCAGTTAACCTATCCACACTTTCCTCGGCAGGCTTATACGTAAGCAAGTACAGTGAACATTCTTTCGCCAGAAACTAACAACTGTCCTTCTTCAATCAGCGGACGAGAGAGAATGACCGTAGAAAAGATTTCATGATCAATCGTCACGAAAGAATGTTGCCGAGTGTAATACCGATTTCAATATCCATTAGACTTTCAGTCAAATAAAGCAGATCAAAAGGGTACATTCTGAGGTATCAAATTGCAGGGGAGAATGCACCAGAAATGGTACATCAAAGTCTATCAGTTACTTTGTACTGCAGACGTTCAGATGATGGACATGGACGTCCTGATAACTGAAAGTGCAATGTATCTGATTGGATGGCTGCACTCTTGCTGTGTCATAACTGGCCTAAATATTTTTTCTATACTTGTCAGTTTGTGATGTCATGATCTGAAATTTGGTGTTTAAAGGATGTAGCAATTGGTTGGGGTTAGACAGTTTGGCATATCCACTTCAAAGTCTAATGAATATTGAAATCGGTAGAATTATTCTTAGCCATGTTAGCCGGGGAAATTAATCTCTTTGGCTGGAACTACTTTTTGTACAAGATATCACCTTTGCAATGAAATCCTTGTATTCAAACGCGGGAAAGTAACAGTCACGTCGACGTTTTTCATGACGTCATCACAATGGCGTCTGGGAAGTATCAACAAGGGTTCAGAACGCGTGACGTTTGAGTCAGCAACAACAACGAGTCGGATGCAACATTGAAACAAAGAAAACATAAACATACTATCCAAGGGGACACGTGTCCCTGTGCACTCATCTAGTTTTTTATTCCAGTCATCTTCTGTAATACTGCTCTGATTGAACCGTTAACATGAGCTGTAAACATTCAATTGTACAGAAATTCAGAACCCAAATTCAAGATCCAAACTCTCCTAAAGGTCTACTCAAACATGGAAGTGCTTGTCACGAATATATCGTCGAGTTGGGACCCAAATCAGTGTGTATTCCTAAAGCGCGTGCTCTCGAGGCATTACAGATTCCGATGACGCCATGGATTTTTTTGCGCTGAGAAGGTAAACATAAGAAGTAGGTTATAACTGTCATTCCAACAAAATGTGTCAGAAACAAATAAAGTAAAGATGTGTTTAATTATAGCATGCTGCAGTCATCGTCAGAAACAAATAAAGTAAAGATGTGTTTAATTATAGCATGCTGCAGTCATGTTGTTTTTGCTTTTACTTTAAAAGATGATTCGCCGTCTTCTGCGTCCTCCGGGATATCCGGAAGGCCCTCGATGAATCAAAAAGAATCTTCCGGAATAAAAATACAGCAACATCGTTCTTTAAGCATTTTTTTATGAAAACGAAAGCAAGTATAGCTTTTACAAAAAGTTAGGTTTACGCTTAGCACATATTAAATGTGACTATATAGAGTTATAGCCCAGAAATGTGTTTTATACAATTAACTATTTTTGGCAATATTCTAATTGCCATTCTGCACCCGGGATCCTGCCAACTGAAGTATAATGTCTAAAAGTTGCAAATGCTGTAATTTTGTCAAAAAGTACTCTTTCATCTTTAAAAAGGCATATGTGCAACTTCAGTATGCATGCAACATCTTATCAAATAGAATGCTTGAAAACTGTTGGAGAAGTTAAGCAGGTAACTTTCCTATGTTTATAGCAAAATATTTACATTTCCAGTGTAAAGTCTTATGTAAACCTATAGAAAACAATTGCGTTCATACTTCCATGAACGCATCGAATCACATGATTTTCAATTACTTTAAATGACGTCATTTTAAACCATTATTCTCTACGGGCGTTGATGACGTCAACGCTGCTCCGCTCTTTGTAGAAAAACAGCGTGTATATGTATATTAGCTTTAAAAGTTTGCCCTACAAGCATTTTTTTCGCTCAGTGATGAGGGGCAAATAATGTAAATATAAAAAATAAACTTAATTTTTCTGCTTTTCATGAAAGTATGAACGACAGTGTGTCGCTAGCAAAGTTTACATTCATTTACTTTGCACGCGACCCACTGCGTTCATACTTCCATGAACTGCAGAACAATAAATTTCGTTTCTTTACTAACTGACGATCAACCCAAACATTTCGCTTACTGCGAGGCAAGTTTTTTTTTAGCTCACCAGAGCCGAATGATCCTGGGGAGCTTATAAGATAGGCTGTGGTCCGCTGTGGTCGAGAGTTTGTAGATATATATTTTGTACTAGCCTGTACAAATATAACAGCAAATATAGGCTTGTACTACAAATGTGATAGCAATTCTGTGCCAGAGCTTTGCCCGTGGGCCTCTTTTTGTGTAAAAGCTTATACTTGTTATGGTACGCTTTGTTTTTCTTCTTGTGAAAGCTTATACTTGTTGTTGCATTAAATATAAAAGTCAACCTACATTATGGGTAGCTAATGACTGCAGCTACGTGTTAAACCCAACGTCTACAATGTATTCGCCCATGGGCGTAGACAAATACATTTTGAGCGACTTCTGCTGGAACTAAGATAGCTACCTTAGTAGTAGCAACCTTTGTAACTTAAAATACAGCCAGACAGCTACGGTAGCTATCAAAGTGACGTAATCGGTCTACAATTCTGGGATAGAGTTGCTAAGATTTCTGAAGAGTATTCAAATGGCGGTAGTGGCTGAAACGCATGACCTGTACAAGTCACAGATGTGTGTTCAAAGTGTTTTGTATACATAAATACTGGGTTTTAGTCAATATTTCTTCTTTTTCAGGACAGGTCTCGTTCTTAGCCGGAAATGTCGATTACATGGTTACTATTTTACTGACAGAGAGCTGCAAAAGGCTTTTTGCCGATCACTATATGATTCTTTTATTTCAACGAAGGTCCTATGACCTATTTATAGTTATGCTGTCATGGCAGTACCATATGTGTTCCTCAGATAATACTAGAACGCGTATCATTGGTAACTTACCAAGTAGGCTACCTACTTTAGTTCGAGTCGAAGTAATGACGCATTGTACTTACATTTGCAAAACATTCCTGCGAAGTAATTTGGGCCGAAACAGTTTATACTGAATAACCCAATTATAAAAGCTGATTGTTTATCTTAAAATGGAGAAAATTGCAAATTTATATCTTTTTGATGATGCCCTTTGTGCATTTGAATTAAAATGTGTCGAGATTCTGCTCAACATTATCAAAATTTAATACATTTAGCGACTTTTCTGCTCATCTCCGCCCCTCCGGTAGCGATAGCGGGGGACATATTGTTTTCGCCCTGTCTGTTTGTTTGTTTGTTGGTTGGTTGGTTGTTGGTGTGTACGTGGACAACTTTAACGTTGATCATAACTTTAGAACTGTTTGAGATAGAGCATTTATATTTGGCATGTAGGTTCCTTGTGACAAGAGCTTTACATTCATGCAAAAAAATGACCTGTGACCTTTGACCTACTTAAAAGAAAAAGACAACATTGGTCATAACTTTTGAATCGCTTGGGACATAGCCTTCATATTTGGCATGTATGTTCCTTGTGACAAAAGCTTTACATTCATGCTAAAAAAATTGACCTGTGACCTTGACCTTTGACCTACTTAAAATAAAAAATAACATTTTTGTCATAACTTTTGAACCGTTTGAGATAAAGCCTTCATATTTTGCATGGGGGTTCCTTGTGACAAGAGCTTTACATTCACGCAAAAAATTGACCTGTGAACATGACCTTTGACCAACTTAAAAGAAAAAGATAACATTGGTCATAACTTTTGAACCGTTTGAGATAGATTCTTCATATTTGGCGTGTAGGTTCCTAGTGACAAGAGCTTTACATTTATGAAAAAAATGACCTGTGACGTTGACCTTTTACCTACTTAAAAGAAAAAACATTGTTCATAACTTTCAAACCGTTTGGAATAGAGCCTTCATATTTGTCATGTAGGTTCCTTGTGTCAAGAGCTTTACATCTTTGCAAAAAATTTGACCTGTGACCTTGACCTTTTAACTACTTAAAAGAAAAATATAACATTTCGGGCAAAATTTTCAAACCGTTTGGGCTAGAGCCTTTTTTTTGGCATGTAGGTTCCCTGTGATAAGAGCTTTACATTCACGCATTTTTTAGTCTGTGACCTTGACCTTTGACCTACTTACAAGAAAAAGTAAAATTGTTCATAACTATAGACATGTTTAAGATACAGCCTTCATATTTGGCGTGTAGTTTCCTTGTGGTAAGAGCTTCCCACTCAAAACATCTTGACCTGTGACCTTGACCTGTGACCAACTTTGAAAACAAAATGACCATGCCCGGTTAACCAGTACAGTACACATTCTTTCGCCAGAAACTGACAACTGCCCTTCTTGAATCAGCAGAAGGGAGAGAATGACCGTAGAAAAGATTCCATGATCAATCTCCACGAAAGAATGTTGCCGACCCCGGCAGGTTTTGAACCCGCGTCCTCCTGATCACCAGTCAGACCCGCATCTGACTGACATTCTTCGATATAAAATTTACCTGTCCTGCTTTACTAGCTCCCTTAGATTTCACTAGAGACGTCATCAGTAGCGTTCACGTTGCCACACCACATTTAAAATCAACCAATCAATTTTAACAGTTGAATATGAAGGTGAAGTCTTTCCGTAAACTTCAAATCAGTTCCAAGTAGGGGCCTTTGCTTTGGTTTCTTCGTTTTGTGTTGGTTGTTCTGATTCCTTCCCTAATCATTGGTTACATTGATGATTCTGATTTCTCCCCCCACCTTTTTAGTTGTTCATTTCTAGTTATGTTTGTCCTTCTAGATTAATGTTTGTCGTGTTGGTGAGTCTGATTTCCCACCCACCCCCCACCCCACCCCTCACCAACCCTTATGTATATTGCTCCTTTTTAGTTAGATTTGGATATTCCAAGTCACCACCTGTTTGTGAGAGATGCTGACTCCGTTTACCTGTTGTTCGGTTTGTTTACTGTCGTCACTCTATGTTTTGACTTCTTTCCCTGGTGATTTGGGATCTGACTGTATCAGTTCCTGATCGTTTCTGTGTTTAATTTTCACACAATTCCTAATAAATTTCCTGGTTCTCTTTTTTTTCAAAATCAGGTATCTAACTCATTCGGTAACACTGACCCCTGCCATGTCAGTTTAGCTCGCACGGACTACAAATACTAAATTTGTGTAACAATGTGTAAGGCGCTGATGTATAATATGTGAAAATGGTGCACTTGCCACGGGTCAGTAGCTGGGTTAGGCCAGTTAAATATTGAACGATCCTCGTATATTTGGTTCAAGTTTCTTTAAGAATCAAACATGCCGCTCAATATGAAAGAGATCTTCATGCATGTGCGCTCAATGAAGACTGATCAGTCTGTGTAAATGACCACCATATAAAGCACGGCGAAGACAATGATCAGACTTATCAGATGTTTTCGCTTTGCGGGTGGCCATCAACAGGAGTCAAAGACTTTTATTCTTCTTAGTTTGCTTACAGACTGATTTGAGGCTTCGCTAAACGCACACACCGGGATATCCCTTTTCGCTTGTCTAGACACAGAGAAATATAGTAAAATTCCGCTATTAAGACCACCTTAAATTAAGACCAATTCTGCTTTAAAAGGTTTATTTAGAAGGCTGCAGTTATTTTTTCTTTGTGTTTTCTATACACAGTGTCCTCTGGTAAGGGGCCACCTTTGGGACTGTTCAAAAGTGGTCTTAAAGACCACTTTTGAACAGTCCCAAAGGTGGTCTTTATATAGGAATTTTACTGTATATGATATGACAAGGACATAGTTCCACAAAGAAAGCGTCTTTGTTGTGTTTGTTTTTGAAGTTTGACGGCCCAGTCAACACTTTATGTTATCGAGCCGGTCAGTTTACCTATTTACACTTTTTCTGGGCAGGCTTACACGGAAGCGGTTAACCAGTACAGTGCACATTCTTTCACCAGCAACTGACAACTGCCCTTCTTGAATCAGTCGAAAGGGGGGAATGACTGTAGAAAAGATTTCATGATCAATCTCCGCAAAAGAATATTGCCAACCCAGAACCCCGGCGTCCTCCTGATCACCAGTTAGACGCGCATCCGACAGAGCTACAGAGGCCGGCCACAATGAACTTGTACAAACAACACCGAGCAAAACCTTGATAACACTTTTTTGTAAATATATGGTCCTTACAGGAACTCTTTTACCTTTTTACAACCCTTGCAATGACACTGTCGGGAAACAAACTCCGTGGTAGCTATCATTTGTGCTTACGTCACACGTTAGGAAGTTTGTTCGGGTATGATTTATGTTCGGAAAACAGGTATTTCCATTTCTTTCTTCAATACCTTCCATTGGAGAAATTTGACACGTAGCGCAGTAGGTGGCGCATAAATTCCCATTTCTTTGGCTACTTTCATTATCTGTGTGCTTACCATGGTTACCGAGAACACTGGGGACAAAACTCCGAAAAACTGACTGTTAGCGAACACGGAAAGTTCAAGAAAATCCTCTTTTTTTCACAGCCCACAGAAGAAAAGTTCTGAGAACAGGTTCGATTTGAAGCACCTTTGTCACTTACCTACTACACCCATCCCTTTGACAGCAGCAGAAAACCCCTCGTCGAAGTGTTGGAAGAGAAAAAAATAATAAAATGATAGCGTGCACGGACTTCGGCCACAAGCAAAGTGAGTTAGCTTCCACGTACAAGATCTTTCCTGAAGGGTTTTGCAGATTTACAAACACGCTTGATGTGCATATTTTCTCTCTTTTTAGCTACACGGAGCTACACCCATCTTCTTTCTTACGAATGTTTTCATTGCTCTTAAAGGAACTCATTTTTGATTTTTATTCGTTTTCTCAATGGGAAAAACTTGTTTATATAGATTCAAAATTAGAGTAAATTGTTTAACAAAAACTAGGTTTCATTTTTTCTCAAAACGAAGATTTGTATGGTGTCAGTCGCTTTCTAGTTCATTGAGCAAAGCGACTCGCAATTTGTTCAGTGTGGTTCAGCGATGTTCCATTTGATTCTACGAAGAGCGTTTGTTTGTATTGGAGATTGAGGGCCCATTCAACACTATTTTAGGTCATTTTCGAGCCGGTCAGTTTACTTCATCCACACTTTTCCTGGGCAGGCATATACGAAAGCGGTTAACCGGTGCAGTGCACATTTTTTCGCCAGTAACTGACAACTGCCCTTCTTGAACAGCGGAAGGGAGAGAATGACGGTAGAAAAGATTTCATAATCAATCTCCACGAAAGAATGTTGCCGACTACGAAGAGTGACTTCCGAAAAATGAGAAGAGGGTCAGTATTTAAATCTACAACAGGTCTACAATGAAACCGAGCGTTTTTCAATCTGTCGACGCATTTTCGTTTGGTTTCCTTGGAGTTGTACGTCCCAGTCAACGTTAAGGTATATCGAGCAAGACATTTTACGTAACCACATTTTATCTTCTCTGCAGCTGCAGTTGTGCCATGTGGCGGCCGTAAAAAGTCCAACCGTACATCATCCTAGTATAGATTATATTTTCTGGTTCTTTGGGATAATTGACTTCATTTAGAGACATTATTTATCTTTACTGCAGCTGCTGTTATGTCCTGTGTCGGCCGTACAAAGTCTCCCTGTACATCATAATAGAGCAGATTATATTTTCTCATTGAGTTCATTTAGCATAATATGGAAAATAGAGTTCTGCTTAAGCCGGTGCCATTGTTGCACATTTCAGTACTGGTCATGAATAAACTCAATAAAGAAGAAGTAAAACAAAGATCAGGAATCGATACAATTAACTTACTCCATCCATCAAAGACACTAAAGGGAAAGAAACACAAACATGAAGCGACCAGACCATAATGGAATCCTAAACAAAGGAGGGCCATAAGGACAGTTACTTTCCCACAAAATAAAACCTGTCTGCTATTTTCGTTTATTTGGTGTATTCTTTGCGTCCAAAGAATCTAACTATTCAGAATTTATTTATTCATAGGTAGTCAACCAGAACTGTGGAAATTATTTTGCGAGAGGCTAACACCTGCCTTTCTTGAATCCGCAGAAGAGAGAGAGAGAGTTACCGAAGAAAAGATCTCAATGTTGCCGAACAGGCGGGGATCGATCATCAGTCAGACACGTTTTCGATAATTTTCTGAAAAAGGGGTAGTCCTTTAAAACTGAAAACTATGGGTTGTGCAAGATTTTTCTGGGCCCGACTCGGTTATTTCGGCCGACCGGGCCTCATCAGTAATCCTCAATTGTTCCCTATTAAATCCCGCAGTCTAATAAATGATTACAAAGGACTAGTAAATATATTTATAAACCACTGAGACCATTACCTGATTTACCTGCATATGCGAGAACATAAAGGCCCGGTCAATATGCAAAATGTGTAAAGTAGTTTTATGGCCTTCCTTTGTTTAGGTTTCCATTATGGTCTTGTCTCTTAATGTTTGTATTTCTTTCCCTTTGGTGTCTTTTATGGGTGGAGTAAGTTAATTGTATCAATTCCTGATCTTTGTTTTACTTCTACTTCACTACAGCTGGTGTGTGGGAATGTGTGGCGGCGGCAAAACGTCTCCCCGCCCTACATCATAGTGTAGAATATATTTTCTTGTCCTTTGGGATCATTGATTCCATTGTTGAATTTTTAAAATATCTGAGGGTCACTGATGAGGCCTAATTGGCCGAAACTAGCTAGTCTGGCCCAGAAAACATATACACTCCATATTTGTCAGTTCTGTGGTGTATTCCTTGCTTCCAAAGGATGACCCTTTTATAGAACATATTTAACTTAATCGATTTAAGCCCCCAAGTGGAAATCTTCCACTGACCGTTCCAAGGCGGCTCTTCTGTGGCGATTTATTTATGTTGTTGTTTGTTACTTACTGTGTGTATCACTTTTGTCTTTTATTTTGGATGGCCATATGGCCATTTTGTGGGAAAGTAACTGTCCTTATGGCCTTCCTTTGTTTAGGTTTCCATTATGGTCTTGTCGCTTAATGTTTGTATTTCTTTCCCTTTGGTGTCTTTTATGGGTGGAGTAAGTTAATTGTATCAATTCCTGATCTTTGTTTTACTTCTACTTTGTATGTGCTCATATTAATATCAGAAAAAATAGCTGATCCACAGACACAAAAAAGCGATTTTGCAAAATTCATACATGTATGTTTACTTGTATGCTGGTCGGTTTCAACTCTGCGTGGAAGCACATTGCAGCCCATCTATTTCTTCAAGCCCCGATGGACGGGGCCGAGCCATTTTAGATATCGGAACGCAACGATTTAATCAATTTGGAATCTTCATGTCGCCCGAATGCTCGCACCAAATTTCACCTTCATCTAACATGGTTCTGGACATGTCGAAATTGTGAATTTTACAACAGACGGGCTTACGTGCAGACGATAGACGGAAAACGGACAGCAAACCACAGCATAATGTTACCGATGCTCCAGATGTGCAACAAACAGAAAATAAAAATAGCCTACATGCGTACAAGTATTAAATGTGAGCTTCCACGGACACGGATTGGAAAGGATAGCTTCCACGGATATGATTAAGAATGTAAGCTTCCACAGACGAGTACAAAAATGTTAGCTTCCACGGACATGGATTTCCATAAACAAAATTCATGTACTAATCATTGTTGCTGCTAGTAATATATAATCAGCATATATTTATTTGCCATTTTACCTGTAAAATTATTTATTGCAGCCATGGAACACCAGCCAGCAGTGTGTCGTTATTGTGGTAAAATTTTTCGGAGCCGTTCAGGTCTAAGTGACCATGAAAGGAGCCATATCATTCAGGCGCCATACAGATGATGTACCCACTATATTCATATACTAGTGACACACGATGGCCTTGTCAAACGTGTGGCATCGATATTCGCTCACGCCTTACAGTTTGGGAGGTCGTTTGATAAATTTCAAGATGGCCGCTTTGGGCATCTTAGATTTTGTTTGTTTGATTTGAGGTATGACGTCCCCGTCGTCACTGTAAAGGCCATTTTGCAGACGTTGCTTCCCGATCAACTGTTACCCGACATTGAGATGAAATGACATCTCAAGCCCTGCCACCCAATGAAACGAATAGGATTTATAAGCATGGACGGTCAGACTCGCACCGCTTTGCCTAGAAAGGCTTAGATCCTCTGAGCGGTTTACGTAGCTCTCACCTTTCTACTTGACAATATTTACATAAGATTTGGTACTAAGTTATTTAGAAAAGTTGTGGGTATTCCGATATGTAATAATTGCGCACCCATTGTGGCTGATCTGTTTTTGTTTTGTTATGAGAGAGACTTCATGATGTTCCTTTCTGCTGAAAACCAGTCTGAAATCATTGAAGCTTTTAGCTCCACTTCTCGATATTTGGATTATTTATTAAATACTAACAATACCTATTTCGATGGTTTGATTTGTCAAATTCTCTCCCCCCTCCCCTGAACTTCAGGTGAATAAAACGAATTCTTCTGATACCGAGGCCCCGATTTTGGATATACACCTGTCTTCTTTGGATGGGTTTGTTTCTTGCAAAGTTTATGATAAACGCGATGATTTTTGATTTTGAGATTGTAAATTTGCCTTTTTTGGATGGTGATGTTCCTCGTACGCCATCATATGGCGTTTATATTTCGCAATTAATTCGATTTTCCAGAGTGTGTAGTCATGTACATGATTTCAACACTCGTAATAAAGTAATAAATTGTTAACTGCTTAACTTCTTAATCAGGGTTATCGGTACCATAAACTACGCAAAGCCTTTTAAAAATTTTATAGACGTCATTCTGATTTAATTTCAAAATTCAATATTGGACTTCTCTTCTGCAAGAAGGTCTATCGGAACCCGAATTTTATGGTGACTTAGTATATAAATTCAGAAAAATATATAACCGCAATGACTTCAGCACCCAATTTCGTAAAATCATTCTTCGATATAAAAACATTGGGTACAACATAAGTGTTATACGACAGCATGCATGCATGGTAGTTAACCCAGTCACGGTTGACAACTTTGCTTCTCTTTTTAATTGCAAGCCGGTGGGTGAGGCCTCAGATTCTATGACGGTTCTAGCACAAAGGCTTACTGAGAATTAGAGAGATGTAATTCAATGTAATAGTTGTTGGTATCTGATGCTCTGTCTCTGGTCGGGTCCATCGGAGTCTAACTGTTGGTTTTCTTTTGCTCCAGCATTTCAGTGGTTTCTTGCTGTCGAGTCCTCACCGTTGTTTCGTCTCTGTGTTTTTTTTTATATTTTGTGTTCACGGAGATGTTGCACTGATAAGTTAGGATGCCTTCATGTGGACTGAACTATTTATTTGTTTCATTTGCGACGGAAGTAAGGGCGAGGATTGTGGCCACTTAAAATCGTTTTAAGCCCCCAGTGGAATTCGTTTCACTGACCGTTCTTCTGTCGTGGTTTATTTTTGTTATGGTTTGTCTTTGGGTGTTTGTGTCGCTCATATTATTTTGTTTTGGATAGCCGATTGGCCATTCTGTGGGAAAGTAACTATCCTTTTGGCTTTCCGCTATTGATGTTTCCATTAGTTTCTGTTGTTTCATGTTTGCGTTTCTTTCCATTTGGTGTCTCTGATTGGAGCTGTGGGTTGTATCGATTCCTGATCACTGCATTCACTTCTATTTTACCAGTACTTGTATTAGGAGATAGTATTCCTTTAATATACTAGAGAGGTTTAAACATAAGTTCCCTTTTTTATAAGTGCTTTATTATCTCTGTTCTCTCCACGGTAACTGACAACAATTGGAACAAGTTTTCCTTAACTAATTGTCCTGACTGTTTTCAGTTACCACGGAGAGCACAAATGCAGCGACAGAAATAAATGAAAGGAAGATCTATCGATACACAGAGGTGATAAAGACATACTATCACATTACATTGATTCATATTTTTCCTATTGGTGAACAGCGAATTCGAGGAGTTACTATCAAAAATAGTCTACCCATGCCTTTGCAGATTTGTTTTGCTGCAGAAAGACTGGGCCAAACTAGTTAGTCTGGCCCAGAAAACTTGAACACTTCATATTTTCCAGTTCTTTGGTGTATTCCTTGCTCACAAAGGATAGTCCTTTTATAGAACATATTTGTTACAGCATCTGCATGGGGGGCTGATTGGTATGGCTTCTTTCATGGTCACTTAGACCTGAACGGCTCCGAAAAATATTTCCACAATTATGACACACTGCTGGCTGGTATTCCATGTCTGCAATTAATAATATTACAGGTAGAATGGCAAATAAATATATGCTGATTATATATTGCTAGCAGCAATAATGATTAATACGTGTATTTTGTTTATGGAAACCCATGTACATGGAAGCTAACAATTTTGCACTCGTCCGTGGACGCTAACATTCTTAATCATATCCGTGGAAGCTATCATTTTCAATCCATGTCCGCGGAAGCTAACTTTTAAGACTCGTGTGCATGAAGGCTATTTTTATTAACTGTATGCTGTACATCTGGAGCATCGGTAACATTAGCCGGCCTCAGTGGCTCAGTCGGATGCGCGTCTGACTGGTGATCAGGAGGACGCAGGTTCGACTCCCGCCGGGGTCGGCAACATTCTTTCGTAGAGATTGATCATGAAATCTTTTCCACGGCCATTCTCTCCCTTCCGCTGATTCAAGAAGGGCAGTTGTCAGTTTCTGGCGAAAGAATGTGCACTGCACTGGTTAACCGCTTACGTATAAGCCTGCCCAGGAAAGTGTTGATAGGTAAACTGACCGGCTCAAAAAAGACCTAAATAGTGTTGACTGGGCCGTAAAGCTCCAATACAAACAGACAAAATCGGTAACATTATGCCGTAGAGGGAGTTCGATCATCTACCAGACCATGGTAGCAGAAGTCAAAGTGTGCGCGTTCTTCCCATCATTTCCATGTTCTTTCATCGGTGTGATCGAACGACGTCTGGTAGATGTTTGGTTGACTGGTACACAGACCATCTATTTCTTAAATAGAAGTCTGTGTAGCAGTCTAGACACGGGTGCACACTAATGTCCGGGAATCGCGAGGAAAATGTGGGTTAGTGATGCGTTATCCCTAATATCTCCACTTCGGGTGGTTAGAAATTAATAAAATTAGTATCAAATAAAGTTTAACGCTCCATTCTAAAAGATTAAAAAAATAACAATTTAGAGGTCAATATTTTAAGTTAATTTGTCCGGGAATAATTCCGGGAATAATTCCCGGACAAATTAACTTCAGAAATGGACCCTTAAAATGTTACAAATGAAAAATAATTTTAATAATATTTTAGAATGGAGCTTAAAATTTTATTTGATACTAATTTTATTAATTTCTGACCACCCGAAGAGGAGATATTATGGATAACGCACCACTACCCCCATTTTCCGGACAAAATACCAACCATTTCCTGGACGATTCGCGGACATTAGTGTTCGCCCTTTCGCCGCCATCTTTGTTACGTATGGTGTGACGTATCTACCAGAGAAACCCACGCTTTAGTCTGGTTCGACCAGAGTGACTTCACGACTTTCCCGCCATGCTACCAGACCGCTACCAGACTGAGTTTGATCAAACCTTGGTTAACCACTGGTTAACCATGGTTAACCATAGTACCTGATCGTAGTTTGCTGCCCGCATGCTGATGCAGGTGAAATTTGGTGAGGGCATTCGGGCGACATGTAGATTCCAAATTGTTTAAATCGTTGCGTTCCGATATCTAAGATGGCTCGGCCCCGTCCATCGGGGCTTGAAGAAATAGATGGGCTGCGTTATTCTTCCACGCAGAGTTGAAACCGATCCGCATAAAAGTAAACATACATGCATGAATTTTGTAAAAATCGCTTTTTTTTGTGGGGATCAGCTCTTTTCTTCCTGATATGAATATGAGCACATACAGACTACTTCACAAATTTTGCACATAGACCGGGCCTTTATGTTCTCGCATATGCAGGTAAATCAGGTAATGGTCTCAGTGGGTTATATATATTTACTAGTCCTTTGGAATCATTTATTGAACTCCGGGATTTAATAGGGAACAACTGAGGGTCACTGATGAGGTCTTGATGGCCGAAACAAGCTAGTCGGGCCCAGATAAATCTTGCACACCCCATAGTTTTCAGTTCCAAAGGACTACCCCTTTTTCAGAAAATTATCGAAACGTGTCTGACTGATGATCGATCCCCGCCTGTTCGGCAACATTTAAATCTTTTCTTCGGTAATTCTCTCTCTCTCTCTTCTGCGGATTCAAGAAAGGCAGGTGTTAGCCTCTCGCAAAATAATTTCCACAGTTCTGGTTGACTACCTATGAATAAATAAATTCTGAATAGTTAGATTCTTTGGACGCAAAGAATACACCAAATAAACGAAAATAGCAGACAGGTTTTATTTTGTGGGAAAGTAACTGTCCTTATAGCCTTCCTTTGTTTAGGATTCCATTATGGTCTGGTCGCTTCATGTTTGTGTTTCTTTCCCTTTAGTGTCTTTGATGGATGGAGTAAGTTAATTGTATCGATTCCTGATCTTTGTTTTACTTCTACTTCATTGAGTTTATTCATGATCAGTACTGAAATGTGCAACAATGGCACCGGCTTAAGCAGAACTCTATTTTCCATATTATTCTAAATGAACTCAATGAGAAAATATAATCTGCACTATTGTGATGTACGGGGAGACTTTGTACGGCCGACACAGGACGTAACAGCAGCTGCAGTAAAGATAAATAATGTCTCTAAATGAAGTCAATTATCCCAAAGAACCAGAAAATATAATCTGCACTAGGATGATGTACGGTTGGACTTTTTACGGTCGCCACATGGCACAACTGCAGTTGCAGAGAAGATAAAATGTGGTTACGTAAACTGTCTTGCTCGATATAACTTAATGTTGACTGGGACGTACAACTCCAAGGAAACCAAACGAAAATGCTTCGACAGATTGAAGACCTGTTGTAGATTTAAATACTGATCCTCTTCTCATTTTTCGGAAGTCACTCTTCGTAGTCGGCAACATTCTTTCGTGGAGATTGATTATGAAATCTTTTCTACCGTAATTCTCTCCCTTCCGCTTTCGTATATGCCTGCCCAGGAAAAGTGTGGATGAAGTAAACTGACAGGCTCGAAAATGACCTAAAATAGTGTTGAATGGGCCCTCAATCTCCTATACAAACAAACGCTCTTCGTAGAATCAAATGGAACATCGCTGAACTACACTGAACAAATTGCGAGTCGCTTTGCTCATTGAACTAGAAAGCGACTGACACCATACAAATCTTCGTTTTGAGAAAAAAATGAAACCTAGTTTTTGTTAAACAATTTACTCTAATTTTGAATCTATATATAAAGTTTATCCCATTGAGAAAGCGAACTCCGTGTAGCTAAAAAGAGAGAAAATATGCACATCAAGCGTGTTTGTAAATCTGCAAAACCTTTCAGGAAAGATCTTGTACGTGGAAGCTATCTCACCTTGCTTGTGGCCCAAGTCCGTGCACGCTATCATTTTATTCCTTTTTTCTCTTCCAACACTTCGACGAGGGGTTTTCTGTTGCTGTCAAAGGGATGGGTGTAGGTAAGTGACAAAGGTGCTTCAAAGTGAACCTGTTCTCAGAACTTTTCTTCTGCGGGCTATGAAAAAAGAGGATTTTCGCTAACAGTCAGTTTTTCGGAGTTTTGTCCCAAGTGTTCTCGGTAACCATGGTAAGCACACAGATAATGAAAGTAGCCAAAGAAATGGGAATTTATGCGCCACCTACTGCGCTACGTGTCAAATTTCTCCAATGGAAGGTATTGCAGAAAGAAATGGAAATACCTGTTTTCCGAACATAAATCGTACCCGAACAAACTTCCTAACATTTGACGCAAGCACAAATGATAGCTACCACGGAGTTTGTTTCCCGACAGTGAATGAACGAGACGGGGCACTCCATTTCCTACAATTTAAATGTGCGCCAGCGAAGAATCAGATCAGCCTATGCATCCATATAATCTGACCAGAGACTTCTCTTACTGCATGAAAAAGCATTGGGCCCTTAGGGGCAGAGCGAATTGTAATTTGAGAGTAGCTTGCCCTTTAGTTTCCCATACACTACGAAAACACGCCTATACAAATACATTGCCACCTTTATCGCCGGAAAATGTGAATCTTAGGATGAAAAATTCTGATATTTTTCTTATTTCTGCTCAAAATATAGATTGTGGGTACTCGTTAGAATCTATATTTTAGAGCAGAAATAAGAAAAATAAGGTTTACCCCTGCAAACCCCAGTTTTACTATATAAAAGTGGGGTTCGAGGGGGTCAAAATTATATAGCCGTGTTTTCGTGATGTAGACTTATAATGGGGGTAAATGTTACCTGATGATGTCGAATCGAAAGTGACTTCATTTTTGATAGAATCTTCAAACTTGCAGAAAATGAGGGCAGGCAAAATCTTGGACAAGGTTAAATTTGTCCAGATTTGACCACATGTACATGAGTTGCCTGCCCTTGCTGGCCTCATAGACATAGAAAAATGTTGTTTAGATGATAGCGATTTTTCTTTCGATGGAGTCAACCAACTTGAATGTAATGAACTATTGAAGACAGCCCTTAACTCTTGGGTGTGTTTGATTTTTGGGCAGATCAGACTATTAACATGTTAGTTGCCCTGTATAGGGAGTGTCTCATAAACAAATAATGGGGAAAAGGTTGTTGGGCAATAGCCACTTTATTTTTGATTGGATTCCCAACAAACAACAAACTTGTAGCAAATAAGGACAACCATAAAAATTCAAATTTGGGATAGATCGGATTGTTCATGTGAGAGTTACTTACCCTTCAGATTTTTATGGAGAAAGTGCTGTCGGATCAACAATGTGTATTTTTGATAGAATCTTCATCAAACTTACAGTTAATGAGGACATGCATAAGATCAATTTTGGCCCCGTTTTGACGGTTTGCATGAGAGTTGCCCGCCCTTGCAGGCCTCATAGACTAAGGAAAATGTTGTCTGGGTGACAGTTATTTTATTTTTGATGAAATCTTCATTTGACTTGCAGGTAATGAGGACAGCCTTGAAATCTTGGACAAGTTCGCTTTTGGGGCAGATGAGATACATATCATGGGGAAAATAGCAGGCAATAGCCATTTTATTTTTTTATTTGATCCTCATCTTACTTCTTGGTAATGAGGGCAGCCATAAAATCGCATTTGAGGCAGATTGGATTATTCACTTGAGAGTTACTTGCCTTTAAGTATTACATACATTATGAAAACACACCTATTCAAATATATTGATAAAATTTTACCACCAAAAATGAAAATTTTCTGACAAAAATCATATTTTTCTTATTTCTGCTCAAAACAGAGATTGTGGGTACTCGTTAGAACCACCTCGGCGAGGCGGTTCTAACCAGTACCCACAATCTATGTTTTTGAGCAGAAATAAGAAAAATAATGTATACCCCTGTAAACCTGAGTTTTACTATATAAAAGTGGGGTTTAAGGGGGTCAAATTTATATAGGCGTGTTTTTGTGATGGACATAAAGGCAATATAAGTATCACATAGACATATATTGGGGTAAACATTGTCCAGTCGAGAGGATTGATCTATGAAAGTATCTTCATCAAGCTTGCAGGCAGTGAAGATGTGCAGGCTATAAATCTTTGATAAGTTCAATTTTTGCCTGTTTTCAACTAAAGGCATAAGAGTTATCCACCCTTGCAGGTTTCATAGACTTAGGACAATGTATGGATGACAGTAATTTCATTTTTGATGAAATCTTTGTTGGACTTGCAAGTAATGAGCACAGCCATAAAATAGAAGTATTTTTTGTGGGGCTGTTAGGCTATTCACATGCCTTTAGTCTCCCATAGACATATTTTGGGGGAAATGCTGTCTGTGCAATAGGAACTTTATATTTGATCAGATCCTCATGAAACTTGTAGGTAATAAACAGCCATAAAAGCATGGGCAGGTGGGGCTGTTAGGCTATTCACATGCCTTTAGTCTCCCATAGACATAATTTGGGGGAAATGCTGTCTGTGCAATAGGAACTTTATATTTGATCAGATCCTCATGAAACTTGTAGGTAATGAACAGCCATAAAATCATGGGCAATTCAGAATTTGGGGCAGATCAGGCCATTCACGTGACAGTTACTTGCCCTTTAGTCTCCCATAGACTTATAATAGGGAGAATTTTGTCTGATAGACAGTAACTTCATTTGAGCCCGCGCATGACAAAACCTACAATAAGACTGGTGCCACCAGCAGAGCCTCAAATCAACCTGCACACCCATCCACTATGAAAATACCTTTTGCTTATGTCTCTTTGCATAGATATAAGCCTATAGTAGATACATGCTATCAGCGAAGACTCTGATCAGACTGCACGAATGTGCAGGCTGATATGAGTCTTTGCCAGTCGCTCAAGCCTTCTTGTAGATTTTGTCATGCACTGGCTCGTTTTTGATAGACACTTCATCAAACTTGCAGTTGACGAGGACTGCATCTCCTCCCAAACTGTAAGTCAGAAGGAGGCATCTGGGTGACATGGAGGTTCAGAATTGCTAAAACTGTTTTGTTCCAATATCCAAGATGGCTGCCATGGTGGTCATCTTGAAAACCTTCAAGTAACATCCGCTACCAAACGATAGTCAGATTAAGCTGAAACATGATGTGAGTCAATAGGGCAACATGGAAATTGAGAATTGCTAAAATCCAAGATGACTGCCATTGTGCCAATCTTGAAATTCTTCAAAGGACA
Source organism: Lucinisca nassula (assembly GCA_963580285.1). Lineage (NCBI taxonomy): Eukaryota > Metazoa > Mollusca > Bivalvia > Lucinida > Lucinidae > Lucinisca > Lucinisca nassula. The sequence goes on from OY757013.1 coordinate 98,346,683, forward strand.
TCTACAAAAGGATGTCTGATTGAGCTGAAACTTGATTGTAGGCATCAGGGTGACATGAAGATTCAGAGTGGCTACAATTGTTCCTTTCTAGTATCCACGAACCGAAGACAGGGCGAAACTCCTTCTTACAGTATTTTGTACACTTAATCCTTAACTCTGCATCAATGTCATTTCATCCTGAATCTTTAGTGGGGCTGTGCTGTCTAGAAACTTAAGTGATGGTATCATGGGAACATACAGATTCGAGGTTGTTAAAGGTAATCTCATCTAATACTAATAGCCAAATTGGCCACTGTGCACTATGTGACCTATCATGATCAGCCTACTCTAGGTGAGCAATTTCTGGCACATTTGGGCCTCTAGTTATTATTGTCATGAATCAAAATAATTAAATTGTACCTAATAGTTTAATCCATTTTGTACCGGAAACCCCAATACAGGTACCCTGGCAAACACTGTAGGTCCAGATCAGATGCCACACAACGTGGCCTCTGATCACTGTTTGCAAAAAGTTCAGCCATTTTCCAAATAAAATTTGAAAACACAACCTGACACCCCAAAATTTCTAAATGGACTCCTACTTTATATTAGGAGGAAGATTCCATTTGGTACAAAAAGGGTTATGAAGCAAAGGCATGATACATTACAAGTAGAAAGCCACTGGGGCTGATGTAAACGTTCACAGCGACAAAATGTATGCCCAGTGTTTCTCTAGCCTCTAGTGTATCGACAAGGTTTTTCTATGATTTGAGCTACTGACCTACTTTGTGACCCGACATGACCCATATTCGAACTTGAACCAGATATTGTCAAGACGATCATTCTGAGCAAGTTTGATGACGATCGGACTAAAACTGTGGCCTCTAGAGTGTTCACAAGGTTTTTCTATGATTTGACCTACTGACCTATTTTTTGACCCGACATAATCCATATTCAAACTTGATCGAGATATTGTAAAGATGATCATTCTGAGCAAGTTTGATGACGATCTGACCAAAAATGTGGCCTCTAGAGTGTTCACAAGGTTTTTCTTTGATTTGACCTACTGACCTACTTTTTGACCTGCCATGCCCCATATTCGAACTTGACCGAGATATTGTCATGATGACCATCTGACCAAGACTGATGATGATTGGCCCAAAACTGTGATATCTAGTGTGTTCACAAGAAAAATTTTACGGACGCACGCTCGGATGCATGACGGACAAAAAGTGATCCCAAAAGCTCACCTCGTCACTACGTGACAGGTGAGCTACTAAAATAGGTCAAATGTCAAGGTAAAGGTCACTGATCATTTTATGTATGAATAGGAAGCCCTTGTCGCAAGGAACCTACATGCAAAATATGAAGGCTGTATCTCAAATGCTTCAAAAATTATGACAAAGTAGGTCAAAGGTCAAGGTCATGGGTCAAAAGTTTTGAATGGTTGAGAAAACCTTGTCACAAGGAACATACATGCCAAATATGAAGACTCTATCTCATATTGTTCAAAAGTAATGATAAAGTAGGTCACAGGTCAAATCTTTATATGAGTGGGAAGCCCTTGTCACAAGGAACCTACTTGCTAAATATGATGGCTCTATCTCAAACGGTTTAAAAGTTATGACAAAATAACCAACTGATCGACTTTTTGATTTGACATGACCCATATTCGAACTTAATTGCGATATTGTCCAGATGATCATTCTTAGCAAGTTTTATGATGATTTGACTAAAACTGTGGCCACTGAGAGTATTCAAAACGTTTTCCTATGATTTGACCTGCTGGCCTACTTTTTGATCGACATGACCCATATTCAAACTTGACCCAGATATTGCCAAAACGATTATTCTGAGCAAGTTTGATGCTGATCGGACCAAAACTGGGGCCTCTAGTGTGTTCACAAGGTTTTTCTATGATTTGATCTACTGACCTACTTTTTAACCCGACATACTGACCTACTTATTGACCAGACATGACCCCGATTCAAAATTTACCGAGATATTGTCAAATGATCATTTTGAGAAAGTTTGATGATGATCGGACCAAAACTGTGGCATCTAGTGTGTTCAGAGGGTTTTTCTATTTGACCTACTGACCTACTTTTTGACCCGACATGACCCATATTCGAACTTGACTGAGATATTGTCAAGATGATCATTCTGGGCAAGTTTGATGATGATCGGACCAAAACTGTTGCCTCTAGTGTGTTCACAAGGTTTTTATATGATTTGATCTACTGCCCTACCTTTTAACCCGACATGACCCGTATTCAAACTTGACTGATATATTGTCAAGATGATCATTCTGGGCAAGTTTGATGATGATCGGACCAAAACTTTGGCCTCTAGAGTGTTCACAAGGTTTTTCTTTGAATTGACCTACTGACCTACTTTTTGACCTTCCATAACCCCTATTCGAACTTGATAGAGATATCGTCACGATGATCATTCTGACCAAGTTTCATGATGATTGGCCCAAAACTGTGACCTCTAGTGTGTTCACAAGAAAAGTTTACGGACGCACGCACGCACGGAGGACGACGGACAAAAAGTAATCCCAAAAGCTCACCTCGTCACTACGTGACAGGTGAGCTAATTAGGTTTACCCCTGCGAACCCCAGTTTTACTATATTAAAGTGGAGTTCAAGGGGGTCAAAATTACAGTAGGAGAGTTGCTAAGGCCGTCGTCAAGATTTTAATTTTTTGTAAGCTTCCGCGAAAGGGATTATTTTTATAGCAAAAAATAATTATGAAATCGGAAGCTACTTCCGGTCATTTTAACATTAGCATACAGTCGTCAGAAATGATACAATTAGCATTGACAAATGAAAACATCAACACTTCCAAAACCGTTTCATTACTTCAGTTATGGTTGCCACTGAAATGGAACGTTTTCGAAGCTTCGTTTATTAAGTAACCCATATTTTTAAACAAACTTCTGGTCAAAGGGTACCGGTCAGTTATTTTGGAATAAAAAAAATGGTCAGAAAAAATTTTGGTTCAAATTTTGCTAATTCTGTCTTTCAGCTGAGTATCGACACTAAAGCAAACACAGTATTGGAAATGTTGACGTCAGAAGTTGGGTCAATATTTGACCTAGTCGCAACGCTTGCACACACAGATTTTTAAAATACATGGCTGCGAAGAAAAGTTATTCAAAATTTAAACGCTGAAAGAAGGCGTGTTTTGTCAAAATACGTTATGAACCTTGGTTGTTTGACCACAACTAAACTAACTGCCTCTGGATTGCTTTATTTTTGTTGGTAAGTTAAGCAGTTTCACACTTTGATACGGCAAATGAGGTAATGGTCAAATATGACCGACGCAGTATAAGATGGATAGATAGACAGAAGCCGTTTGTGAACACGTAGATCAGAATCAGAATATTTACTGGTGTCACATCCTTAGACAATCCTTCACCAGATCCTAGAAGCCTCCGTGGTGCAGTGGTTACGCTACTCGCCTTGTAAACCAGGGATCGCAGGATCGATCCCGGGCTTCTCCAGACTTTCGGATGAGTCTTTAAACCGAGGTCCCGTCTCCGTATGACCTTAGCTGTTGGTGGGACGTAAAACTAAATCTCACTCACTCACTCCTTCACCAGATCCATGTTAATCCTATGCAAAACGCATCACTGGTACGACCTCTCTCTCTCTCTGTCTCTCTCTGTCTGTCTCTCTCTCTCTCTCAAAATCTATCTGATGGCATTGTATCTGTCGGTATTCCATTACTGCAGCCTGTGAGTGGTGACTGCTATATGTTCGAGCCTTCAGAAAATGACACCGAATTCCATCATAGCTTGGAGAAAATTTGGATTGGGCTGCATGAGCTTCTGCGCCGAGCTGAAACCGACCGAACTTTAGTGTAAAACCCCTTCGGGGGGTGGGGGGGAGGGGGTCAAATGACTCTTAAACGACGATGCAGCATCATGCTGTTGCATCGACGTTGATACGACGTTGCGTAAATGTTGTGTGCCTGCTGGATAAGCGGGTACCTCGGGTGGTAGGCTTGAGATGTCATTTCATCTCAATGTTGGGTAAATAATGTATACCCCTGTTTGTTTGTTTGATTGATTAATTGATTTGAGGTTAACGTCCCCGTCAACACTATTTAGGTCATTTTGGAGACATGGCTTCAATTTTTTATAACCCTCCGGGGTGTAGTGGTTACGCTTCTCACCTTGTAAACCAGGGATCGCAGGATCGATCCCGGGCTTCTCCAGACTTTCGGATGAGTCTTTAAACCGAGGTACCGTCTGCGTATCCGCCCCCGCCCATCGGGGCTTGAAGAAATAGATGGGCTGCATGATGCTTCCACGCAGAGCTGAAACCGTCTGCACACTAGTACTGGTAAACCGCTAAGAGGCGGACCGTCCATGCTTATTAACCGTATTGGTTTGTTTGGGCGACAGGGCTTGAGATGTCATTTCATCTCAATGTCGGGTAAAAGTCCCAAAAAATTGGAAGCAACGTCTCAAAAATGACCTATACTGTGTTGACGGGGACGTTAAACCTCAAATCAAACAAACAAACCGTCTCCGTATGACCTTAGCTGTTGATGGGACGGAAAACTCAAACACTCACTCACTGCTTCCAATTTTGTGGGACTTTTTCCGGACATTGAGATGAAATGACATCTCAATCCCTGCCGCCAAATGAAACCAATAGTGTTTATAAATATGCATGAGGTTAACGTCCTGAGCGAGGATTTAGACTGTTTCGTCCTATATTTGTTTAACGTCCCCGTCAACACTGCATGTGTAGGTCATCAGGACTCGCACCACTTTGCTTGGGCAGGCTGAGACCTTCTAAGCATTTTAACAGAACTCGTGTGCGGTCGATTTCAGCGCTGCGTGGAAGCATTGTGCAGCCCAATCTATTTTTGAAAGCCCCGGTGGGCGGTGGCAAAGTATACCCCTGTAAACCCCAGTTTTACTACACTTAAAAGTGACGTTTAAAGGGTGTCAAAATTATATGGGTCTGTTTTTGTGATAGTACTCACCCATCGGGTTTTTGGTCAATGTAAATCATTAATAGAATGATAATCGATATGGATGAGATAACTTATTTTGCGGCATATTATCTGGATCTACACTGTTTGCATTCGTATGTGTGAACAGTAGACTCTGTAGAAACCTTAGATTTATAACAGCTCAGTAAAGGCCCGACCCCCGCCCATTGGGGCTTGAAGAAATAGAGGGGATGCTCGATGCTTCCACGCAGAGCTGAAACCGACCGCACACGAGTATTGGTAAACCGCTAAGAGTATCTAAGCTTGCCCATTTCATCCAAATGCCGGGTAAAAGTCCCACATAATTGGAAGCAACGTCTCTAAAACGACCTACACATGCAGTGTTGATGGGGACGTTAAACAAATACAGGACAACGTCGGGCCGACAGCGATGCGACGTCTTAACGCTTGCCCATTGCATCTCATTGTCGGGTAAAAGTCTCACAAAATTGGAAGCAACGTCTCTAAAATGACCTGTAGACACATGCAGTGTTGACGGGGACGTTAAACAAATACAGGACGAAACAGTCTAAATCCTCGCTCAGGACTTTTTTTTCTCAGCCAATACTCAGACGGTGGTTTTATTATGACATTCACTATCCACAAAATGTGAATTTCAAGGTGAGGCGGCTGTCGTCTTACAAAGATTACCTGCCTGAAAATGATAAACCGCCTACGATCATACACTTGTTTTGACACTGAGCATGAAAGATGGGGGGGTGTACTCCATTGCACTACAGAGCCCGATAAATTAATTACCCCATCACGAACACAAAAAAACTAATAGGGATGTGAAAAAAAAAAAAAAAAAACTTGCTGCTGCGAATGAAAATAAATTATCCACTTTCGATCGGTTTTCTAGGAGCATCCTCCACTGCGCGACTTTTGTGGTTCTACTTTGAGACCCAGGTATCTTTTTCTTGCGGATAGTGCCCGGCTAGCACAAACAGTGGGCCAACGTCGGACCGACAGCGATACGACGTAAGTTAGCCCAGCGTTAGTTCGCCCGGCACGATTTGCTGGCTCGGTTGAGCGGATGGTGCAAAACCGATCGCTTGGATTTTTTTTTTTATCTTTTTATTTCATTTTATTTACGTCAGAGTGCAGTCAAACGACTCTCTCTCTCTCTCTCTCTCTCTCTCTCTCTCTCTCTCTCTCTCTCTCCCCCCCCCCCTTACACACAAAACAGCAGGCCGACGTCGGGCCGACAGTGATGTCCCGGCATGCTATGCTACAGCGGGTCAATGTTGGGCGTATAGTGATGTCCCGACATGATTTGTTGGCTGGCTCTCTCTCTCTCTCTCTCTGCCCCCACCCATCAGGGCTTGAAGAAATAAATGGGCTGCATGGTGCTTCCACGCAGAGCTGAAACCGACCCGCACACGATTACTGATAAACCGCTTAGAGGATCTAAGCCTGTCTAGGAAAAGCGGAGCGAGTCCATGCTTATAAACCCTATTGGTTTCATTGGGCGGCAGGGCTTGAGATGACATTTCATCTCAATGCCGGATAAAAGTCCCACAAAATTGGAAGCAACGTCCCCAAAATGACCTTTACAGTGTTGACGGGGACGTTAAACCTCACTCAAATCAAACTCTCTCTCTCTCTCTCTCTCATGATTGAGCAGTAGTGACAACTAAAATAAAGCATCGTTGAGCAAACGTGATGGAAATTTAAGGTTATTTGTGTTTCGAGGTGGATGGGACTAGTTGAAACTTAGGCTGCGCGTGAACTGGCAGTTAACAGAGTAAGGTGCTCATTCTGTCTACATGTTTTAAGTCTACATTGTTATTTGATCTTGATTATTAGATGGGCAAATAAGGTAGTATTGGTTTTTCGTATATGTCACATGTTTTTGTTGTTGTTGTTGGCAATGTACCTATTATCGTGATTTTGGCATGGAAGATGCGTATATTGGCAGACTCTTCGAGGCTATTTTTGACACAAATGGAAAAATAAATTAAACATCGGGAGTTCGGATTTACTGGGAAAACCTGATGAACTGCAGGCGGGGTAAACAAATCAGTAGCTGGAGAAATACTACAGGGTTAGTCTTTTCGTCTCGTTATTTTCCTGTGTTTACAGCCATGTTGGATGGCATTTGTTCCTTTTCAACGACCACAAGTAGTTCAGTTTTTTTGGAATAAATAGATTTTCCTGAAATTTAACTCAGTTGCAGATTATTCAATTTCCGATTTAATGATTATGGTGAAAAATTTCCAGTTTATCGCTAAATATATTAATTTTTGTCTTTTCTGAACCCACTGAAACGACCCAGATTTTTCTCAAGTTTACCGCATTTTTATACACACTTCTTGCTGAGAATGGTGTTTGTTTTGTATTTCATCGGAAAGAAATGTACACAAAGTTTCATGTCTGTCTGTTTTTTTAAAGGTGAATTTTATCAAACAGGTTGTGTCAAGAGCATGAAATTCTGACTCGACAGGCATTTTCATCTTTGAACTAGAGCTGTCAGTGAAACTGACTAGGGCCCCGGCAGCGCTATCAGAGGAGTAGGAAAAAATTTGTGGACGGACAGACAGACGGACGGACAGAGTGATTACTATAGGGCACCCACACTTTCAGAGCGGGGCCCTAATTATAGTCCCATCGAATTTTTGCACGAGAAAAATGTTTTTAAATCTACCTACGCCGGCCTCTGAGATTCGCTACTGTTATAGGTGTGTTTTCGTGATGGAAAAAGAAGAACAACACAGACAAGTGAACAGTTTATATTATAATTATAAACTCATTCTATTATAATAAAAGTATCTTCTACGTATAAAACAGAGCAGATAACATAGCATTCATAAACAAGAAAGAATAAACTTTATAATAATCTAACTACATGTATAACATGTACATTCTGTCAATCATCCGTGAAGCAACTTTCAAAACTTCCTGTTTACTTTCCTGTACAGTTCACTCTAGCCCATAGGGGCTTGAAGAAATATATGGGCTGCATGATGCTTCCACGCAGAGCTGAATCCGGCCCGCACACTAGTACTGGTAAACCGCTTAGAGGATCTAAGCCTGTCCAGGAACCGTGGTGCGAGGCGGACCGTCCATGCTAATAAACCATATTTGTTTCATTGGGCGACAGGGCTTGAGATGTCATTTCATCTCAATGTCGGGTAAAAGTCCCACAAAATTGGAAGCAACGTCTCCAAAATGACCTTTACAGTGTTGACGGGGACATTAAACCTCAAATCAAACAAACAAAACAGTTCACTCTAAGAGTGTACTTGCGGAAACAAGAATTTCTGTTGGAAAAAATGGCTAAAACTATCAAAAGACCATAACTCTGGCAAAAATCAGTAGAGCATGACCTCAATGAAATACAATCAGTTTCTGATCATGGGAACAATAACTGGAAAGTTTCATCCAAATCCGTTGAAATCTGTAGAAGTAGTTGTGGAGACAAGAACTTTTGTTGATAAAATGGCTAAAGCTGACAAAGGGCCAGAACTCTGGTAAAAATCAGTGGAGCATGACCTTGATAAAATATGATCATCTTCAGGTCATGGGAACAATAACTGGAAAGCTTCATAAAAATCCATTGAAAACTGTAGGAGAAGTTGCAGTGACAAGATTGTGTCTACCGATGGGCTGATGGACGAAATGGCGGACAGCTTATAATAAAACCTGTACAGCAGGCAAAGACAAATGAGACTGTGTATCATCCCGGACTGGCCAGTAACCAATTGTTCTTTGGGAAGCCGGATACATATAGTGAACACACTGATCAGACTGCACATGCTTATCTAAGATTTCACTGGGCGTATATCTTTAAGACTTTGTCAAGTGCCTGTTTATTTTTTTTTCCAGCCAGCAACACAAATTAAATTAAATGAATACTCTTTGTTAACGCTCTGCATGGTTGGAATTTTTTTTTGCAGCAGACGACATTTTGAAATATTTTTCTTGTTTTTCCCAGAAAACAGGATTTGACATCTCATGCAAATTGTCTCCATAAATTGTCTCCTATGAAGACAATTTGCCTGAGGTGTCAAGTTCTGTTTTCTGGGAAAAACAAGAAAAATATCAACAATTTGTTGTCTGCTGAATGAGCCTAGAGAGTGGTAAATGTCAATACAAGACACTAAGTCTTATGTAATGGTGAGTGAGTGAGTGAGTGGTTGAGTTTTACAAAGGCTTGAACTACCCATCTCACCAACAGCTAAGGTCATACGGAGACGGGACCTCGGTTTAAAGACTCATCCGAAAGTCTGGAGAAGCCCGGGATCGATTCTGCGATCTCTGGTTTACAAGGCGTGTAGCATAACCACTACACCACAGAGGCTTCTCTTTTGTAATTGTGTACTTTAGACAAAATGAAACATAAAACAGTGGAACTTCGAATACTCAAAACACCAATGACTCATTTACCAAGGCTGAGGTTAACTTGTAGTCCCTTGCAAATTTGACAGCAAAAGATAATTTAGGGAGACTTTTTTCTCTAATCTTGAGTAAGTGAGTGTTTGAGTTTTACATCCCACCAACAGCTAAGGTCATACGGAGACGGGACCTCTGTTTAAAGACTCATCCGAAAGTCTGGAGAAGCCCGGGATCGATCCTGCGATCCCTGGTTTACAAGGTGAGTAGCGTATCCACTACTTTTTTCTCTTATCTTGAAAATGTAAGTTGTATGTACTCATTAGAATCGCCTCAGCACAGCAAAGGCAATTCTAATGAGTACACACAACACCGGGACGATTCTAATGAGTACACCACACAACATTCCTTTATTTTAGATGTACACACAACATACCTAGAACATCTATGTCTCATACCAATTATGTCTCACAGTCTAGCACTTTGGGTGATACACAAAGGCTTTAACTAGTCATCTCAAAGAAATTTTCATGGTACCAAAGGTGTTCTAGTCTTTAAGGTTTCACTATCATGTTCAGCACTTCATCTGGGTTTTATACAGTCTTTTACCCATTGTATGATAGTGCCATTGCTATATACTCCACAAGTCTGTTTGACATATAAGGTCGGTCAGGCCCATTATAATGATTTTATTCTATTTTTCATGGGAAATTCTGTTAGCAAACAGTGAAGACCCTGATAAGACGCCACATTCTGCGGCGTCTGATCTGGGCCTGCACTGTTTGCCAAGGTACCCCTTTAGGGGTTTCCAGCATACAATGGGTTAAGACAGATGAAAAAGAAAAATCGTAGTCTAAAGAAAGGGTACAAACAGTGACAATATGAAGTCCAATATAAGTTAAAAACAAGAGGCTCAATGAACCTAAACGGCTCACCTGAGAGAGTTAAGTTTTAGCAATTCACAACAATATGAAGTCCAATATAAGTTAAAAACAAGAGGCTCAATGAACCTAAATGGCTCACCTGAGAAACTTAAGTTTTAGCAATTCACAACAATATGAAGTCCAATATAAGTTAAAAACAAGAGGCTCAGTGAGCCTAAACGGCTCACCTGAGAGAGTTAAGTTTTAGCAATTCACAGAAATGACTCCTAATCATGCTAATAGAATCCTTTAACCCTTATCTTGCTGAATATTTATTAAAGCCACACCAATTTCTGTCTATCAACCAATCAAATTACTTGATGTAATTTATTGCTACAAATTCATAAACTAAATGCCAAACAGTGAAGATCCTGATCAGATGGCTTTTTCAGAAGCCATCTGATCTGGATCTACACTGTTTCCAAAGATAGGGGTTGTCGTGAACAGCAAGATAAAGGTTAATTGCACCTGATAATTTCTGCAACCCACCAAGGTAATGTAACTCCAAATTAAACTTACTAATATCTCCCCATTTTCAATTGGATGTTTCTTATCATAAAGAACAAGAATATAATCTGGTTTAGCGGTGGGGATCTGAAGAGTTTCTGAGATATTAAGCCTTTTATGAAGTGAAGGGGGTGGGGCATATCCCTGGAAACTGAAAAGCTGTGTTACTAAATTGTGTCTTATCATTAGGAACAACAATATATATGGTTTAGGGAAGGGGTTCTGAACGGTTTCTGAGATATTAAGCTTTATATATAATGGAGGGGGTGGGGCATAGTACCAGGTAGTCCTAGGTTGGTGTCATTGGATTGGACCATTAAACATTACTACATACTAAATATGTTAGCTCTGGGCCTCATGGTTTCAGAGAAGAAAATTATTTTAGTTTTTCCCATTAGAAGTACATGGGAGCTATATATTACCCTGGCAACCAGAATTCCAATCTGGCCTTCCCAGAAACTTAACATAGCCTTTTCCCCCACATAATACTAAAGTTTCGCATGAAATTTGATGGAGACTGGCCATCTCGTATAAGAGATATACTTATTTGAAATTGCTGACAAATGACAAGGGAACACAAATGAGAGATGACGGAGCATGGGCAAACTAATAGTTCACTTGAGCCTTTGGCTCAGATGGGGTAAAAATGAATGTCAAAAATGACAGTTATATTTCAAAGAAAATAATGATTATGTGTATCCCTGAAATGCCTTTAAAACAGAGTGTTTTGAGCAAATTTTAAGGCATACATGTATATTGTACAGTAATTCAATTTTGCAGCTAGAAGTTTCTATGTTGTGCTGATCCTACATGTACATCTTTACTGTGGTGATTTTTGTCAATATCATTTTGAGACCTAGTATTTTGTGGCAACAATTATTTATATGATACATGTATTTTAGTCCTCACACTAGAGAATATTGTTCTCATAATTAAAACTGAATTGGTCTACAGAACGTTTATTGGGGATGGGGTCACCTCTTAAAGGGAAGAACTGGCTCCATCAGGATAAGGGACACAAAACTATTTTTGGAAGTTCCTATGACTTAAAATAAGCACTATAAAGATAAAGCACAACCAAATGAATTAAACCGGGCATTACATCTAAAACACAAGAAAACAATCCAAGAATAGACTATAAAACAAACAAAATGGATAGCTGCAAAGCCGATATGAAAAAGTAACTATATACATCGGCCTTTCCTATGACCCTTGAACATTCTTTCCTTATTAAGCAACCCTGGATGAAGTCCTGATAGAGCTATTGCACTTCACCCGGTGTCGGCATTGGAGTTGGCGTCCGCATTTACATTTAACTTTTTAAAGAGCTCAAACTTTCCAAACCATATAATGGATTTTGTTCATGTTTGGTATGATGATAGATATAGGTTCAAATATAATCTTTGATTATTGGTACTAGTTAGAGCAGTGTATGTAAACAATGAAATCCTAGCTTTGTCTTTATAAGAGGGATTTTCGAGGTTGTTAAAAAATCTATACATAGCTCCAGCTAAGACACTTTTTTTCATCCAGTAAGTATTAACCCTTATCTTGCTGTTCACGACAACCCCTATCTTTGCAAAAAGTGTAGATCCAGCTCAATCTGATCAGGATCTAGACTGTTTGGCATTCAATTTATGAATTTGTAGCAATAAATTACATCCAGTAATTGGATTGGTTGATAGACAGAAATGGGTGTGGCTTAAATGAATATTCAGCAAGATAAGTATTAATATCTTCTAATTTCGGCATGAAAACCTATGCTGCTGATACTCATTAAAAGCACCACATATCAATACTATATGTTTTCGTGCAGAAGAAATAGAGTATCTTACATGAGTGTTCATGTATTATTGAATTTATTAAACGAGTTGAGGAAAATGGATAAAATGTGAGGCTTTGCCAAGTATTTTATCCATTTTCCTCAACGAGTTTAATAAATTAAATAAACCATGAGCATGAATTAAAGATTCTATTTATCATGTGACATTTAAAGTGCATTTTATTCACGATTGATTACAAAAATATCAATATTCCACTGTTAGTAAATGCGACATCGTTAAGGACATCGTACATGTAACGTTATGGGACGTATCTAGCTAATTTGAATATTTAATCCACTAGTGGATTATCAAAAATAATACATGGCCTTATTACACTCTCAGACGCGACATCATATGATAAAGAAAAACTAGACAATCAAGTGAGCATATGCTCACTAATACCCCCGGCTACAGCCATCAGTAAAACATGAGTCAAAGAAACATACAATCGAGTTCATACAACCATCTTTTGAGCAGAAATGAAGAAAACCAAAACCAGAGTTATGGTTCTTGTGTTCTGCCATTCCTATTATTGTCCTTTACATTTGTTTGAAGTTTCATGAAATTATCTCAAATGGTTTGAAAGTTACAGAGTGGACACAAGTGTATGGTAAAAATGGCCATTTTCAATATTCAAAGGGTAATAACTCTGAAAGTAGGATAGCAAGAGTTATGGTTCATGTGTTCTGCACGTCATATCATGGTGTTCAACATTCGTGTGGAGTTTCATGAAAATATGTCAAGGCATTTAAAAGTAATGGAGAAGACACGAAGATGTTAACAGACACATAATTTACTATCTTCAAAGGGAAATAATTTATAATGTATGCAAACTAGAGTTACGGTTCCTGTGTTCTGCCCATCCTATTATCTTGCTTTACATTTGTTTGAAGTTTCATTAAATTATCTCAAACGGTTTTAAAGTTACAGAGCAGACTCAAGTGTATGGTAAAAATTGCAAGTTATAATATTCAAAGGGCAATAACTCTGAAAGTAGAAAAGCAAGAGTTAGGGTTCATGTGTTCTGCATGTCGTCTCATGGTGTTTAACATTTGCATGAAGTTTCATGAAAATATGTCAAGCCATTCAAAAGTTATAGAGCGGACACGAAGATGTTAACAGACACATAATTTACTATGTTCAAAGAGAAATAATTCAAGTATGGTCAAAGAGAAATAATTCATAAAGCATGCAAACCAGAGTTATGGTTCTTGTGTTCTGCCCATCCTATAATTGTGCTTTACATTTGTTTGAAATTCCATGAAATTATCACAGAGCGGACACAAGTGAATGGTAAAAATGGCCATTTTCAATATTCAAAGGGCAATAACTCTGAAAGTAGGAAAGCAAGAGTTACGGTTCATGTGTTGTGCACGTCGTCTCATGGTGTTTAACATTTATGTGAAGTTTCATGAAAATATGTCAAGCAGTTTAAAAGTTATGGAGCGGACACGAAAATGTTAACACACACATACATACACACACACAGAGAAAAGACGAAAACTATATACCCCAATGGCATACTCCGGACATCCCCCCCCCCCCCCCCCCTGGACATTCTCCCTCTGCTCAAATCAGGTAGGTAGGACGATTCCCCCCACCCCACTATTTTTGGTAGGGTTAGGGCATTTTCCCACTGCATAACAATCTCATTAACTTAATGTTAACTTTTCTAGCAGGTTCTTTGTTTGTTTGAATTGAGGTTTAACACCCCATCAATGCTATTTAGGTCATTTTGGAAATGCTGCTTCATCTTTCATGTCAGTTTTACCATCTTCCGATTTTTTATGCCAACAAAAAACTGATGTTATCCCATGAATATGAAATAGATCACTATATATCTGTCAAACTAAAACATTCAGACCATCGCGACCTCCAATATAGGCCCTAATTTCAAAGCTTGTTTTGTTTTTCATTTTGCTTACATTAACACATCTGGTACTGGAAACCCTAAAAGGGGTACCTTGGCAAACAGTGAAGGCCCAGATCAGACGCCGCAGAACACGGCGCCTGATCAGGGCCTCCACTGTTTGCAAAAAGTTCAGCCATTTTCCAAATTAAATTTGATGAAAACACAACCTGACACCCCTAAATTTTGGAATGGACCCCTGCTGTACATAAGTAGGAAGATTCCATTTGGTACAAAAAGGGTTACGGGTTGAGTGTATATGACTGAAGCAACTTGAACTTTCAATAACTTCTGAAAGACTGAGAGGATTAGATCAAATTTTATCCTCTTTAAAATATAGAAAATCACTTCCCCATGAAATAAACACAGTTGCCACTAACTCCATACTGCCACACATTAGTGACACAATTAAATGAACATCCTTGGTATAGACACATCCAAAGTCTACGTCACACAAGGTCAAATGCCATTAGCCTCGTTTTATCTGGTGGGCAAAAACACTTCCGGTTCCATACTCTACCATTGATGTAGCACAAATTGTTTTCTGTAATAACTATCGTTAAATCGTCTTTCTATCAAAACTGTTTGCCACAAACCATTTTGAACATTAAACTGATTCTTTTTCGTATAAAACTGGATAGAAAATATACATGCTTTAATCTTATTTCCATTCGTTAAATAAAGGGCATCGACTACTTTTTGGCATGATAGTGGGTAGTTTTATAACGCTTTTTAGGCAACAAAATGTGCGACAAAATGTCAGAGGAGACTGGTTCTATATCATTTAATACTTCAAAAACACAAACTGACAATGATCAGTTAATTGTGTGGAGGAGAAATGAGTTTAATCACACAATAAATATTCGAAATTCTCATTGACACTGTACGGCAACAGTCATGTTTTGCCAACCAGATAAAAGAGTACCTCTACAGGGGAGGTAATTGGCGCATGCGCAGTGAAATGTAAACAAGGTCATGTGTCAAAACATTGGATCCATCTATATTGCAAACTGCTAAAAGTTAAAAACTGGGTCTGCCCTTTACCCATATTCTACTAAACACGACACCTACCTAAATGCAAACGGTGTTGATTCAGATCAGATGGCTTCTGAAGCCATCTGATCAGGATCTATTCAAATCAGATGGCTTCTGAATAAGCCATCTGATCAGGAACTAGACTGTTAGTCATTCAGTTCCTTAATTTGAATCTATACATGTACATACATTAAGTGATTTGATTGGCTGATAGTCAGAATGGGTGTGTCTAAATTAATCTATTCAGCAGTATTAGGGTTAAGAACCATACAAGGAAAGGGGTTTTCTTGCACACCAGATAAGGAAATCTGTTGTTTTTAGCTTGGGATAGAATTTCTGTTCGAATATAATCGCGTGTTTGATAAATGCACTGGTTGATTACAACCTCATGCCCGGCGTTGTCATGCTTGATGTCACTAAACATTCCTGTTGTGTCATCACAAAATGGCGGACGTCGGTAACCAAAGTGACTGCAGCATTAAAAATCCACGCTAAGAAATGAAAGGTATGCAAGAAAAAGAATCCTATACGGTTGTGAAGGGTGGATAGAAAAATCCCTCCCGTTGGATCACTGTCCAGCATCACGAGGATTTTTCCATCCACCCCTCACACCCATATAAGATTCTTATATTCTTGCACTGGTATACTACGTACATGTAAGTATAGTGTTAGAAAAATAAAACATTAAATGAAGTAAAATAAAAGTTTTTGGTGGTGTGTAACAAAAAGAATCTAACATGGTGTTCTGTTGTAGATGGGTGTTTCCAACCCTTGGGATGACCAGACATTGCTTGGTTCCAATCAGCACTGTCATCCCTCGGGTAGAAATGCGTATCTATAACACATCACGAAAACACGCCTATATCATTTTGACCCCATTGAACCCCACTTTTATAAGTAAACTTGGGGTTTACAGGGGTTTACCTTATTTTTCTTATTTCTGCTCTAAAATATAGATTGTGGGTACCCGTTAGAACCGCCTCGATGAGGCGCTTCTAACGAGTACCCACAATCTAAATTTTGAGCAGAAATAAGAAAAATATCGCAGTTTTTCATCATACAATTTTCGTTTTTGGGCGGTTAAGTTTGCAATGTATTTGTATAGGCGTGTTTTCCTAATGAAAACCCCATATCAGATTCTTATAATCTCACACGAGTTTGGTACCCTCGTGGAAAGCTCTGATGTGAAACTGGTCCGTTCTGACTGTACACATGACACTTTGTAAGTGCACTTAATCTCTGGTTATAAATCCGAATAATAGCCCCCGCCCGTCGGGGCTTGAAGAAATAGATGAGCTGCATGATGCTTGCACGCAGAGCTAAAAACAACCCGCACACAAGTACTGGTAAACTGCTTAGAGGATCTAAGCCTGCCCAGGCAATGCGGTGCGAGTCGGCCCGTCCATGCTTATAAACCCTATTGGTTTCATTGGTCGGTAGGGCTTGAGATGTCATTTCATCTCAATGTCGGGTAAAAGTCCCACAAATTTGGAAGCAACGTCTCCAAAATGACCTTTACAGTGTTGACGGGGATGTTAAAACTCAAATCAAACAAAACAAACAATAAATCCACATAATAAGATTTGGCATCTAACTAAATACATTGTATAAACATACATAGGCACATAAACAATTAAATAAAGCACATATAAAAATGAGCAAATCAGTAAATACATCAGATCTTATATCTGGCCCTGAAGTTAGCCCTGTAGTCATGGGACTTGCTTCTTGGTCAAATTAGCTGAACACGAGTTTTGCCCAACTCAAAAATATCAGTCACTGACAGCACTGGTAGGTCGATTATCTCCAAGTGTAGGTGAATGGGACTTAAACAATTTTGTCTCACCCTCAAATTCCTGTACTTCAAGCAAACCCTGATCAATGCAGTGTCTGATCTGGGTCAGCACTGCTTGACAATGTCCCATTATTGGGATCCTAGGCATATATGGGTTTATCAACTAAACATTAACCCATTTAGTACTAGAAACCCCAAAACAGGTACCATGGCAAACAGTGCAAGCCCAGATCAGACGCCGCAAAATGCGCCGTCTGATCAGGACCTCCACTGTTTGCATAAAGTTCAGCCATTTTCCTAATCAATTTTGAAGAAAACACAGCCTGACACCTCTAAATTTTGAAATGGACTACTGCTATATATAAGGAGGAAGATTCCATTTAGTAAACTAGAAATGCGTCCATAGGACACGGATGCCCCCGCCCGAAAATATGTCTATGTTCATATTCACCATAGAAAGTTATTGACAGTGTTTAAGTTTTGGACCCTTTCTATGCCATTTGACCTCCCAAGTATGACCTTGGAGGTACGGATCTGGGTTTGCACGTGACACATTGTCTCATGATGGTTAACATTTCTTCAAAATAATTTCAAAATCCATCCAAAAATAAGTAAGTTATTGGCTGCGTTTAAGTTTCTGACAGTTTTTTTGACCTTTGACCTCCAAGTATGACCTTGACCTTGGAGGTACGGACCTGGATTTTGCATGTGACACATCGACTCATGATGGTTAACGTTTCTACAAAGTAATTTCAAAATCCATCCAGAAATAAGAAAGTTATTGACTGCGTTTAAGTTTCGGACCCTTTTTTTTTACCTTTGACCTCCAAATATGACCTTGACCTTGGAGGTACGGACCTGGGTTTTGCACGTGACACATCGACTCATGATGGTTAACATTTCTCCAAAGTAATTTCAAAATCCATCCAGAAATAAGAAAGTTATTGACCCCTTTGAACCCCACTTTTATAAAGTAAAACTGGGGCTTACAGGGGTAAACCTTATTTTTCTTATTGCTGTTCTCAAATATAGATTGTGGGTACTCGTTAGTGCCCACAATCTATATTTTGAGCAGAAAGAAGAAAAATATCACAATTTTCCATCTTAAAATTTGCGTTTTTTCGGCAGTAAAGTTTACAATGTATCTGTTAGGTATGTTTTGTAATGGCACTCAGAAGCCACACCTACAAGAATGGTACAGCTATTAATAACCGTTACCTGGATCTTGTACAAATGATATTTGAACAGTCTACCTATAATGATCAGTGAAAGTCATGTGGACACTGGCAAAATAACTCAGATTTATCAGTTTTGACAGACGAACAATCGACACCAAAATGCCAATTTTTGGGGCTTTCAATCTTTATAAGTCCTACATTTTTATGCCCCCGCCATTCGAAGAATGGTGGAAAGGGCATATAGCGTTGCCCCTGTCCGTCCGTCCGTTCGTCCGTCCGTGCGTCCGAAACTTAAACGCAGTCAATAACTTCCTTATTTCTTGATGGATTTTAAAATTACTCGGCAGAAATGTTAACCATCATGAGACGACGTGTCACGTGCAAAACCCAGGTCCGTACCTCCAAGGTCAAGGTCATACTTAGAGGTCAAAGGTCAAAAAAAGGCTCCGAAACTTAAACGCAGTCAATAACTTTCTTATTTCTGGATGGATTTTGAAATTACTTTGGAGAAATGTTAACCATCATGAGTCGATGTGTCACATGCAAAACCCAGGTCCGTACCTCCAAGGTCAAGGTCATACTTGGAGGTCAAAGGTCAAAAAAAGGGTCCGAAACTTAAATGCAGTCAATAACTTTCTTATTTCTGGATGGATTTTGAAATCACTTTGTAGAAACGTTAACCATCATGAGTCGATGTGTCACATGCAAAATCCAGGTCCGTACCTCCAAGGTCAAGGTCATACTTGGAGGTCAAAGGTCAAAAAAACTGTCCGAAACTTAAACGCAGCCAATAACTTACTTATTTTTGGATGGATTTTGAAATTATTTTGAAGAAATGTTAACCATCATGAGACAATGTGTCACGTGCAAACCCAGATCCGTACCTCCAAGGTCATACTTGGGAGGTCAAATGGCATAAAAAGGGTCCAAAACTTAAACACTGTCAATAACTTTCTATGGATGAATATGAACATAGACATATTTTCGGGTGGGGGCATCCGTGTCCTATGGACGCATTTCTAGTTTACAGTATGTAAAACACCTTTTTTGGTCAAAAACATGCAAAGTTCATTTACAATCTAAATAACCATAAAAAATGTTTTATTAATAGATGTAACCTAAGGGGACTGACTTTCTGTTGTCTATCACTTAAGGGGAATGAAAACACCTGGTAGGTTTTTCCGCCATTTATCAAAGGGAGACAACTTTCAGGACTTCTTGTTCACTTTTCTATAAGCCCTGTCCCACTAAAACAGGGGTCTACTGGGTCTACTCTTAAAGGAAAGAATTTGCTCCTCAGGAGCAAATTCTTTCTTTTAAGAGTAGACCCCTACTGACATGGGCAACAAAAATACTTTTGCAGGAGTTGCCTTCCTTGAAGACTTCCAAAACACAACTTTCATAGTTCAGTTGTTAAAAACTAGTGATGTTGTTAGTTAACCTGTCAATAAAACTTTGATCCCATAAAAGGTCAAATATGCTGTTTTTGCTGAAAAAAAAATGTGAGTAGCTTTTGCATTTGCAAAAGTTGTTCACATTTTTTCAGCAAAAAATACCAAGGTATTAGATATTGTACTTATAGAACGGTTCATAATTTGACCACTAATCAGCTTGTTAGGCTAACAATCCTTTGAACAACTGGACCCTGGCAATCAGTTCATAAAACTTTATTGATGCTCAACTCACTTGAGCATGAAATTAGCCTGTCTCATAATTTTTTTGAATAATTGGCAGTTTAAAAATTTATGAGCAGGACAAATGACTTTCTCTATTGATCTGAATAGGTAAATCACCCCATCAGTTTTGTTTGATTTGAGGTTTAACATCCTCATCAACACTGTTAGGTCATTTTGGAGATTTTGCTTCCAATTTTGTGGGAATTTTACCCAGCACTAGGATAGAATGACATCTCAAGCCCTGTCGCCCAATGAAACCAATAGGGTTTATAGGCAATGAAGGTCCGATTTGCACCACTTTGCCTGGGCAGGGTAAGATCCTTTACCCGGTTTACCAGTACTCGTGTGTGGTCGGTTTCAGCTCTGCATGGAAGCATCATGTAGCCCATCTATTTCTTCAAGCCCTGATGGGCGGGGGCTGCCCGTTCAGTTTGTATTTTAATTTTATGATACAAATTTCATACTCAGCTGAGCTGAGCAAGAAAATGATTTATAACCTTGTTAGCTTTCCAGTTACAAAAGCAGTCTACTCTTAAGAAAGCAGCTGATTCTATCCTTCAAGGGTATTGTGACTCTCAACTTCTCTTTCATGCTCAACTCATTTGAGAATGAAATTTGTCCTGCTCACAAATTTTGAAATGCCAACAATTCATTTTAGAATTTGTGACCAGGGAAAATAACATTTTCTGTTGAACTAATGGGGAAACTAGCCTCATTATTTGTATTTTAATATTTATGAGCATTAAAAATTCATGCTTCATTCAGTTGAGCACAGAAAAGTTTTATAAGCTCAGGGCCTGATGGGCTAAGTTATAACTGGAAAGCAAACTGGAAGTCGGTAAAATTGCCTCCCTTATTAAAACTGGAAGAAGATAATTATGTAAAGTATATCTGTACAGCTTATACAGAAATAAGTACATTAAATAAGACACAACCATACATATTACCATGTCATTAGCCTCAGCTTTTGAGAAAAAGGGTATTTATCACATAGGCCACCAGCTTAGGCTCAGGTGAGCCAGGCCCCGAGGATGTAAAACATTTTTCATGCTCAACTCAGCTGAGCTGAAATTTGTTATGCTTATAACAAAAAAACAAATCAGGCAATTTTTCTGCTCAAATCAGCACAGAATGTCATTTATCCTGCACATAAATTTTTAAATGCCAACATTTGTTGGCATTTTAAAATTTATGAGCAGGATAAATTTTTTTTTTTTTTTTTGGTTTGGGTTTTACGGCCCTTTCAAGATTATTTCACTCATATCGAGCCGATCGTTAATCAGAGGTGGGCGAAAACCGGAGTACCCGGAGAAAAACCACCTGACCTTCCGTTGCAGAACTTGGCGTCTCACACGTGGCCCGAGCGAGGCTCGAACCTACGGCGGTGAGAGACCTAATGACTGAGCAGGATAAATTGCATGCTGAATTGAGTTGAGCTAAAAAGAAGTTTTATAACCTCGGGGCCTGCTTATAAACACAGTCTTGCCAAAGCCTCTGGTACTTGCCGCCAAATACAGGGGACCTCGAGGTAGCTTCAAGCAAAAAGTCATGTGTTTAGCCTTAGTAGTTGGCTGGATACCGGTGTAACAGGCCCCGGGAAGAAACTGACCGTTACACCAGTTTGCACATTTGAAAACAAATTGAGCCAGTTTTGCATGTGCCACCTCACTTTACTTTTACTACCTGTTTAAAACTATTTATCATATGATGTCGCCTCTGACAGTGTAATAACGCCATGTAATAAATTCGACATGTTTTTGAAAAAAAAAAAAAATTGTAAATAAAATGCATTTAAAATGTCTTATGATAAATAGAATGTCGCATTTGTGCTTATATATTATAAAACTTATTAACTCACTGAGGAAAAGGGATAAAATGCTTGGCAAAGCCTCGCGTTTTAGCCCTTTTCCTCAACTCGTTTAAAAATTCAGTAAGATCCTCCATTTATGTCATGCTGAGCCTGAAATATTTTCATATTGTTGCTAGTCAAACTAGAATTTCCTGAGTGATTTACTTGCAATAAGTGTCCTTCTTGACTGAGCAGTAGAGGCAGAATGGTCATAGTCACTAACTACTAAGTGGTTACTTTGTTCCAAAGTTGCTGTGTGATATTACACATGCTACATACATAAACTATTATTGTATTTCATAACACTGCTTCTGATATAAGTCATTTGTTTGTTTGTTTGATTCGAGGTTTAACGTCCCTGTCAACACTGTAAAGGTCATTTTGGAGACGTTGCTTCCAATTTTGTGAGACTTTTACCCGACATTGAGATGACATTGAGCCCTGTCGCCCAATGAAACCAATAGGCTTTATAAGCATGGATGGTCCGACACTCGCACTGCTTTGCCTGGGCAGGCTTAGATCCTCTAAGTGGTTTACCAGTACTTGTGTGCGGGTCAGATTCAGCTCTGTGTGGAAGCATCATGCAGCCCATCTATTTCTTCAAGCCCCGACGAGCGGGGGCCGATAAGTCATTTGATACTATAAGTCATTTGATACTATAATATAATTAAGGTAAAAATATCATTACGAAAACATGCCTATTCAAATATGTTGAGAATTCTGCCGCCAAAAAATGAAATTTTTCGGATAAAATCCTGGTATTTTTATATTTCTGCTCCAATCATAGGTTGTCGGTACTTGTTAGAACTGCCTCAGCGAGTACCCACAATCTATGTTTTTCAGCAGAAGTAAGAAAAATAATGTATACCCCTGAGAACCCCATTTTTACTATTAAAAAGTGGGGTTTGAGGAGTTCAAATTTATATAGGCGTGTTTTCATGATTATATGATATTATTATATTTTATAACACTGCCCGATAGCTCAGCTGGTAGAGTGTCCACTCCGGGGAACGGGAGGTCACGGGTTCGATCCCGGGCCGCAACATACCAAAGTAGTTAAAAATAGTACTAGCTGCTCCTCGCTTGGCACTCAGATTTACGGGGTAGAGCTAGGACTGGTTGACCCAGTGTCAGGATAATGTGACTGGGTGTGGTATCATGTAATGTGTCTGGGACATGATACTACAGTGAGGCAGCACTATAAAAGTGAGCATTGAGCTCCCTGTCGCAACCAGACACCGTCGTGATATGACTGAAAAATTGTTGAAAGTGACGTTAAACCCGAATTCACACACACATTTATAACACTGCTTCTGATATAAGGCATTTGATACTATAATATAATTGTGGTAAAAATACAAAACTAACAAAACACTGAACTATCGGGACTCTATAATCAGGAGACAGGGGTCTCAGGTTGTGGTTCATTTGGCTCTTTATCTTGGTAGACAAAGAAGCCCACAATGCAATACAGCAGTTTGACCTTTGTTACAATATTTTCTTAAAATTTTCTACTTTATCATGTTTCCCAGCAACATAGAACATGCTGATATCAGTACAATAAAATATCATTATCCTATTACTGGTACCCAGAAATCTACAATATACAAGAAGAAACACATTTCTTACATGTTTATACGTAATGCTTTGCATTGTACAGACATAAATAAAACTTCACACTTAGATAGGATTTATTATATTCATTTACATGTATATTTATTTATTATAAAATGGACGCTATCACAACAATTCTACTATCAAAGAAACTCCCTGACATTAAAGGAACTGGCTACACCTTCAGGGCAAACAAATCTTCCCAAAAAGTATTTGAAAGTACACCCCCAGCAACCACTCTTATAACACTACTTTATGGGTCCATAGAAAAAACTATGTTACGAAAAACAACTGTTGTCATTTTTGTCGCACCTGCTTTAGCAGGAAGACATAGGCGTGCAAGTTTCCGTCAGTCCGGTTGTCCATCTGTCTGTCCGTCAACATTTTACACTGAGTGTCTTGTCATCGCAACTCCCCCTACAGTTTCATACTGATTATTTCGAAACTTTGTGTTTTTGCCATGGTATGAGGATGCGCAAGTGGTTTGGACTTCATCTTCGGATCAATTTTTGTCACTTTTTCCACATTGTGATATATGATAGGTACCTCTCGTCATCGCAACTCCTCTTGCAGTTGTATACCGATCATTTTGAAACTTTGCATGTGCTTTCGTCATGGTATGAGGATGTGCATTCGATATAAATCTCAGAATATTTTTCTCATTTTTAAAAAATATTTTTTTTTCACTTTTTGTACATTGTGAACTTAGCCATTTCTAAGCTTCAGTTGATATACGATAGGTACCTCTTGTCATCGCAACTCCTCTTACAGTTTTATATCGAGCATTTTGAAACTTTGCATGTGCTTTTGCCATGGTATGAGGATGTGCATGTGGTTTGGACATAATTCTCAGAATAATTTTTTTTCACTTTTTGCGCATTGTGAACT
Source organism: Lucinisca nassula (assembly GCA_963580285.1). Taxonomy (NCBI): domain Eukaryota; kingdom Metazoa; phylum Mollusca; class Bivalvia; order Lucinida; family Lucinidae; genus Lucinisca; species Lucinisca nassula. The sequence goes on from OY757013.1 coordinate 98,371,207, forward strand.
TAGTCATTTTTAAGCTTCAATTGATATACGATAGGTACCTCTTGTCATCGCAATTCTTCTTACAGTTTTATACTGATCATTTTGAAACTTAGCATGTGTTTTCTCCATGATATGAGGATGTTCATGTGCTTTGAATATAATTCTTGGATCATTTTAGTTCATTTTATCACATTGTGAACTTAGTCAGTTTTTTACCTCACATATATAGGCTTTGAATTCTTCTCAAAGCCCTATATTCATTTCTTCTGCCTTAAATAAACATCTATTTTTTATGTTGGGCAGGTGGGGAGCAGGTGCGACATCATCTTCACCTAAGTTGAATCTCTGGTTCTATACACTCTATACCTTTTTTGTGATCCATCTTGAAACTGTGTTATAAATATACAAACCATGTTATAAAAAGGTTGTGTTGTATCTCCCATATTAATAGGGGTCAACTCTCAAAGGACAATCTGCTCCTTGTCCGTAAATTCTTTTCTTTAAGAAAAGACCAGTTTTGCAAACTGACTTATATTAATTTCAAGTATTGGGACAGACAGGCCTAAGCAAACAGTGTAGACCCTGATCAGACTGCTCCTGAAGGAGCAGTCTGATCAGGGTCTACACTGTTTGACATTGCCGTCTTCACTCTTTGGACTCCTTGCTGGATCATGAAACAAATTTGTTAAAATTTTTGGAGAATTACATGTCAAGGTGTCCGAATTTTAAGGTTTTTTACGGTAGTTTACCACTTATCAGGATGGCAAACAGGAAATCATAAAAGATGGTGGCCTTGTAAGAACTGTCACAGGACAGCAGGTTTTGCCCATTTTGCTCTTTGCCTATGTATGTTTCTACAATAACATACAAAAATGTTTTAAATAGCCATTACAACACGAAAGATGTGTTTGTGAAACACAAATATGTCCCCTGGCCAATGTCAATTTTTCTTTGAAGTAGGTCACAGGTCAAGGTCACAGATCAAAATTTTTTGTATGGTTGTGAAGGCCTTGTCACAAATATGAAAGATCTATCTCAAACAGTATAAAAGTTATGATCAATGTTAAAGTTGTCCAACCAACAAACCAACCAACAAACAAACAGACAGGGCAAAAACAATATGTCCCCGCTATCGCTACCAGGGACATAAAAAGTACAATGCCAAAATGAATTCATCAAGATTCAATCAGTCAGTACACCCACATTCCAAATAGAAAAGGGCTCTGGTAAGTGGCTGCATAAATCTATACATATGTTTTCACATTTACATATGGCAAGTTTTATAAGCTCTTACACAAAGAACTATTGGGAACATGAATTCATCAACAGTCACTACATTGTGTTCCAAATAGAAAAAGAGTTCTGGCCAGTGATTGCATAGATATGAACTTTTTAAAGAACTTTGTTGTAAAACGTTAGTGTGTGTGTCACCTAATGACTGACCCAAAGCCCCAACCCAGGGTGGTGTTTTGGATCACAGGAAAAGACTGGCGAGCGGTTGCTGAGAAATGAACTTTCAAAACAACATGTCCAAAATTTTTATTCGGGAGACAACCTTATGGACATCCTGTTTGATTTCCCGGGAACTGAGCCAAGAAAGCAGTCTGAGGGACAGCCAAATCCCCCGCCCCACTTTGATAACAAGGCTCAACCTTGTGACCTTCACCTGTGACCTTGAGTTGGCATGGTTTATTTATTCTGCACATCAGCTCACTGAGGGGGATATTTGACTGAAGTTTAATGAACAACCTTCCAGGGGTAAAGGAGATGTGGAACGGACACAAAATTCAATGTTTCAAACTCGTGACCTTCAACCGTGACCTTGAGTCAGCATGGTTTATTTATGGGTTCTGCACATCAGCTCACTCAGGGGATATTTGACCAAAGTTCAATGAAAATCCTTCCTAAAGGAGATATGGAACTTATGGACATCTTGTTTGATTTCCCGCGACACAAAATTCAAAGATTCAAACCCATGACCTTTAAATGGGACCTTGACCTTCAGTCAGCATGGTTTATTCATGGGTTCTGCACATAAGCTCACTGAGGGGGATATTTGACAAAAGTTTAATGAAAATGCTTCCAGGGGTAAAGGAGACATGGAACAGACACCAAATTCAAAGATTCAAACCGTGACCTTCAACTGTGACCTTGACCATGAGTCAGCATGATTTATTTAAGGGTTCTGCATATCAGCTCACTGAGGGGATTTTGACCAAAGTTTAGTGGAAATCCTTCCAGGGGTAAAGGAGATATTGAACGGACACAAAATTCAAAGATTCAAACTCATTACCTTCAACTGTTGACCTTGAGCCAGCATGATTCATTTATGAACTCTGTATATTAGCTCACTGAGGGGGATAATTGACCAAAGTTTAATGAAAATCCTTTGAGGGGTAAAAGGTGATATGGAACGGACACAAAATTCAAAGATTTAAACTTCTGACCTTTACCTTGAGTCGGCATGGTTCATTTATGACTTCTGCACATCAGCTCACTGAAAAAAATATTTGACCAAAGTTTAATGAAAATCTATCAAAGGGTTCAGGAGATACGGACAAGAAAGTGTTACATACAGACAGATGGACGGACAGAAGTTCTAACATTTCAGGTTTAAGGGCTATTTCTTTTGTTATTTTCTTTTGTTTGGTTTAGGGGCTAACCTCCTAAACCTTTGGTTTATGGACTTAATCTATTATTTTTCAATCATTTCCTATTGTCATCCAATCCTAACACTAGCCCCTAAACCCTGAATGTTGGCTCGGACAGAATGACAGATGGATGGATGGACAGACAGATGGACAGACGAAGGCCATTCCTATAATCTCCGCTCCGCTTCACGGCCCCGATAGCTCAGTTGGTAGAGTGTCCGCTCCGGGGAACGGGAGGTCTCGGGTTCGATCCCGGGCCGCGACATACCAAAGTCGTTAAAAATGGTACTAGCTGCTCCTCGCTTGGCACTCAGATTTACGGGGTAGAGCTAGGACTGGTCGATCCAGTGTCAGGATAATGTGACTGGGTGTGGTATCATGTAATGTGTCTGGGACATGATACTTCAGTGAGGCAGCACTATAAACGTGAGCATTGAGCTCCCTGTCGCAACCAGACACCGTCGTGATATGACTGAAAAATTGTTGAAAGCGACGTTAAACCCGAATTCACACACACACACACACGGCGGGGGGACTAATAAAGGATATAAATTATTCACCGGGTTAAATGCTTTCCTTTCTGAGTAGACCAATACTGCTGAGGATGACATTTTTGCCAAAAAAGTGGTCTCACCTTAAGTGTACCAGTTCCCCTAAAATACCTAACTTAATATAAAAGTAACCTAAAATACCTAACTTAACAAATTTATAAGTAACAGGAAGACATAAGACTACCATCATACATCCTAAGCATTTGGACAGTACAGTCTAAGCAAATAGTGTTGATGAGCCGTTTGGACATGGTCTGCAATATTTGTCAATCCACTATTACACACAGCTGTCAAGCTAATTTATCTAAATTTTAAATAGCTGGTTTCATAAGGGGCCCAAATGCTCAGAATGATGACAGTACTACAACTTTCAATTTAGATTTCTTCAATGGTAATATTAAACAATGTACATAGGAAAATATACTTTTTAAAAATGAGAAATTACAAGGTATGCCCCTGCTGATAATGCATTATTACATAGTTTTCTACATGTCTCTATATAATGTGGGCACGCATTAGATTTGCCATGCAATGCATTTCCCATGAGTGCCGATAAACTATTTATGCTCTTTTACCGAGGAAAGGAAAAATAATCTACCCCTGAATTATCCGCAAAATACATATTCTAATGTCCCGTAAGGGAGAGAGCTGTACTTAGCACCTTACATGTCTTTGCAGAACTACATGTAGCAGGTTGATAAAAACTCTAACTAACTGTTAATGCTGTTTGTCTTTGATTACTGCTTAAACTTGCATAAAACTTTAGCCTATCTTAACTCATGAAATTGTTGTCTGCTTTGCCGTCTGCCAGTTACCTTAAAAGTATTTTTTTTGCAAACAGTGTGAACCCAGATCAGACTGCTCCTACAGGAGCAGTCTGATCTGGGTCCACACTGTTTGCCTGTGTGCAAAAATAGTTTTAAAATGTTTGTAAAAAGAAGTGAGCAGAGGGCATAAGCAGATGACATTTTCAGATGTGGTTTTTCTTGGCATTTTAGTGGTTAACTATTCTTAGGGGTTAACCGTTCTAACGGCGAATGGATATAATTTCACTGAAAGTTACACCTTACAAACTTTGGCTTAAAGTACCGTGTGAGATAAATTTGTCTTTTTGTGGGCCTTCATGGTCTAGTGGATAAAAGCGCTGACTCTTAATCATTAGGTCTCTCACTGCTGTGTGTTAGAGTCTGGCTCGGGTCATGTAAGACACCAATTTCTGCAAGGGAAGGTCAGGTGTTTTTTCTCAGGGTACTCTGCTTTTCACCCACCTGTGATTAATAATTGGCTCAATATCTTGAAAGGGCCGTAAAACCAAAAGCAAAACAAAAAAAAATTCTCTAAAATTTTTTTTTTCAGCAAAAATACCACTGTATAAGATATGGTACTTGAAACTTGTAACATTTTGACCACTAACGAAATTTATAAGCTAACGATGCTTTGAACAAATGAGCCCTGAACTCTATGCACTGAGCTAATAGGCCACCCAACAGTCTCATTGAGATGTATCAGTCATCTTAAGGGGAGGTGATACATGTTCAGGAGAGACAACAACTGCAAAAGTATTTTTGTCTCCCATGTCAAAATGGGCCTACTCTTAAAGTAAAGAATTTGCTCCTGACAAGCAAATTCTTTTCTTTAAGAGTAGCCCCTTTTTAAGTGGGGCTGAGTTAATAGAATAGCTAACAGGACATCCTGAAAGTTGTCTCATTTTAAAAACAGTGCACAATTTATCAGGTGTATCGATTTCCCTTAATTAAACAAACAACACATAACATGTAACAACAAATTGCCAGGTGTGTCGCAGTAACAAGGGGGATTTTGGGATATATTTTTCTCATTATGATAACACACCTGTATGATAAAGTGCATTTTTCATATCTCCAGAATGGCTACTTTTCTGATGAAAATCCGTGATATTCTTCTTAAAAATACTGCAAACATAGGTCGTGGGTGCTCGTCAGAACTGCCTCATTGAGGCGGTTCTAACGAGTACCCACAACCTAAGTTTTGAAGCAAAAATAAGAAAAACAATGTATACCCCAGTAAACCCCAATTTTCTCTATATGAAGTGGGGTAGAGGGGGTCTTCATTTCACAGACTTGTTCACGTGATGTATTTCTACATAAAAACATGTTGAGGGAACTTGTTTGAAAGGCTTTGTTCAGGCAATTCTAACAAGTACCAGAAACATACTGCTATGTCGCGAAGAAGAAATAAGGAAAATGATAAAATTATCTGTAAATAAAACTCATTACTCCGCCTTAACTGAAGCTATGATGTAAGTTTTCTATTTCATTAAAAATGGATTTACTATTTCAGGCAAAACCCAACATTTTCAACTAAAAACAAAAAATAATAATAATATCGACAAACACTTAAAGTATAAAACTGAAAAAGTTTTCATCCGTCTTCATCCATACATGCCTAATTTAAAACAAAAATTCTGCCAAATGCTATTGTAGTTCTTGAGAAATGACATAGTGCATTCTTTCATATCCCGAAAATGGTTATTTTTTAGATGAAATTTTGTCATAATTTACTTACTTCATAGGTTGTGGTTGCTTGATAGAACTGCCTTTTTGATGCTGTTCTAACGAGTATCCACAACCTATGTCTTGGAGCAGAAATAAGCAAAATAATGTTTACCCCTGTAAACCTCAGTTTTCTATATATAAAGTGGGGTTTAGAGGGGTGTTTATTACACAGACCTGTTAACACGATGTTGAATATTTCATAATTTGCGATGACACTAGGGTTGATGCACATGTTGATGTATGGATGGATGTTTAAAGCCATGTTTAAAGCATACAAGACAATTACAAAATTATAATTCATGCAAGTTACATATTTAAACCACTAAATATGCAGATTTAAGTAGCAAAAACATACTAACCATAAAAAATGTTTAAACTTGCACACTTCCAACACATTTAAAATATAATCTATGGCATCATTGTGCAATATATAAATATATATGTCTTGTTATATCTAAAATGTCTACTTTGTTAAATGTTACCCTGGTGCATGCTTGTAAGAAGCAACAATAGACTGATGGAACAGAAGTGATCAGACAAACTTAAGGAAATAGTAACAGCTTCAGGGGAGGTAAGTCTTTGTTTTTAGTCACCCCCTCAACAGAGGTCTTATCTTAACATGTTTACTTTGGGCGTAAACACTATTTTACAGTGGTAGTGGGGGTGGGGGTGGGGGGGGGGGGAGGGTTCCGAGCCCTGGTCATACATCATCAGTGTTCGAGCCATTGAAGATTCACAGTATAGTGATGGAAACTGTCTCCCTAAGTATCATAAGGAATCCAAGCATTGACCACACTAGAGGGTCTACTGTCTTCAGAATCAGAATTGTGACTGGTGACACGTCAAATGACATTCATACACCAGGACCTGTGATGGGAAGTTAGTCCCTAGCTCTCACTTAAGAGGTCGCTGAAATAATCAAATCGGGAAGGGCATTCCAATCTCTAATGTTTCGAGGGAAGAATGATTCTTTATATATGTCAGTTCTCGCAGAAAGGGTCTGAAATGCCAATGAATGATTATTTCTACAAACATAGCCCCAGCAAGTAAAAGTGTGTCTAAAGACATGTGTCTTTTTTTGTTTTCTTTTAGGTTTAACATGTCCCCCCCCCCCCATCAACATTATTTAGGTCATTTTGGAGACATTGCTTCCAATTTTGTATGACTTTTACCCGACAATGAGAAGAAATGACATCTCAATCGCTGCCCCCTATGAAACCAATAGGGTTCATATGCATGGACAATCTGACTTGAACCGGACAGGGTTAGACCTTCTAAGCAGTTTACCAGTACTCATGTGTGGTTGGTTTCAGCTCTGCGTGGAAGCATCATGCAGCCCAGTCTGTTTCTTCAAGCCCTAATGGGTGGGGACGAAAAGACTTGTCTACAGTGAAAACTATCCCTGGGGACTGATCAGTGTTAGCTGTATGCAAAGTGAATGCCTGGTGATCCACAACTTTTTCAGGTCGACAGCCAGAGCTAAATTCTACCACTATGGGTATTGAATGATTTGCTGGTTTGGTAAGGCAGTCAGAGGAGGGACAGGAGTATGTTTTTTTAAGTTGACAGTAAGGAAAATGTGTCTGGACAATAAGATGGGTTCACATCTATGTGTTTGCACATTCTAAAGACTCATATTACTTAACATGTCTCTATACATGGGCCCCGTCAAGAGATTTTGGTACTTATCGCCTATGCGAGCAGTGAAGGTTCAGGCGAGCCTGCGCATCCGCGCAGTCTCGCCAGAACCTTCGCTGCTCGCTCATACAAGCAGTGAATCAAGAGGAACCTCCAGACAGAAAGCCATATCCCTGGCCCCTCTGAATAGCTGGGCATGTGCAGTTAACATTTGTCATGACAGAATGCTCGAAGACACAAATTCGCTTGGCGGGGCTCACATAATAACTACGAGGTATTTTTTTCCATCTTTCTCCTGAAAACTACCGTAAAAATTCTAAAAATTTGGACACCTTGAGGACTTGCTGTAATTCTCCTAAAATCATAAAAAATTGTTTTCTGCAAGGAGTCCAAAAGGTTCAAGTGGAATGGCAAACAGTGTAGATCCTGATCAGACTGGAGCAGTCTGATCTGGATCTGCACTGTTTGCTTAGATCTACCTGTCCCACTACTTAGGATCATTACGGTACTAAGTGTAGGTGTTTGTAAGAGCTACCTTAATAACAACAATGGCCATCAACAGACATCTAAATGAAAATGTATATTACAAGCACCTTTACTGGTTAGGTTCTGACAACAAATCCAATGGAAGTGGATACAACCAACCTTTTTTCTGATGTCTTTTGCCATTTTTGTTGATTTTCATGTTAACCCATTGTATGCTAGTGGACTATATATGTTGGACAAGTCCATTTGTCATATAAGGGGTGTCAGGCCTGTTTTTTCGTTTCTATTTTATTTTTGACGGAAAATTTTGTTAGCAAACAGTGAAGGCCCTGATCAGACGCTGCATGCTGCGGCGTCTGAACTGGGCCTGCACTTTTTGCCAAGGTACCCCTTTAGGGGTTTCCCCGCATACAATGGGTTTACTTATCCCAAATGAAACTGGGCCAATGTGTAAAAGAAAGAATTTGCTCCTCAGAAGCAAATCCTTTCCTTTAAGAATTTACCACAATTGAAATGGCAGACAAAACATTATCTTTAATAGTGGAAAATGTCTGACATAAAACTGAACTGACCAGATGTTTTATAACACATGGTTACAGACGCATAACATCACGCCATGACAACCCTGTTTCCTACTCGAATTCTTTGAATTTCTTTGACAAGAACATCCACTTTGTACCGTAAATCCCAGAATGGCTACCCTGGCAAACAGTGCAGGGCCAGATCAGATGCCGCGTTCTGCGGCGTCTGATCAGGGCCTACACTGTTTGCGAAAAGTCAAGCCATTTTCCAAATCAATTTTGAAGACAACACAAGCTGAAACCCCTTAATTTTGATATGGACTCCTGTTATATATAAGGAGGAAGATTCCATTTGGTACAAAAAGAGTTAAAATCATTATATGATGAACAGAATCACACTGTAGTCTTTTCATATGAAATTTATGATTTGTTTGTTTGATTTGAAGTTTACCATCCCAGTCAACAATGTAAAGGTCATTTTGGAGACGTTGCTTCCAATTTTGTGGGACTTTTACCCAACTTTGAGATGAAATGACATCACAAACCCTGCCGCCCAATGAAACCAATTGGGCTTATAAGCATGGACCGGCCGACTCGCACCGCTTTGCCAGGGCAGGCTTACATACTCTAAGCGGTTTACCAGTACTTGTGTGAAGGTCGGTTTCAGCTTTGCGTGGAAGCATCATGCAGCCCATCAATTTCTTCAAGCCCCGATTGGCGGGGGCCATTTGAAATTTATGAAACTTGCTAGAAGCTCATTTCATAAGTTTCTAACGAAATGAACACGAGGGTAAGACCTCATAATAGGAAACCGTTCCTTCCACTGAGACAGAAACCAATCCCCTCAGCACAAAGTCTGGCTACTCCTCGACAAGGCAACTCTTACTAACACACACAATATACATCTAACAATCTACATCATTAGTAAACATCATAATGTTATCATGAGAAATAACACTGTCCTTTTTCTCTACTGATTTTGCATTGATGGCTCCTTCCTCCCCTTTTCTATATACATCTTCCTGGTCTATAGCGAAGTTTTGATCGCTGTCTCATCCCTCTGTCTCAATGCATTAACTCCCTCTCTCTGAGTCTGAAGATCTTCGGCATGAAAGAGAGCTTGTTTGGCGAGGTACTTCTCCCGTAACATTTGAACTTTGACCTCATGCGGCATATCCGGAACCAAGTACATTATTAGCCAGGACAGGAACACAATAAAGTTCTGAAACAGCGATATGATCAGATATTAGCCACATTGCGAGAAAACCTTTGTTTGGGGTTTTGACTAGGTAACCCAGTGGACACATGACGTCAAAGCAACGTTGCATCAATGTCGATGCAACGTCATGACGTTGCATCGACGTTGATACTATGTTGCAAACAGGTTGTTTGCCTGCAGGGAAGACACAAACCAGCCTGTTCTGCTACTGGGCTAACAGATTTCTTTAAATTTTAGACATAGAAACAATAATACTGTACTGTCAGAGCTGTGAACGCAATGGTGCTGATCAAACTGGGGCGAGTTGTTCAAAGCATCATTAGCTTAACGAGTTTGTTAGTGGTCAAATTGTTAACTGTTCTGGCAAGTACAATATCTGAAATTGTTATTTTTGCTGAAAAAAATGTGAGCAGTTGCAAAAGCTGCTCACATTTTATCAGCAAAAATATTAGCATATTTGACATATTAAATGATTAAAGTTTTAACGACATCGTTAGTTTTGAACAACTGGCCCTTGATCTGCACCTTTGTTGTTTGTAAATGCAATAAAACAGATTTTCTCAGGACACAGCTCACATGAACCCTGTGAAGTACTAGAATTGTGTCCTAAGCACATGGATGCCATAGCCAAAAAGTAGTCGCTATTTTTGACCTTCGACCTATAAGTGTGACCTTGACCTTAGAGCTAACATTTCTGCAAAGTTATTTCTAAATCCATCAAGGAATCACTAAGTTATGGACCCTATTTTTGAGCTTTCATTACGCAAACACGCCTTACAAATACATTGCCACCTTTATCGCCGAAAAAATGAAAATTTTATGATGAAAAATTGTGATATCTTTGTTATTTCTGCTCCAAATATAGATGGTGGGCACTCGTTTCTAACGAGTACCCACAATCTATATCTTAGAGCAGAAATAAGAAAAATAAGGTATACCCCCGGAAACCCAGTTTTACTATATAAAAGTGGGGTTCAAGGGGGTCAAAATTATATAGGCGTGTTTTCGTGATGGAACTTCAACTTGAAGCTATGAACCAGAGTCTTGGGCTCAACATATCACATGGTTCACATTTCTGCTATGTAATTTCTAAATCCATGAACAGCATCTCATGAAGGTAAATATTTCTGCCAATTAATTTCAAAACCCACTCCGGAATGACAAAATTATAGATCCTATTTTTTACCTTTGACCTCTAATGGTGACCTTGACTTTAGAGCTATAGATCTGGGTCTAGCATAGGTGATATTGTTTTATGATGGTCAACATTTCTTTATTTTCACATATGTATGTACATCTCTCTGTATGTGTGTGTATGAACACTGGCATTATGAAAACAGGCCTATACAAATACATTGTAAACTTTATCGCCGAAAAAGTGAAAATTTTAAGATGAACAAATTGTGATACTTTTTCTTATTTCTGCTCAAAATATAGATTGTGGTACTAGTAGTAGTACCCACAATCTATATTTTAGAGCAAAAATAAGAAAAATAAGGCTTACCCCTGTAAACCCGAGTTTTACTATATAAAAGTGGGGTTCAAGGGGATCAGAATTATATATTCATGTTTTCATAATGGTATGTATGTAGGTATGAGATCCTGTACGAAATAATTTCTAAACCCATCATGTGTGACAAATTTATGGACTGGTCATGAAAAATACTCTTGACCTTTGACCTTGTAACTGTACCTTAACCTTTGAGCTACTAACCAGGGTCTTGCGTCTGACTCATGATTGTTTTAGTATGGCTGAAATTTCTGCTAAGTCATTTCTAGGAATAGCCCATTTTGAACACAATATCATCAATAAAAGGTCAGATTCTAGTTGACCTTGTAAATTAAGTTTAAGTACAAAATCATTGGACCATGAAATACAGGTCATCCTGTAATGACTTTTGTATGTTGCTTCCATACTCACAGACAAGTTTTCGTATAAAGTTTTAAGTTGCTACTATAAATAAAGTTCAGGTTCTACCTAGTACTAATGCCTTAACATGAATCTTACAGGATCACATACCTACCTATGTATGTACACACACATTATAAGAGAGGGCTGTACATACACAGGCGAAAACTATATGCCCAAGACATCGTGCTGATGGCGGGGCATTAAAATTAAAAATATTTTCTGATGTGGGTAAAGAGATTAGAAACATCAGGGGCCAGTTGTTCAAAGCATTGTTAGCTTAACAAGTTTGTTAGTGGTCAAATTGTTAACTGTTCTAGCAAGTATAATATCTGAAATTTTGGTATTTTTGCTGAAAAAATGTGAGCAGTTCTTGCAGATGCAAAAGCTGCTCACATTTTTTTCAGCAAAAATATTAGCAAATTTACCACAATAAATTTTAAAAATTTCAACAATACGTTAACTAACGACATTGTTAGTTTTGAACAAATGGCCCCTCGTAAACAAATCAATACAATAACAAATCAATACAATATATTTATAAACCCCACACATATACAGAAAAGTGGGTTATACAAGCATATGCATTATTTACTTTATTCTAGTTTAATACAATAATTGTGTGTACTCTTGAGAATCGCCTCAATAAGACAGTTACAATGAGCACCAAAAATCTGCAAAGATTGTGGATACTCCTTAGAATGGCCTCCGTGAGGCTGTTCAAACAATCACCCAAAATGGTTAACATCTGGACCATAAGCAAACACCTGTGCAAAAATGTCATTAATACTGGACCATTACGACCGCCTCTGTATATATAACAAGCCAATTGTTTGAAGATAACACATGGTAATGGAGGACAGGCATACACCGATCACAACAAATTACACCACAACCTCTTTATAACACTATTAATTGGGTCCAAAGCAAAAACCATGATGTCATGGTCAGTTTTCTGTATAATCTATACATTTTTGGGATCCATCTTGAAACCGTGTTATATCCATAATCATGTTATAACAAACAGTGTTATAATGAGGTTGTGGTGTACCAGGTACACTTGTGTATTCAGTGCATTAACTTTGAAGTGTGATGAAACTGCCCAAGACTAAAACATATTTCAAATGTCACTCACCTCGAAGACAACAACAAACGCCAATTTTGCCGCCAAAACATACCAGAATTCCATTGTGTACTGATACTTCTGCTCTGACCACGGTGGCTCTCGAAAGTCACGGTATCTGAACAAAATAAATTCAATACATGTAAGAGTATAGTGGTATTTTTGCTGCCAAAAAATGAGTGCATGTGATATATGCCACAATATCTTTTTAACACTATACTTGGATCTAAAACAAGGCCCAAAGTTAGATAAACAACCAAAAATGTATAGATTATAAAGAAAAATATGATCTTTTATGGCCTCTTTCCTATATAATCTATAAACTTTTGGGATAATTCTTCAAACCATATGATATCCAAACGGTGATATAAAGAGGTTAATGCATATGTTAAAACTCAATATGGCTTGAATTGTCATATCTGTATTGCATTAATTTTGCACAAACTACATATTGTCTAGTAAATATATGATACGACATATGATCAGTGGTGTGAGAAGAGGTTGGTCTGAGCGATGGTGCTGGATAGCATAGCTTACAGTGCCTGAGCATCCTCTACTCTAGACCACTGTAGAGCAAGGCCCTAATGTGCTCATAGCATGTGTGGGATGGCTTGCTTTTTTCGTTCCTTTTAACCCTTGTTCTGCTGAGCCCGGATATGTCTTCACTTTCAAACAATGCAGATCCTGATCAGATGGCTTCTGAAGAAGCCATCTGATCCGGATCTTCATTGTTTGTCATTCAGTTTATGAATTTATTGCAATAATTTTCATCAAGTAATCTGATTGGTTAATAATCAGTAGTAAGTGTGTGGCACATTTAAATATTCAGCAGGTTAAGGGTTAATATCTATATCCTATCTTTCCTTTCTGCAGGCTAGCCCTATCTCTTAGAACATGGATAGACAAGGATGGTAGATTAAGGACTCGGCAGTTGTCCCAGCACCTGTTGTCAGTTACTGTTGGGGGCAATCTCACAAAGTACTGGTAACAGCCTATTAATTTTAACTAGAATGTATTTTCAGACACGGAGTTAGCTGCTAACCCCGTGCCAGGCACACTACAGTATATGTATTCTTGACTTTTTCAATGGCAGCACCAAAAAACCACTGCATAATGCACAAAATTTCTTTGAAAAAAAAAAGTGCCACTTTCTTTGTCTGAAAATACATTCTAGTTCAAATTAATAGGCTGTTTGGTTAATTACTTAAGAGGGTCAAAGCCCTTCCTGGATCCCTATACAGTAATTTTTTGTTTGAACTGAGGTTTTACATCCAAACAACACTTTTTAGGTCATTTTGGGGACTTTGCTTCCAATTTTGTGGACTTTCATCATAGTGCAGATTATATTTTTATTTTCTTTAGATGCATCGAGTCCATTGCGAGTAATTTGAAAATCAAGTACCGCTGAAATCGATGCTAGGGGGCATATTCAGCCTTGCAGACAACAATGCTGTTTATGAAGAAACTCAATAAAACCGAGTTTCCGGTTTTCATTCTAATACGTATTCTTTGCTTCCGAAGTTAACCTTTTTCATTTATTTTACCCGACATTGAGATGTACTGACATCTCAAGCCCTACTGCCCAAACCAACCAACATGTCTTATACGCAGGGATAGACAGACTTGCACCAGTTTGCCAGGGCAGGTTAAGACTTTCTTTGTGGTTTACCAGTACTTTCAGCTCTGTGTGAAAGCACCATGCAGCCCAATCTATTACTCCAAGCCTGATGGGTGAGGACCAGTTATGGAAAATGACCAGCCCAACATGACCATAGCTGTTCAATGGGCCATAAACAACAACTCAAACACATGATAAATATGTATTTCACCCTTGAAGAATTCATGAAGACCATGTTGTACAGTCTTAATGATTTTTACAGCTGTCAACTGTTGAACAAAATACAGCAAAATTTTAATAATATTAACACCAATCACCAATATACAGCAAAACTTTAACCCATTGCATGTGGTTTTTGTTTGTTTGTTTTGGAGTTTAAAGGCCCAGTCAACACTATTCTAGGTCATTTTTGAGCCGGTCAGTTTACCTATCCACACTTTTCCTGGGCAGGCTTATACATAAGCGGTTAACCAGTACAATGCACATTCATTCGCCAGAAACTGACAACTGCCCTTCTTGTACTAGCGGAAGGGAGAGAATGACCGTAGAAAAGATTTCATGATCAATCTCCATGAAAGAATGTTGCCGACCCCGGCGGGAATCGAACCCGCGTCCTCCTGATCACCAGTCGGACGTGCATCCGACTGAGCCACCGAGGCCGGCTCCCAATGCATGCGGTAAACCCCTAAAGGGGTAGATTGGCAAACAGTGCAGGCCCACATCAGATGCCGCAGAATGCGGCATCTGATCAGGGCCTGCACTATTTGCTAACAAAATGTTCCCTAAAAAAAAAGGATAAAAACGAAGAAATAGGCATGACACCCCTTGTATGACAAATAGACATGTCCGCCATATAGCAATGGAAGAGTCCACTAGTAAACAATGGATTAATATGAATACCAATGACTCATTCACCATGCTTGATTTCTTCTCATAACTCCAGACATAGCGTATTTAGTTTTCCTTATTTCTCCGTATGACCTTATGAACCTATGTTGTGAGTATTCATTATTGTTTGTTTGTTTTGATGTTAAAAGTCCCCTTCAACACTGTCATTAAGTCATTTTGGAGACGTTTCTTCCAAATTTGTTGGACTTTTACCCGAAACTGAGATGAAATGTCAGCTCAAACCAAGTTGCAACCCCACCCCAAAAAAGGGTTTACAAGCATGGACAGTCCGACTTGCACCCCTTTGCCTGGGCACACTTAGATCTTCCAGTTTACCAGTACTCGTGTGCGGTCGGATTCAGCTCTGCATGGAAGCATCATGCAGCCCATCTATTTCTTTAAGCCCTGATGGGCGGGGGCCGATGAGTATTCATTAGAACTGTCTCATCAAGGCTTGATATAAGTGTAACTAGTGTAGATATCCCACCACCTCATCTAGACATGATATCAGTGTGACCAGTGTAGACTGAAATCAGTTCTGTTGCCCATGCAAACACATCAGCATCTTCTTAGGTTTGTGCTCTTTGGAAGCGGCAGACTACCAGGGTCCAGTAGATCAAAACTAATGATGTCATTAGTTAAGATACTCTTACATCTTTGATCATGTGATATATTTTGGAGTATAATGGCCCAGTCAACACTATTTACCCTTTTTGTACCAAATGGAATCTTCCTCCTTATATATAGCAGGAGTCCACTTCAAATTTTAGGGGTAACAAGTTGTGTTTTCTTAAAAAGCTATTTGGAAAATGGCTGAACGTTTTGCAAACAGTGTAGGCCCTGATCAGATGCCGCATTCTGCCGCATTTGATCTGGGCCTACACTGTTTGCCAAGGTACCTCTTTAGGGGTTTCCCGCATGCAGTGGGTTAAGTTTGCCGAAGCAGACATTTGCATAAGCGGTTAACCAGTATAGTGTACATTCTTTTGTCAGAAACTGACAACTGCCTAACTTGAAACAGCGGAAACAAGAGAATGGCCATGGAAAAGATTTCCTGGGCATTCACCACTACAGATCACATTTTTACAGCAAATCTTCCAGAGTATTAGATATTGTGGTTTCTAGAACCGTTATCAATTTGGAGAACTAACAAGCTCGTTAGCTTGAACATCTGGGCCCAGTTGTTCAAAACTGTTGTTAATTAACGCATCGTTAAAACTTTGATCATTTAATATGGCATTTATGTGCTAATATTTTTGCTGAAAAAATGTGAGCAGCTTTTGCAAATGCAAAAGCTGCTCACATTTTTTCAGCAAAAATAACACTATTTTAGATATTGCACTCGCTAGAATAGTTAAAAATTTGACCTCTAACAAGCTTGTTAAGCTAATGATGCTTTGAATAACTGGACCCTGGGCTCCAGTCTTTCTAAACATAGCAGGCCACATAGCAGTCTGATGGGGTTTTTACATACCTGCACACCTCAACCACGCCAAACTCCTCTGTCTTTGGGTCATCGGGAGTGCTTTGCTCTTGGAAGTCACTCACATTGAAGTAAGACATTGCGAAGGCTGTGTAGTAATTAGTTAGTGAACGGTCGTTATTTATCCCATACTTGTAGACCATACGTGGGATGAATTCTGATGTAAATGCAATGATTGCAGCCTGGAAGATGACAAATTAGTAGAACAAGAGGCCCATGGGCCACTATGCTCACCAGAGCTCAGGCGGACACTGCCCACTGGAAGCCATGTATGGTTTTAATATATTGATTATTAAGTCTCCCAAACGAACCCCCATTTCCAAATGAGCACCCATGTGGACTCTCTTTCTGAAATATTAGGCCTTTTATGAAGTGGAGGTGTGGGACATGGACCCAACAGAGCCCAGGTTGGTATCAATGAATATGTCTTATCATAAGGAACAAGAATATATATCGTTTAGGGGTGTGGATGTGTTCCTGAGATATAAGGCCTTTTAAGCTGTGGAGAGGTTGGAGCATGGCCCTGGCAGACCCTAGGAAATCCAAGATCTATGTCCTTGAATGTGTTATATCATTAGGACCAAGAAAGTATATTGTTTAGGAGTGGGGCTCTGAACTATTTCTGAGATATGAGGTCCTCTTATGAAGTGAAGAGGAGAGGAATGGCCCCCTGAGTACCTCCAAGTTGGTGTGACTGAATGTGTCTAATCATAAGGAACAAGAATATATATGATTATGAGGTGGGGATCTTAATAGTGTCTGAGATATATGGCCTTTTATGAAGTGGAGGGGCGGGCCATGGCATCACACATTGCCCTAGCACAAAGAGACCCCAGGTTGATGTGACTGAATGCATCTTATCATATGGAACACAAATATACATGCGTTAGGGGTGGAGATCTGAACAGTTTCTGAGATATATGACATTTTATGAAGTGGAGGGGTGGGGCATTGCCTCGGCTCACCCCGGGAGACCCCTAGGTGAGAATCACTGAATGTGTCTTATCATAAGGAATAAGAATATATGTATGGTTTTGGGGTGGGGATCTGAAAGGTTTCTGTGATATATCGCCTTTTATGAAGTGGAGGGGTGGGGCATGGCCCTGGCCCACCCCGGGAGACCCCTATGTTGGAATCACTGAATGTGTCTTATCATAAGGAACAAGAATATAACTTGTATAGGGGTGGGGATCTGAACGGTTTCTGAGATATTGGGCCTTTTATGAAGTGGAGGTGGTTGGGCATGGCCTTGGTACACCCAAGGGGACACCCAGGTTGGTGTCACTGAATGCGTCTTATCATAAGAAACAAGAATATATATGGTGCTGAATCATCTCTGAGATGTATCATGCGGAGGTATGGGTCATGGCCCCAGCGCACCCTGGGAGACCCCTAAGTTGGTATCACTGAATGTGTCTTATCATAAGGAACAAGAACATATATGGTTTAGGGGTGGGGATCTAAATGGTTTCTGAGACATTCGGCCTTTTATGAAGTGGAGGGGGTGGGGCATGGCCTGGGCCCTTCCAGGGGACCACCAGGTTGCTGTCACTGAATGCATCTTATCATAAGAAACAAGAGTATATGGGGATCTGAAAGGTCTACGAGATATATCCCATTTTATGTGGAGGGGTGGTGTATGTCCCCGGCGCAGCCAGGGAGACACCTAGGTTGGCATCACTGAATGTGTCTTATCATAAGGAACAAGAATATATGTGGTTTAGGAGTGGAGATCTGAACACTTTCTGAGATATTGGGCCTTTTACGAAGTGGAGGGCGTGAGGCATGGCCCAGGCACATCCAAGGGGACCCCCAGGTTGGTGTCACTGAATGCGTCTTATCATAAGAAAAAAGAATATATATACTTTAGGGGTGGGGATCTGAATGGTTTCTGTGTCGTATGGCGTTTTATGTACCGCAGGGACACACCCTGGGGGACCCCCAGATTGGCATAAAAGCATGTGGCTAAAAGAAGTTCACTCAAGGAATATTTCTATAAAAGTTCTGTCAAAATATCTGCTAAGGCTTGGCAGTAAATGCCATTTTTCTTTCTTCCCCATTATAGGTCTATGGAAACTATAAGTTGCCATATCAACCAAACTAATGAGCCATTTTCATTAAAAACACAAACTTTCAATCCCCCAGCCCAAGGGTGCTACAGATGAAATTGGGGGTGAATCGGCCAAGTGGCTTCAGAGGAGATGTCGTTTCAAAGTGTTGACGCCATACGACACAGATGACGATAGACAACTGCCTATCCTATAAGCTCCCCCGGAGCCTTCGGCTCTGGTGAGCTAAAAAAAAACTGTTGATTTAAGGGGTTTCTGAGATATGGGGGCTTTTATGAAGTGGAGGGGTGGGGCATGGCCCACGGCATCCAGGGAACTCCCATGTTGGTGTCACTAAATATCCCTAATCATAAGGAGCATGAATATATATGGTTTAGGGGTGGGGCTCTGGCCTTTTGTGAAGTGGAGGGGTGGGACATGTCCCTGTCACACCGCAGACCCCAAGATTGGAGTCACTGAATGTGTCTCATCATAAACAAGAGGACCATGATGGCCCTGGATCGCTCACCTGATCCATAGTGTAACAAGTGGGCCCCAGTGAGAGCCATTATTGGCCCCAGGGCTTTAATGTGCATAATGTTGAGGGAGGTCTTAAAGGTGAAGCTTCATACCAAACATCAACAAAGGCTATAATTTGAACAATCTTGGCAAAGGTCCACTAGATGAAGCTACACATCAAATATCAAAGACCTGGGCCTTGTGGTTTCAGAGAAGAAGATTTTTTTTAAAGATATTCCCTACATAAGCCTATGCAAAACCAAATGGCCCCGGGGCTATATAAATCTATGTAAAACCAAAAAGCCCCGGGGTGGGGGCATTTGTATAATATAATAAATATATATATAAAATATAAAAGACCTAGGCCTTGTGGTTTCAGAGAAGAAGATTTTTAAAGATTTTCCCTATATAAGTCTACGTAACACCAAAGGGCCCCGGGGCGGGGGCATTTTTGGCCCAAGGGCTATAATTTGAAAAATCTTGGTAGAGGTCCATTAGATGAAGCTTCATACCAAATATCAAAGTCCTGGGCCTTGTGGTTTCAGAGAAGAAGATTTTCAAAGATTTTCCCTATATAAGCCTATGTAACTTAGAGGATCTAAGCCTGTCCAGGACCCGCGGTGCAAGGCGGACCGTCCATGCTAATAAACCCTATTGGTTTCATTGGGCGACAGGGCTTGAGATGTCATTTCATCTCAATGTCGGGTAAAAGTCCCACAAAATTGGAAGCAACGTCTCCAAAATGACCTTTACAGTGTTGACGGGGACGTTAAACCTCAAATCAAACAAACAAACAATAAGCCTATGTAAAACCAAAGGGCCCCGGGGCGGGGGCATTTTTGGCCCCAGCACTATAATTTGAACAATCTTGGTAGGGGTCCACTAGATGAAGCTTCATCCCAAATATCAAAGTCCTGGGCCTTGTGGTTTCAGAGAAGAAGATTTTTAAAGATTTTCCCTATATAAGCCTATGTAAAACCAAAGGGCCCCGGGGCGGGGGCATTTTTGGCCCCAGCACTATAATTTGAACAATCTTGGTAGGGGTCCACTAGATGAAGCTTCATACCAAATATCAAAGACCTGGGCCTTGTGGTTTCAGAGAAGAAGATTTTTAAAGATTTTCCCTATATAAACCAATGTAAAACCAAAGGGCCCCGTGGCGGGGGCATTTTGTCCCAGCACTATAATTTGAACAATCTTGGTAGGGGTCTACTAGATGAAGCTTCATACCAAATATCAAAGTCCTGGGCCTTACGGTTTCAGAGAAGAAGATTTTTAAAGATTTTCCCTATATAAGCCTATGTAAAACCATAGGGCCCCGGGGCGGGGGCATTTTTGGCCCCAGCACTATAATTTGAACAATCTTGGTAGGGGTCCACTAGATGAAGCTTCATACCAAATATCAAAGACCTGGGCCTTGTGGTTTCAGAGAAGAAGATTTTTAAAGATTTTCCCTATATAAGCCAATGTAAAACCAAAGGGCCCCGGGGCGGGGGCATTTTTGGCCCCAGCACTATAATTTGAACAATCTTGGTAGGGGTCCACTAGATGAAGCTTCATACCAAATATCAAAGACCTGGGCCTTGTGGTTTCAGAGCAGAAGATTTTTAAAGATTTTCCCTATATAAGCCAATGTAAAACCAAAGGGCCCCGTGGCGGGGGTATTTTTTGTTCCAGCACTATAATTTGAACAATCTTGGTAGGGGTCCACTAGATGAAGCTTCATACCAAATATCAAAGTCCTGGGCCTTGTAGTTTCAGAGAAGAAGATTTTTAAAGATTTTCCCTATATAAGCCTATGTAAAACCAAAGGGCCCCGGGGCGGGGGCATTTTTGGCCCCAGCACTATAATTTGAACAATCTTGGTAGGGGTCCACTAGATGAAGCTTCATACCAAATATCAAAGACCTGGGCCTTGTGGTTTCAGAGAAGAAGATTTTTTAAGTTTTTGGTGAAAAAAATCTATTTTTGGCTCCTGTGACCTAGATAAGCAACGGACCGGAACCATTTGAACAACTTTGAAAGGGGACCACCTAAGGATCATTCCTGTGAAGTTTGGTCAAAATCCGATCAGTGGTTTAGGAGGAGATGTCGTTTAAAGAAATTGTTTACGCACGGACGCACGGACGGACGGACGCACGACGGACGACGGACAAAAAGTGATCCCAAAAGCTCACCTCGTCACTACGTGACGGTGAGCTAAAAAGGAGAGTATATATGGTTTAGGGGTGGGGATCTATAAGGTTTCCAAGATATTGGTCTTATTATGAAGTTGAGGGGCTGGGGCAATGCCCCGGCGCATCCGGGGGGGTCCCCAGGTTGGTGTCACTGAATGCGTCTTATCATAAGGAACAAGAGAATCTTTAGTTTTAGGGTGGCGATGTGAATGGTTTCTGAGATATATGGCCTTTTATGAAGTGGAGGGGGTGGGGAAATGCCCCAGCACATCCTGAGGGACCCCAGGTTGGTGTCACTAAATGGGTCTTATCATAAAGAACAAGAATATATATGGCTTAGGGGTGGGGATCTAAATGTTTTTGGAGTTATTGGGCTTTTTATGAAGTGGAGGGGGAGGGGGCAATGCCCCGGCACATCCTGGAGGCCCCCAGGTTGGTGTCACTGAATGTGTCTTATCATAAAGAACAAGAATATATATATTGTTAAGGGCCCAGGATCTCAATGGTTTCTGAGATATATGGCCTTTTATAAAGTGGAGGGGCCCCAGGTTGGCATCACTGAATATTTCTTATTCTCAGGTGTGTGTGTGTGAATTCGGGTTTAACGCCGCTTTCAACAATTTTTCAGTCATATCACGACAGTGTCTGGTTACGATAGGGAGCTCAATGCTCACTTTTATAGTGCTGCCTCACTGAAGTATCATGTCCCAGACACATTACATGATACCACACCCAGTCACATTATCCTGACACTGGGTCGACAAGTCCTAGCTCTAGCCCGTAAATCTGAGTGCCAAGCAAGGAGCAGCTAGTACCATTGTTAACGACTTTGGTATGCCGCGGCCCGGGATCGAACCCGTGACCTCCTGTTCTGAGCTATCCGGTTAAGAACAAGAATATATATGGTTAAGGGGTTGGGATCTGTAAGGTTTCCAAGATATTGGGCCTTTTATGGAGTGGAGGGGGTGGGGCAAGGCCCTGGGTGCATCCCGGGGGCCCCCCAGTTGCTGTCAATGAATGCATCTTACCATAAAGAACAACAATATATATGGTTTAGGGGCGGGGATCTGTAAGGTTTCCAAGATATTGGGCCTTTTATGAAGTGGAGGTGGTGGGGCAAGGCCCTGGTGCATCCCAGGGGCCCCCAGGCTGGTGTCACTGAATGCGTCTTATCCTAAGGAACAAAAATATATCGTTGTAAGTACAAAATGGCACCTTTTCAAGAGAGACAAAAAACTGTTTTATTAAAGAATGGCATAGAAAACCATACTATAAGCTGGTTTCTTACCTTCATGGAGATTGCTTTCATTTGTGTGTGATGTTTATTGTTGAATAAATGACATTTGAAAAGAAATATTTAGCATTTAAGGGTTGATACACCATTTCTGCGCCAAGTGTTTTTGGTGCAAAAGCGGTGTAAGTGCATCCAGCGCTAAAACGGTGTAAATGTACAGACCTTATTTCTTTGCCTTTTACATGGTAAAGCATTAAATTAAAGACACTTGGTAGGTAATAGGTCACATTTTATACATTCTGCATGGTACTTACAGGCTTATTCTGAAATATCAAGCAGCAGGATTCAATATTTTTGAGGTATTAAAAAACTTTGCGCAAAAATGAGGTAAGTGCACTTACACTGTTTTTGCGCCAACTTTTTTTTCTAAAAGTCAGAGCAAAAACGGTGTAACTGACAAAAAAAATTCCAAAATGCTGGAATAAATCATGATTGAGGCAGAATCTAGCTGTAGAACTTATTTACCAAGCGTGTCAAGTCCTAAGGCATCCATTTATGCAAAAAAACTATTTTGGCCAAAATGTCAGTTACAGTGTTATTGCACTCAGCAGATGATATATGGTTTAGGGGTGGGGATCTGAATGGTTTCTGATATATATGGCTTTTTATGGAGTGGTCGGGTGGGGCGCTCTGGACAACCCCTGAACCTTCAGGTTGGCAGAAAAGCATATGGCTGAGAGAAGTTTACACAATAAACATTTCAATAAAAGTTTTGTCAAAATATCTGCAATGACTTGGCAGTAAATGCCATTTTTCAATTTTCGCCATTGTAAGTCTATGGAAACTCTAAGTTGCCATAGCAACCAAACTAATGAGCCGATTTTCATAAAAAGACACAAACTTTCAATCCCCCAGCCCAAGGATGCTACCGATAAAATTTGGGCCAATCGGCCTATTGGCTTCAGAGGAGATGTCGTTTGAAAGTGTTAACGACCAAGACACAGATGCAGACGACAACGACGGACAATGTCCATCCTATAAGCTCCCCCGGAGCCTTCGGCTCTGGTAAGCTAATAATAATACACCTCGATTTTTTTTCCCAAAATAATTTGATACTTTTTCTTTTTTAAGCATCACACACAGACTGTTGCTGCTATCTTACTAAGCCATTCTAGTTAGCACCCATAAGCTATGTTTTTGTGTCAGAATATGAGGCCATTTAAGCGAGTTTCCAAAACTGTGATTTTATGCAAGAATATGAACAAGAATTCCGCAGAAAGGCAATGCCATGCCTATGGGGTTGCAGTCATTGAACTGTGGAATGTAGGTCAAGGTCAACCATGGATGCTTGTAGTTGTCACTGTTAGATGCAAATTTGTACCAAGTATCATAAAATGAAGCTCCTATAGTCCTTGAGAAACGGACTTGTCCATGAGGATGAATGCTAGGGTTGTTACATTAGTTCAAAGTCAGCGAAGCATGAAATCTAGATCAAAGTCAAACATGGATGTTTGCACTAAAGTTGCCATCCCTAGATGCAAGTTTATACAAATTATCATTAATGAAGCTCCTAAATGATTCCTGAGAAATGGACTTGAACACTGGGGGTAAAGCAATAAATCATGAAGTCAGTCAAGCATGAAATCTAGGTCAATGACAAATATGGATGCTTGCACCCTAGATGCAAGTCTGTATGAAAATAGAATTGGAGGCAATGATCACGAATCGATACAATTAACCCACAGCTCCCATCAGTATCATTAATGAAGCTCTAATGAACTGAATATTAGGGTGATTACTAGGGTGGATTCAATTGTTCCCAAAGTCTGTGAATCATGAAATGTAGGTCAAGGTCAAATATGGATGCTTGCAGTAAAGTTGCCATTCCTAGCTGCAAGTCTGTACACTGTATCATTAATGATGCTCTTGCTGAGAAATGGAGTTGAACATAAGGGTGAATGCTATGGTGGTCGCTAATTTTGACGTCTTGACAAAATGGAGGGACCAACAAATGCATTATGAAAACATGCATATACAAATACATTGTAAACTTTACCGCCGAAAAAAAAAAAAAAATAAGATGAAAAAAATTGATAATTTTCTTATTTCTGCTCGAAATATAGACTGCAGGTACTCGTTAGAACTGCCTCATGGAGGCGGTTCTAACTAGCACCCACAATCAATATTTTAGTACTCGTTAGAACCGCCTCATGGATGTGGTTCGAACGAGTACCCACAATCTATATTTTAGAGCAGAAACAAGAAAAATGAGGTATACCCCTGTAAACCCCAGTTCTACTATATAAAAGTTGGGTCAAGGGGGTCAAAGTTATACAGGAGTGTTTTTGTGATGGGACACTTCGACTCCTATATCTTGCCATGTTTAAAGTAGGCACAACAAAAATAATGTACACACTTTAAAATTCAACATTTTTTCTAAATACAGCAAAGTGAACCATGGTAGTCATTACATGGACTATATAATGGGATGTTAACCCATTGTATACTGGTGGACTCTTCCATACCTATATGTTGGACAAGTCCATTTGTCATAATAAGGGGTGTCAGGCCTATTTTTTCCGTTTTTATTCTATTTTTGAAGGCAAATTCTGTAAGCAAATAGTGCAGGCCCTGATCAGACGGCGCATTCTGCGGCATCTGATCTGGCCCTGCATGGTTTGCTAAGGTACCCCTTTAGGGGTTTCAAGTATACAATGGGTTAAGATGCCTCAACAAGAAAAATTGTCTCAGTACCGGTATATAAAAATCTCTTCATAAAACCATCACGTTTACACGTCTGTGAAATGAAGACCCCCCTAAACCCCACTTCATATAGAGAAAACTGGGGTTAACGGGGTATACATTATTTTTTTAATTTCTGCTCCATAAGGAAAGACATAGAACTCAAACAAATGACCCTGTAAATAATAGTATGCTCTTAAAGAAAAAATATCTATTCCGGCTTCTGGAGCAACAATAATAAGACAGAACTACACTCCTGTAATCCCCAGATTCTGCAAATTTTAGATATAGAAACTAAACAAATTGTATTCTTCCAGGAGCTCACACAAATTACGAGAACACACCCATGCGACATAATCCATTTTTTCACATCTCCAAAATGGCTGTTTTTCTGATGAAAATCTGTGATATTTTACTTATTTATGTATGGGCGGGGGCCGACTAGCACCCCTTTGCCTGGGCAGGCTTAGATCCTCTGAGCTGTTTACCAGTACTCATGTGCGGTCAGATTCAGTTCTGTGTGGAAGCATCATGCAGCCCATTTATTTCTTCAAGCCCCGATGGGTGGGGGCCTACTTTGCCTGTCACAGCTCATATGATAAAAGCTACTTACGTTTGAAATAACAGCAAGAGCTGATATTCCACGAAGAATTCCAAACCAGATACCTGAAAAACAATATGAATAATAGTTGTTGTGTTGTACTAGAATTGTGGTCAATCATTACCTAATCCAGCTGATCAAAGATCAATTAAACAGTGATGAATGAAACTGTTAGCAGTATTTACAGTGTTAGTCTTTATTACAACATCTTGATGTGTGTGTTTAAATGTTTTTGGACCAAACGGAATCTTCTTCCTTATATATAGCAGGAGTTCATTTCTAAATTTAGGGGTGTCAGGTTGTTTATATCAAAATTCATTTGGAAAATGACTGAACTTTTAGCGAACAGTGGAGGCCCTGATCAGATGCCTCATTCTGCTGTGTCTGATCTGGGCCTGAACTGTTTGCCAAGGTACCCGTTTTGGGGTTTCTGGAACTAAGTGAATTAACATCCTACCAACAGCCAAGGTCATATAGAGACTGGTCCTCAGTTTTAAGACTCATCCAAAAGTCTGGAGAAGCCCAGAACAAAGTTTTGATACTAATAAAACTGAATAGAATAAAAACGGAAAAAATAGGCCTGACACCCTTGTTAGCAAAATGTATAGATTATATAGAAAAATAACCATAAATGGTCTTTTTTTACATAAACTAAACATTTCTAATTGGCTATAAATTACAAGCTCTGCTATTAAAACAAAAATTTCCTACCAAGTACAATCAATATATCTGAACAGGCGTTGGAGCTATGGCAATGATAAGGTTATATTGTCAGTGGAAATAACTAAAATGCCATTGCACCCAGACTTGTGGTTCTTGCTTATGACATGCCTTCTTAATCTTGTAAACAACTGTATCAAGAATCAGGAATATTCACCTTATTTGCATTATCTGCTGTTTCATAGTCCAAAGGTTATCAGTGTTTGAAAAACAGGTTACCAGACACCCCCCCCCCCCTGACCTTTCAAGGTTACCTGTTTTTCCAATATTGAAATATGCAAGCTGGGAGCCAGCAAATAATGCAAATATGGTGAATACCTCATCAGGAGCTGGAGTTATGGAGATCACAAGGGGCCTTCTCAGCTTACTAAAATCTTGTTGACTGGGAGCAGACATTTTGGAATGCACAATAAATTATTACTTACTAATGTCCTGGGGTCTTTCCACTCCATGACAAACCTTTACTTGCCAAAGCCATGTGCTCTCAGAGTCAAGGGTCTTTCCACATCATGACAAACCATTACTCACCAAAGTCCTGTGCTCTCAGAGTCAAGGGTTTTTCCACTCCACAAACCTTTACTCACCAAAGCCTTGTGCTCTCAGGGTCAAAGGTCTTTTCAATGGCAATCCTTTACACACCAAAACCCTGTGCTCACAGAACTCCATGACAAACCTTTACTCACAAAAGCTCTGTGCTCTCAGAGCCAGAGGTCATTTCCATTCCATGACAAATCTGAACTCATCAAAGCCCTGTGCTCTCAGAGCCAGGGGTCATTTCCACTCCATGACAAATCTTTACTCACCATAGCCCTGTGCTCTCAGAGCCAGAGGTCATTTCCACCCCATGACAAATCTTACTCGCCAAAGACATGTGCTCTCAGAGCAAGGGGTCATTTCCACTCCATGAAAAATCTTTACACACAAAAGCTCTGTGCTCTCAGAGCCAGAGGTCATTTCCACTCCATGACAAACATTTACTCACCAAAGCCCTGTGCTCTCAGAACCAGAGGTCATTACCACCCCATGACAAACCTTTACTCACAAAAGCTCTGTGCTCTCAGAGCCAGGGGTCATTTCCACTCCATGACAAACCTTTACACACCAAAGCCTTATGCTCTCAGAGCCAGAGGTCATTTCCACTCCATGACAAACCTTTACTCACAAAAGCTCTGTGCTCTCAGAGCCAGAGGTCATTTCCACTCCATAACAAACCTTTACTCACTAAAGCTCTGTGCTCTCAGAGCCAGAGGTCATTTTCCACTCCATGACAAATCTCTACTCACCAAAGCCCTGTGCTCTCAGAGCCAGGGGTCATTTCCCCTCCATAATAAATCTTTACTCACCAAAGCCCTGTGCTCTAGCCAGAGGTCATTTCCACTTGATGACAAATCATTACTCACCAAAGCCATGTGCTCTCAGAGCCAGAGGTCATTTCCACTCCATGACAAACCTTTACTCACAAAACCTCTGTGCTCTCAGAGCCAGGTGTCTTTTTGCACTCCATGACAAAGCTTTACTTACCAATGTCCTGTGCCCTCAGAGCAAGGGGTCTTTTCCACTGTGTGACAAACTTGTAGGCATCTAGACGGATTTCAATAACATTGTTAGCCAGAGCAAACAACGGAGCTAGTGGGAAAGCTGCCACAAAGATTGTTACAAAACCATACTGGATAACTGAAACAAACCAGAAACTTTTTACACACTTAACTCTCTTGAGCATAAAATTTGTCAGCTTCGCGAATACTGATATGCTCAGATAAACAAAGAATGTTATTTGTCCAGCTCATAAATTTAAGATGTTAATAATTTTTGGCATTTTGAAATTTATATGCAGGACATAGATCATGCTGAAGTAATTTAAGCATGAAAAGGGGCAAGAACAAAAAGCTAACATATTAGTAAAAGACCATTAGCCTTTCTCGGATTTATGGTCTTCAAATGCATGTGTATAGCCATTAAAGGCAAATGCGAACATGTGGCAGATAACGGATAGAATTTGCTTTTTAAGAGTTAACCACTATTGACATGGGAGACAAAAATAGTTTTGCAGGAGTGGCCTCCCCTGAAGGTGTATTCCATTCCTCTTAATATGGCCAGATTCATGAGTTCTTGCATGAAGCTATGGGTTTCCTCTAAATGTCTGCAAGCAGCAAAGGCTCAAGCACGATTGCATCTATGCACAAACACATCTGAGCCTTTGGTGTCTCTAATGGAAGCTGTGGGTTAATTGTATTGATTTCTGATCATTGCCTTCACTTCTATTTCCTGGTCACATATAAGGTAAGTACCATCTAGTCATCTATATGATAAGTACCCACTGGTCACCAATATGTTAAGTACCCTTTTGACACCTATATGATAGGTACCCTCTAGTCACCAATATGATAATTACTCTCTTGTCACCAATATGGTAAGTACCTTCTGGTCACAAATATGATAATTACCCCCTTGTCACCAATATGGTAAGTACCCTTCTGGTCACCAAAATGCTAAATACCCTCTGGTCACCAATATGACAAGTACCCTCTGGTCACCTATACTGTAAGTACCTTCTGGTCACCAATATGATAATTATCATCTTATCACCAATATGGTAAGTACCTTCTGGTCACCAATATGCTAAATACCCTCTTGTCACCAATATGACAAGTACCCCTCTGGTCACCAATATGCTAAATACCCTCTGGTCATCAATATGCAAGTACCCTCTGGTCACCTATATGGTAAGTACCGTCTGGTCACCAATATGATAATTATCCTCTTATCACCAATATGGTAAGTACCTTCTTGTCACCAATATGATAATTACCCTCTAGTCACCAATATGCTAAGTACGCACTGGTCAACAATATGACAACTACCCTCTGGTCGCCTATATGGTAAGTACAGTAAAATTCCTACTTTGAGACCACCTTTGGGACTCTTCATTCAAAAGTGCTCTTTAAGACCACTTTTAAACAGTCCCAAAGGTGGTCTCTCACCAGAGGACACTAGATGTCAAAAACACATAGAAAATGTAATTAAAACTTTCTAAATATCCTTTTAAAAGGAACTTTAGTCATAATTTTAGGTGGTCTTAACAGCAGAAATTCACTGTACCCTCTGGTCACCTATATGATAAGTACCCTGTTCTCATTAGCTGGCTCAGGAGCCCGACAATAGGAAACTGTTTGGTTTTGTTTGAATTTGATGTCCCCCCAACAACTAAGATCATAATATTATGGAGACTGAACTTTTTTAGGTTTAAAGATTCATCTGAAAGCCTCCGAATCGAAATTACAACCCCTGGTTTATAAGCTGTGAAGCGTGACCGCAACCTCATGGAGTTTACTCAGTAAGAAAGTGTCTTGGAGATCAAACTTACAAACCAGGGATTCCCAGACCTAGATTAACTTCTGCCTCTGTTGAACAACAGATATAGTCCGAACAATTTGACCTGAGACTAACCTTTATGCAAGGAACAAATTAGTCAATGTTTCCCCTAATACGTCGGCTTTCGTAAACTTTTCGTGCAATTTCGGCATGTTGTGAATTGCGACCCACTCACTGACCTCTATGTATTGAATAACAATATCACAATCTTCGGAAGACGGCGAAGATAAATACATGCATTCAATCGGGTGTGAAATTATGTAAATAGAGTTCACCAGTCTCAGGTCAGTTTGCTCGAACTATACCGCTGTGTGCCAATAATCACAGGCATTTCATTTTTCACAAGCAGTATACAGTTATACAGTCTTAGAGGCCAACTCTATACTTTAACCCATTTGTACCAGAAGCCGCAAAACGGGTTCCCTGGCAAACAGTGCAGGCCAAGATCAGACGCCCCAGAATATGGCGGTTCAAACAAGTACCCACAATCTATAATTTTGACCACAAATAAGGAAAATATTTAGCACCCCTGTAAACCCCACTTTTTTCTATATAAAGTGTTCATTTCACAAACTTGTTAACCTGGGGCCAGTTGTTCAAAACTAACAACATCGTTAGTTAACATATCGTTGAAACTTTGATCATTTATTATGGCAAAATATGCTAATATTTTTGCTGAAAAAATGTGAGCAGCTTTTGCATATGCAAAAGCTGCTCACATTTTTTCAGCAAAAATAACAAAATTTTAGGCATTAAACTTGCTAGAACAGTTAACAATATGACCACTAACGAGCTCATTCTGCTAACGATGCTTTGAACAACTGGGCACTGATGTATGGGATGAATTTTCTTATTTCTCCATTAAAACACAGTAATGCTGTAGATACTTGTTAGAATTGCCTACATAATATGTTTCTGAAAAGAAATAATGAAAATTATTTTTTAATTATTCCTTTAATATCTGCTTATTATCCCTGTCGGTCTCCCTGATCTGGAACTATGTAATCAGACTGCCCCATTGGTTCTACATGCCAATCTAACAATAAGTATGACACTGAGTCTAGAAGGAATGACAAGCATGTTCCCCACTCCCCCCCCCCCCCCCCCCTGCAAAAAAAAAAACCCAAACCCAACTCCCTTAACCATTTTTGTACCAAATGGAATCTTCATCCTTATATATTCACCTTTTTTGCATTATCTGCTGGTTTCTAGTCTGAAGATTATAAGTGTTTAAAAAACAGGTAACCAGACCCCCCCCCCCTGACCTTTCAAGGTCAGGGGGGTCTGGTTACCTGTCCAGACCTCCCCCTGACCTTTCAAAGTCAGGGGGGTCTGGTTACCTGTTTTTCCAATATTGAAAATGGGCAAGCTGGGAGCCAGCGCATAATGCAAATATGGTGAATAGCACAGGCCCATTTCAAAATTTAAGGGTGTCAGGTTGTGTTTTCTTCAAAATTTTATTTGGAAAATAGCTGAACGTTTTGCAAATAGTGTAGGCCCTGATCAGACGCCCCATTCTGTGGCATCTGATCTGGGCCTGCACTGTTTGCCAGGGTACTCGTTTTGAGGTTTCCGGTACAAAATGGGTTAATAAAGTAACAGAAAAAAACAACAACAAAAACATCCAAGCCTACTCTTTTTATTGTAAAATTTTTACCCATTTCCAAGTATTCATCAAACAGTCCGAGTTTGGGTATATCTGCCAGATTATAATCCTGCTCCCAGCGTGTGTAAATCTTGTCCTCTTTGTCCTTACCGATGGAGCGTGATTTAAACCATACTGTCAATTTCCTGAAAGAAAATGACTATTGAAATTGCATGGTAGCCCAACACTATTGCAAACTAAATTTCTTGAAAGCCTGACTAGTATAACCAACTTATTATTAATGTATTGTTTACCTGGTGGGTATTTTGTGAAAATTGAAGAATAGTTTTTGTCAATTTGCCATGAAAACCTATGTTGTGAGTATTCATTAGAACCACCTCGGTGAGGTGGGTCTAATGAATACTCACAACATAAGTTTATATGGAGAAATATGAAAATCTATCCTTCAGTTCCAAAATATGCCAGCCCCTGCCCATAGGGGCTTGAAAAAAATAGATGGCCTGCATGATGCTTCCACGCAGAGCTGAAACCGACTGCACATGAGTACTGGTAAAACCACTTAAAGGATCTAAGTCTGCCCAGGCAAAGCAGTGCAAGTCCAACCGTCCATGCTTATAAACCCTATTGGTTTCATTAGGCCACAGGGTTTGAGATGTCATTTCATCTAAATGTTGGGTAAAAGTCCCACAAAATTGGAAGCAACGTCTCCAAAATAACCTTTACAGTGTTGACGGGGATGTTAACTTCAAATCCTATTGAGTCACTCACTAATCAGAGGTGAGCTGAATTGTCAACTTCTATGAGACTGAAGCAAATCTAAAACCCTCACCAGTGAGTGCCCCAATTTTGAAGGTTTAGCACTCTTAACAACTAGCTACAGAGGACTGCACCATGATTGGTCTCCGTTTCCCTTCATATAGATAACAATTTGTTCATGAGGACAAAGAGAGCAAAGAAACTATCACTCTTGTTAACCCTTCTCTTGCTGAATATTCAGTTTAGCCACACCCATCTCTGACTTTGAACCAATGTACCTGATGTAATTTATTCCAACACATTCATAAATTGAATGTCAAACAGTGTAGATCCTGATCAGATGGCTTCTTCAGAAGCCATCTGATCTGGATCTACACTGTTTGCAAAGACAGGGGTTGTCGTGAACAGCAAGGTAAGAGTTAAAATGGTAAAACCTCATAGATAGCCATTCATCTATTTAAGTATGTGGTTAGGTTTTTTTGTTAGTTTTTGTTTTTTGGGGCATTGTTTGGGTGTTAAATGACCCCGACAACACAATAAGCATTAACTAAGCTAATTAACCTAACTGTATTTTCCTTGGAACCATACTTGCCATAAAATGAGCACAGTGTCCTTAAACATTTCATTATTGTTTTAAGACAAGATCTTTTCCCCTGCCCATTGGGGCTTGGAGAAATAGATTGGGCTGCATGGTGCTTCCACACATAGCTGAAACTGACCACACATTGCTTAGAAGGACTAAGCCTGCCCAGGCAAAATGGTGTGAGTCAGACCTTTCCATGCATATAACCCTACTGGTTTCATTGAGCAGGAGGGCTTGAGATGTCATTTCATCGGGAAAAAGTCCCACAAAATTGGAAGCAGCATCTCCAAAACTAGAATTTGTTTTTCTACAAAAACACAGATGTCTCCCCCGTTTTTGACTGCTAAGTATAACCTTGACATTGGAGGTATTGAGCTGGGTCTTGTGTGCAACACATCATCTAATGAAGATGAACATTTCTGCATAGTAACTTTAAAAATGTTCATAGTAAAATAAAAAAAGTTATTGGCCGTAAACAAAAAAAGCACTTTTTTACCTTTGACCTCTAAGTATGGCCTTGACCTTTGTGGTACAACACATTGTCTCATGATGGTTAACATTTCTGCCAAGTAATTTCATAATCCATCAAAGAATAAGGAAGTTATTGACTGTCCTTTTTTTTACCTTTGACCTCTAGGTATGACCTTGACATTGGAGGTATGGACCTTGGTCTTGCACATGACTCATGGTCCAACTTTCAAGCCTCTAGCTCCAACAGTTTTTGAGATATCTTGCTGACAAGATTTTATTAAAAAAAATTCAAAGGGCAATAACTCTTGAAAGGGGCATAATCCGGATGAGAAAAAATACGTGTCAGCTTATTTTCCATTAGGAATGCATATATGAAATTTCAAAACCATAGCATACACAGTTCTAAAGTTATGCTATGCATAACTTTTAGGATTCATTACAATGGGCACAAATTACCAAAATGACAAAGGGCCATAACTCGCAAAGTATTTTTCGGAATTTTGTCACATATACTCATCACCACCAATATACTCAACAACTTTCAAGGCTCTAGCTCCAATAGTGTTTGAGATATTTTGCTGACAAGATTTTATTAAAAACATTTAAAAGGGCAATAACTCTTGAAAGGGGCATAATCCGGACGAGAAAAAAAATACGCGTCAGCTAATTTTTCATGAGGAACCCATATATCAAATTTCAAAACCCTAGCATACACATTTCTAAAGTTATGCTATGCATCACTTTTAGCATACATTACAATGGGCACAAATTACCAAAATGACAAAGGGCCATAACTCACAAAGTATTTTTTGGAATTTTGTCAAAAGTTAATCAGTTCATCTACCCATCACCACCAAGATATTCACCAACTTTCAAGCCTCTAGCTCCAATAGTTTTTGAGATATCTTGCTGACAAGATTTTATTAAAAAAAAATTCAAAGGGCAATAACTCTTGAAAGGGGCATAATCCGGACGAGAAAAAAAATATGCGTCAGCTTATTTTCCATCAGAAATGCATATATGAAATTTCAAAATTATAGCATACACCGTTCTAAAGTTATGCTATGCATCACTTTTAGCATACATTACAATGGGCACAAATTACCAAAATGACAAAGGGCCATAACTCACAAAGTATTTTTCGGAATTTTGTCATAAGTTAATCAGTTCATCTTCTCATCACCAACAATCTATTCACCAACTTTCAAGGCTCTAGCTCCAATAGTTTTTGAGATATCTTGCTGACAAGATTTTATTAAAAAAATTTCAAAGGGCAATAACTCTTAAAAGGGGCATATTCTGGACGAGAAAAAAAATACGCGTCAGCTAATTTTCCATGAGGAATCCATATATGAAATTTCAAAACCCTAGCATACATGGTTCTAAAGTTATGCTATGCATCACTTTTAGCATACATTACAATGGGCACAAATTACCAAAATGACAAAGGGCCATAACTCACAAAGTATTTTTCAGAATTTTGTCAAAAGTTAATCAGTTCATCTACTCATCACCATCAATATAATCACAAACTTTCAAGGCTCTAGCTCCAATAGTTTTTGAGATATCTTGCTGACAAGATTTTATTAAAAAAAAAAAAAAAAATCAAAGGGCAATAACTCTTGAAGGGGGCATAATCCGGACGAGAAAAAAAAACGCGTCAGCTAATTTTCCATGAGGAATCCATATATGAAATTTCAAAACCCTGGCATACACGGTTCTTTAGTTATGCAATGCAT
This sequence comes from Lucinisca nassula, assembly GCA_963580285.1. Taxonomy (NCBI): domain Eukaryota; kingdom Metazoa; phylum Mollusca; class Bivalvia; order Lucinida; family Lucinidae; genus Lucinisca; species Lucinisca nassula. The sequence goes on from OY757013.1 coordinate 98,406,375, forward strand.
CAAAAGCGTAATGGACGGACGAACGAACGAACGAACCAGTACCAATATGCCCCTCAAACTTTTTCAAACATGGGGGCATAATAAGAAAGTTATTGACAGAACACAAAAAAGGCCCTTTTTTTACCTTTAACCTCTATGTATGACCTTGACCTTTCAGGTATTAAACTGGGTCATGCGTGCAACACATCATCTCATGGTGGTTAACATTTCTGCCTAGCAATTTCAAAATCCATCTAAAAATAAGAAAGTTATTGACCAAACATGAAAAAAGGCCCCTTTTTACCTTTGACCTCTATGTATGACCTTGACATTTTAGGTACCAAACTGAATCATGTATGCAACACATCGTCCCATGATAGTTAACATGTTTGCCAAGTAACTTCAAATTCTATTTAAAAATAGGCAAGTTATTGACAAAACCCGAAAAAAGGCCCCTTTTTTTACCTTTGACCTCTAAGTATGACCTTGACCTTTGAGGTACCAACCTGGGTCATGGGGGCAACACATCGCCTTATATTGGTTCACATTTCTGCCATGTGATTTCAAAATCCATCTCAAAATAAGAAAGTTATTGACCAAATACGAAAAAAAGGCCCACTTTTTTACCTTTGACCTCTAAGTATGACCTTGACCTTTGAGGTACCGACCTGCCTCATGTGCACCACACATCGTCTCATGATTGTTAATAATTATGCCAAGTAATTTTAAAATCCTTCTCAAAATTAGAAAGTTATTGACCAAATACGAAAAAAAGGCCCCTTTTTTGACCTTTGACCTCTAAGTATGACCTTGACCTTTGAGGAACCGACCTGCCTCATGCGCACCACACATCGTCTTATGGTTGTTAATAATTATGCCAAGTAATTTTAAAATCCTCTCAAACTTAGAAAGTTATTGACCAAATACGAAAAAAAGGCCCCTTTTTTGACCTTTGACCTTTAAGTATGACCTTGACCTTTGAGGAACCGATCTGCCTCATGCGCACCACACATCGTCTTATGGTTGTTAATAATTATGCCAAGTAATTTTAAAATCCATCTCAAAATTAGAAAGTTATTGACCAAATACGAAAAAAAGGCCCCTTTTTGACCTCTAAGTATGACCTTGACCTTTGAGGTACCGACCTGCCTCATGCGCACCACACATCGTCTTATGGTTGTTAATAATTATGCCAAGTAATTTTAAAATCCATCTCAAAATAAGAAAGTTATTGACCAAATACGAAAAAAAGGCCCCTTTTTTTACCTTTGACCTCTAAGTATGACCTTGACCTTTGAGGTACTGACCTGCCTCATGCGCACCACACATCGTCTTATGGTTGTTAATATTTCTCCCGAGTAATTTTAAAATCCATCAAAAAATAAGAAAGTTATTGACCGGACACGATTTGCCCATACATATATACATACCAACAAACTTCCAAGGGAGATAATTCAAAAAGTATAAATGCGAGAGTTATGGTTCTTGCGCACTGCACGTCGTCTAATGCTGATTAATATTTATACCAAGTTTCGTGACGATAGCTCTAACGGTTTTCAAGTTACAGAGCGGACACGAAAGTGTGACAGACGGACAGACGGACAGACAGACAGACAGACGCCCGGGGGGAAAAACAATATGTCTCTCCTAAAAAAATTTTTTCGGGGGAGACATAATGACCTAACAGAACTGATGTTAAACCTTAATTCAAGCAAAAAAAAAACAAAGTGAAGCTCTAGAAAGTCCTTCTAGAGCACACGGTCAGGCCCACCTTTATGCTCCTTATGCCAACTTTGGACACTTTTGGTTGAACAACACATGCTGGAGAATGGAGAATGGAGAATGTATACTCAACACGAGCTTTTTAATAAACAAAAGTCAGCCATTTGTCCTACTTTTATCAATTAAGGGATAATACATCACAAAGTCTTTACAACACTATTTATAACTGGGGTCCAAAGCAGAAACCCTGTATAGTTAAACCACAGTGTTATATCCAAACAAAATTGTATAGATTATATAGAAAAATGATGGTCATTTTTCTATATAATCTATACATTTTTGGATCCATATTGAAACCATGTCATATCCCAAACCATGAACAACGTAATAACGAGGCTGTGATGTAAATGTTATATTAGAGTGGTCTTTTAGCATTGTTACAACTTCAGCAGACTCCAGAAACTGGTGTCAAATATACTTCTTCAAAAATAATTGGTGTGGGCTTATTAGAACATGCATGCTTATTCTGGTAAATACTCGTATGGTAATAATCAACAGCACATTAACAGTTCATGAAATGAGCACCCCACTAAAGCTCATTTTATATAGAGAAAACTTGGGTTTATAACGGTACACATTATTTTTCTTATTTCTGCTCCACAACATAGGTTGTGGGTACTCATTAGAAACACCACAATGAGGCAGTTCTAACAAGCACCCACAACTATTCTTACGACATGAAAGTCGTAACAAAAGAAAGAAGCATAGCCTGAAAAATCCTCGCCTTTGGTGGGATTCGAACCCGGGCCGCTCGGGTGATAGTCCAGTGCTCTAACCGCTGAGCCAAAGTGTCGACACCCTGACGCAGTTGTCAGAGAGTGGTTATAAACCTAGAAGCTATGCATATGATCTACCAAGGTAGATAATGGAAGGGAGGTAATGCTGTCCATAACACACTCTCTCTTCAAGGAAATCATCATATATGATGACGTGAAGCATACTTTGGCACAAAGCCATTTTCGGCATATAAATTCCGATCCCCGACCAGTCCCAATCTTACCACACGAAAGTCGTAAAAAAGGAAAGAAGCATACCCTGTAAAAATCCTCGCCTATGGTGGGATTCGAACCCGGGCCGCTCGGGTGATAGTCCAGTGCTCTAACCGCTGAGCCAAAGAGTCGACTCGCTGACACAGTTGTCAGAGAGTGGTTATAAACCTAGAAGCTATGCATATGATCTACCAAGGTAGATAATGGAAGGGAGGTAATGCTGTCCATAACACTATGTTTGCAGTATAAATAAGAAAAACATCACAGATTTTAATCAGTAAAGTAGCCATTTTGGAGATGTGAAAAAAATGTGCTACGTTGCACAGGTGTGTTATTGTAATGAAATTATTGAAAGGGATACATCATGTTTTGCAAGAAGCAATGTCTTGATATCCATTGTTGGTTTTACCTGGAAGAGGCCTCTCTGGACCGAAGGGGGCCTATTCTTGAAGGAGAAGAATTTACTCCCTGGTGGAGGAGTATTCATCACTATAAAGTGCATTAATCATGATCACTGTACATACAGGAAAAAAAATAATCCAAATGACTTACGGGAGAATTATTTCTTTGAAATTTGCAAAGATCTGTTTGCCAACCATAATGATTCCCAGCTGTAGGCATAGCTCTATCAAACAACCGGCAGGATTACACTACAAAACAAAAAAGTCAATCAACAATGGTACAAACACTGTTAGGATCATAATTTAGATTGTGTTGGGTTTAATGACACATCAACCCTTATGGGTCATTTTGATTACTCAGCTCAGTATCAGTTCCTTAGACCTGAGGTTGATACTGTGGTGTTAATGTCAATGCTCAAGTACTGGTTTAAATAACTATATTATATCTTTAATTTTTGAAGTATAAAATTCTAATTTTTTTAAAACTAAGACTGACTTGTCAGGTGAGACATGTATCTTAGCGGATTTGGTTTACACTTTTTGTTACAGTTTAAATTTTGCAAGTCTCGCTACTTTGGACATCTCCTTCCTGATGCCCGGACTTCGTAGGAGTGTGGGTCATGTTTGCTGATGTTGGCTCGATGGGGGACACCTAACAGTCCGCGGGTGGGCGTCTCTTGCCTGATGCCTCCAGTTGACCTGTCTCATAGGCTACGACGGTCAGTGTGTGCTCGGAGGGGGATGTGCTGTGTTTGTCGGGTCTTGTCCATCATCTGTTTTGGTTTCAGAACTTTGGGGTTGAGACACACTGATGAAGATTAACTAGAGCTGTCAGAGGATCTGACTATAGCCCCGCTATAGCGCTATCAGAGGAGTAAGACACATTGACTCTAAAAGCTTTTAACCTATCAGGGGAGCTTTCTTAGTTCCAGAGAAAACTTTAATATTTGTTTTTTTCTTTGCTGGGGAGATAACCCCAAGAGTAATGTTGTTGGCCATTATTTACTTACATCCACCTAATGTTCATGTTTATACAAAGTTTCAGCTTTCTAGCTTTCTTAGTACCTGAGAAAACTGTATCGAAAATATTTTTCATGGTTTGATGGTTAGAAAAGTGAAATGATTTTTTTACTTGCAGAAAATATCCTATCAGGGGAGATAACTCCAAGAGTTATGGGCCTTTGGCCATTATTTTGGTAAGGGCCATACATCCACCCACTTTTCATGTTCATACAAAGTTTCAGTATTCTAGCTTTCTTAGTTCCTGAGAAAACTGTCACCAAACCTTTTCATTTATTAAAAAAAACTATACTATCAGGGGAGATAACTCCAAAAGTAATGGGCCCTCGGCCATTATTTTGGTTAGCTCCCTATATCCACCCATTGTCCACATTTATGCAAAGTTTGAGGTTTCTAGCTTCTTTAGTTCCTGAGAAAACTGTGACCAAACATTTTCATTTAAAAAAAACCTATATTTTCATTTATTTAAAAAACCTATCAGGAGAGATAACTCCAACAGTTATGGGCCCTTGGCCATTATTTTGGTAAGCTCCCTATATCCACCCATTGTCCACATTTATGCAAAGTTTGAGCTTTCTAGCTTCTTTCGTTCCTGAGAAAACTGTGACCAAACATTTTCATTTAAAAAAACCTATCAGGGGAGATAACTCCAAGAGTTATGGGCCCTTGGTCATAATTTCGGTAAGGTCCGTGGAGGCACCCATTGTCCACGTGTATACAAAGTTTTAGTTTTCTAGCTCTCTTAGTTTCGGGGAAAACTGTGACGAAAAAATAACGGAATAACGGAATTACGGAATTACAGAATGACAGGGCAAATCCAATATAGCCCCACTTTTCAAGCGGGGCTATAAATATCAGAAAGGCCTATGTGTCACTAAATTAGGTATAGTTACGCCTTAATTGCAACCACTGGGTCGGTATCTCTGCTGACGGGAAGATTCGTTCATCCCTGAGGGTATCATCAGCTCAGTATCAGTTCCTTAGTGCTGAGGTCGATACTGTGGTGTTAACGTCAGTGCTCAAGTACTGACTTAAATAACTATATTAATAGTTTAATTTTTGCAGTATAAAATTCTAATTTTTCTTAAACTAAGACTGACTTGTCAGGTGAGACATGTATCTTAGCGGATTTGGTTTACACTTTTTGTTATAGTTTAAATTTTGCAAGTCTCGCTACTTTGGACATCTCCTTCCTGATGCCCGGGACTTCCGTGGAGTGTGGGTCATGTTTGCTGATGTTGGCTCGGTGGGGGACGCCTATAAGTCTGCGGGTGGGCGTCTCTTGCCTGATGCCTCCAGTTGACCTGTCTCATAGGCTACGACGGTCGGTGTGTGCTCGGAGGGGGATGTGCTGTGTTTGCTGGGTCTTGTCTATCATCCATTTCGGTTTTAGAACTTTGGGGTTGAGACACACTGATGAAGATTAAATATCAGAAAGGCCTCTGTGTCACTAAATTTGGTATAGTTACGCCTTAATTGCAACCACTGGCTTGGTATCTCTGCTGGTGGATGATTCGTTCGTCCCGGAGGGTATCATCAGCTCAGTATCAGTTCCTTAGTGCTGAGGTCGATACTGTGGTGTTAACGTCAGTGCTCCAGTACTGACTTAAATAACTATATCAATAGTTTAATTTTTGCAGTATAAAATTCTAATTTTTCTTAAACTAAGATTGACTTGTCAGGTGAGACATGTATCTTAGCGGATTTGGTTTACACTTTTTGTTATAGTTTAAATTTTGCAAGTCTCGCTACTTTGGACATCTCCTTTATGATGCCTGGGACTTCCGTGGAGTGTGGGTCATGTTTGCTGATGTTGGCTCGGTGGGGGACGCCTATCAGTCCGTGGGTGGGCGTCTCTTGCCTGATGCCTCCAGTTGACCTGTCTCATAGGCTACGACGGTCGTTGTGTGCTCGGAGGGGGATGTGCTGTGTTTGCCGGGTCTTGTCCATCATCCATTTTGGTTTTAGAACTTTGGGGTTGAGACACACTGATGAAAATTAAATTTCAGAAAGGCCTCTGTGTCACTAAATTTGGTATAGTTACGCCTTAATTTGTGTCATCTCCAAGAGAAAGGGAGGAAAAAGATACAAGTCATGGAGAGGGACAGGGAAGAACAAGGAAAATGAATGATAGTTGAGATACAGAAGAAATTATAACAATCCCCCTCTAGCCTTACCAGCTGCAAGGATAGCAGGCCTTGCTCAACTGAAAGAGTTTGACACTCTGGTGATGCAAGTCACACAGGAACTTTGCCTCACCCACTCGCCCCCTTAAAGATCAGAAAGAATTTGTTTGATACGAGGGTAGTTTGAATCACTAAGGGTTAACCCATTTACTAGCCGGAAAACCCCTAAACGGGTACCCTGGCAAACAGTGCAGGCCCAGATCAGACGCCGTAGAATGCGGTGTCTGATCAGGGCCTCCACTGTTTGCTAAAAGTTCAGACATTTTCCAAATCAATTTTGATGAAAACACAACCCGACAGCCCTAAATTTTGAAATGGACTCCTGCTATATATAAGGAGGATGATTCCATTTGGTACAAAAAGGGTTAATCATGGCTTGGCCATGAGGAATAATGAGGTTGACTTAATGGTATTTTTTTTTTTATAAAATACATGTAAAGGTATGTTCTACATACCAATTTGAATCAACTCATAAGGCAATTCTAGAAACACCTACATTAAATCAATACTTTCTGATTAAGTATGGTACATACCTCTTCCTGTCTGTAGCCCAGCAGATTGTAGTCATAATCACCAGGACGACCAACAAATCTAAAACAGAATATGAGCCACATTATGACAATACCTATTCTTGCCATTTGCAAACAATTGTGGTGCAGATCAGCTTTTGCATGTGTGCAGTCTGTGGGCAGTTGTTCAAAACTAACAATGTTGTTAGTTAATGTATCGTTAAAATTTTGATCATTTAATATGGCAAATATGCTAATATTTTTTGCTGAAAAAATGTGAGCAGCTTTTGCAAATGCAAAAGCTGCTCACATTTTTTCAGCAAAATACCAAAATTTTAGATACTGTACTTGCCAGAACAGTTAACAATTTGACCACTAACTAGCTCGTTAAGCTAACGAAGCTTTGAACAACTGGCACCTTAGTGTTCACTGCTTGGATAGTACCGTAAAAAATCCTTAAAATTTGAACACCTTGAGGACTTGCTAGAATTCTCCTAAAATTTTAACATTTGTTTCATGATCCAGCAAATGGCACACAGTGTAGACCCAGATCAGACTGCTCTTTCAGGAGCAGTCTGATCTGGGTCTACAGACAATGACTGACAGTCTGAGCAGTCTGATCTGGGTCTGCACTGTTTGCTTAGGCCTGTCTCCCCCAAATACTTAGGATCATTACGGCACAATTCTTCTAGTTTCTCTACCAAAAATTTCTACAAATATGTTGACAGTCTATGCAAGGATAAACCCAACACCAAGTGTTTTCCAGCCTGACGTGCATCAGCCTGAGCTTTCGAATTCAGCCTGTTGTAGATGATCAACTCAGCTGGATAAGAAATATTGCTAAGAATGAAATTTTCCAGACGAAAATCCTGCAGTTAAGGCCATCCCAATATAAAGAACATTTTCCACCAGTCCCAAAACTGTATTTTTTTATATTCATTATGACCACCTCACACTTGAGACCCCTTTTGGACAGTCCCACAGCCAGTCTCTGTATAGCAAGATTTTACAGTGCACCATAACCTCATTATAACACTGTTCATTAAAACACGATTTGGATATATCACAGTTTAAAGTCTGAACTCAAACATGACTGATGTTTCTATACATTTCTGTGTGGATATAACTAGGTTATTTAACTAACATCGCTTCTTTTTTGGACCCAACAACACTGTTATAAAAGGATGTGGTGTATTGTCAACAGTTAGCTCTAGCAGTGATTTGTTGAATGATAAATCATAGTTTGGAGGTCAGTTGTAAAGTAGATAAAGTCACTAGTACATAGCACATAGCACAAGTGATTTGTCTACTTACCACTGACCGACAAACCGTAACATATTTATCAACAAATCACACACTAGAGCTGATCTATTTTGATTATAGTGTACAAAAACATAAACAATAATTTTGTTGTTTCCTTCAAATTATCTCACCCTTTTGCCATTGTTTGAAGCAATCCAGCCAACATTATTGACTGTATCACACACATTTATGTCCTTTTGTAATATTTCTGTTGCAAGAAATTAACGTTTCACTGTCTAATGTCACAGAATCTTCAAGTGATGTCACACAATGGCGGCTTTTCATGCTCTTCCCCACCCTATCAGTGATCTGTTGTAGAATACATTACATTTTGTTTCCATTGCATATAAAGGTGCCCTATAATAGAATAATCATAAGAATGCATCTGCTGCCTGACCCTTTTTGTACCAAATGGAATCTTCCTCCTTGTATATAGCAGGAGTTCATTTCAAAATTTAGGACCGTCAGGTTGTGTTGTCATCAAAATTTATTTGGAAAATGACTGAACTTTTAGCAAACAGTGGTGGCCCTGATCAGACGCCGCGTTCCGCGGCGTCTGATCTGGGCATGCACTGTTTGCCCAGGTAGCCGTTTTGGGGTTTCTGGTACTAAATGGGCAAATGTAGAGGTTAACTGAACCCAACACACACATATTTCTTGCAAGGGGCCTCTATCATGCTAACAAGACTCTGTAATGAACACCACAGAAAACCCCACTTTATACAGAGAAAAATGGAGTTTACAAGCATATACATCATTTTCCTTATTTTTGCTCAAAACCATAGACTGTGGGTACTTGTTAGAACCGCCTCAATGAGGTGGTTCTAACAAGCACCCCCAATCTATGTTAGCTAGAGATCAGTACAATAACACACCCATGCAACATAGTGCATTTTTCACATCTCCAAAATGGCTAGTTTTTTATGAAAATCTGTGATATTTTTCTTATTTATACTACAAACATAGGTTGTAAGTGCTCGTTAGAACCGCCTCAATGAGGCAGTTCTAAGGAGTACCCACAACCTATGTCTTGGAGTAGAAAAAAGAAATAATATAGTTGTCTCTATATAAAGCGGGGAATAAGTTGGGTATTCATTTCACTGACTTGTTCGCGTGATGACAAGAAAAATTTCACATATTCTAACCTTGAAAATTACAATTATAGAGTAATGAGTTTTATTTGCCACAAGCGTGTTTTCCTAATGCATACTGCAGAATGGAAGCATTACCTGCCCTTGAAGAAGGCTATGTAGATAATGGAAGAGTAGAAATTGACACACTGGAAGAGAAACATCTTGAAGGTGAAAGCATCCTCCCACTCTGACTGAGTTCGGTGAGACTCTGAAAATATAAGTCCAATTTCAATGGCTCGAACACATTTGGACCCATTAAAATATGTTTGGGACAGAGCCACTGATTAACATCTTTATAACACTGTTTTCAAGATGGATCCCAATAATCTTACACTGTTCATTATAACATGGTTTTCGATGTAACATGCTTTAAAAACACATCCCAAAAATGTACATATTTTATTTAGAAAAAAATGACTACATACCATCTATACATTTTTGGAAGGGTTTTTTCAAAAATTCTTCTTTATAGGGTGGTCTGACAGGTATAAATTTTGGTTAACCTTTTTGGAAAAACCGGTCCATAAAGGTGATAGGCTTTTTCTTGTTCTACATTACCTATACATTTTCGTTTGGATACACCATGGTTGTTTATTTTATTTATTTATTTTTTGTTGCTGTTGTTTTGGTTTTTCAGATCTTTTGAGATTATGTCACATATTTCTAGCCAATTGTTAATCAGAGGTGGGCATAAACTGGCATACCGCGAGAAAAACACCGGACATTCCATTGTTTAACATGGTTTCTGCTGTGTACCCTAACAATAGTGTGAGATATAAAGAGTTGTAGTGTATCCTGAGCCACTAGGGGTTAATCATAGTGTCATGTCTGACAACAGGGTGATGGTACGAGGACTGTTCAAATATGAATGCAACTAAGCACATAAAAATGATTCCGTGATAGATTTCGATGAAAAATTTATTTTGTCCCCTCAAAGTATTCCCCTTTAACAGATATACAAACTTTCAGTCTTCTGATCCAATCATTGAATGCATTTTGGTAGTCTTTTCGAGGTATACTATGAAGGCACTGGAATATTGCAGAACCTATTCCTGCTCCAGATAGTCTTGCACAATGAACGCCTTGTGCGATTACGCATTGTCATGTAGCAATCTGACATGGCCAAACCAGTTGCGGGTCTTCGTTCTTTGAAATATTTCTTCAATTTTCGAAGAACTTTATTCTTGTAAAAAACTTCGCATTTACAGATTTGCCTTTAGGCACAGCAACCTGAATAGCAGGGCCCTGATTTGAAAAGAATATGGCATACATTACCTTCTTGACGCTCATGGTCTGCTTTGCAATGCATGGTCTTTTGCAATACTTTGTTGCCCATATTTTGTTCTGAATCTTTAGTTTTGGCTCAAAAAAGTGAACCCATGTCTCGTCACCTGTGACGACATTAGCGAAAGACCGTGCATTGTAATTTGGAAACTTTTTAAGCAACTTCTTGGCGCACTCAACGCGTGTCTTTTTCTGCTCATCTGTCAACAGATGGGGAATCCATCTAGCACAGATCTTTCTCATTTTCAAATCCCATTTCAGAATTGTATGAGCTGCTCCTAATGAGATGCCAACCATACTAGCTATTTGCCTAGTGGTGTATTGTGCATCGGTAGCAACTATTTCTTTCACTCAAGCAACCATCTTGGCAGATGTTGCTCTTTTCGGCCGACGATCATGTGGTGCATCTTCTGTTGAGCCTAGCCCACAGCTGAATTTCTTACACCAACGAAAAACTGTCGGAAAAGACATTTCATTATGTCCATAAACCGAACATATTTCATCAAAAATGTCTTTGCACCGTATACCAAGAATACAAAGATTCTTAATATAGGACCGTATTTCAACAGCGTACTCTGACCTTCTTCCAACCATGTTTTGTAATAGTATACAAGAGTAGACAGTGTTTATCGAATGATATACATGGCTAAAGTGCACGGATTTTAACAGGTTTGGTATCAATGTATAGGTAAAATGTTTTTCTACACTGTGATATTTATTTCCAGGTGATTTTCGCATTAGGGCATGAGAAAACGTTCTACTTGCATTCATATTTGAACAGTCCTCGTAATTTACATACATATTTTCATCTTCCATATCTTATGGAAGATGAAAAAGATGTATCTTATTTAACTCATTAGAAATGGTGATTCTAATGAGCACAAACAACATACATTTTGAAGGTAAGAAAAAATCTTTCAAAATTAACTCTCAACTAAAATGGGCAGTGATGACATGCCATTACAAATCCCCACACTTTCTCCACAGGGGCTAAGTACCAAATACAAACATTATATTTTAATTGAATTTAATGGACATTCTGACCCCTCCACCAGGTCCCCAATCAGACCCCAGGGTCAAAATTTTACTTGTATAATATTTTACTAATCAGCCCCTTTGATTTGATACGCCACATGACTATATTCCGATAAACTTTAATTTTGAATCATCCCCCTAGCCTTCCCATCCGCCCCACCCAAAGTCTGATCCCTGGGGTATGACCTAGGGGTCACAGCCGAACTCTCGTTCAATATTTTTTACATATTTCATTACTCATTACTTTTGCAAAGTTTGGTTTCAAAATCTACTTTGATTGACTTTGTAATTGAATTTTATTGATATTTGACCTTTTGACCCCTCCCCAGGGCCCCTTGGGGCAAGGCAAAAAATAATGTACTCTTGCACACTCCACTAATGTAAGCAACCCAAACACACACCAAATTTTGTTGGATTCCGATTAAAAGTTTAGGAGGAGATAGCATAACGGACAGCTAGATGGGTGGATGGACAGACAGAGGAATTCGCTTTTTTTTTCTCAAGCGTGGGGATATGTGTAACTTGGAGCTATGGAAAGGATTCCCTTGGGACTCCAGAATGTATTGAATCAGCCATGGTAAATCAACCATAGATGTTAGAATTATTGATGTTTCAGTTTCAAGTTTATTCAAACTGGACTCACCACAACAATGAGGTAAGTACACTTAACCCTTATCTTTCTGAATATTCATTTAAGCCACACCCATTTCTGTCTATCAACCAATCAAATTACTTGACGTAATTTATTGCTATAGATTCATAAACTGAATGCCAAACAGTGTAGATCCTGATCAGATGGCTTCTTCAGAAGCCATCTGATCTGGATCTACACTGTTTGCAAAGATAGCGGTTGTCATGAACATCAGGATAAGAGTTAACATTTTCCACTTTATCTTCTTCAAATGCATGCTTGTGTAGCTAACGCATGAAAACATGTTCATGCTCAACTGACATGAGCATGAAATTAGTCCTGCTCAAATTTAAAAATGCCAACAACTTGTTGGCATTTGAAAATTTTTGAGAGGACAAACATCATTCTGTGCTGGTTTGCACATTAGAAATGTCTGGTTTGTTTGTATTTTAATTTTGTTTGATTTGAGGTTTAATGTCCCCGTCAACACTATATAGGTCATTTTGGAGACGTTGCTTCCAATTTTGTGGGACTTTTACCCGTTATTGAGATGTAATGACATCACAAGCCCTGTCGCCCAATGAAACCAATAGGGTTTATAAACATGGACGGACCGACTTGCACCGCTTTTCCTGGGCAGGCTTAGATCCTCTAAGCGGTTTACCAGTACTCGTGTGCGGTCGGTTTCAGCTCTGTGCGTGGAAGCATCATGCAGCCCATCTATTTCTTCAAGCCCCGATGAGTGGGGGCCGCTGTATTTTAATACTTACCAGCATTACACATTTCATGCTCAGTTGAGGTGAGCATGGAAAAAGTTTTATAACCTTGGGGCAAGGCTTGTGTGAGCCTTTGCTGGCTGCCAGTGCAATAGCCAGCTGGCTCAGTAAAACATATCGCCTTATTAGACATCACAACTTGTTTATAACATTATTGTTAGGGTCCAAAGTGTTAAACAACCATAATATAACCAAACAAAACTGTCTAGATTATATTTATATATAATTTATACATTTTTGGAATTCATATTTATACCCAAAACCATGTTATAATGAACAGTTTTAGAAAGAGGTTTATGTGTATTTGCAGTTGAATCCAAACCTAAACTGCTTACATACAGTCGAACTTCACTGGCTCGAACACCTTTGGGACCACGAAAATCTGTTCGAGACAGGGGGAGTTCGAGCCACTGAGGGTTACTTCCAGGAGGCATAACGGGGTTAATTTTGGGACATCTTTTCGGTGTTCTATAATAAAAAAATATGCTGTGTGTACTCATTAGAATCGCCTCGACGAGGCGATTCTAATAAGTACACACAGCATACATTTGCAAGATAAAAAACTAAAATCTCCTAAATTAACACCCACTGTTTCTTATGTAGAGGAATTTCCTAGGGGCTCAAGAACGGGTTTGACTCAGCCATGGTAAACGAGCCATCGGTGTTCGAGCCATCGAAGTTCTACTGTACATGTAAAATAGACAGACTATGCAATACATCCGAAATGATCTTATACATAAACATGTAGAAAAGAATGAAAGACACAGTTTCTCTTGTCAAGACTTATAAATTAACCCATTGTATACAAGTGGAATCTTCTAATTGCTAGTTGGACAAGTCCATTATTTTGTCATATAAGGGGTGTCAGGCCTATTTTTTTTTTTTTTTTTTTTCATTTTTATTCTATTTTTGACGGAAAATTGTGTTAGCAAATAGTGCAGGTCTTGATCAGACGCCGTGGCGTCTGACCAGGGCCTGCACTGTTTGCCAAGGTACCCCTTTAGTGGTTTCCCGCATGCAATGGGTCAAAGCAACTATAGATACAAGAGACGGAACTAGCATGAACATGTAATTATCCATCATTATACAGAACTTTATATTGATATCAAGCTTGTGTCTGACTCTTGACCCTAAGGTGACCAAAGGAATAAGAATTCAATCATCATTATACAGAACTTTATATTGATATCAAGCTTGTGTCTGACTCTTGACTTCAAGGTGACCAAAGGAGTAAGAATTTAATCATCATTATACAGAACTTTATATTGATATCAAGCTTGTGTCTGACTCTTGACTTCAAGGTGACCAAAGGAATAAGAATTTAATCATCATTATACAGAACTTTATATTGATATCAAGCTTGTGTCTGACTCTTGACTTCAAGGTGACCAAAGGAATAAGAATTCAATCATCATTATACAGAACTTTATATTGATATCAAGCTTGTGTCTGACTCTTGACTTCAAGGTGACCAAAGGAGTAAGAATTTAATCATCATTATACAGAACTTTATATTGATATCAAGCTTGTGTCTGACTCTTGACCCCAAGGTGACCAAAGGAATAAGAATTCAATCATCATTATACAGAACTTTATATTGATATCAAGCTTGTGTCTGACTCTTGACCCCAAGGTGACCAAAGGAATAAGAATTCAATCATCATTATACAGAACTTTATATTGATATCAAGCTTGTGTCTGACCTTGATCCCAAGGTGACCAAAGGAACAAGAATTTGTCCATCATTATACAGAACTTTATTTTATCAAGATTGTGTCTGACCTTGACCCCAAGGTGACCAAAGGAATAAGAATTTAATCATCATTATACAGAACTTTATATTGATATCAAGCTTGTGTCTGACCTTGACCCCAAGGTGACCAAAGGAACAGTAATTTATCCATCATTATACAGAACTTTATATTGATATCAAGATGGTGTCTGACCCTTGACCTCAAGGTGACAAAAGGAACAGGAGTTTTGTTCATCCTTTAAACAGAACTTGATACTGATTTCAAAACTGTATTTGGCCCTTGACCTCAAGGTGGCACATGGAACCTGAGTCAAACAGTACTTGATATTTATATCAAAACTGTGTCAGACCTTTGACCTCAAGGTGGCAAAAAGGAAAAGGAGCTTGTGCATCATTTAATGGAGTTTTATATTGATATCAAGACTGTATCTGACTCTACACCCAAAATTGACCAAAGGAACATAACTTTGTCCATCATTTAACAGAACTTTATATTCATAACTGGTCTGTGCCTGACCTTGACCTCAAGTTGACCAAAGGAACAGACGTTTTTGTCCATTATTTTTTTTTATTCAGGTTTTACGGCCCTTTCAAGATTATTTCACTCCGAGCATTAATCAAAGGTGGATGAAAACTGGAGTACCTAGAGAAAAACCACCTGACTATCTGTTGCAGAACTTGGCATCTCACATATGACCCCAGCCAGGCTTGAACCCACAGAGGTGGGGGATCTAATGATTAAGAGTCAGCGCTTCTATCCACTAGGCCACGGCGGCCCGCTTGTCCATCATTTAACAGAACTTTATAATGATACAGTAGTCGCAGATAAGATTGACCACGGGGAGCTATTCAGGTGTTGTCATATTAATATATGTCAAATTCACTGAGTCCACCAGAAGATTCGGGAGAGTGCCGTTTGCATGCTTTCTGCAAGCAGACCAAATGGCCATATACGCCAGTGTTAGTTGAATTCACACAATCTGGTGACTTGGTTTACCTTTTTGTTAATAGAACATTCCAAAGGCAGGTGCAAACAATAGCTCTGCCCGTCAATCTAATCTTTGTTTGTTTGAAGTTTAACATCCCCGTCAACACTGTATAGGTTATTATGGAGACGTTGCTTCCAATTTTGTGGGACTTTTACCCAACATTGAAATGAAATAACATCTCAAGCCCTGTCACCCAATGAAATCAATAGGATTAATAAGCATGGATGGTCCGACTTGCACCGCTTTGCCTGGGCAGGCTGAGATCCTCTAAGCGGTTTACCAGTACTCGTGTGCAGTCAGTTTCAGCTCTGCGTGGAAGCATCATGCAGCTCATCTTTTTCTTCAAGCCCCGATGTGTGGAGGCCATCAATCTTTGCTGCAACTACTATATCAAGAGAGAAACTTACCAATTTCTGTAAGTTCATGAGCAATTCTCTGATAAATCTGGAAAAATGGAAAAGATTACATTAATAACAAGGTTGCTGGGTATACAGGGAAGTCTCATTTCCTCATTATAACTCAGTTTTGAATGTAATATATGGCTCCCAAATGTTCATTTTACAATATATTCTATTATGTAAATTCTGAAAAAATCCTAAAAATTTGGACAGCTTGAGGACTTGCTGTAATTCTCCCAAAATTTGAACAAATTTGTTTCATGATCCAGCAAGGAGTCCAAAGGGTGCATACGGAATGGCAAACAGTGTAGACCCAGATCAGACTGCTCCTTCAGGAGCAGTCTGATCTGGGTCTGCCCCGTTTGCTTAGACAAATCTGTCCTAATACGTAGGATCATTACGATAACAGTCTTATTGTAACACAATATAGTGTATGACTCTCAAAAGTAGAATTAGAAAGAGAATTGCTGTATACAATGAAAACACTGATGCCTTGTTTACCACTTTGACTGCTGTCTCCAGGAAAAATTCTCCATGGCTGCAGAAATGGATATATTTGGGAGCATTCAGAAATATAATTGACTTATCTTGTAAGTGTATGTTCTCTGTACTTATTAGAATCACCTCAATGATGCCATTCTAATAAGAATGGCATACCTTTATTATCCATCCTGACCTGGTAGTATTATTAACCATCAGTGTCGCAAACTACCCGTCTTGAACACATTTTCATGGTCCAAAAGGTGTTTGAGACATTGAAGTATGACATATACACTGTACAGAATGCTAAGCAAGGAATACAAGGATAAACTAGAGCTGTCAGAGGATCTGACTATAGCCCCGCTTCAGCGCTGTCAGAGAAGAAAGTTATTTAAGCTGCAGAGAAAACAGTTATGAACAAGAAATAACTGTTGAAAATTTTACATTATCTGGAAAAACTCTAAGAGTTGTGAGCCCTTGTCCCTCATTTCAATGAGCATGATACATTACCAGAATGTCCATGTTTATACTAAATTTCATCTTCCATTTTTCAATGTTCAAAGGGTAATAACTCCTAAAGTAGGCAAATCAGAGTCAGGGTTCCTGCGCTCTGCACATTGTCTCATGGTGCTTTACACTTGTGTGAAGTGTCATGAAAATATCTCAAATGGTTTGTGAGTTATGGAGCCGACACAGTCAAAATTGCCTTTTTAAATGTTCAAAGGGCAATAACTCCTAAAGTAGGCAAACCAGAGTTATGGTTCCTGCACTCTGCACATCATCTCAAGGTGCTTTTCTTTTATTTGAAGTTTCATGAAAATATCAGAAACGGTTATGGAGCGGACATAGTTAAAATTGCCATTTTTTAATATTCAAAAGCCTATAACTGAAAAAGTAGACAATCCAGAGTTTGGGTTCCTGCGCTCTGCACACGTAATATGGTGCTTTACATTTGTGTGAAGTTTCATAAAATTATCTCAAACGGTTTTTGAGTTATCGAGCAAAGACGGCTAAAATTGATATTTTTCAATATTCAAAGGGAAATAACTCAAAAATTAGGCAATCCAGAGTTATGGTTCCTGCACTCTGCACACCATCTCATGGTGTTTAATGTTTGTGTGAAGTTTCATGAAAATATGTGAATGGGTTTTAAAGTTATGGAGCGGACACGAAAATTGTTAACAGACACAGACAGACACACAGACAGACACACAGAAATAACGAAAACCAGAGTTATGGTTCTTGCGCTCTGCACATTGTCTCATAGTGCTTAACATTTGTGTGAAGTTTCATGAAATTATCTCAAACGGTTTTCGAGTTATGAAGCGGACACTGTTAAAATTGCCATTTTTCAATGTTCAAAGGGCAATAACTCCAAAAATAAGCAATGCAGAGTTATGGTTCCTGCGCTCTGCACATCGTCTCATAGTGCTTAACATTTGTGTGAAGTTTCCTAAAAATATCTCAAACGGTTTTCGAGTTATGAAGCGGACACAATTAAAATTGCCATTTTTCAATGTTCAAAGGGCAATAACTCCAAAAGTAGGCAATCCACAGTTATAATTCCTTCGCTCTGCACATTGTCTTATGGTGTTTAACATTTGTGTGAAGTTTCATGAAAATATGTTAAGCAGATACAAAGTTATGGAGCCAACACAAATTAACGGAATCACGGAATTACGGAATTACGGAAAATGTTCAAAGGGCAATAACTCCAAAAGTAGGCAATCCACAGTTATAATTCCTTCGCTCTGCACATTGTCTTATGGTGTTTAACATTTGTGTGAAGTTTCATGAAAATATGTTAAGCAGATACAAAGTTATGGAGCCAACACAAATTAACGGAATCACGGAATGACAGAAGGACATGGCAAATCCAATATAGCCCCACTTTTTCAAAGCGGGGCTATAAACATGTGCCATGTGGTGGCACAGAATATCTCCCTGTATGTCATCAAAGTGTAGTTCATATTTTTATTTCTTTTGGGCTATGTGTCTTTAGAAAACAAATGACAACATAGGTGGAGCCATTTTGAACCCAAGGGCTATAGTTTGAACAGCTAAGGTAGAGGTCCACTGGATAAAGTTTCATACCTTTTATCAAAGACCTAGACCTTTTTGTTTGGGACAAGCTTTTTGCCAAGTTTCCACTTTTTATTGCCATGGCAACATAGTTCTGCATGGAATAAAATTCTTTGAACAATTTTGAAAGAGGACAACCCACACACCATCTCTGCCAAGTTTGGTCAGAATCTGCATATTGGTTTAGGATACTGTTAAAAGAAATTGTGGACAGCCAGACATGCAAACAGATGATGACAGACAGTGGATCACAATAGCTCCCTCTGAGCCTTCAGCTCAGGTGAACTAAAACCTGCCCACTCATCCAGCACCTGCTGCAAGCACAGAAGGTCCCAGCTCTTCTAAAGTCAAAAGCAGTAGGAGACCTAGGCACTATAAACCATTAAGCACCCATGGCCAGGCCAACCTCTCATCCATATGATGGCCAACATCATCAAAACACGCGTATACAAATACATTGTAACCATTATCGCCGAAAAAAAATGAAAATTTTAAGATGAAAAAATGTGATATTTTTCTTATTTCTGCTCAAAATATAGATTGTAGGTGCTCGTTAGAACCATCTCAAAGATGCGGTTCTAACAGGTACCCAAAATCTATAGTTTAGAGCAGAAATAAGAAAAATAATATTAACCCCTGTAAACCCCAGTTTTAGTATATAGAAGTGGGGTTCAAGGGTGTCAAAATTATATAGGGTTTTTTTCGTGATGAAAGCGCCAATACCGCTGACCACAGTAGCAACTTTTAGAAAGGCATGGTGCCTGTTGGTCCAACAGGTTCCAAGCTTTTCTGAAAATTGCTAACCATTTATATATAGAGTGAGTGAGATTTGGTTTTAGGTCCCACCAACAGCTAAGGTCATACGGAGACGGGACCTCGGTTTAAAGACTTATCCGAAAGTCTGGAGAAGCCAGATGGGTGTCAGATCAAGTTATTTATGGAATGGCTGAACATTTTGAAAACTGTGAAAAAGCTAAATAGAAGCTGTAGAATGTGGCACTCTTTCCCATTGTGTATGTTTGGAGGGTAAAATATGTGTACTTACAAAGTTAAGAATGACAATAGCGACCAAGTTGATACAGGCAGCAGTAGCAGAGGCTATCAAACTAGCTCGAGATTGGATCACTTCCTCCCCGCTGGCATACAGAGCAACAGCTACAGCAATCCGGTACACTATGACTCCAAACACTGCTGCTAACACTAGACATAACTGAAATACACACAAGGCTCTTTAGAACACTGTTGATTATAATAGGGTTCTGGATATAGGACAGTATAAAGATCGATCCAAATAAATAGTTTATTGTAGAAATGAATTACATTTTTCTGGATTTTACTGATGTGTAAACTGCGGCGAATCACTCACAAACTTATCATGAACTCCGAATCGATGTGTAAACTCCACGATAATATCCACAAAAATGACATTTCATTCCTTATTATTCCAACTATGTCATCAAAATATTCAAAATGCCACCAAAACGGTAATTTTTTAGGAATTATTTCGAAAGCGTAAGAATGACTTATCAATGGCCATGGTAGAAGATGCCATCTTTGAAAGAAACTCAAGTTAACAAGTTCACTGAAATATGAACATCAGGTCTCGAGCGAAGTTTAACTGATCCCTATGTTCCTACTTCAATGAACATTAAATCAATTATCCGTTTTACTTATATTTTTATTACTTGAAAAAATCTGGTTTGAGGGTTTAACCCTTATCCTGTTGTTCACCACAACCCCTACCTTTGCAAATAATGTAGATCCAGAAGCCATCTGATCAGGATCTACATTGTTTGTCATGCAGTTTGTGAAATGAATGAATATAATATATTAACCTGACTGGCTGATAGCTGGTAATGGGTGTAGTTTATAATTAATATTTTCAGCAGGATACTGGTTAAATGAAGGAAGAAAAATGCACTCAGTTTTCATATTCACTATTGTCCAAAAACACTAGAGAGACTCATAGATATTTAACGATCAAGTGGCATCACATGAGTGAATGTGCTCACTGCAGTATAAGCAATATTAGGCCCTAATAGTAAACTGCAGGTTTTTTCTGTAAATGCACTGAGAATATAAATATTAGCAATAAGTTGGCTGGTTTGGAATTTAATGGCCCTATCAATACTATTAAGATCATATTGAGACAGCTATCTGATAACTGAGCCACATTTTTTCCAGAGCAGGCTGTTGAAGTAAGTGGTTAACCAGTTCAGTGTACGTTATTTGTCAGTAAATGACAACTGCATTTCTTAATCAGTGGATAGGAGAAAGTAACTACAGGAAATATTTCACAATCAATGTCCATGGCAGAATATTGCCATATTTAGCAGGTAGTCAATCAGCAGCAACCAATCCATTCAGGTTGCCTCCAATTGAGCATCCTGGTTGGGTCATACTAGAAGGATAACTTGGCATGTGAACAATGATGCTGAAGACCAGCCTGTACACATGCATTCTGATCTGATTCATTTGTGGTTGTCTCAGGATCTACAGAGTTTTGATTTGGTTTACAGTTTAACAACTCAGTCAACTTTATATAGGTTATGTAGAGCTGGTCAGTTTATCCAACAACACTCTCCTGATGCATAAGTGGTTAACCCTTATCACTGCATGACAAACAGTGTAGATCCTGATCAAGGGCCAGTTATTCAAAGCATCGTTAGCTTAACGAGCTCGTTAGTGGTCATATTGTTGACTGTTCTAGCAACTTTAATATTTAAAATTTTGGTATTTTTGCAGCCATATTTAATGATCAAAGTTTTAACTACATTAACTAACGACGTCATTAGTTTTGAACAACTGGCCATCTGATCCAGATCTTCACTGTTTACAAATGTGTTGGGGGTGCTGTGAAAAGCAAGATAAGGGTTATTCAGCATCTTGCACTGTGCACATTCTTTCATCAGAAATTGACAACTGCCCTTCTTGGATCAGCAGAAGTAAATATAACTAGAAATGTTTTCAGAGGAAAACAGTGTCCACCCACCATTAATTAAAACACCCATTTCACTTCAATAACTAGGTTATAGTCACCAAAATGTAAGCTGCAAACAAGCCATTTTTGGCCAAAAACTGAAGTTTTCTCGGGAGCCTGTGACCTTAAAAAACAAACAGTCATTAAAAAGTTCAGATCACCAGACAAATTTGGTAGACTGTAATTAAATATTGTACCGATTTTGACCAACATTCATAAATTCTTAAATGATATAAGTTACAGATAAGCCATTTTTTGGACCCAAACGAACAGGTTTTGGGAGACCTAGGCCTTAGAGTGCAGACAAGCCATTTTTGGCCCAAAATTGACTGTTTTGGGGGCCCTGTGACCTTGATGTCTGATGCACCTACAGAGGCCAATGATTAAAGAAGTACCTACCTTTTACCCTTTCAGCCCAGAGGACAAATGTCACTAACCTGTGCAAAAGTGTAGATCGTGATAAGACAGCTCATAATGAGCCATCTTACTAGCATCTACACTATTTTTTTCAGAAGGGCTTATAATAAAACTATCTTGAAAGCTTGCTCAATAATAAATGTACTTACAAAGAAAATAATAACAAACAAGGAAGTGCAGTATCGAACACATTTACTCCAGGTTGACAGGTAGGGCTCCATTTTCTGTAAATAAACATATAAACAATTTGTTTTTAGTATCACTTAATGAAAGACAAAAAATGACAAAATTTCTCTTTTGGGGTGGAAAGGCTGAAGTTTCAAGATCATCTCTATTTTATCTAGTTGATCATTATAGAGATGGGCAAAATCAGGATTACCCAGGGAAAAAACACCCAATCTTCTCATGAAGGAATTGGACCAAAAGCATTTGATTTAATGGTCATGAGAGCATTCTAGCTGTGGGGGTGACAAATAAGTGGCATATACAATCGGCCTGCATATACATGTGCAGTTTGATGAATCTTTAGAGGTCCCTTGGGTAATCATATCTATAGACTAGAAATGTGTCCATAGGACACGGATGGCCCCACCTGAAAATATGTCTATGTTCGTATTCATCCATAGAAAGTTATTGACCGTGTTTAAGTTTTGGTCCCTTTTTCACTTTTGACCTCTAAGTATGACCTTGACCTTGGAGGTAAGGACCTTGGTTTTGTGTGAGGCAGATTGTCTTATGATGGCCAACATTTCTGCCAAGTCATTTCAAAATCCATCCAGAGATAAGAAAGTTATCGGCTGTGTTTAAGTTTCGAACCATTTTTTATAACCTTTGACCTCTAAGTATGACCTTGACCTTGGAGGTACGAATCTGGGTTTGCATGCGACACATCGTCTCATGATGGTTAACATTTCCTCAAAGGAATTTCAAATCCATCCAGAAATAAGTAAGTTATTGACTGCGTTAAAGTTTCGGACCCTTTTTTTGACCTTTGACCTCTAAGTATGACCTTGACCTTGGAGGTACGGACCTGGGTTTTGCACGTGACACATCGTCTCATGATGGTTAACATTTCTACAGGTTAACATTTCTACAAAGTAATTTCAAGATCCATCTAGAAATAAGAAATTTATTGACTGCATTTAAGTTTCGGACCCTTTTTTTGATCTTTGACCTCTAAGTATGACCTTGACCTTGGAGATACTGACCTGGGTTTTGCACGTGACACATTGTCTCATGATGGTTAACATTTCTGCTGAGTAATTTTAAAATCCATCAAGAAATAAGGAAGTTATTGACCATGTTTAAGTTTCGGATGCACAGACGGACGAAAGGACGGATGGACAGGGGCAACGCTATATGCCCTTTCCACCATTCTTCTAATGGCAGGGGCATAAAAAGTGAAGATACTAATGTAGCTGCATTGATGCACAGATTCAGTGATGAAATTGATCAGTAAAATCAATCAGTTTGGAGGTCAGATGTAAAGTAGATCAAAAGATGAGTGTGTAGAGTGAGTGATTTTCAACGACAAACTGATTAGATTATTCCTATGATTACAAACAACAGAACATATAAAAACATATCACTTACCACAATCATCTTAAATATTGGGATAGATAGGACTAAGCAAACAGTGCAGACCAAGATCAGACTGCTCCTGATCAGGGTCTACACTGATTGCCATTTCCTCTGCACCTTTTGGACTCCTTGCTGGATCATGAAACAAATTTGTGAATTTTTTGGAGAATTACAGTAAACCAGTGCTTCAGCTGAAGTGCACGACCCACCGGATGTTTTTAGCTTTATGAGTGTTATCATATATGGGTATGGCGGCCATTTTGGTCATGTGACCCGGACCTAAAACTGTTCCCCCAATAAATGCGCCTTATCGTAAGGAGCAAAAATATATCTTATACTTTAGTACTGTATTCTGAATCGTTTGCAGGATAAAATGCATTCTCACATTTTCCAATACAAAAGCATATGTGTCAAAGTTTGACCTAGGCACAAAGAAGGTCAAGGTCAACCCAGTGTTAACCATTTTAGCAATTTATGATGGGCCTACGTCCCAGATGCCATTTATCAAGTTTCGTGGAAACCTGCCCAGTGGTTCTGGAGAAGACTATTTTTGAAGGGTTTTTGCCATATATGGCTTGGCGGCCATTTTGGTCATGTGAGCTGGACCCCATGAGCAAATTTTGGTTTCCCCCATCCCATAGAAGCTCCATATGAAATTTGACTTTGATCGGCCCAACGGTTTCCAAGGAGAAGCAGTTCGAAAATTTTCACATTTTTCGCCTCGGCGAGGCTATACTAAATAGAATGTAATATTTCGCAAGTTCATTGGTTAGATCTCATTGATATCTATCAGTATGCCAAAAATAGCCATCGGAAGAGATGGCAAATCCCCCGACCAAAAGCCAATATGGCCTTCAGAAGATTGTTCACCAATAGAAAGTCCACCAGAATTAAACCAGCAATATATCACAAGCGTATTGCAGTTATGACCATCACAAGATTATACTGTCAGGGGAGATAACTAAACAAGAGGGCCCAATTGCCCTATATCACTCACCTGTTTGGACCCCAGGGGCATGATTGGCAGGAATAATGTAGGTGACCACTTGCCGTCGCTACATGCTAAATATCTAAGCTCTGGGCCCTGTGGTTTCAGAGAAGAAGATTTTTGAATCTTTTTTTCCATTATGAGTCTATAAGAGCTAAGGGGCCCCGGGGCGTGGCCCATTTGGATCCCATGGGCATGATTGGCAGGATTTATGTAGGTGACCACTTGCCATTGCTACATGCTAACAAGAGGCTCAATGAGCCTAAACCGCTCACCTGAGGAACTTAAGTTTTAACAATTCACAGACTTGACTACTAAATCTGCTAATAGAATCTAGCCCATTGACCCTTACAGGATATAAGTCATCATTATTGCATTGCATTCCAAGTTTGAGACTTCTAGCTTCTATAGTTCCTGAGAAATCTTTGACGAAAATTTAACATTGGTCAAAATGGAGAGAAAGAAGAATGAAAGAACAGATGAACAAATAAGCTGAGAAAGCCCAATGTCTCTTACACAAAATAAGTCATCATTATTCTATTGAATACCAAATTTGATGCTTCTAGCTTTTATAGTTCCTGAGAAATCTTTGATTAAAAATTTAACATTGGTCTATTATCTCTATATGGAGAGAAAGAAGAATGAAGGAACAAATGAACCAGACTAGCTCCAAAACCTAATGCAGCCTTTCCCCTTGCCCAATGGTGCTACACATAAAATTTAAACAAGATTCGTCGACTGCCTTCTGAGATATGCTTCATTGAAAGTGTGGACGACGGATGGACGGACGACAGACGATGGACTCCGGAGCCTTGGTATACTATCAGCTCACTGGAGCCCTTGGCTCAGGTGAGCTAAAAATTCAAGTCGCTATTTCTGTCACAACATTTTCCCTACGTTAAGTCTATGGGCAAATTTTTTTGTCTCTCAAGGTCACGTAACTCCGAGGTCAATATTCCGATTCGGCCCAAAATCGAACTTAACCGAGATTTTATGCCTGTCCTCGTTACCTGCAAGTTTGAAGCTGATATGAATAAAAATAAAGTTGCTATCGTGGTCACAACGTATTTTTTTATGCTCAAGGGCAGGTAACTCCAAGGCAAATATTCCGATTCGGCCCAAAATCGAACATAACCGAGATTTTATGTCTGTCCTCGTTACCTGCAAGTTTGTAGCTGATCTGAAAAAAATTCAAGTCGCTATCGTAGTCGCAACATTTTCCCTAATTAAGTCTATGGGCAAATTTTTTGTCGCTCAAGGTCACGTAACTCCGAGGTCAATATTCCGATTCAGCCCAAAATTGAACTTAACTGAGATTTTATGCCTGTCCTCGGTTCCTGCAAGTTTGAAGCTGATATGAATAAAAATAAAGTTGCTATCGTGGTCACAACGTATTTTTTTATGCTCAAGGGCAGGTAACTCCAAGGCAAATAATCCGATTCGGCCCAAAATCGAACTTAACCGTGATTTTATGTCTGTCCTCGTTACCTGCAAGTTTGAAGCTGATCTGAAAAAAATTCAAGTCACTATCGTAGTCACACCATTTTCCCTATGTAAAGTCTATGGGCAAATTTTTTGTCGCTCAAGGTCATGTAACTCCGAGGTCAATATTCCGATTCGAACTTAACTGAGATTTTATGCCTGTCCACGTTACCTGCAAGTTTGAAGCTGATCTGAATAAAAATAAAGTTGCTATCGTGGTCACAACGTATTTTTTATGCTCAAGGGCAGGTAACTCCAAGGCAAATAATCCGATTCGGCCCAAAATCGAACTTGACCGAGATTTTATGCCTGTACTGGTTATCTGCAAGAATGAAGTCGATCAGAAAAAAATTGACGGAGCTAGAGTGATGACAAGCTTTTTCCTATGTGAAGTCTATGGGAGCTAGATGTTGCCATGGCAACCAGAGTTCCACTCAGATCTGCCTGAAAACCTAATGAAGCCTTTCCACTTGCCCAATAATGCGACACATGAAATTTGATCAAAGTTGGCCAAGTAGTCTTTAAGATATACATTTTTGAAATTCCCATTAACCCTAATGCAAAAACACACAAGGGCAGGTAACTCCTAAGTGAATGATCCGATTCTGCCAGTTATCGAACTTGACCGAGATTTCATGGCTGTGCTGGTTATCTGCAAGAATAAAGCCAATCTGAAAATAATTGAAGCAGCTACGGTGATGACAACATTCTCCCCATGTTAAGTCAATAGGCAATTTTTTCAACGCTCAAGGGCACGTAACTCCTGAGTGAATAATCCGATTCAGCCCAAAATCGAACTTGATCGAGATTTCATGCCTGTCCTCGTTATCTGCAAGAATGAAGACAATCAGAAAAAAATTGACTGAGCTAGAGTGATGACAAGCTTTTTCCTATGTTAAGAATGCTCAAGGGCACGTAACTCCTGAGTGAATAATCCGATTCAGCCCAAAATCGAACTTGATCGAGATTTCATGCCTGTCCTCGTTATCTGCAAGAATGAAGTCGATCAGAAAAAAATTGACGGAGCTAGAGTGATGACAAGCTTTTTCCTATGTTACGCCTATGGGAGCTCTTTGTTGCTGTGGCAACCAGAGTTCTCATCCGATCTGCACGAAAACCTAATACAGCCTTTCCCCCTACCTGATAATGGTTCATAGGAAATTTGATCAAGGCCGGCCCACTGGTTCCAGAGATATACTTCGTTGAAAGTGTGGACGACGGACGACGGACGCCGGCTCGTGGTATACTAATACCTCACATGAGCCTTCGGCTCAGGTGAGCTAAAAATGCACAAGGGCAGGTAACTCCTAAGTGTATGATCCAATTCTGCCAATTATCGAACTTGACCGAGATTTCATGGCTGTGCTGGTTATCTGTAAGAATGAAGCCAATCCGAACAAAATTGAAACAGCTACAGTGATGACAACATTTTCCCCATGTTAAGTCGATAGGCAATTTTTCGGGCGCTCAAGGGGACGTAACTCTTGAGTGAATTATCTGATTCGGCCAAAAATCGAACTTGACCGAGATTTTATGCCTGTACTGGTTATCTGCAAGAATGAAGTTGATCAGAAAAAAATTGACGGAGCTAGAGTGATGACAAGCTTTTTCCTATGTGAAGTCTATGGGAGCTAGATGTTGCCATGGCAACCAGAGTTCCACTCAGATCTGCCTGAAAACCTAATGAAGCCTTTCCACTTGCCCAATAATGCGACACATGAAATTTGATCAAAGTTGGCCAAGTAGTCTTTAAGATATACATTTTTGAAATTCCCATTAACCCTTATGCAAAAACACACAAGGGCAGGTAACTCCTAAGTGAATGATCCGATTCTGCCAGTCATAGAACTTGACCCAGATTTCATGGCTGTGCTGGTTATCTGCAAGAATAAAGCCAATCTGAAAATAATTGAAGCAGCTACGGTGATGACAACATTCTCCCCCATGTTAAGTCAATAGGCAATTTTTTCAACGCTCAAGGGCACGAAACTCCTGAGTGAATAATCCGATTCAGCCCAAAATCGAACTTGATCGAGATTTCATGCCTGTCCTCGTTATCTGCAAGAATGAAGTCGATCAGAAAAAAATTGACGGAGCTAGAGTGATGACAAGCTTTTTCCTAATTCCCATTAACCCTAATGCAAAAACACACAAGGGCAGGTAACTCCTAAGTGAATGATCCGATTCTGCCAGTCATCGAACTTGACTGAGATTTCATGGCTGTGCTGGTTATCTGCAAGAATAAAGCCAATCTGAAAATAATTGAAGCAGCTACGGTGATGACAACATTCTCCCCATGTTAAGTCAATAGGCAATTTTTTCAATGCTCAAGGGCACGTAACTCCTGAGTGAATAATCCGATTCAGCCCAAAATCGAACTTGATCGAGATTTCATGCCTGTCCTCGTTATCTGCAAGAATGAAGACAATCAGAAAAAAATTGACGGAGCTAGAGTGATGACAAACTTTTTCCTATGTTAAGTCTATGGGAGCTATTTGTTGCCATGGCAACCAGAGTTCCAATCCGATCTGCCCGAAAACAGTATGCAGCCTTTCCCCCTACCTGATAATGCTTCACATGAAATTTGATCAAGATTGGCCCACTGGTTCTGGAGATATACTTCTTTGAAAGTGTGGACGACGGACGACGACGGACGCCGGCTCGTGGTATACTAATACCTCACGTGAGCCTTCGGCTCAGGTGAGCTAAATATCTAAGCTCTGGGCCCTGTGGTTTCAGAGAAGAAGATTTTTGAAGCTTTTTTTTCCATTATGAGTCTATAGGAGCTAAGGGGCCCCAGGGCGTGGCCCTTTTGGACCCCAAGGGCATGATTGGCAGGAATTATATAGGTGACCACTTGCCGTTGCTAGGTACTAAATATTTAAGCTCTGGGCGCTGTGATTTCAGAGAAGAAGATTTTTGAAGCTTTTTTCCATTATGAGTCTATAGGAGCTAAAGGGCCCCGGGGCGTGGCCTGTTTGGAACTCATGGGCAAAATTGGCAGGAATTATGTAGGTGATCACTTGCCATTGCTACATGTTAAATATCTAAGCTCTGGGCCCTGTGGTTTCAGAGAAGAAGATTTTTTAATCTTTTTTCCATTATGAGGCTATGGGAGCTAAGGGGCCCCGGGTTGTGGGCCATTTGGACCCCACTGGCATGATTGGCAGGATTTATGTAGGTGACCACTTGCCATTGCTACGTGCTAAATATCTAAGCTCTGGGCCCTGTGGTTTCGGAGAATAAGATTTTTGAAGCTTTTTTTTCCATTATGAGTCTATAGGAGCTAAGGGGCCCCGGGCGTGGCCCTTTTGGACCCAAGGGGCATGATTGGCAGGAATGATATAGGTGACCACTTGCCGTTGCTACGTACTAAATATCTAAGCTCTGGGCCCTGTGGTTTCAGAGAAGAAGATTTTTTAAGCTTTTTTTCCATTATGAGTCTTTTGGAGCAAAGGGGCCCCGGCACGTGGCCCATTCGGAACCCAGGGGCATGATTGGCAGGAATTATGTAGGTGACCACTTGCCGTTGCTACATGCTAAATATCTAAACTCTGGGCCCTGTGGTTTCAGAGAAGAAGATTTTTGAAGCTTTTATTTCCATTATGAGTCTAAAGGAGCTAAGGGGCCTGGGGGCGTGGCCCTTTTGGACCCAAGGGGCATGATTGGCAGGAATTATATAGGTGACCACTTGCCGTTGCTACGTACTAAATATCTAAGCTCTGGGCCCTGTGGTTTCAGAGAAGAAGATTTTTTAAGCTTTTTTCCATTATGAGTCTATGGGAGCTAAGGGGCCCCGGGGTGTGGCCAATTTGGACTCCAGGGGCATGATTGGCAGGAATTATGTAGGTGACCACTGGCCGTTGCTACATTCTAAATATCTAAGCTCTGGGCCCTGTGGTTTCAGAGAAGAAGATTTTTGAAGCTTTTTTTCCATTATCAGTCTATGGGAGCTAAGGGGCCCCGGGGTGTGGCCAATTTGGACCCCAGGGGCATGATTGGCAGGAATTATGTAGGTGACCACTTGCCGTTGCTACATGCCAAATATCTCAGCTCTGAGCCCTGTGGTTTCAAAGAAGAAGATTTTTGAAGCATTTTTCCATTATGAGTCTATAGGAGCTAAAGGGCCCCGGGGCATGGCCCGTTTTGACCCCAGGGGCATAATTGGCAGGAATTATGTAGGTGACCACTTGCTGTTGCTACATGCTAAATATCTAAGCTCTGGGCCCTGTGGTTTCCGAGAAGAAGATTTTTGAAGCTTTTTGTTCCATTATGAGTTTATGGGAGCGAAGGGGCCCTGGGGTGTGGCCAATTTGGACCCCAGGGGCATGATTGGCAGGAATTATGTAGGTGACCACTGGCCGTTAATACATGTTTAATATCTAAGCTCTTGGCCCTGTGGTTTCAGAGAAGAAGATATTTTAATTTTTTCCCATTGATAGTCTATGGGAGCTATATGCTGCCATGGCAACCAGAAATCCAATCTGATCAGCCCAAAAACCTTATGCAGCCTTTCCCCCTACCTGATGATGCTTCCCATGAAATTTGATCAAGATTGACCATGGGGTATTAGAGATATACTTATTTGAAATTGTTTACGGATGCACGGACGCACGCACACATGCACACACGGACGCATGCACGACAGACGACGGACAAAAAGTGATCACAAAAGCTCACCTTGTCACTACGTGACAGGTGAGCTAAAAACCAGGGCACTCAGAAATGTGGTTCTTGCGCATGACATGCCTGCTTAAGCTCATGTATTTCTGTACAAAGTAACATCAATATGTCTCAAAAGGTATTGGAGATATGGTGATCAGAAGCTGGTCGTACTGTTATATTGGAAGGGTAGGTAACTCAAATACCACAGCACCAACAGTTGTGGTTCTTGCACATGATATCCCTTCTGTAACTTGTATACAATTGTGCCAAGTTCCTTCATTATATCTCAAAGTGTGTTGGAGTTATGGCCATCACAAGGTTATATTGCCAGGGGAGATAACTAAAAAAGCAGAGCACCCAGAGTTGTAATTCTTGAGCATGACACACCTGCTTAACCTCATGTACATCTGCATCAAGTACCACCAATATGTCTCAAAAGGGTATTGGAGGTACGATGATCACAAGGTTGTCACTGTTATATTGGAAGGGGAGATAACTCAAATATCATAGCACCCAGAGTTGTGGTTCTTAGGCATGAAGCGCCATCTCAACGTTGTATACAACTGTGCCAAGTACCATCAATATATCTCAAAGGGTATTGGAGTTATGGCCATCACAAGGTTATATTGTCAGGGGAGATAATTAAAAAACCAGGGCACCCAGAGTTTTGGTTCTTGCACATGACACACCTGCTTAACCTCATGTACAACTGTACCAAGTATCATGTACAACTGTACCAAGTATCATCAATATATCTCAAAGAGTGTTGGAGATGTGGCCATCACAAGGTAGTGATTCTATATTATTGGAAGGGGGATAACTAAAAAACCATGGCACCCAGAGTTGTGGTTCTTGTGCATGACACACCGTCTCGGCCTTGCGAACAACTGTGCCAGGTATCATCAATAAATCTTAAAGGGTGTTGGAATTATGGCCATCACAAGGTTGTCACTCTATTTTATTGGAAGGAGAGATAACTCCAAAACCATGGCAACCAGAGTTGTGGTTCTTGTGCATGACACGCCCTCTCAGCCTTGTGAACAAATGTGCCAGGTACCATCAATATATCTCAAAGGGTATTGGAAATATGGCCATCACAAAGTCGTCATTCTATTTTATTAAAAGGGGAGATAACTAAAAGGTATGGCATCCAGAGTTCTGGTTCTTGCGCATGACATGCCGTCTCAGCCTTGTGAACAATTGTGCCAAGAATCATCAATGAATCTCAAAGGGTATAGGAGTTATGGCCATCACAAGGTTGTCACTCTATTTTATTGGAAGGGGAGAAAACTCCAAAACCATGGCAACCAGAGTTGTGGTTCTTGTGCATGACACGCCGTCTCAGCCTTGTGAACAACTGTGCCAGGTACCATTTATATATCCCAAAGGGTATTGGAGTTATGGCCATCACAAAGTAGTCATTCTATTTTATTAAAAGGGGAGATAACTAAAAAAGTATGGCATCCAGAGTTCTGGTTCTTGCGCATGACACCCCGTCTCGGCCTTGTGAACAATTGTGCCAAGAACCATCTATGAATCTCAAAGGGTATAGGAGTTATGGCCATCACAAGGTTGCGTCTACGGACGGACGGACGGACGCCAGGCTGATCGCTATATCCCCCGAACCTATTCGGTTGGGGATAAAAACTGTTTAAATATTCCAAGCGGTTAAATCACTATTACCAATTTTCACAAACGGGTTACAGACGGACAGACAGACAGACCATATATGGCTTGGCGGCCATTTTGGTCATGTGAGCTGGACCCCATGAGCAAATTTTGGTTAGCCCCATCCCATAGAGACTCCATATGAAATTTGACTTCAATCCGCCCAACGGTTTCCGAGGAGAAGCAGTTCGAAAATTTTCACATTTTCGCCTCGGCGGGGCTATACTAAATGGAATGTAATATTTCGCAAGTTCATTGGTTAGATCTCATTGATATCTATTAGTATGCCAAAAATTGTTTAAATATTCCAAGGGGTTAAGTCACTATCACCAATTTTCACAAACGGGTTACAGATTTTTCGCCTCGGCGAGGCTATACTAAATGGAATGTAATATTTCGCAAGTTCATTGGTGAGATTTCATTGATATCTATCAGTATGCCAAAAATTGTTTAAATATTCCAAGCGGTTAAGTCACTATCACCAATTTTCACAAATGGGTTACAGACGGACAGACAGACCATATATGGCTTGGCGGCCATTTTGGTCATGTGAGCTGGACCCCATGAGCAAATTTTGGTTTCCCCCATCCCATAGAAGCTCCATATGAAATTTTACTTCAATCGGCCCAACGGTTTCCAAGGAGAAGCAGTTCGAAAATTTTCACATTTTTCGCCTCGACGAGGCTAGTCTAAATGGAATGTAATATTTCACAAGTTCATTGGTTAGATCTCATTGATATCTATCGGTATGCCAAAAATTGTTTAAATATTCCAAACGGTTAAGTCACTATCACCAATTTTCACAAACGGGTTACGGACGGATAGACAGACAGACCATATATGGCTTGGCGGCCATTTTGGTCATGTGACCTGGACCCCATGAGCAAAGTTTGGTTTCCCCCATCCCATAGAAGCTCCATATGAAATTTTACTTCAATTGGCCCAACGGTTTCCAAGGAGAAGCAGTTCGAAAATTTTCACATTTTTGCCTCGGAGAGGCTATACTAAATGGAATGTAATATTTCGCAAGTTCATTGGTTAGATCTCATTGTTATCTATCAGTATGCCAAAAATTGTTTAAATATTCCAAGCGGTTAAGTAACTATCACCAATTTTCACAAACGGGTTACGGATTTTTCGCCTCGGCGAGGCTATACTAAATGGAATGTAATATTTCGCAAGTTCATTGGTTAGATCTCATTGATATCTATCAGTATGCCGAAAATTGTTTAAATATTCCAAGCGGTTAAGTCACTATCACCAATTTTCGAAAACGGGTTACAGACGGACAGACAGACAGACCATATATGGCTTGGCGGCCATTTTGGTCATGTGACCTGGACCCCATGAGCAAATTTTGGTTTCCCCCATCCCATAGAGGCTCCATATGAAATTTGACTTCAATCGGCCCAACTGTTTCCGAGGAGAAGCAGTTAGAAAATTTTCACATTTTTCGCCTCGGCGAGGCTATACTAAATGGAATGTAATATTTCGCAAGTTCATTGGTTAGATCTCATTGATATCTATCAGTATGCCAAAAATTGTTTAAATATTCCAAGCGGTTAAGTCACTATCACCAATTTTCACAAACGGGTTATGGACGGACAGACAGACTGACAGACTGACAGAATGACCGATTGACCGACTGACACGGTGATTTTAGGGCACTCTTAGAAAATCAACCGACTTCAGTCGGTCGCTTTTTCTGCGGGTCGTGCAATTCTCAAGGTGTCTGAATTTTTAGAATTTTTATGGTTGTCAGCTGCCCTACGATTAAACCTGAGTGGCTCAAACTACCCTAGACTCAAATTTTCATGGTCCCAAAGCTGTTCAAGGCCCGGTGCGTAACTGCACTTTGTTTCGGCAACACATCCTAATTAAAATTTACTGTTTATAAACTGAATCTTACACTTGTGGTCATCATGTGAACAAGTCTGTGAAATGAACACCCCCACCCACTAAACCCAACTTTATCCACAGAAAACTAGGGTTTAAGGGGGTATACATTATTTTTCTTATTTCTGCTCAAAGACTTGTTAGAACTGCCTCAACAAGGCTGTTCTGCCTCAACAAGTCTGTTCTAAAGAGCACCCACAACCTTTGTTTGCAGTATTAAGAAGAAAAATATCATAGATTTAACTACCAAATTTCAGGGGCTTAAGGGTTAAATCCTGATATATCTAAAATCCTGTTCATTTAAGAAATAAATCAGCTCTTGCCTCTGGCAGCGATTGAGTGTTACATCACTGTTTGGAGGTTAGTTGTAAAGTAGATCAAATCACGAGTGTGTAGCGTGAGTGAATTGCCTCCTTACAACTGACCAACAAACAGTGGTATATCACTCAATAAATCACAGCGCTAGAGCCTGATCTATTTCGATTCTAACACACTGAAAGTCGACGAAAATGCTATTGATTCCTTCCGGTTCTCCCTATCTTCCGCCATTGTTTAAAGGAATCCTGCCAATATAACTGACATGCTTTTACCTGTTTTCATAACGAATCTGATACAAGAAAATGACTTTACACCATCTAACGACAAGGTAACAATGAATGACGTCATAAAACTGGATAAAAAGGCCGTTCACTGCGTCACGCTCTTACGCCCAGTGATTTGTTTGTTTGATTTGTGGTTTAACATCCCCGTCAACACTGTATAGGTCATTTTGGAGACGTTGCTTTCAATTTTGTGGGACTTTAACCAGACATTGAGATGGAATGACATCTCAAGCCCTGTCCCCCATTGAAACCAATAGAGTTTATAAGCATATGGACGGTCTGACACGCACCGCTTTGACTGGGCAGGCTTAGATCCTTTAAACGGTTTACCAGTACTCGTGTGCGGTCAGATTCAGCTCTGCGTGGAAGCATTGTGCAGCCCATCTATTTTTTCAAGCCCCGATGGGTGGGGCCGCCACCCAGTGATTTATCACTCAATATATCACTAGATTTTACCAATAAAATGTTAAAATGTGTTATAATAAAAAAATATCATTTAGATTGGCTTATTATGTACCTTATTGATGGGGTTCTCCCTTTTGTTCTGTACTTTCTGTTCAAATTCTGGTCTTACAGTTTCCTGCAAAGCAATAAAAATATATTATGATCACAATAATCCCTGACATGAGCTCAAGCTGAGTTCATAGCTTGGAGATATGATGAGATGAGGCATAAGAGGCATTATCTCTTTAAGATTATGCTTGTTTTTAGTTTGATGACCATTTTGTTCAGTAGAAGAGATCCATTTTAGTTGAGAGTCAATCTGTGAAGTTATTCTGTACCAGCCAGTGATTTGAGAAGAATAATAATTAAAAATACTTTTCTAGTTTTAGCTCTGAAGATAACCTTGTTCAGGGGAGTGGAACCGCTTTATAAGTGTGGTAGAGGGTCATAAAAGGAACATATCTGAGACATTCGATTAGAATTTGGTCTTTAGCTTGTGATGAGGTGTTGACAATTATTCTTCTTTTAGTTCTTACAGCCAGCTTGTTTAAGAGGAATGGGAACATCTTCTTGAAAGGCAACTCCTGCAAAAGTAATTTTGTCTCTCATGTCAATAGGGGTCAACTCTTAAAGGAAAGAATTTGCTCCTCAGGAGCAAATTCTCTCCTTTAAGAGTAGACCCTTTTTTCAGTGGGACAAAGCTTAAAGACACATCCAAAGTCTACGTCACACATGGTCAAAGGTCATTAGCCTCGTTTTATCTGGTGGGCAAAAAAACTTCCGGTTCCATACTATACCGTTGATGTAGCACAAATTATTTTCTGTAATAACTATTGTTAAATGGTCTTTCTATCAAAACTGTTTGCCACAAACCATTTTTGACATTAAACTGCTTCTTTTTCGTATAAAATTGGATAGAAAATATACATGCTTTAATGTTATTTCCATTCGTTAAATAAAGCGCATCGACTACTTTTTGGCATGATGGTGGGTAGTTTTATAAAGCTTTTTAGGCAACAAAATGTGCGATAAAATGTCAGAAGAGACTGGTTCTATAGCATTAATTACTTCAAAAACACAAACTGACAAGGATCAGTTAATTTTGTGGAGAAGAAATGACTTTAATCACACGATAAATATTCGAAATTCTCATTGACACTGTACGGCAACAGTCATGTTTTGCCAACCAGACAAAAGAGTACCTCTACAGGGGAGGTAATTGGAGCATGCGCAGTGAAATGTAAACAAGGTCACGTGTCAAAACATTGGATCCGTCTATAGAAAAGTGAACAGGAAGTACCAAAAGTTGTCTCCCTTTGAATAATAGCAGAAAAATCTGCTAGGTGTTCCCATTCGCAATTTTAATAGAGGGTTATCGATTAAAGATTATTATTACCGGCAAGCTGTGTTCATAGTTTGTGGGTATGATGAGATAATTGGTGTAAGAACGCTTCTTTGAAATAATTTTGAAATTAAGCCATTGGTTTGAGAGCAGCTTGAGAGAATTTGAGAGCAGCTTGAGAAATGTCATTGAAAGATTTTCTACTTTTAGCTCTGACCATCTTGTTCAATGGAATGGAACTAGTTTAGTAATTTTATTATACTACCATGAAAGAAACATTTCAATAACATTCTATTGAAACTAGACAAAAGTGCACAGTGGGGCACGTATACCCCCGGCCAGTGCCATCACCTCAGCTGAAAACAGCAATGTCAAAAGCTTCTTTGCATATACAGAACTACAAAGGGAAATAACTCTAAAAGGCCTGACCCCTTGGCCCTTATTTTCTTTCCCACAATACAACTAGTCATACTGATCATGTTTGCAAAATTTCAAGTTTCTATGTACAGTAGTTATTGAGAAATCTTTGACACAAAATAAAAATATACACTATTAAACAGCAAGAACCACAAAGGGAAATAACTCTAAAAGGCCTGACCCCTTGGCCCTTATTTTCTTTCCCACAATACAAGTAGTCATACTGATCATGTGTGCAAAATTTCAAGTTGCTATGTGAAGCAGTTCCCGAGATATCTTTGACACAAAAAAATTGTTTACGGACACACAGACAGACGGAAAAGACAAAAACTATATACCCCCATTGCATACTTCGTATGCCGGGGGTATAATCATGCAGTTGACTTGAAAGTAGATGACATTTTAAGCTGTTTCTATTTTTAGCTCTTTTGGACAGCTTGTTCAATGGTGTGGAACTATTTTAGCAATTTAAATAATCCAGATTATCGCACTTGGTGATAATATGATTTATTTTGGGGCTGACTTTTGAGTTGTTGTTGCTCCACTACCTGGTCACTAACCTCGTTTGGTTTTAATCCTAATTTTTTGAGTAATTCAATTTATCAAGTTTACTTCCTTGTTTGTGATCGTGATCATGATAACAAGGCGCTTGCATCGACAGGTATATTTAGGAGGTAAGCGCTTGAATGACTGATCCTTTGGATAAGTCAGCTAGACACAGCAGACTCGCACAGAGGCTTTCCTATTGCGTAATAGTGTCTGCGCATAAATTCTGCTCATATTCCTTTTCCGTTTCCATTTTGTCGAAGGACAAAGCAAAATTTTTCGAAAGCCCACCCAACCCTCCCAGTGACCAGTGGAGTGACTTCTAGTGAATAACGATGCTGCTGTTAGTTTTCTCACCATTTCAGGTGCATACTGAGGTGTTCACTTTACATACACATACATCAATGATTATGTTGGACTTATGGTGACCACTGACAGGAGATTGCTTTCAACAAACTTTAGGCTAGGAGAGTTTGTACTGCTTCTACAGCTAGACTGTTGGATTACAACACACAGACTTGAAGGAATAACACAAAACACATATAAGGAGATTTATTGTCAACAGCTGTGATACGTTGAAACTTTATTAACATCATGAGAATATTAACATCATGAGAAGCATATAGCAGCATAATATAACAGAGCTTGACTTGTCTTGTGTTTTAAGTCTTTTTTTTTTTTAGGACTGACAGCCATCTTGTTCAAATAAGCAGAACCTTTTAGCTGTAACGGTAGAGAGCCACCTAAGCAACATTCCTATGAAGTTTGAATTAAACTGGACCACCAGTTTTTATTGTAGACTGGCACTTAAGGAGCTTGGGAACACCTGGCGGAATTTTAAGGGAGAAAACTTTTGGGATTTCCTGTTCACTTTTCTATAAGCTCTGTCCCAGTGAAAAAAGGGTCTACTCTTAAAGAAAAGAATTTACTCCCCAGGAGAAAATTCTTTCCTTTAAGAGTTGACCCCTATTCTATCTATCTATCTTCTCATACTGAGTAGGTCATATTTGGCCATTACCTCAGTAAGATGGGTGGCTTAATTTAGAATTTAGCATAAAAAAAAATCATCACTGGATGAGCCCTTAAAACTATTTACAAACCGAACTCAGAGGTATCCTAAAATGCATACCTCTGAGTCTCAATCTTATACTGTATGGGCATTGAACTCCTCTGCGGTCTTGGCATACTTCTAGGGAAGAGAGAGTTTTCTAGGGCATCACTGTAGGACTGGTACCTACGATACTGTGAGTTACTTGCTCTTGATGCCCTTGTCCGGTTTGACACTGTTGCAGGGGTCAAGTACCTATCCTTGTTAATTTATACTGTACCAGAATGTATCTTGTAGAAGAAGGTTAAGGAGGACTGCTCACGACAGGTCTCCAGGGATGGCCACTCTAGCTCATCAAGCATGTCACCGACGCTACTTCTATTTCGCCATCGTCTGCAGGTCCATCTAGCAGCTGTCCTCTGCACCTTCTCCACCTGCTGAATCTGAGTTTTAACATAGGAGTGCCAAATGGGTGATGCATATTCAAGTTGAGGGCGAACCAATGTTTTATATGCAACATCCTTTGTCTGCCGAGGTGCTAAAGCCAAATTACGTCTAAGGAATCCTAAGGTCCTAGTTGCTTTAGATGTTATTTCCGAGATATGTTGACCTCAATCGAGATCGTCAGTGATGGTGATACCAAGATTTTGGCGGAATGAACCTGCTTCAAAGTTTGCTGGTGAAGTGTATAATCATATTTAATTTGCTTGTCCGGAAGGTATCGTGACACCCTCATTGAATGGAATTTGGCTACAGTGAACTTCATCTGCCAATCTGCTTCCCATTTTGCAAGTCGATCCAGGTCATCTTGTAAAATGCGACAGTCAGAAGGAGAATATATATGTCCCTATACAGGACACAATATCAGCAAACAAACGGATGAATGACATTAAGTTCATCGTCCTTCGGATCAGGACATTAAATGGAGGCCCCCTGAGCAGGGAGAACCATCCCCTGTGCAGGTTAAAGATCCCTACCGTAAGGAAATGGTCAAATGTGACCGACGCAGTATCAGTAGAAAGAAAGACAGATGACCTGATATTATCAGGGAGATCAGTGATGAATACCAAAAAGAGGACCGGTCCAAGGACCGAAACTTATGGGACACCAGATAGAACAGGGATTGGATCAGTTTCTTGGCCATCAAGTACAACTTGTTGAGAGCGCACGGAGAGGCATGAGCTAATCCAACTATGTGTGGATCCTCTTATCCCATAGTGGTCCAATTTGTACAATAGCCTTCTGTGAGGTACCTTTTCAAAGGCCTTGGCGAACTCGATGATGATCAAGTCAGTCTGTTTGTGGCCACGATTTATGGCCCCATCCAGATTGCTCACAATATCATGGTAAAATTGAACAAGTTGCATTTCGCAAAACCTTTGACTCCAGAAACCATGTTGACAGTCAGCAAGAATGCTCTCAAAGGCTAAGTGCTTGTTGATGTTGCTTACTAATATATGCTCCAGGGTTTTGCAACAGATGCATGTTAGTGACACTGGTCTATAATTTGCTGCATCATATTTTTCCCCATTTTTATAGACCGGGGTAACATTTGCTTGTCGCCAGTCATCTGGTACAGTGCCCTCGGCAAGTATTGACATGGGAAACAAAAATATTTTTGCAGGAGTTGCCTCCCCTGAAGGTGTATCCATTCCTCTTAAAGCAAACTAGTGACATGGCAAGTTGCACTATGGATAATGGACATTTAAGCATAGTTCTCAGTCACTGTTTGGGAGCACTGTAGGTCCGCGCTTTAGAGATCCGGCATAACTTTGTCCAACTCACGAGTACAACCGTGATAGTACATGTACCATGAACAGCTGAGATGAATCAGGATGAACTCTGACAATCTGGCTGATTCAAAATTTTTAATACAACCAGAAGTCAAGGAAAGGATATCAGAACCACCTCAATCCGGGCAATGCCAGTACACTCCGGGGCAGTTCCAGATCTTAAGGGTAATGGGAACATTTTCAGGGGACGCAACTCTTACAAATGTATTTTTGTCTACCATGTGAATTGGGGTCAACCTTAATGGAAAGAATTTGCTCCTAAGGAGCAAATTAGGAGCAAATTATTTCCTTTAAGAGTAGACCCCTTTTTCGGTGGGACTGAGCCTATAGAAAAGTGAACAGGAAGTCCCAAAAGTTGTCTCCCTTTGAAAAATGGTGGAAACATGTGCTAGATGTTCCCATTCTCCTTAATTCTGTGTGTACTGTGATTAACTCTAGTAAAGCATCACGAAAACATGCCTATATAATTTTGACCCCCTTGAACCCCACTTTTATATAGTAAAACTGGGGTATATAGGGATAAACATTATTTTTTTTATTTCTGCTCTAAAATATAGATTGTGGGTACTTGTTAGAACCGCCTAAAATATAGATTGTGGGTACTTGTTAGAACCGCCTCGATGGGGCAGTTCTAACGAGTTTTGTTTGTTTGTTTGATTGATTTGAGGTTTAACTCCCCGACAACACTGTAAAGGTCATTTTGGAGACGTTGCTTCCAATTTTGTGGGACTTTTACCCGACACTGAGATGAAATGACAACTCAAGCCCTGTCGCCCAATGAAACCAATAGGGTTTATTAGCATGGACGGTCCGCCTCCCACCGCGGTTCCTGGACAGGCTTAGATCCTCTAAGCGGTTTACCAGTACTAGTGTGCAGGCCGGATTCAGCTCTGCGTGGAAGCATCATGCAGCCCATATATTTCTTCAAGCCCCATATGGGCGGGGGCTTACCCACATTCTATATTTTGAGCAGAAATAAGGAAAATATCACAAATTTTCATCTTAAAATGTTCGTTTTTTGGCGGTTAAGTTTACAATGCATTTGTATAGGTGTGTTT
Organism: Lucinisca nassula; assembly: GCA_963580285.1. Taxonomy (NCBI): domain Eukaryota; kingdom Metazoa; phylum Mollusca; class Bivalvia; order Lucinida; family Lucinidae; genus Lucinisca; species Lucinisca nassula. Next base: position 98,448,031 of record OY757013.1, read on the forward strand.
TCGTAATGAGCTGCTTAGGCGCCCCCAATGATTAACTGATCTACCTCTTCATCAACATTGCAAAGTGAAACTACATGTTACCTACACTTTTTTTGTTTGGGATTTACACTAATGGCATTTTGCGTGTGACCAAAGTGAAGCTCTCTTTCAGAATTTATAAAATCTAAACCTACTGTACCTCTTCCTGCTCAAAGTCTGCCACATCCCAGTCATACTCAATCTCATTCTGTTTCCTCTTCCAAATCTCATGGAAAAATGATGCTGAAAGAAAATAGGCTTTAAAAGGTATTGCCATAAATCCTAACTATTACAAACAAACAGCTTTTTTATTTTCTTTCTTTCTTCCTTTCTTTCTTTCCGAGTAATATTTTACGTCACTACAGCTGTTGTCTTGGAATGTGTGGGGGCCATAAAAAGTCTCCCTGCCCTACATCATAGTGTAGTTTATATTTTCTTGTCCTTTGGGATCACTGATTCCATTGTTGAATTTTGAAAATATCTGAGGGTCACTGATGAGGCCTAAATGGCCAAAACTAGCTAGTCTGGACCAGAAAACATGAACACTCCATATTTTCCAGTTCTGTGGTGTACTCCTTGCTTCCAAAGGATAAACCTTTCTAGAACTTATTTGACATTTCTTGACACTTCATGTCAATTACCTGCTTGGCAGATGATTGACACTTCATTTAAACCCTGATTTTCTCTGCAAAAAAATAAGTGATAAGTCATTTGTATGCTTTTGAATTTTTCAAGGTTTAAGGGATAAGTTTGATTTGTAAGTCAGTTTAGAATATGGCAAGTACCCATAACCTATGTTTGCAGTAGAAATATGAAAAATATCAGAATTTTTCACAGAAAATTTTCAGTTTTTGGTGGCAAAATTCTCAATATATTTGAATTGGTGTGTTTTTGTAATGAATGTCAGCAACTGTTCTAGACTGTCTCATCAAGTTATCCACAAAAACATATCTGCCAGTGTACAATAAAACCAGCAATAAGACCAGCATGACGTGCAGACTCAGATCAGCCTGCACAGCCACCAAGTATGTCAAGACTCTTCTTTCATCTCTCTCTCAGGATAGCCCAGTGCCTGTGGAAGGATCATGTGATTAGTCAAGACTGATCAGATTGCAGGGAAGTGCAGGCTGATCTGAAACATACCCAATCACATCTTATTGGATCATACAGTGTACTCAGTAGGGGTGAAACGATTCATTGAAATTGTATTGTATCGTGATCCTTTTGCTGACGATACACATATATAACGATTGTAGAGCTAATTCACCATATTTGCATTATTTGCTGCTCCCAGCTTGCACATTGTCAATATTGGTAAAACATGTAACCAGACCCCCCCTGACCTTTCAAGGTCAGGGGGGGTCTGATTACCTGTTTTTCCAACACTGATAACCTTCAGACTAGGAACCAGCAGATAATGCAAATAAGGTGAATATCATGATATCTGACGATATTCCAAAAAGTAATATTTCCAAAGGAAATGACAGCTTTAACATATTTCAATACCATTTTCATAACAAATTAAAAAGATCTTAAGTGATACTGAGATACAATGATCACTTCTATGACAAATATTGGCATCTTACAGAGGCTTTGTTACAGAAGATTGAACTTTGAGATGGTTTTGAGCCAGTTTGAAAATTTTCAACCTGTGATTTAAGCAAAAAAGAAGTATCGTGATAAGTATCGTGAGGCAAGTATTGCGATACAAATAGTATCGTGGGGTAACTGTATCATTACAGCCCTAGTACTCAGGAAGGATAACTGCCTCAGTAAGAAAATTTAAACACTTAAAAGCTCTTTGAATACAGTGAAATTCCGCTTTTAAGATCACCTAAAATTAAGACTAATTCTGCATTAGAAAGCTTATTTGGAAGGTTGCAGTTATTCTTTCTTTATGTTTTCTGCATACAGTGTCCTCTAGTCAGAGTTCTTAACCCTTATCCTGCTGTTCACGACAACCCCTATCTTTGCAAACAGTGTAGATCCAGATCAGATGGCTTCTGAAGAAGCCATCTGATCAGGATCTACACTGTTTGGCATTCAGTTAATGAACTTGTAGCAATAAATTACATCAAGTAATTTGATTGGTTGATAGACAGGAATGGGTGTGGCTTAAATGAATATTCAGCAAGAGAAGGGTTAATGTAGGAATTTTAACTCTAATCATGCTGTTCACATCAACCCCTATCTTTGGAAACAGTGTAGATCCAGATCAGATGTTTTCTTAAGAAGCAATCTGATCAGGATCTACACTGTTTGACATGAAGTTTATGGATTTGTAAGAATAAATTACATCAAGTAATTTGATAGACAGAAATGGGGGTGGCTTAAATAAAAATTCAGCAAGATAAGGGTTAATGTATATGGAAATTGTTTTTTTCCCTTATACATAATCAGAATATACTGCATATCTGCTCAGTCTCTTACCCCATAGAGCCATGAAACAAGCAAATGCCACTGTAGCAGGGTTATCAAACAGATATGTAGCCCTAGAGTAGTAACAGCTGTCCTCCAGTTTCCAGTAAGAGCAGCGCTGGTCACACAGTGGGCACATTGTTAGATTACCTCCCTTCTTCTCATCGCATATGTCCTTTCTGTCAAAACAAAAAATAACTGAGTACATTATATATGTACACAGTAGAGGCATTAAAATGCTGACGCTTAAAACGCGTAAATCATTATAACGCTGTTGGTCTGTGACATTTTTCGCCCAGTTTGGCCAAAAACTTTGCCCTTTTTCCATGGAACTCGGCAGTCAAAACATTGTCAGCCATGATAGCACATGTATACTTGCTGATTTACTCAAGCTGCCAACACTATGGAACTGTGAATACTCGCCTACGGCATTATAGATAAGCCGGACAAGGTGTGAAAACAAGGTCAATCAAGATATACAAGTTATGTCTCAATTAATTGTAAAGATAAATTATTAATCTAGTTTTAACTAGACAATCAAGTGAACATATACATACTAATACCCCCGGCTACAGCCATCAGTAAAACATGAGCCAAAGAAACATACAGTCGAGTTCATACAACAGTCTTTTGAGCAGAAATGAAGAAAACTGTGAAAATTGTTCATCTCTGAATTGTCATTTTTTTTTTTCAAAGAAAAATAATTATAATGTATTTGAAAAGGTGTTGAAATTGGTGAAGAAATGTGGGCGCTAGAGCGATGACAATTTTTTTCTAAAAAATAGCCACAGTGACCTTGACCTTGAGGTCATGACCTTGAAAGTGGAACTCGCTCGAAATATTGTCATAAGGAACATTTGTGTGAAGTTATATTGAAATTGGTGAAGAAATGTGGGCGCTAGAGCGATGACAAATTTTTTCTAACAATAGCCACAGTGACCTTGAGGTCATGACCTTGAAAGTGGAACTCGCCCATCCTATTATTGTGCTTTGTATTTGTTTGAAGTTTCATGAAATTATCTCAAACGGTTTGAAAGTTACAGAGCAGACACAAGTGTATGGTAAAAATTGCAAGTTAAAACATACAAAGGGCAATAACTCTGAAAGTAGAAAAAGCAAGAGTTACGGTTCATGTGTTCTGCACGTCATCTCATGGTGTTTAACATTTATGTGAAGTTTCATGAAAATATATCAAGTGGTTGAAGAGTTATGGAGGGGACACGAAAATGCAAGTTAAAACATACAAAGGACAATAACTCTAAAAGTAGAAAAGCAAGAGTTACGGTTCATGTGTTGTGCACGTCGTCTCATGGTGTTTAACATTTATGTGAAGTTTCATGAAAATATATCGAGCGGTTGAAAAGTTATGGAGCGGACACGAAAATGCAAGTTAAATCATACAAAGGGCAATAACTCTGAAAGTACAAAAGCAAGAGTTACGGTTCATGTGTTCTGCACATCGTCTCATGGTGTTTAACATTTATGTGAAGTTTCATGAAAATATGTCAAGCGGTTTAAAAGTTATGGAGCGGACACGAAAATGTTAACAGACACACACACAAACACACACACACAAACACACACACAGAAAATACGAAAACTATATACCCCCATGGCATACTGCGTATGCCAGGGGGTATAACTAGACAAAAGCGCCCAGTGGGGCACGTATACCCCCGGCCAGTGCCATCACCTCAGCTGAAACAAGTTGTCATACTGGTTGTTGCTACCAAATTTTAAGTCTCTATGTACAGTAGTTATTGAGAAATCTTTGACACAAAATAATAAAAATATACACTATTAAACAGCAAGAACTACAAAGGGAAATAACTCTAAAAGGCCTGACCCTTTGGCCCTTATTTTCTTTCCCACAATACAACTAGTCATACTGATCATGTTTGCAAAATTTCAAGTTTCTATGTACAGTAGTTATTGAGAATTTGTTACGAGATGGAATAGGAAACCTCTCTGGTGCTTATGCACATCTAAATTATTTTAGTAGATATATGGTAGGGCGGTGTGAGTGAAATATTTTGGGTGAAATATGGTACGCAAACTATGCGGCTCCATGAACAAGTCATGCACATATCATACGATGTATGCATGAGTGGTTTATAGAGAGCTGTTTTTACAATACAGGGGGCCGCTAAAAGGCCGAGTCCTATAGAATTTGCCTAAAAATCGCCAACCGCCAAATTGTGCCATATATGATTTTTATTCCCGTCACGTGTTGTGTGGGTGTTCGTTTTGACAGGAGCCATGTCATTGATTATAGGGTCGTTTCATCAATTTTTCCTATGGGAAATATACTATTTGAAGGCAAATCCATTATCTACTCGATTTTGCTATCTGGCTTTGTTTGTGGCCGGTATCTCCACTTCCCCACGAACAAAGCGAGGTAATACGAGTGGGCATGATTTTCCGGTAGTATTCATAGATATATAAACCCTGAAAAAAAGCGGATACCTTAGCAGCAGGTCAAGTTGTAAAGAGTAAACACAACATTGTGACGGGGAAATAGAAAGTATATTGAAAGGTATGTTAAATCTATGTTTAGTATTATTTTTGTATGAACATGCTTGTAGGTTTTGGAGGGGTTTACTTCTAGTATACCCCAGCTTTCTGAAGCCTATTTTGAATTCACTGTTGTAGCCTGTAGTGATTAGGCTACTAGCTTTGCCAGCTAGACGTCGCAGGATCGATCCCAGGCTTCTCCAGTAGTAGAATGAGTCTTTCTAAGTGAGTTCCTGTCTCATGCTGACCCTAGATGTTGGTGAGACGTAAAGTTTGGACACCCGCTCATTCTAGATTCATTTAGGCTTTTAGACCCCTTTTGTAGAATGTAATTAATAAACGCCGGGTCACTTGTTTGATCCATGACTTGTGACTAGCTGTGGTTAGAAAACCGTGGTTCCGTCCCAATATGATATTAGGTGTAGAGGGGACGTAAACTTAAGACGGGTTTAACCACATCTTCATCATCAGGGCAAACTCTTACAAGAGCCTGTTGGGTTATCCGTGATGATGAACCGTAATGAATTTTATTTTACAAGCATGTTCACAAGCATGTTCACGTTGATTAGAAATAATTTTGTTCAAGAAGAATTACGAGTTCATTTTGTAATGATGCCGTTTTTGTCTGATGACTCAATTTGTGCATGTATGTACATATAAAGAACGTGATGATGATAAGTGGGAGTATTTGGTCGCCACACGTCATAGCGGCCTGAGCGGCGGGGATGACGTCAGCTGCGTCATCGGCGCCGCGAGGACGGTTGTGACGGGGTGCCTACTAAATAGAGAGAATTTACGGCAAACAGTGTTGGCCCATATGAGACACTAACAAATGTTGTAGATTATAGATGAAAATCTTCTGTTGTAGTTTCTATCTGTTATTAATGTATTGAATTTGTGAATAGCTATATTTGTGAGCCGTGTCGCGGAGAAGGATATGAAATAGAGATTGTTATGTTTCCTGTAATTGGCGGCTGACCAGCTAGCGCAAAGGCGTGGTCTGTTCAATTGCCTCTTACTTGTGATAATGTAGTGAGCACAAATTTGATGAGTATTATGCTCAGTAGTAGTGAGCATTAATTGATTTCTGTAGTGCTCAGTAAGGAAACATAAACTTTGAGTATTATTGTGTCAAGCGCTGGGTGCTGATAATTTGATGCACAGTCAAGTTGAGTTCTGCTGTACGGTTATTTGTCGCATGCACTAATCAGCCTGTATGTCTGGTCGGCGCATGCGCAATAACGGTATATGCATGAACATATTTTTACTTCTCCGGGAGGGGGATCATGATATAACATGTATGTTTTGTGACTCGTTTCTAGTCCCGTTATCGTAATTTGCAGGCATAACAATGTGTGACCTGCTGCTCCCTGCTTCATAGCAGCAGGTACTGGTACGACGCTAGGCGTTAGGGTCCAGCAAGGGCGGACAGACCGCCGTAATCAGCGCCTACCAGGATAGAAGCAGATTCTTCTAAATCATTGTTCGTTGTAAACAAATGTGATCAGGGAAGAGGTCAACTTACCTTATTTGGACGATCACTAAACGTTTGATCAGCAAACGTGATCGCTAATCCTAGGATAATCAATTATGTTGATAGACTAGTTTTACTAGTTCGCGAGAAGAAGTGTCACGCGAGTGGGGGATTCACCCAAAGTTATAAACTGGCCAGTCGCGTTTTGTGTTGTTTCTTTTTTTGTTTTTCTTGCTGTTTTTGTTGTTTGCTTCTGTAGGTATTCACGTCACCCGTTCCGAGCACAGAACAGTGTTTTGCCTTCGGAGCGGACGTCGTGAGTTGGCTACAGAAGCAACAATTTGTGATGTTTTGTGTTAGTAAGTGTTGTATGTAGATACTGTAAATAATTCATGTCAATCATTTAACATCTTTCTTGTGCCTTACCCCACAGCTGCCCGTACACCTGTCAGAGATCACGCTCGGTTGTCTTGTCAGCATGGGGGTTTGCGGGACGCCGTAAACCCACATGTAACATTTGGTGTCAGAAAAGTGAGGATTTGATCTCTGGCTGGTGTTCCCGGCTGTGGAACAGCACATTGATACTCTGAATCATCAATTTAAAAAAAAAAAAATGTATTGACAGCCACATTTAGAAATTAACTTGAATCTTCCTTCCTGCGTTGATGAAGTGCGAAACCCATGTATTCAACTGAATGGATACTGACAAGTCGATAATTTCTGAGCAGGAAGGCAAGGCAAACCCCACTTTTTCTTGGTAACGAAAAATTTAAGTAGACCCCACTTAATTGTGTTAAATTGTGTTACCTGACATTCTACTAAGTTAAATTGGAGCTACTAATTGATCTTACCCACACATGGTTCTGACGTAGTGACGTTAACAATTTACTGACGTTGACATAACGTTAGCGTTAATATTTACGCTGTGGCTTGAGGTTAGGTATGACGTAATAGAAACATTAATGGTGACTTGTTATGATCGGAGTTTTGTAATGTGATGAAACTTCGGATTGTAGCATTTTACTGTAAACGTCGTCAGTTTATGACGTCATATTAGACTACTAGTACGCAACGTCATACTTTGCTGAAAGCATTTGACATTTCAAATCGCGTGTGTTTTAATAACTAACGTTTTAGTTAGATTAACGCGTATAACACATATCTTAACGTTTTAGTTAAGCCCATTCAATCATCACTGATCATAACTGATCAGTTTATAGTGGTTTTGATAGTAACGTGAGATTTACGTTATCAATAATGGAGCGTTTAATGCAAATGGGAAAGGACTTAGGTTATGAGGGGAAGGAGTTACAAGGTTTTGTTAAAGAGCAGCAAGATATTGAGAGGGCAGAAAGGCAAGAGCAAAGGGATTTAGAAAGGTTAAGGTCTGAAGAAAAGGAAAAGGAAAGGGCAGAAAAGGAAAAGGAAAGGGTACATGAACTAGCTAAGTTAGAAGTAGAAGAAAAGGAAAAGGAAAGGGCACATGAACTTGAAATGGCACGCATTAAGACTGAAAGGGAGGCAAAAGAGATTAGTGAGGCCCATTTAGAACAAATAAAACATGGGTTTGAGCTACAGCACCAAGAATTAAGGAATCAGTTAGAAATGCAGAGAGCAAAGCTCGAGCTAGAATTTGAAAGGCAAAAAGCTGAGAAGGTGGCGCATGCCCGGGATCCTAAGTTACCTTATTTTGAAGAGGGTAAAGATAAAATGGATAGTTATTTATCTAGGTTTGAGAAATATGCTACGGCTAATAAATGGGATAAGAGTGTTTGGGCCGCGTATTTAAGTGCATTGCTCAAAGGGCGCGCACTTGATGTATATGACCGGTTGTCAAATGAGGATGCGGCGGATTATGAAAAGTTAAAGGACGCTTTATTAAAGAATTTTGACATGACAGAGCGCGGATTTAGGAAACAGTTTCGTTATAGTAGGCCCGAGAAATCAGAAACGTTCATACAGTTCAGTAGTAGACTGAGAAGTTATTTAGAAAAATGGCTTAATATGGCAAAGATAGAAAAATCTTTTCCGGCTGTCTGTGATTTCATGGCAAGGGATCAGTTCCTGGAGTCATGTAATAGAGAACTGTATGTACATCTGAAGCCAAAACAGTTTGGTAATTTAGATGAAATGGCTAGGGAGGCAGATTTGTTTGCAGAAGCGCGCGGGGGCGTATATAGTTGCATTAATAAGGGGCAACGCGATAATAGAGGCGCAGCGCAGGGTAAACAGGACAAAGTTGACTCGAACAAACCGAGTGGTAGACCGGATATCAAGTGTAGCATATGTGGTAAGGGGCATTTAACAATTAAATGTTTTAAGAACCCCGACAGGAAACAATTGTATAGCGCAGAGGTAGGAGCAACTGGAGTGGGGGATAGCGGTGTTAAAGAAAATTTTAACACGCGCGTAGAGACTCAAGGTTCTCAGGTTAAGAATGAGAATACGCAGAATGTAGGTCGTGGTTATACACGTGGTCGTGGTAATTTCAGAGGGTCTTTTCGCGGACGCGGTAAAAATAATAGCACACCACGTGGCGCAGCACACCAAGTTAGTTTTTGTCAAACGGAAGTAACTAGGAAAGGTGATGAGATTGGAAGTATTTTTGAAAATAAGGTTGGTGATCCTTTGATTTCGGATAGGGAGGAGTGTAGTAAGGAAACTAGGGAAGGTGTCTGTTACTTCTTAAAGGCAAGGTTACCGACGGCACAAGGATTGGTTAATAATAAAAAGGTGGTTGTATTAAGAGATACTGGGTGTACAGGCTGTGTCGTTCGGAGAAGTTTGGTTTCGGATAGTCAGTTAATAGGGAAGGAATCAAATGTTACGTTGATTGATGAATCCACACAAAGGTATCCTTTGGCAATGATTGACATTGATTGTCCTTTTTTCACTGGGAAAACTGAAGCTTTGTGTATGGATGATACGTTGTACGATTTGGTTATCGGTAACATTGATGGATCAAAACTTCCTGATATGTCTCATTTCTCAGCTGCGGCTGTAACTAGGTCTCAAACTAGGCAGGATGAGAAGCCTTACAGAAAACTTAAGGTTCCCGATCAGATCATTAACGATGACAAGGAGGCTTTCAAGCAAGCTCAGGTTGATGATCCAACTTTGGAAAACATCAGGAAAAGGGTTGTATCTGGGAACAAGACTGTGAGTCGTGGTTTAAACCGAGGTGAAACTAGGTTTATTGAGAAAAAAGGTTTGGCATATAGGGAGTTCACCAAGGGTAACAAAGTCTCTTTCCAACTTGTGGTCCCTCAAAGTTTCCGAGGAAAGGTGTTGAAACTGGCTCATGAAACGCTTATGTCTGGACATATGGGTATTAGGAAGACATTGGATAGAGTTGTAACTGAGTTTTACTGGCCCGGTATTTGCGGTGATGTCGCTAGATTTTGTAAATCTTGTGATATTTGTCAGAGAACTATTCAGAAAGGTCGGGTCACTAAAGTACCTCTAGGAAAAATGCCATTGATTGATACGCCATTTAAGAGGGTGGCAGTGGACATAGTTGGTCCAATTGAGCCTCGATCTGATAGGAAATCTCGGTATATTTTAACCATGATAGATTATGCGACAAGGTATCCAGAGGCGATAGCTTTACCGAGTATTGAGACGGAACGTGTCGCGGAAGCGCTTATTGAAATGTTTAGTAGGGTTGGCATTCCTGATGAAATGTTGACTGATTGTGGTTCACAGTTTACTGCTGAGGTAATGAAGGAAGTCAGCAGACTTCTTTCTCTTCAACAGTTAACGTGTAGTCCGAGACACCCAATTTGCAACGGACTGATAGAGCGTTTCCACGCTACGTTAAAGCAGATGTTACGTCGCATGTGTGCTGAACGTCCAAAAGATTGGGATAAATATCTTCCAGCTTTATTATTTGCGGTAAGGGAAGTCCCACAAGAGTCTTTAGGATACTCCCCTTTTGAGTTGTTATATGGACGTAACGTCAGAGGTCCAATGGCAATATTAAGAGAATTATGGGCTGAAGAGGTACGCGATGAGCAAGTTCTTTCGACGTATCAATACGTTATTGAGCTTAGGGAACGGTTAGAGCAGACATGCAAATTAGCGCGTGATAATTTAAAGAAGGTTCAGATTAAGCAGAAAGCTTATTATGATAAAGGCGCGAGGTCGCGTAAATTTGACGTCGGCGATAAAGTGCTGTTGTTACTACCGACAGACAGTAATAAATTATTGCTTCAATGGAAAGGTCCTTATGAAGTGGTTGAGGTAGTGAACAGAATGGATTATAAGATTGACGTCAATGGAAATGTTAACACATATCACGCTAATATACTGAAGCAATATGTTGAGCGTCAGACTGTGACGTCTCATTGTCTGATCTCTAAACCAATTATGTCGACAGACAGTCATGACAGAAATGACGTCGACGAGTCTTCATTTGAAGACAGCAGTTTTCAAACTGCAGAGCAACCAGAAAGTGACGGCGACGTTAGCGTCCCACACACACTAACGTCAGAGGATAGTGAGGAGACAGAAGGGCTGAGAGAACAGCGCCTTGCAGGACTGACATGTCAGACAGACCAAATTATATGTACCACATTTATGTCAGAACCTGTGAAATCAATCAAATCTGTTAAGCCAGAAAGGCCACCTCCAGTGAGATTAAAACGATATCCGTTTTCTAACAAACAACAGAGTGTCAGGGGAACAGGAAAATTCTGGGGCAAACCACCATAGCTTAATAGCAATTTTACTTTAGAAAATTTGGGGCAGACTACCTTAGTAGGTAATTCTTCGCACGGTTGTTGTGTAAATAGCTGTCTTGTTTAGATAGGTTCATCCTATTCCATCTCTATACACAAAGAAAAAACATTTCTGATTGTTTTTTCTCCAAAAGGGGAAACCTTTGTTACGAGATGGAATAGGAAACCTCTCTGGTGCTTATGCACATCTAAATTATTTTAGTAGATATATGGTAGGGCGGTGTGAGTGAAATATTTTGGGTGAAATATGGTACGCAAACTATGCGGCTCCATGAACAAGTCATGCACATATCATACGATGTATGCATGAGTGGTTTATAGAGAGCTGTTTTTACAATACAGGGGGCCGCTAAAAGGCCGAGTCCTATAGAATTTGCCTAAAAATCGCCAACCGCCAAATTGTGCCATATATGATTTTTATTCCCGTCACGTGTTGTGTGGGTGTTCGTTTTGACAGGAGCCATGTCATTGATTATAGGGTCGTTTCATCAATTTTTCCTATGGGAAATATACTATTTGAAGGCAAATCCATTATCTACTCGATTTTGCTATCTGGCTTTGTTTGTGGCCGGTATCTCCACTTCCCCACGAACAAAGCGAGGTAATACGAGTGGGCATGATTTTCCGGTAGTATTCATAGATATATAAACCCTGAAAAAAAGCGGATACCTTAGCAGCAGGTCAAGTTGTAAAGAGTAAACACAACATTGTGACGGGGAAATAGAAAGTATATTGAAAGGTATGTTAAATCTATGTTTAGTATTATTTTTGTATGAACATGCTTGTAGGTTTTGGAGGGGTTTACTTCTAGTATACCCCAGCTTTCTGAAGCCTATTTTGAATTCACTGTTGTAGCCTGTAGTGATTAGGCTACTAGCTTTGCCAGCTAGACGTCGCAGGATCGATCCCAGGCTTCTCCAGTAGTAGAATGAGTCTTTCTAAGTGAGTTCCTGTCTCATGCTGACCCTAGATGTTGGTGAGACGTAAAGTTTGGACACCCGCTCATTCTAGATTCATTTAGGCTTTTAGACCCCTTTTGTAGAATGTAATTAATAAACGCCGGGTCACTTGTTTGATCCATGACTTGTGACTAGCTGTGGTTAGAAAACCGTGGTTCCGTCCCAATATGATATTAGGTGTAGAGGGGACGTAAACTTAAGACGGGTTTAACCACATCTTCATCATCAGGGCAAACTCTTACAAGAGCCTGTTGGGTTATCCGTGATGATGAACCGTAATGAATTTTATTTTACAAGCATGTTCACAAGCATGTTCACGTTGATTAGAAATAATTTTGTTCAAGAAGAATTACGAGTTCATTTTGTAATGATGCCGTTTTTGTCTGATGACTCAATTTGTGCATGTATGTACATATAAAGAACGTGATGATGATAAGTGGGAGTATTTGGTCGCCACACGTCATAGCGGCCTGAGCGGCGGGGATGACGTCAGCTGCGTCATCGGCGCCGCGAGGACGGTTGTGACGGGGTGCCTACTAAATAGAGAGAATTTACGGCAAACAGTGTTGGCCCATATGAGACACTAACAAATGTTGTAGATTATAGATGAAAATCTTCTGTTGTAGTTTCTATCTGTTATTAATGTATTGAATTTGTGAATAGCTATATTTGTGAGCCGTGTCGCGGAGAAGGATATGAAATAGAGATTGTTATGTTTCCTGTAATTGGCGGCTGACCAGCTAGCGCAAAGGCGTGGTCTGTTCAATTGCCTCTTACTTGTGATAATGTAGTGAGCACAAATTTGATGAGTATTATGCTCAGTAGTAGTGAGCATTAATTGATTTCTGTAGTGCTCAGTAAGGAAACATAAACTTTGAGTATTATTGTGTCAAGCGCTGGGTGCTGATAATTTGATGCACAGTCAAGTTGAGTTCTGCTGTACGGTTATTTGTCGCATGCACTAATCAGCCTGTATGTCTGGTCGGCGCATGCGCAATAACGGTATATGCATGAACATATTTTTACTTCTCCGGGAGGGGGATCATGATATAACATGTATGTTTTGTGACTCGTTTCTAGTCCCGTTATCGTAATTTGCAGGCATAACAATGTGTGACCTGCTGCTCCCTGCTTCATAGCAGCAGGTACTGGTACGACGCTAGGCGTTAGGGTCCAGCAAGGGCGGACAGACCGCCGTAATCAGCGCCTACCAGGATAGAAGCAGATTCTTCTAAATCATTGTTCGTTGTAAACAAATGTGATCAGGGAAGAGGTCAACTTACCTTATTTGGACGATCACTAAACGTTTGATCAGCAAACGTGATCGCTAATCCTAGGATAATCAATTATGTTGATAGACTAGTTTTACTAGTTCGCGAGAAGAAGTGTCACGCGAGTGGGGGATTCACCCAAAGTTATAAACTGGCCAGTCGCGTTTTGTGTTGTTTCTTTTTTTGTTTTTCTTGCTGTTTTTGTTGTTTGCTTCTGTAGGTATTCACGTCACCCGTTCCGAGCACAGAACAGTGTTTTGCCTTCGGAGCGGACGTCGTGAGTTGGCTACAGAAGCAACAATTTGTGATGTTTTGTGTTAGTAAGTGTTGTATGTAGATACTGTAAATAATTCATGTCAATCATTTAACATCTTTCTTGTGCCTTACCCCACAGCTGCCCGTACACCTGTCAGAGATCACGCTCGGTTGTCTTGTCAGCATGGGGGTTTGCGGGACGCCGTAAACCCACATGTAACAGAAATCTTTGACACAAAATAAAAAAATATACACTATTAAACAGCAAGAACTACAAAGGGAAATAACTCTAAAAGGCCTGACCCCTTGGCCCTTATTTTCTTTCCCACAATACAAGTAGTCATACTGATCATGTGTGCAAAATTTCAAGTTTCTATGTGAAGCAGTTCCTGAGATATCTTTGACACAAAATAATTGTTTACGGACACACAGACAGACAGACGGAAAAGACAAAAACTATATACCCCCATTGCATACTTCGTATGCCGGGGGTATAATTATATGATTAGAACTATCTCATTAAACATTATCCTGCGTGAGTGGGTAAGGTTGGTCCGTAATTTTGAATAGAGTGTGGCGTACTACATCATGGTCTTACTATATTTAAAGTTTCAGCTTCATCAGATGAAAAATGTAGGAGTTATCCAGAAACGGAATGTAGAAAAATCTGTGAAAGGGGTATAACTCTGGAAATATTTGGCGGAACATAACCTCAAAATAATATGCACTGTTCCATATCATGGTTTTACTGTATGAAAGAAGCCTCAGTTGTGTAGTGGTTATGCTACTCACCTTGTAAACCAGAGGACCAGTGGTCCTGTAAACGCTCACCTGACACCTGGTCCTGGTGAACATTTGACATAGCCATAAAATAGGTCAAGGCCATCCCAGGGTCACCATTTTTACAAACTATGATGGGCTCAAGTACCAGATGCTACAAGCCAACTTTCAAGGTCATTGGCTTCATGGTTCTGGAGAAGAAGATTTTTGAAGGCTTTTTACCATATATGGGCATGGCTGCCATCTTGGTCATGTGACCCAGACCCCGCGAACAAACTTTCTTTCCCCCATCCTACTGAAGCTCCACATGAAATTTGGCTTTGATTGGCCTCCCTGTTTTGGAGGAGAAGATCTTTGAAAATGGTGGACGGACGGACAACGGATGGACAGACGACAGACCATGGCTATACTATAAGCTCACCTATGAGCCTAAAGGCTCAGGTGAGCTAAAAATCAATTATTTTCACTTTTTCCCAAGCAAAAGCCTAAGTCCGCAAATTTGACATTGCCGTAAAATAGGTAAAGGTCAACCCAGGGTCACCATTTGAACAAATTATGATAGGCCCGTGTACCAGATGTTTCCTGCCAAGTTTCAAGGTCATTTGCCTTACGGTTCTGGAGAAGAAGAATTTCGAAGTGTTTTTACCATATATGGGCATGGCCACCATCTTGGTCATGTGACCTGGACCATATGAGCACATTTTCATTTGTTCATCATATAAAGGATCCATATCAAATTTCACTTGAATTGGGCCAGCGGTTTCTGAGAAAAAACTGTTTGAAATATGGAACCTGGTTAATCTTGGTCCCAGGTCACTGAATGATGACTTTTCTTACCCATGAATCTTCATGTATTCATTTACTTTACCTGATCTACCAATTTGGTGACATTGTCTTCAATGGTTTCCTAAAAATCCATTATTTTCACTTTTTCCCATGCAAAAGCCTAAGTTGACAAATTTGACACTGCCATAAAATAGGTCAAGGTCAACCCAGGGTCAGCATTTGTAAAAACTATGACGAGCCTGAGTACCATATGATATATGCCAAGTTTCAAAGCCATTGGCCTTACGGTTCTGGAGAAGAAAATTTTTGAAGGCTTTTTACCATATATGGGCGTGGTGGCCATCTTGGTCATGTGATCTAGACCGTACTGGCAACTTTTCATTTGTTCAACTCACAAAAGCTCCATATTGAATTTCACTTAAATTGGCTCAGTAGTTTCTGAGAAAAAATGTTTTTTTTTAAATATGAAATCGGAGTGACCTTGGTCTAAGGTCAATGAATGACCTTGACCTTTCTTACCCATAGATCTTCATGTATTCAGTTACTTTACCTAATCTACAAATTTTGGTGACACTGTCTTCAATGGTTTCCCTAAATATCCATTATTTTCAGTTTTTCCTATGCAAAAGCCTAAGACAGCAAATTTGACATTACTGTAAAATAGGTCAAGATCAACCCAGGGTCACCATTTGAACAAATTACGATAGGCCCGAGTACCATATGCTACATGCCAAGTTTCAAGGCCATTGGCCTTACGGTTCTTGAGAAGAAGAATTTCGAAGTTTCTTTACCATATATGGGCGTGGTGGCCATCTTGGTCATGTGATCTAGACCATGTTGGCAGCTTTTCATTTGTTCAACTCCCAAAGGCTCCATATTGAATTTTACTTCAATTGGCTCAGTAGTTTCTGAGAAAAAATGTTTGAAATATGGAACCTGCGTGACCTTGGTCTAAGGTCAATTAATGACCTTGACCTTTCTTACACATAGATCTTCAAGTATTCAGCTACTTTACCTTATCTACTAATTTTGGTGACACTGTCTTCAATGGTTTCCTAAAAATCCATTATTTTCACTTTTTCCCATGCAAAAGCCTAAGTCGGCAAATTTGACATTGCTGTAAAATAGGTCAAGGTCAACTCGGGGTCACCATTTGTACAAACTATGATGGGCCTGAGTACCATATGCTACATGCCAAGTTTCAAGCCATTGGCCTTACGGTTCTGGAGAAGAAGAATTTTTAAGGCTTTTTATCATATATATAGGCGTGATGGCCATCTTGGTCATGTGATCTAGACCATATTGGCATTTTTTCATTTGTTCAACTCACAAAGGCTCCATATTAAATTTCACTTAAATTGGCTCAGCAGTTTTGGAGAAAAAAATGTTTGAAATATGGATCCTGAATGACCTTGGTCTAAGGCCAATGAGTGACCTTGACCTTTCTGACCCATAGATCTTCATGTATTCAGTTACTTTACCTGATCTACAAATTTTGGTGACACTGTCTTCAATGGTTTTCCTATAAATCCATTATTTTCACTTTGCCCCATGCAAAAGCCTACTTCGGCAAATTTGACATTGCTGTAAAATAGGTCAAGGTCAACCCGGGGTCACCATTTGTACAAACCATGATGGGCCCGAGTACCATATGTTACATGCCAAGTTTCAAGGCCACTGGCCTTATGGTTCTGGAGAAGAAGATTTTTGAAGGCTTTTTACCATATATGGGCATGGTGGCCATCTTGGTCATGTGATCCAGACCCCGCGAACAAACTTTCGTTCCCCCATCCCACTGAGGCTCCATATGAAATTTGGCTTTGATTGGCCCTGCAGTATAGGAGAAGAAGATCTTTGAAAATGGTGGATGGACGACGGACGGACGGACGACGGACCATGGCTATACTATAAGCTCACCTATGAGCCTAAAGGCTCAGGTGAGCTAACCAGGGGTAGCAGGATCGATCCCGGGCTTCTCCAGACTTTCTGATAAGTCTTTAAACTGAGGTCCCGTCTCCGTATGACCTTAGCTGTTGGTGAGAGGAAAACTCAAACACCCACTCACTTACTGTGTGAATAGTTTCAGCATCATCGGGTGTTATCCAGAAACAAAATGTTTACAGAATTTTTCAAAGGGGCATAACTCTATATTATTATTTGGTGGACGAAAACCTGGAAACAATATGCACTGTCCCACATCATGGTCTAACAATATATGAAGTTTCAGTTTTATCAGATGTAAAATACAGGAGTCATCTGGAAATGAAAAGTTTACAAACAATTTCAAAGGGGCATAACTCTATTATTATTTGGTGGATCATAACCTTGAAACAATATGCGGTGCCCAACATCATAGTCTAACTATGTATGAAATTTCAGTATGATCAGATGTAAACTGTTGGAGAAGTTATCCGGTAACAGAAAGTTTACAAAAAAAATTTCAAAGGAGCATGGCTCTATTTTTATTCGGTGGACAGTAACCTCAAAACAATATGCATTGCCCCACTTCATGGTCAAACTATGTATGAAGTTTCAGCTTGATGGGATGTAAACTGTAGAAGGAGTTATCCTGAAACAAAAAGTTTACAAAAAATTTCGAAGGGGCATAACTCTGTTATTATTTGGTGGACCGAAACCTTAAAATAATATGCGCTGCCCCACATCATGGTCTAACTATGTATGAAGTTTCAGCTTGATCAGAAGTAAACTGTAGGAGGAGTTATCCGGAAACGAAAAGTTTGCAGATGGATGGACAGACGGACAGATGTAGGAATGGACGAGACATACATTGTGGGGTTCACAATGTTAAGTCTATGGAGATTTTAACCCCATAATGTAGCATTGTGCAGCCACTTACCCCACAAACAGGCATGTTTGGTGTTGTGCGGTTGAAATTTATGGAATAAACCTCATTAAGGATGAAAAGTGCATAACCCCCATTATGTGTCTGGTGTATGTACCGACAGACGGATGGACGCCAGGGGGTATAACATATTACGTCCCGTTTTTCAAACACTCATATAAAAGGGTTAATATTATATATTGTTAGTCAAACTTCAAACACTTGAATACCTTGGGACCATGAAAATCTGTTTGAAACAGGGGCAGCTCAAACTACAGGGTCCAGTTGTTCAAAGCATCGTTAGCTTAACAAGCTCGTTAGTGGTCATATTGTTAACTGCTCTAGCAGGTTTAATATTTAAAATTTTGGAATTTTTGCTGAAAAAAATGTGAGCAGCTTTTGCATTCGCAAAAAATATTAGAATATTTGCCATAATACATGACTGAAATTTTAACGATACGTTAACTAACGACGTCATTAGTTTTGAACAACTGGCACCTGAGTGTTAAAGGTGCATTATTGAGCTACCGGGTCTCAATTTTTTTTTCTGGTTTTTATCTTCAATGCATACTCCTTTGTAATGTGTACACTTTTGGAGCCAAATACAGATTCAGAACTTTGTGAAAATGGTCCTTTCATTCGTGTTTACCCTTAGCTCTGAACATGTGTTCGGAAGTTCTGTTCTAAAAATAAATCTGTCACTTTACACATACATGGCGACAGTATCGTCTCTGAGTGTCGTTACTTATGGCATGATATTCAGCATCATATTTCTTCCGATTCAGGCATGGCCTAAGCAAACAAGGCCACAAATGAACGTCGCATAACGTCATATATGGGGATTCTATTTTTGTCACGAACTAAAAATAGATCTAACTAGTGTGCGAAACCTAGTTAGGGAATCCCTCTCTAACTCGTTTACCTGTCATCATAATTGTTCGCATTTTTGCATAAAATGCATTCATTTGTATTGTTTTAAAGAAAAATACCGGCTATATGTATTTTATTTTTGGAAGCATTTTTTCCAGATAGCTCAATAATGCACCTTTAAATCATAACGTCAGGTAATTAAACATAATTATGATGGCTCAAGGATATCTTTTCCACCTTTTGTGAAATGAAGGAATGGTGTGTGTACTCATTAGGCAATTCTAATGAGCACATACAACATTCCCTTTTTAAGCTAAAATGGAACAAACATCCATGATTATCCTTAATAAATTGATATACTGGAAGTAGGAGATGAGTTTTCTCAGGACTGTAGAACAAGTAAAAGAGCCATCCATGTTCGAGTTATCTAAGTTTCAAATATTGAAAGATTTACCTCCCTAGAATGTGTAGCCATTCCCCTATAGAAGGTGGCAGGATTGATCCCAGACTTTTTACAGACTTTCGGATGAGTCTGTAAACCGAGGTCCCTTCTCTGTATGACCTTAGCTGTTGGTGAGACATAAAACTTTAACACTCACTCGCTCACCTACAGAAGCTTACCCTAGTTCATCCTCAAAAATAGTGGCACATCCGTAGATGAAAGCAACCAATCCAATTATTGATGCTGGTATCAACCACATCGTGTAGTAGCCCAGCCAGGTGAAATATATACCCACTTTTTCTCCAAAGTAGTTTCTGCAATAAAAACATTAAAAATGTTTAATCAACTGACACACTGTCATATATCAAATCGGGCATGACACACCTAAACAAAAATGTAATAAAATAATCCATGAATTTAGGAACAGCATTTCTGTGATAAAAATTTAAGATAGTGTTTTTTTTTGTTATTATTATTCCAGGGTTTTTTCAACACAAACTCAGGATCCTGAAGAAAATTTACCCTAGAACTCAGCAGAACAAAAAAAACAGCCCCACCATCCCTTTGCTACAGGATAATACTGACAGGTGCATCACCTTAAGAAGGCAGTTCTAATATTACTTGTGGTAAAACTGGAATATTTGCCAATGATTCTCTTTCCGAGATTAATAATGCTTTCTAAAGACAAGACAGCCAACTGGCCCTATATCACTCAGCTGTGCACCAGAAAATGATTAGTGATGTTGAGAACCCAAGGGGCATGGTTGGCAGGATTTATGTAGGAGACCACTTGACACTGCTACATACTAAATATCTATTAAAGCTCTGGGCTTTTTGGTTTCGAAGAAGAAGATTTTTGAAGTTTTTCCAGTATAAGTCTATAGGAGCTAATGAGCCCTGGGGTGTGGCCAATTTTGACCCAAAGGGCATGGTTGGCAGGATTTTTGTAGGCAACCATTTTATGTTGCTATATACTAAATATCTAAGGTCTATACTTCATGGTTTCAGAGAAGAAGATTTTTGAAGCTTTTTTTTTCCATTATAACTTTATTGGAGTTAAGGGCAATAGGATTTGGCCAATTTTTACCCAAGAGGCATGGTTGGCAGGATTTATTAAGGTGACCTTTTCAAGTTGCTTTTTGGTTTGTTTGTTTGTTTGATTTGAGGTTTAACGTCCCCGTCAACACTGTAAAGGTCATTTTGGAGACGTTGCTTCCAATTTTGTGGGACTTTTACCCGACATTGAGATGAAATGACATCTCAAGCCCTGTCGCCCAATGAAACCAATAGGGTTTATTAGCATGGACGGTCCACCTCGCACCGCGGTTCCTGGACAGGCTTAAATCCTCTATGCTGTTTACCAGTACTAGTGTGTGGGCCGGATTCAGCTCAGCGTGGAAGCATCCTGCAGCCCATATATTTCTTCAAGCCCCTATGGGCGGGGGCAGTTCAAGTTGCTAAATACTAAATATCTAAGCTCTGGGACCAATTGTTTCAGAGGAGAAGACTTTTGATGTAGTTTTTTTTTCGTTATAAGTTTATGGGAGCTAATGGACCCAACAGCGTGTCGTTGCTACATGCTATATATTTAACTCTGGGCCCTGTGGTTTCAGAGAAAATTTTTGAAGTTTTTCCAATTGGAAGTCTATGGGAGCTAAAGGCCAATTTGGATCCCAGGGGCATAGTTGGCAGGAATTATGTAGGTGGCAACTTGACATTTCTACATACTAAATATCTATGCTCTGGGCCTTATGGTTTCAGAGGAGAAGATTTTTTAAGTTTTTTCCATAATAAGTCTATAGGAGCTGATGAGCTCGGGCGTGGCCAATTTTGACCACAGGAGCAGGGTTAGCAGGATTTATGTAGATGACTATTTTATGTTGCTAGATACTAAATATCTAAGCTCTGTGCTTCATAGTTTCAGACAAGAAGAGTTTTGAATTTTTTTTCCATTATGAGTCTATGGGAGCTAAGGGGCCCTGGGGAATGGCCCATTTGGATCCCAGGAGCATGATTGGCAGGATTTATGTAGGCGACCACTTGCTGTTGCTACATGCTAAATATCTAAGCTCTGGGCCCAGTGGTTTCAGTGAAGAAGATTTTTGAAGTTTTCCCCCTATTAAGTCTATGGGAGTTGATGAGCCCTGGGCGTGGCCAATTTTGGACCCCAGGGGTATGGTTAGCAGGATTTATGTAGGTGACTACTTTATGTTGCTACATACTAAATATCTAAGCACTGTGCTTCATGATATCAGAGAAGAAGATAAGTCTATGGGAGCTATGGGGCTCTGTTGTGTGGCCAATTTGAACCCCACGGGCATGATTGGCAGGATTTATGTAGGTGACCACTTGAGGTTGCTACAAGCTAAATATCTAAGCTCTGGGTCCTGTGGTTTCAGAGAAGAAGATTTTTTAAATTTTTCTCATTGTAAGTCTATTGGAGCTATATGTTGTCATGGCAACCAGAATTCCAATCTGATCAGCCCAAAAACCTTACGCAGCCTTTCCCCCTACTTGATGATCCTTCTCATGAAATTTGATCAAGATTGGCAGCGGGGTATTAGAGATACACTTATTTCAAATTGTGTAGACACGCAGACGCACCATGGACGACGGACAAAATGTGATAAAAAAAAGCTCACCTTGTCACTTTGCGACAGGTGAGCTAAAAAGCTACTAATATAGAAGCCATCCATATGGTTATAAATCCCTATCAGCTACGAAGATTTCTTGGGAATATCTACAACTTACTATGGTCTAGGACAATCTTGCATCAATCTTTGACGCCTACAGACGATTATGGAACATTTAGACGAGTATGCACAACAGCTTTAAGACTGACACCGATTTACTACAATGAACCAATAATGTACCACACTCCTGTATAACTGGGGAAGACTAAGGTAAATACCAGACTTTCATTTGGTTCCATTCACTTTCACAATTCTGTGATGTTCACAATGACTGAAAATGTTCCTACAAACTGTGCAAAAGCTCTTGAAATAACTAGTGAGGGAGATAATGATGAAGTCATGGCCTTTTGCCAGGAAGCCAGTGAAGCAGAAAGCAGAGGAGGAGAAGGTTAGGACAATACCAGGCCATGCCATGGTTGGGGAGACGGCCCCTTCTTTGGCAGTACGAGTGTCTGATGGTGGAAGAAATTGTATCTGCATTAAGGAATTCTGACAGGATGGACCCGGAAATGTGTCTGGATCTCCTTTTCAGGTTGGGACCAAGATTACCCTAGAAAGATACCCGGTACATACAGGCACTGGGTGCCTGCCTCAGAAGCTGAGTCTGTGATCGGGAGGATGCAGGTTTGATAACTGCCGGAGTCGGCAACATTCTTTTGTCAAGATTGATCATGATCACTCTCTCCCTGCTGCTGATTCAAGAAGGGCAGTTGTCAGCTTCTGGCTAAAGAATGTGCAATGTATTAGTTAAACGCTTATGTATAAGCCTGCCCAGGAAAAGTGCTGATAGGTAAACTGACTGGCTCAAAAATGGCCTAAAAATTGTTGACTGGGCCAGTTAACTCCAATTCAAACATACATAACAGGCACTGGGTCCTGGTTTGAAGCTGGCTACAATCCTCTGTGACTTAGCAACAGGATAGCTACAGGACACTGATGTGCATTTTCTGACCAGGTCTCACCAGAAGGGGTGCTGGTGAACAGAAGTGCAAAAAGAATCTGTGAAGCTGAGAAGTAAAGTGCTCAGTGCAAAGCCAGAGATAAGGTATAACAGAGCTTTCCTTCTCAGACCTCTGATGCTCTATAAGACTATCTGCAAAAGGCAGTTCAGAGCTACGATTGGTCTTATCAGCCATCTTAGAACAAACAAACAACAGCACTTCACAATCATTATTACCATTATGATTTCTGAGTGGCTTATACAGAGGACCCGCGTTATAACGACATTCATTATAACGGCAAAAACTCGTTATAGCGACAATTTCAATGGAATGAATTCTTAGCTCAAGGTTTAGCCTCGATTCCGAGCGGATTGGGCTTTCCTCGGGTTGGAAATACCCAAATCGAATCCATAGTCATGAAACACGCTTGTAATTTAATACTCCAAGAAACAAATGTTAAAGACATTTGATAGAATCGCCTCATCGAGGCGATTCTAACAAATGTCTATAACATTTGTTTCTTGGTGTAATTATGTGGAAAAGACCTTTTATAACCTATCATAGTCCTAACTGGGATTCTTTATAGTGGCTAAATCATTATAACGGCACAATAAAAGGGAACAAATACTGTCGTTATAACGCAGGTTCTCTATACTGCCATTTTCCTGACCCTCCATGACCTCTGCCAAGCAACCAATCAGGAATATGCAGAAGAAGTTAAAGCATGCCCAACTCACCAGAAGAGTGTCAAACAGTTTGGCACTAGATGAAATTTTCATCAAAATGTGGGTACCCTGGATGAGAAACATATTGCTACATGTATTCAGTGTTTGAACAATGGCAGATCCTTTGACTTCAATTATAAAGGGTTCCAGTCCATTGTTTTGATGATACTGGTAGAAACTGATTGCAAGTTTATATGAGTCTTCATTGGGGGCAAACCGTTCTCCATCTGACGCCACAATTTTCAACCAGTAAAAACTTAAAAGGTAACTGAGAATAGAACCATAGGTTTCCAAGCCACAGACTTACTCCCAAATGAAGACAGCCTTACTTTATTAATTATAGAGACAACATCATCAATCACAGGACAGTCATCCTGTGTTCCATTACGAAAACACGCCTATACAAATGCATTGTAAACGTTAACACTGAAAAAATGACAATTTTCAAATAAAAAAATGTGATATTTTTCTTATTGCTGCTCAAAATATAGACTGTGGGTACTCTTTAGAACCTGTTTTACAATATAAAAGTGGGGTTCAAAGTTATACAGGTGTGTTTTCTTGATGTCGATACAAATCCCGGTACTTATTGTGATCAACTGGTTAGAATGGGTTACAAATCATTGCAGAATCTGTGGCTAAAGTACAAATTCATGTCATACCATAATCATCCCAAGAATCAGGACATATATGCCTAAGCAAACATTACAAAGATCAGACTGTTCCTGGAGCAGTCTGATCAGTTTCTACATTGTTTACCATTCTGTCTGCACTTTCTGGACACCTTCCTGCACTGTGAAACAAATTTGGTAAAGTTTTAGGAGAATTACAGCAAGTTTTCAACATGTCTGAATTTTTAGGATTTTTACATATGTGCGCAATGATTCACCAGGTGGTTAATTGTGGCCATAATACTGA
Source organism: Lucinisca nassula (assembly GCA_963580285.1). Lineage (NCBI taxonomy): Eukaryota > Metazoa > Mollusca > Bivalvia > Lucinida > Lucinidae > Lucinisca > Lucinisca nassula. Next base: position 98,472,676 of record OY757013.1, read on the forward strand.
GTGTGACAGGGCACTCTAAATGACTTTTTTCCTGTAACCCAGTTAAACAAGAGGCCCATGGGCCACAATGCTCACCAGTGCTCATGGCGCCACTGCCCACTGGCAGCAATGTATTTTAATTAACCATGGAAGCCCTGTGCCCTAGGATACTACAGATAAAATTTGGACCCAATCAGCCTCGTGGCTTTAGATTCGATGTCGCTTGAATGTGTTGTTGCAGGACAACAGATGACAATTGACAATTTCCCATCTGTGGCAACAAATAGGCCAAAAAGAACATTATTAAAGGACCATTTCTATGAAAGTGTGACAAAATATCTTGACAGGCATTAATGTCATTATTCAATTTTCCCATTATAGGACAATGGAAACTTGGCATAGCAAACAAACCAATTTTAGAGCCAAATTTCATAAACCAGAGCTCAGGTGGATACTGCCCAATGGCAGCTATGTATTATAACATGATATGATTTTATTATACCAATTATAAAGTCTTCCAAACAAACCCCATACCCAAATGAGCACCCATGTGGACTGTATCTGAAATATTAGGTGTTTTATAAAGTAGAGAGATCGGGGCATGGACCCAATGGAGCCCTGGTTGGTGTCACTAAATGCGTCTTATCAAAAGGAACAAAGACATTTATGGTTTATCAGTGAGAATATGTATGGTTCCTGAGATGTAAGGCCTTTTAAGCAATGGAGGGATTCGGGCATGGCAGATCCCAGAAAAGCCCAAGATTGTTGTCAATGAATAAGTCTTATCATAAGGACCATGATTATATATGGTTAAACGGTGGGGATCTGAATGGTTTCTGAGATATGAGCCACTTTTATGAAGTGGCAGGGAGAGAAATGGCCCCTGCGGACCCCAAAAGACAGGGGTGACTGAATGTGTCTAATAACAATGAACAAGAATATATGTGATTATAGGATGGGGATTTGAATGGTTTCTGAGATATATGGTCTATTATGAAGTTGAGTCTTATCATAAGGAACAAGAATATATATGGTTAAGGGGTGGGGATCTGAACGGTTTCTGAGATATATGGATATTAATGAAGAAAAGGGGTGGGGCATGGCCTTTGGCATCCCGGGGGGAACCCGCATGCTGGTGTCACTGATTGCATCTTATCATAAGTAACAAGAATATATATGGTTTAGGGGTGGGGCTCTGAACAGTTTCTCAGATATATTGTCTTTTGTGAAGTAAAGGGGTGGAGCATGGCCCAGGCGCACAGTGAGTGACCCCTAGGTTGGTGTCACTGAATGTGTCTTATCATAAGGAACAAGAATGTATATGATTTAGGGGTGGGTATCTGTAAGGTTTCTGGAATAGTTGGCCTTTTACGAAGTGGAGGGGGTTGGGCATGGTCCCGGCACATCCTGGGCGACCCCCAAGTTGGGGTCACTGAATGCAACTTATCATAAGGAATGAGAATATATATGGTTTAGGGGTGGGGATCTCAATGGTTTGTGATATAAATGGCATTTTATGAAGTGGAGGGGATGGGGTATGTCCCCGGCACATTCCGGGGGACCCAAAGGTTGGTGTCACTTAATGCGTCTTATCATAAGGAACAAGAATATTTTTGGTTTAGGGGTACATCCCAGGGGACCCCAAAGTTGGTGTCAATGAATGCAACTTATCATAAGGAATGAGAATATATATGGTTTAAGGGTGGGTATCCCAATGGTTTCTGGGATAAATGGCATTTTATGAAGTGGAGGGGGTGGGGCATGTCCCCGGCACATCCCGGGGGACCCACAGGTTGGTGTCACTTAATGCGTATTATCATAATGAACAGGAATATATATGGTTTAGGGGTGGGGATCTGAATGGTTTCTGAGATAAATCGCCTTTTATGAAGTGGAGGGGTCGGGGCATGTCCCTGGCATATCCCTGGGGACCCCCAGGTTGGTGTCACTTGATGCATCTTATCATAAGGAACAAGAATACAAGAGGGCCATGATGGCCCTGGATCGCTCACCTGATCCATAGTGTAACAAGTGGGCCCCAGAGAGGGCCATTATTGGCCCCAAGGTTTTAATGTGCATAATGTTGAGGGAGGTCTTAAAGGTGAAGCTTCATACCAAACATCAACAAAGGCTATAATTAGAACAATCTTGGCAAAGGTCCACTAGATAAAGCTACACATCAAATTTCAAAGACCTGGGCCTTGCAGTTTCAGAGAAGAAGATTTTTTTTAAAGATATTCCCTACATAAGCCTATGCAAAACCAAATGGCCCCAGGGCTATATAAATCTATGTAAAAACAAAGGGCCCCGGCCCGGGGTGGGGGCATTTGTGGCCCCAGGGCTATAATTTGAACAATCTTGGTAGAGGTCCACTAGATAAAGCTCCATACTAAATATCAAAGGCCTTGGCCTTGCAGTTTCAGAGAAGATTTTTAAAGATTTCCCTATATAAGTCTATGCAAAACCAAAGGGCCCCGGAGCGGGGACATTTTTGGTACCAGGGCTATAATTTGAATAATTTTGATAGAGGTCCACTAGATGCAGCTTCATACCAAATATCAAAGACCCAGGCCTTGTGGTTTCAGAGAAGAAGATTTTTGAAGATTTTCCCCATGTAAGTCTATGTAAAACCATAGGGCCCCAGAGTGGGGGCATTTTTGGCCCAAGGGCTATAATTTTAACAATCTTGGTAGAGGTCCATTAGATGCAACTTCATACCAAATTTCAAAGTCCTGGGCCTTGTGGTTTCAGAGAAGATTTTTAAAGATTATCCCTATATAAGTCTATGTAAAACCAAAGGGCCCCGGGACGGGGCCACTTTTGGCCCCAGCACTATAATTTGAATCATCTTGGTAGGGGTCCTTTAGAAGAAGCTTCATACCAAATATAAAAGACCTAGGCCTTGTGGTTTCAGAGAAGAAGATTTTTAAAGATTTTCCCTATATAAGTCTATGTAAAACCAAAGGGCCCCTGAGCGGGGGCATTTTTGGCCCAAGGGCTATAATTTGAACAATCTTGGTAGGGGTCCACTAGATGAAGCTTCATACAAAATATCAAAGTCCTGGGCCTTGCGGTTTCAGAGAAGAAGATTTTTAAAGATTTTCCCTATATAAGGCCATGTAAAACCAAAGGGTCCCAGTCGGAGGCTTTTTTTGCCCCAGCACTATAATTTGAACAATCTTGGTAGGGGTCCACTAGATAAAGCTTAATTCCAAATATCAAAGTCCTGGGCCTTGCAGTTTCAGAGCAGAAGATTTTTAAAGATTTTCCCTATATAAGCCTATGTAAAACCAAAGGGCCCGGCGGCGGGGACATTTTTGGCCTCAGCACTATCATTTGAATAATCTTGTTAGGGGTCTTTTAGATGAAGCTTCATACCAAATATAAAAGACCTAGGCCTTGTGGTTTCAGAGAAAAGGATTTTTAAAGATTTTCCCTATATAAGTCTATGTAAAAACAAAGGGCCCCTGAGCGGGGGCATTTTTGGCCCAAGGGCGATAGTTTGAACAATCTTGGTAGAGGTCCATTGGATGAAGCTTCATTCTAAATATCAAAGTCCTGGACCTTGCGGTTTCAGAGAAGAAGATTTTTAAAGATTTTCCCTATATAAGTCTATGTAAAACCAAAGGGCCCCTGAGCAGGGGGATTTTTGGCCCAAGGGCTATAATTTGAACAATCTTGGTAGGGGTCCACTAGATGAAGCTTCATACAAAATATCAAAGTCCTGGGCCTTGCGGTTTCAGAGAAGAAGATTTTTAAAGATTTTCCCTATATAAGCCTATGTAAAACCAAAGGGCCCCAGGTGGAGGCTTTTTTTGCCCCAGCACTATAATTTGAACAATCTTGGTAGGGGTCCACTAGATAAAGCTTAATACCAAATATCAAAGTCCTGGGCCTTGCAGTTTCAGAGCAGAAGATTTTTAAAGATTTTCCCTATATAAGCCTATGTAAAACCAAAGGGCCCGGGGGTGGGGACATTTTTGGCCTCAGCACTATCATTTGAATAATCTTGTTAGGGGTCTTTTAGATGAAGCTTCATACCAAATATAAAAGACCTAGGCCTTGTGGTTTCAGAGAAAAGGATTTTTAAAGATTTTCCCTATATAAGTCTATGTAAAAACAAAGGGCCCCTGAGCGGGGGCATTTTTGGCCCAAGGGCGATAATTTGAACAATCTTGGTAGAGGTCCAATGGATGAAGCTTCATTCTAAATATCAAAGTCCTGGACCTTGCGGTTTCAGAGAAGAAGATTTTTAAAGATTTTCCCTATATAAGGCCATGTAAAACCAAAGGGCCCCGGAACGGGGGCATTTTTTGCCCCAGCACTATAATTTGAACAATCTTGGTAGGGGTCCACTAGATAAAGCTTAATACCAAATATCAAAGTCCTGGGCCTTGCAGCTTCAGAGCAGAAGATTTTTAAAGATTTTCCCTATATAAGCCTATGTAAAACCAAAGGGCCCGGGGGCGGGGACATTTTTGGCCTCAGCACTATCATTTGAATAATCTTGTTAGGGGTCTTTTAGATGAAGCTTCATACCAAATATAAAAGACCTAGGCCTTGTGGTTTCAGAGAAAAGGATTTTTAAAGATTTTCCCTATATAAGTCTATGTAAAACTAGAGTGTTCACAAGTTTTTTCTTTAATTTGACCTACTGACCTACTTTTTGACCCGAAAAGACCTTTATTCAAACTTAGCCAAGATATTGTCACAATGACCATTCTGAGCAAGATTAATGATTTAACCAAACTTGTGGCCTCCTGAGTATTCACAAGGTTTTTCTATGATTTGACCTACTGACCTACTTTTCAACCGGACATGACCCATATTCAAACTTGACCGAGATATTGTCATGATGATCATTCTGAGCAAGTTTGATTATGATTGGACCAAAATTGTGGCCCCTAGGGTGTTCACAAGGTTTTTATATGATTTGACCCGCTGACCTACTTTTTAACCCGATATGACCCATATTCGAACTGGACTGAAATATTGTCACAATGGTCATTCTGAGCAAGTTTCATGATAATTGGACCAAAACAGTGGCCTTCAGAGTGTTCACAAGGTTTTTCTATGATTTGACCTACTGACCTACTTTTTGACCCGACATGACCCATATTCGAACTTGACCGAGATATTGTCACAATGATCATTCTGAGCAAGTTTGATGATAATTGAACCATAACTGTGCCCTCTAGAGTGTTCACAAGGACTATCTATGGTTTGACCTACTGACCTACTTTTTGACCCTACATGATCCATATTCGAACCTGACCGAGATATTGTCATGATAATTATTCTGAGCAAGTTTGATGATGATTGGACCAAAACTGTGCCCTCTAGAGTGTTCACAAGGTTTTTCTATGATTTGACCTACTGACCTACTTTTTCACCCGACATGACCCATATTCGAACTTGACCGAGATATTGTCATGATGATCATTCTGAGCAAGTTTGATGATGATTGGACCAAAACTGTGGCCTCTAGTTTGTTCACAAGAAAAAGTTTACGCACGACGGACGACGGACGACGGACGACGCACGACGACGCCGGACATCTTACGGTCACAAAAGCTCACCATGACCTTCGGTCAGGTGAGCTAATAAAATGTTTAGGGGTGGGGATCTGTATGGTTTCTGAGATATATGGATTTTAATGAAGTAAAGGGTTTGGGCATGGCCCATAGCACCCCGGGTGGACCCGCATGCTGGTGTCACTGATTGCGTCTTATCATAAGGAACAAGAATTTATATGGTTTAGTGGTGGGGCTCTGAACAGTTTCTCAGATATATTGTCTTTTGTGAAGTCAAGGGGTGAAGCATGGCCCGGGAGCACCCTGGGTTACCCCTAGGTTGGTGTCACTTAATGCGTCTTATCATTAGGAACAAGAATATATATGGTTTAGGGGCGGGGATCTGTAAGGTTTCTGGAATATTTAGCCTTTTATGAAGTGGAGGGGGTTGGGCATGGTCCAGGCACATCCCGGGGGACCCACAAGTTGGTATCACTGAATGCAACTTATCATAAGGAATGAGAATATATATGGTTTAGGGGTGGGGATCACAATGGTTTCTGAGATAAATGGCATTTTATGAAGTGGAGGGGATGGGGTATGTCCCCGGCACATTCCGGGGGACCCACAGGTTGGTGTCACTTAATACGTCTTATCACAAGGAACAAGAATATTTTCGGTTTAGGGGTGGGGATCTGAATGGTTTCTGAGATAAATGGCCTTTTATGAAGTGGAGGGGTCGAGGCATGTTCCCGGCATATCCAGGGGGACCCCCAGGTTGGTGTCACTTAATGCATCTTATCATAAGGAACAAGAATATATATGGTTTAGGGTTGGGGATCTGTAAGGTTTCTGAGATAAGGCATTTTATGAAGTGGAGGGGGCGGGGCATGGCCCCGGCACAACCTAGGGGACCCCCAGGTTGACATAAAAGCATACGGCTAAGAGAAGTTTACTCAAGGAACATTTTATGTAAGTTTTGTCAAAATATCTGCAATGACTTGGCAGTAAATGCCATTTTTCAGTTTTCCCATTAAAAGTCAATGGAAACTCTAAGTTGCCATAGCAACAAAACTAAAAGGCCAAATTTCATAAAAAACACAAAACCTGTAAAGGCAAATATGGTGAATATTTTCATAAAGTCTCAGCCTCCTAGAGCATAATATTATTGTTTCTGAGAAGATGATTTTTAAGTATTTTTTTTTTTGCATTTTGTTTTCCATGGCAACCAATGAGTCCATCTTATAATAAGGAACAAGAATATATATGGTTTAGGGGTTGGGATCTCAATGGTTTCTGAGATAAATGGCATTTTATGAAGTGGAGGGGGTGGGGCATGTCCCCAGCACATCCCGGGGGACCCCCAATTTGGTGTCATTTAATGCATCTTAGCATAAGGAACAAGAATATATATAGTTTAGGGGTGGGGATCTGAATGGTTTCTGAGATAAATGGCATTTTATGAAAAAGAGGGGGCAGGGCATGCCCCCGGCACATACCGGGGGACCCCCAGGTTGGTGTCACTTAATGCATCTTATCACAAGGAACAAGAATATATGTGGTTTAGGGGTTGGGATCCGTAAGGTTTCTGAGATAAAAGGCATTTTATGAAGTGGAGGGGGCGGGGCATGGCCCCGGCACAACCTAGGGGACCCCCAGGTTGACATAAAAGCATATGACTGAGAGAAGTTTACTCAAGGAACATATTTATGTAAGTTTTGTCAAAATATCTGCAATGACTTGGCAGTAAATGCCATTTTTCAGTTTTCCACATTGTAAGTCAATGGAAACTCTAAGTTGCCATAGCAACAAAACTAAAAGGCCAAATTTCATAAAAAAAAAACACAAAACCTGTAAAGGCAAATATGGTGAATATTTTCATAAAGTCTCAGCCTCCTAGAGCATATGGTTTCTGAGGAGATGATTTTTAAGTATTTTTTGTCTATTTTTTGCATTTTGGTTTCCATGGCAACCAATAAAAATGAGGCCTAAAATCATACGGTAGATAGTAGATTGCCTATGGAACATTTCTATGAAAGTTTTGTCAAAATATCTGCAGAGGCTTGGCAACAAATGCCATTTTTCTATTTTCCCCATTATAAGTCTATAGAAAGTCTAAGTTGCCATAGCAACCAAACTAATCAGCTAATTTTCATTAAAATCACAAACTTTAAATCCCCCTGCCCAAGGATGCTACAGATGAAATTTGGGCTGAATCGGCCCAGTGGCTTCGGAGATGTCGTTTTAAAATGTTGACGAAGACGGCGACGATGCAGACACAGGCGCAGAAGACGACGGACAACTGCCTATCCTATAAGCTCCCCTGGAGCCTTCGGCTCTGGTGAGCTAAAAAGTACACGGCTGGACAGTGTTATGGTTCCAGGTCAGTTCTTGACTCAACAATTTTCCAATGTTTTTCCAACATCCCCAAAAGGATGTATTTGAGGAGGAGCTCAAACATATGAAGTTGGCTGTGATTACTTCAAAAAGCTCAAATACAGATCTGAAAATATTTGGGTGTGTTTCGCTTTTTATTTTGATAAATGACATTATAGATGGAATACCCCTTCTACAAGGGTCGTTCAATATTTCCTAACTGGCCTAACCCAGTTACTAAACTGTGGCAAGTGCACCCTTTTCACATATTATACATCAATGCCTAATACATGGTTACACAAAATTTTATTGGTCAGTCTAGTATTTGTAGTCTGTGTGAGGTAAAATAACATGGCATGGGGTCAGTGTTGCCGAATTTTCTTCAACAAGTGAGTACAGAGCAGTGATTCTTGCACACCAGACAAGGAAATCCGTGATTTTAGCCTGGGATAGAAATTTATGTTCTGACCCTGGTGTTCCTACCCAAATCGAATATAATCGCGTGTTTGATAAATGCACTGGATGATTATAACCTCATGCGCGGCAGCGTCATGCGTGACGTCACCAAACATTCCTGTTGTTTCATCACAAAATGACGGACGTCGGTAACCGAAGTGACAGCAGCATTAAAAATTCGCAATAGAAATGGAAGGTATGCAAGAAAAAGAATCCAATATGGGTGTGAGGGGTGGATAGAAAAATCTGTTCCTCAGGATCACTGTCCGGCATCACTCGGCAAGCCTTGTGATGCTGGACAGTGTCCCTCGAGACGGATTTTTCAATCCACCCCTCACACCCATATAAGATTCTTATATTAGATACCTGTTTCTGAAAAGAAAACAAATCAGAACATTTATGAGGAATTGTGTCAAGTTTACAGGAAGACTGCTTCTTCATATTCAACTGTTAAAAATTGGGTGGCTAATTTTAAACCTGGTCGTGTAACGTTGGAAAACAAGCACCGTAGTAGATGAATTGTAAACATTACTGATGACATCACTAATGAAAATCCAAGGGAACTAGTAAAGCAGAACAGGCAAATCAAAGTTTCAGAAGCAGCTAGAAGATTCAAGATTTCTGAGGGTAGTGTTTTTACTATTTAACATGAACTGCTGGGCATGAGGTAGCTTTCAGCCGGTTTGGTGCCAAAATGCCATACTAAAGAACAATGAGCTGTCCGAGTGTCCATGTCTGAGTCACTTTTGGAAAGATATGGTTCTGATCCGGAAGACTTTCTTGAGAGAATTTAACCTTGGATGAAAATGTGATCCATCACTATGATCCTGAGACTAAACAGCAGAGTAAAAAATGGACTTGTCATGGTTAGTCCAAAGAAATTCCAGACTCAGCCTTCAGTTGACAAGGTCATGGCAACTAAGTTTTGGGATAGCAAGGGGTTTCTGTTGGTGGGCTATTTATCTCACGGCCAGATTATTAATGGGGACTATTATGCTAATATTTTGGACCAATTATGTGCAGCTGTTGTTCAGAAAAGGCGTGGAAAATTAGAACAAGAGGGCCATGATGGCCCTGGATCGCTCACCTGATCCATAGAGTAACAAGTGGGACCCGGGGAGGGCCATTATTAACCCCAGGGCTATAATGTGCATAATGTTCAGAGACGTCTAAAAAGGTGAAGCTTCATACCAAATATCAACAAAGGCTATAATTTGAACAATCTTGGCAAAGGTCCACCAGATATGCTACATACCAAATATCAAAGACCTGGGCCTTGTGGTTTCAGAGAAGAAAATTTTTATTAAAGATATTCCCTACATAAGCCTATATAAAACCAAATGGCTCCAGGGCGGGGGCATTTTTGGCCTCAGGGCTATAATTTAAACCATCTTGATAGAGGTCCACTAGAGGAAGCTTCACACCAAATATCAAAGACCATGGCCTTGCTGTTTCAGAAGAAGATTTTTAAGGAATATCTCTATATAAGTCTATGTAAAACCAAAGGGCCCCAGGTCGGGGGCAGTTTTGGCCCTAGCACTATAATTTGAACAATCTTGGTAGGGGTCCACTAGATGAAGTTTCATACCAAATAGCAAAGACCTGGCCCTTGGGGTTTCGGAGAAGAAGATTTTTAAAGATTTTCCCCATATAAGCCCATGTAAAACCATAGGGCCCCAGGGCGGTGGCATTTTTAGCCCAAGCACTATAATTTGAACAATCTTGGTAGGAGTCCACTAGATGAAGCTTCATACCAAATAGCAAAGACCTGGGCCTTAAGGTTTCAGAGAAGAAGATTTTTAAAGATTTTCCCTATATAAGCCCATTTAAAACCAAAGGGCCCTGGAGTGGGGGGGGGCAGGGGGGGGGGGGGGGAGAAGGACCATGGCCGTGTGGGATGAAGCTTCATACCAAATATCAAAGACATGGGCCTTACGGTTTCAGAGAAGAAAATTTTTAAAGGTTTTCCCTATATAAGCCCATGTAAAACCAAAGGGCCCCGGAGCGGGGGCATATTTGACCCCAGCACTTTAATTTGAACAATCTTGGTAGGGGTCCCCTAGATGAAGCTTCATACCAAATATCAAAGACCTGGGCCTTATGGTTTCAGAGAAGAAGATTTTTAAAGCTCTTCCCTATATAAGCCCATGTAAAACCAAGGGGCCCTGGAGCGGGGGCATTTTTGGCCCCAGCACTATAATTTGAACAATCTTGGTAGGGGTCCACTAGATGAAGCTCCATACCAAATATCAAAGACCTGGGCCTTACGGTTTCAGAGAAGAAAATTTTTAAAGGTTTTCCCTATATAAGCCCATGTAAAACCAAAGGGCCCCGGAGCGGGGGCATATTTGACCCAGCACTATAATTTGAACAATCTTGGTAGGGGTCCACTAGATGAAGCTTCATATCAAATATCAATGACCTGGGCCTTACGGTTTCAGAGAAGAAGATTTTTAAAGATTTTCCCTATATAAGCCCATGTAAAACCAAAGGGCCCCGGAGCGGGGGCATTTTTGGCCCCAGCACTATAATTTGAACAATCTTGGTAGGGGTCCACCAGATGAAGCTTCATACCAAATATCAAAGACCTGGGCCTTGTGGTTTCAGAGAAGAAGATTTTTTAAGTTTTTGGTGAAAAAAATCTGTTTTTGGCTCCTATGACCTAGATGTGCAACGGACCGGAACCATTTGAACAACTTTGAAAGGGGACCACCTAAGGATCATTCCTGTGAAGTTTGGTCAAAATCCGATCAGTGGTTTAGGAGGAGATGTCGTTTAAAGAATTGTTTACGCACGGACGACGGACGAAAAGTGATCCCAAAAGCTCACCTCGTCACTATGTGATGGTGAGCTAAAAAGGTGTGCTGTTGCAACATGACAATGCTAGAGTCCATACTTGCAAAGTTTCTGTGTACGCAATGAAGCTGAACGGTTTCAAACCCTTACCTCATCCACCCAATTCTCCTGATCTGGCACCCAGGATTATTTTTTGTTTCCAAACTTAAGAAAGAATTCCGTGGGTGTCACTTCCAGTCAGATGAAGAGCTTAAGGCAGCGGTTGGAGGGTAGATTGACTGTAAAGACCCTAAAATTCTACAAAAATGGAGTTCCAGCCTTGGAACATTGATGGAGGAAGTGCATATTGCTGCAGGGTGACTATTTGGAAAAAGAAGAAGTCAAGCGTGACTCGAAGTAGGTAAGGCCTGATACTTATTGAACCACCCTCGTAAAATCAAATTGAAATTCTAAAGCCCATATAAAGCTGTTGCCGCCAAGCAAGCAATATAGGACTTTAAACAATATATCCATATTTTGTGTCCAAATTCACAAAACATGTAACAAAATATCAGATGATTTAAATTACTATATTATATCTTTAATTTTTGCAGTATGAAATTCTAATTTTTCTAAGACTGACTTCCAGGTGAGACATGTATCTTAGCGGATTTGGTTGCCACTTTTTGTTATAATTTTGCAAGTCTGGCTACTATGGACATCTCCTTCCTGATGCCCGTGACTCCCGTGGAGTGTGGGCCATGTTTGCTGATGTTGGCTTGGTAGGGGACGCCTATAAGTCCTTGAGTAGGCGTCTCTTGACATGTGTTTTTGTGCAGAAATAAGAAAATATCAGTACTTTTCAGATGCAAAAAGTGCCTTAACTGGAGCTCTGCATGATATTGCTAAAACTTGAATCATTTAATACTGCAAACATGCTGGGCAAAGCATCCTTAGCTAAACAAGCTTGTTAATGCTTACAATTTTGAGTAGCTTTTGTACTTAGTGTATTAGTATTATCTACCTGATCTGATCCAATGGCTGAAATTTATACCAAGCCCGCGGCCTTGCCCAGGTCTCATACAACAACTGAAAATATAAGATATAATATCAAACACATTCCTGGCAGATAAAATTATATTCCTGTGAGATTTATTCTAATAACATGTTTGAAGTGCAAACTCAGATATACATGTACCGGGTATATATATATAGAGAATACCAGGTTCGTGTCTTTTGATATCAAGTTTATCAGGCAAAGATTCGAGAAAGCTTGTAGAATCGCGAGGCTCGCCGAGCGATTCTACATGCATTCTCGAAGCTGAGCCTGATAAACTTGCTATCAAAATGCACGAATCTGGTATTCTATTTATCAGTTTATCCCCTTGTAAACACTTTAAATTGGCAATTTACGACCAGTTATCGATTGTCCTCAGTGCGTCCCAACATTCCGGCTCCAAATATATCGGTCAGTTTATTTACTATTAGCTGACCGTTACTTTTCTTTTGATATATTTTAATGTAATTTTTCCATTTTTTCTTGTAATAATACCATTTTAGCTATTGGCTTCATTAAAAAAGTGCAATGTCATGTTGATGTGATAAAGCTCACTTATTCTGAGATAGCATATATTTATCAGGCCAATGCGTTTCAATGCAACATATATAGGAGGTAACTGATAATTTTTTTTTGTTCTACATACAGATTATGGATGGTTAAGGTGGCTACAGACAGTTCATTAGGTTAACAAGTCCATGAATTGAACACCCCTCTAAACCCCACTTTATATAGAGAAAAATGGGGTTTACAGGGGTGGGGTTTACAGGGGTGTACATCATTTTGCTTATTTCTGCTCCAAGACATAGGCTGTGGGTTTTCGTTAGAACCACCTCAATGAGCACCTACAACCTATGTTTCGAATCTAACTAAGACACAAACTGTGTACACAGGACACAGATGCCCTCCCGCCTGAAAATATGTTGATGTCAGTATTTGACCTTTGACCCCTAAGTATGATCTTGACCTTACCAGAAAGAACCTCGGTCTTGCGGCTTGATATTGCAGACATTTGAGGTTAGGGTTTGAAAGTCACACAAAGGCCATCCCTTCAAAACAAAGCAGATTCTGAGAAGCAGTCTGAAGATTGTACTAGAGCCATATTAATATTTGTTTCCTTTCTGTTGTCATCGAAACCAGGGTTCTGCAGCTCCCTGGCACCCATAATTTTCAACTGATCAATACAACTTGAAGGAATATGACCCAGAGTCACCCAAAGAAAATCCATGTAAAAATTCCATTCAAATCCCTTGAATAGATTCTCAGTGGAGAAGATTTTATAGATTCTGAAGGAAAGGCTTTTTTTACTTTTGGTTGCCTGTTCCAAAATGTTTGAAAGAATTAAAGGGACAGTCTTGGGTGGATGCTTTCTGTGAAGTTTCAGCAAAATCAGCTGAATGGATTCACAGGAGATTTTAATAAGTAAAATTTGGATGGATGACTGATACCAGGTGACTGCAACAGATAAATATGAGCACTTTATGATCAAGCGCATATACTTTTCTGGTATGCAAAAAAGAAAAATATCAAACAGCCACTTGAAATGATATTCTTGTTGCATTGGCAAGAATACCATGTTTCACTTACATGTCTGTTGTTGAGTCTTCCTCGAGTTAATAAAGAGTGTTCACTCAGAAATTTTCCCTGAAAAGAAAAATAATATGCAAATAATGCATTAATAGGTTTACTATGAGCTTTCTGCTAAGACCAGCACTTTCTGTACTTTTCAACGTTCCATCATGCACCAGAGAAGCAAGGCTGTCTTGGGATTGCATGGTCAAAACAGATTTCATCCTGAACAGAATTCGCCATATATATGCTTAGTGCTGAGCACATAGACTTAACAGTGTTCAGCCAAGCATGAAAAGTAGGTTATGGTAAGTATTCATCAACAGCACTGGGCAAGATCAACCCAGTAGATGTGTGTATGAAATTTCATAAGTCTACAGGCCTGTGTAAAGTAGGTCATGGTCAGCAATGATCAACAGCACTGGACAGGATGTGTTTGTTTGTTTGATTTTAGATTTAAGATCCCCATCAACACTGTATAGGTCATTTTGGGGATGTTGGTTCCAATTTTGTGGGACTTTTACCCAACACTGAGATGAAATGACATCTCAAGCCCTGTTGCCCGATGAAACCAAAAGGTTTTATAAGCATGGACGGTCCGACTCACACCGCTTTGCCTGGGCAGGCTTAGATCCTCTAAGCGCTTTACCAGTACTTGTTTGTGGTTGGTTTCAGCTCTGCGTGGAAGCATCATGCAGCCCATCTATTTCTTCAAGCCCCAATGGGCAGGGCTGTGGACAGGAGGCGTCATGGCAAATTTGAGTAAAGTCAAACTTCAATGACTCGAACACCTTTGGGACGTCGAAAATCTGTTCCAGACAGGGGTAGTTCGAGCCACTGAGGGCTACTGTCAGGCGGCATAAGGAGATACTTTTAGACATCTTTTCAGTATTCTATAATGAAAATTTATGCTGTGTATACTCATTAGAGTCGCCTCATCTAGGCCATTCTAATGAGTACACACAGCATATATTTGCAAGATAAAAGACTGAAATCTCCCTAATTATCCCCCACTATTTCTTATGTAGAGGATTTCGCTAAGGGCTCAAGAACAGGTTCAACTCAGCCATGCAGACACTGACAATGATCCCTATGTAGCTCCTGCTTGCTCAAACACTTGCAACAAAAATGGCTGAACTGCTTGCAAACAGAATGCCCTAATCAGAGGATTCATTCTGCAGTCTGATCTGGGCTTGCACTGTTTGTTAATGTTCTGTTATGAAGTTTGGGGTTTAGTGAAAAATGTTGTTGTTATTTATCTATAAAGTATTTCATTGTTGCTTATAGCCACTAAGTACTAAAATTATCCTCTTTTGTATTTTGTATATTTCTCGTGGAAATTACCTCAGGCTCCTATGAGTATATGTGAAATAGACAACACAATATATTGTATTTCTTAATCATAGGAGGCTACCCCTAAAAAAGTAATTCTTTCCTTTAGGGAGTCTTTCAGGCAAGGGGAATTCCATTTAAATGGTTGGGGCCACATGACCAAGATGGCTGCCATGTCCCTATTTGGTACAAACCTGAAGAGGTCTTTTTTTCCAGCATTACTGGGTCAGTTACCATGAAACCTAGTATGAAGAATCAGGTGGCTGAGTACTACTAAATTTGTTCAAATGATGTCCATAGGTTGACCTTGACCTTTTTTTACAGCAATGGTTCCTTTGACTTTTGAATAGGAAAAAGACAAAACAATGCCTTTTTCATTAAAATATGAATGTAGGTATCAGTGACTCAGATGAGTGATTGTTGCCCTTGGGCTACTTGTTTTACATGTATAATCCCTCAAAAAAATTACTGCACATGAAATTTAATAGAAAAATAGGCCCTCGTCTTTAAAGCTGAAGTTCTTTGAAATTTTGAAAGACATATAAGTCTACTGACCTTGGTCACTGAATGTACTTCACCTCAGACGTTCAAAGTGCTTCATATAAAACCTAACTTTATAATTGTTTTGCATGAATGCATTGTTTTACCTTTTTCAAAGGCCAAAGGGAACAAATTTGACCTTGCTATAAAATAGGTCAAGGTCTACCCAGAATCATTATTTGTAGGGCTCAAATTCTGTTTGCTGTGTACCAAGCTTCAAGGTCATCTGACCTATGGTTATGGAGAAGAAGCTGTTGGTGGGACATAAAACTCTAACACTCACTCACTTCAGAAACAAAAAGTTATTACTGGGTGCCAGATCAGGAGAATAGGATGGGCGGGGTAAAGGTTTGAAACCGTTCTGCATCATAACATCCACAGAAACTTTGCAAGTATGGACTCTAGCATTGTCATGTTGTAACAGCACACCTTTTTCTATTTTTTTTTTTATGCAAGTGCAATTATCCAGATGAGAAAGAAAGAAAGAACTGTCAGCCAATATCAGTTGCTTTGTTTGTTTGTATTGGAGTTGAACGGCCCATTCAACACTATTTAGGTCATTTTTTAGCCAGTCAGATTACCTATCCATACTTTTCCTGGGCAGGCTTATACATAAGTGGTTAACCAGTACAGTCCACATTCTTTTGCCAGAAACTGACAACTGCCCTTCTTGAATCAATGGAAGGGAGACAAAGACTGTAGAAAAGATTTCATAATATCAGTTGGATGCACCAGTGATGTAAGATACACTATACATTCATCTCATCCAACCACCCCAAATAGAAAGAAAGAAATCACTCACATCATGTAGTGGATAGGCAGCTTGGTATGATCCATTGTTTAACATCTTTTTCAGTCCTGAAAAGACAAAAACACCCTTATGGAATATGAGCCAGCCAATTACACACACACATACACACATAGACTTATGCAACCAGCATCATCCAACTAAGTGTTTTCACTTGTCACTCTTTGCATAGCCTGGAGGGTGTAGAAGGCTAATGTGATTCACAAACACTGATCAGACACCCTGGATGTGCAGGTTGATCTTAGTTTTTGCTGTTTGCTGGTCACACAATTCTTATTACAGGTTCTACTATGAACTGGCTCATATGTTAGTTATTCCATTTTGTTCCACTTTATATATGGCTGAGTCCATACTGAAATTTAGGAGTGACTGTATGGTTCAGTGATTTTTAGAACTTTACAGTCAAACTTCAATGGCTCAAATGAATTTGGAACCATGAAATTTGGTTCAAGACAGGGGTTGTTCGAGGCAACGTGAGTTTATCTTAGAGCAAGGTCAGGAGGCATAATGTGGACATCATTTCAAATTTCTTATACATGTACAAATAAATATATGTTGTGTGTACTCATTAGAATCGCCTCATTGAGGTGATTCTAATGAGTACACACAACATACATTTTCAAGATCAAATAGGTGTCCCAAATATATTTATATCTGCAGTTATGGATTTTTTCCCAGGGACTCAAGAACAAGTTCGAAAGAGTCGTGGTAAACAAGTCATCAGTGTTCAAGCCATCAAAGTTTCACTGTATTAAGAAAATGGCCAAACTCTTTTTGCAAAATGTGAAGCCACTGAAAGTGGCATCTGTTCTAGGTCTGCACTGTTTACCTGTGTCTCTTTCTAGGATTTCACATTTAAATCTTGACATTGAGGACTAACAGACATTGCGGGACTAACATACATTGAGGACTAACAGACACTGAGGACTAACACATATTGAGGATTGACAGACATTGAGGACTAACACATATTGAGGACTAACAGACATTGAGGACTAACACATATTGAAGACTGACAGATATTGAAGACTAACAGACATTGAGGACTAACACATATTGAGGACTAACAGACATTGAGGACTAACACATATTTGGGACTAACAGATATTGAGGACTAACACATATTGAGGACTGACAGATATTGAGGACTAACAGACATTGAGGACTGACAGATATTGAGGACTAACACATATTGAGGACTAACAGACATTGAGGACGAATAGACATTGAGGATGAACATACATTGAGGACTAACAGACATTGAGGACTAACAGACACTGAGGACTAACAGACATTGAGGACTAACAGACATTGAGGACTGGACTAACAAACATTGAGGACTAACAGATATTGAGGACTAACACATATTGAGGACTAACAGACATTGAGGACTGACAGACATTGAGGACTAACAGATATTGAGGACTAACACATATTGAGGACTAACAGACATTGAGGACTAACAGAACTTGAATGAGATATTGTCAAGATGATCATTCTGAGCAAGACTGATGATTACCAGACAAAAACTCTGGCCTCTTGTGAGTTCACAAGGTTTTTCTATGACCAACTTTTTCACCCAATATGACCCATATTCAAACTTGACCTGGATATTGTCAAGATGATCATTTTGAGCAAGTTTGATGATCATCAGACCAAAACTGTGGCCGCTATTGTGTTCACAAGATTTTTCAATGATTTGACCTACTGACCTACTTTTTTAACTGACATGACCCATATTCAAACCTGACCAAGATATTGTCAAGATGATCATTATGAGCAATTTTGATGATGATCGGACTAAAACTGTGGCCTCTAGTGTGTTCGCAAAGGTTTTTCTATGATTTGACCTACTTTCGGACCCGATATGGCCCATATTCGAACTTGACTGAGATATTGAAAAGATGATGATTCTGAGCTAGATTGATGATGATCAGACCAAAACCATGGCCTCTAGTGAGTTCACAAGGTTTTTCTATGATTTGACCTACTGACCTACATTTTCACCCAACATGACCCAAACTAAAATTTGACTGAGATATTGTCAAGATGATCATTCTGTGCAAGTTTGATGATGATCAGACTAAAACTGTGGCCTCTAGTGTTTTCACAAGGTTTTTCAATGATTTGACATACTGAGCTACTTTTTGACCCGACAAGACCCAAATTCTAACTTGACTGAGATATTGTCAGGATGATCATTCTGAGTAAGTTTGATATGATTAGACAAAAACTGTGGCCTCTAGTGTGTTCACAAGATTTTTCTATGATTTGACTTACTGACCTACTTTTGGACCCGATATGACCCACATTTGAACTTGACCAAGATATTGTCAAGATGATCATTCTGAGCTAGATTGATGATGATTGGATCAAAATTTTGACCTCTTGTGTGTTCACAAGGTTTTTCTGTGATTTGACCTACTGATCTACTTTTTGAACAGACATGACCTGTATCTAAACTTGTCCGAGATATTGTCAAGATGATCATTCTGAGCTAGATTGAGGATGACTGGACCAAAACTGTGGCTCCTAGTGTGTTCACAAGGTTTTTCTATGGTTTGACCTACTGACCTACTTTTTGACCCGACATGACCCATTTGAACCTGACCAAGTTATTATCAAGTGGACCATTATGAGCAAGTTTGATGATGATAGGACCAAAACTGTGGCCTCTAGTGGGTTCACAAGGTTTTTCTATAATTTGACCTAGTGACCTACTTTTTGACCCGACAAGACCTATATTCAAACTTGAGGGGGATACACCACAACCTCTTTATAACACTATTATTGGGGTCCAAAGCAGAAACCGTGTAAGTTAAACAACCGTGTTATATCCAAACAAAAATGTATAAATTATATAGAAAAATGACCATTCATGGTCATTTTTCTATATAATCTATACATTTTTGGGATCCATCTTGAAACCGTGTCATATCCAATACCGTGTTATAATGAACCGTCTTATAAAGAGGTTGTGGTGTATTGTCAAGATGATCATTCTGAGCAAGTCTGATGATAATTGGACCACATCTGTGGCCTCTAGTGCGTTCACAATGTTTTTTCTATGATTTGACCTACTGACCTACTTTTTGACCCATATTCGAACTTGACCGAGATATTGTCATGATGATCATGCAGACCACAAGAAAAGTTTACACATGGATGAATGATGGTGTACGATGTAACATGACACTGGACATCTCACACCTGTCAGGTGAGCTAAAAATACCACAATTTTTCATCTTAAATTTTAAATTTTAACAGTGGTAAAATTTATAATGTATTTATACAGACATATTTAGTAATGGACACAAAAAGCAACTAGAGCTGTCAGTGAAACTGACTAGGGCCCCGGCAGCGCTATCAGAGGAGTAGGAAAATTTGTGGACGGACAGATGGACAGACAGACAGACAGACAGACGGACGGACAGAGTGATTACTATAGGGCACCCACACTTTCAGTGTGGGGCCCTAATCACCACCATAAGCATCTTGTGCTCAGGTTAGCTAATATTGAAACTTATTCTTTCATTATCCTCATCACCCCTTCTTCTCTGGAGAATGATTTATTATCGTTTTCTTACCAAATCGTCTTTTAGATGGGTTGGAAGGATCTTCATCTTCGTAGAAACACCTTCCTAAGATTTCATGGACAATTCGGCTCCTCTGTGCATTACTAAAGAATGTGTCTCTGTCATGTATGTGGTATCTGCAAGTCAGAATGATATACATTAAAATTCCGCTATTCATACCACCCAGGATTAAGACCACTCAATCTGATTGAAACCCGATCTAAGCTGAACTATGTACACCTACCTGCCGCCAGATCGGATTTTAATCAGATTGAAGACCACTTAACTATCAATAACCCCATTTTCCAGTCTTAATTAAGCTTTTCTTTTAATTTTTTAAATTTGTTATTAAGACCACCCCACTAATCATTCTAAGACCACTTATGGACAGTCCCAATAGTGTTCTTAACCCTTGACCTGATGAATATTTATATATGCCACACCCACTACTGATTATCAACCAATCAGATTACTTGATACAAATTATTGCAACAAATTCACAATCTGAATGACAAACAATGTAGATCCAGATCAGATGGCTTCTTCAGAAGCCATCTGATCTGGATCTACATTGTCTGAAAGATAAGACATATCCTGGCTCAGCAGGACACAGGTTAATACACGTATTATACTGTTTTGTAGGTATTTCATACCCGATATTTAAAAACACAATGCCAAACAGCAGTTATCTTTTTCATAATTTCCATTAATTTAAGTTACCGTAAAATCTCTAACAGACATCCGGGTGTTTATTAGAATCAGTACCTTTCATAAGAAGTGGAGTGGGCATTTGTTAGGGCTACAGTTCCAAGGAAAAGTATAAAACTACAATTTCTCACAAATGGCTGCCATCTTGAAATGTACAAAGGAACTGCTAGTGAAGCTAAATCTGTGGAAGACCATTGATGTTATGATTCGTTCTTGCTCTTCAAAAGAATCTACTGTGGAACAATTTTACTGCACAGCATATAGATTTTATGCCTTTTCTGCCACAAATTTAGCATTTTACGAGGGCGGGTCAATAAAAAAAAAAACAGCCTAGCGTATTCGCCCTAATTACCACATATGCTCCTATAAGTGCACACCAAAGATATTTTTGAAAAGGAAATGCATAAGCTCAAACTTTACAGTAACCTCCCCCTGGAAGCTCTCACAATAAATCGCTAAAAAACTAACCGTTATTTCTTCAACAGTGAAGGCAATGCTTTAGTATATATCATTTTCCGTCCCATTAAATATCAGTATGCATAATCTCAGGGGCTATTGTTTTCGCATTGAGTGTGCGCTAATTAGGTAGATTTTTCACTGTGATTTTTGAAAGTTGATTTTTTAAATCAAGTTTCTTTGTCATTACATTTCTACTTCCGGTACTGGACCCCGTTGCTCCACTTCCGCTGTTCGTTCGCTGCATAAAATAGTCCAAATGAACTCTTGAAAATTAATTTTGCAGGCCGGCCCTCCAGCCTGCATCCTTCAAAATATTTCAGTTTTCGAGACTTTATACGGATTGAATATAATTGGCACAGAAAGACAAATTCTGAAAAGAAAACAGTACTCTGGAACTATTTTCCTGCGCGCTTTTCGGTGATATTTATGTTTTACTCTTTCATCCCTGAGTTTCTAAACAGGACTCTTCGTGCTTTAAATATATTCTTATAGAAAAGGATTTCTGATTATTTCACTGACAGGATGACAAACAGTGTACATGTAGAATCTGGCGAGACGTTCTAGCTACGTGCTGTCTTATCATGATCTACAAGGTTTGCATAGATACAGTGTATTTCTACCTCGGCGTCTGCACCGGTCTACAGGGTTAAAAGGGTTAGCTTATCATTGACCAACTAAACAACCCCATACTGACCTACATATTCGCCTGCTTTCGAGAGCTCTAATATTACAAAACACGTGTTGTTTAAATCAAGTTCCGTACTTTAGCAAATAGTGAAGACACCGATATGACGCAACATTCTGTGGCCTCTTATCTAGCGATGTTAACTGTTTCCAAAAGTCACAGTATTGAAACAATTGACATTTGGGTTAATGTTTTTAGGACCCCGTACAGGTGGGAATAAACACCTTGGATAAACGCGGCGTCTGACCAGAGTTATAATGTCTAAATCAAATGGTTTAAAAATGATCTTTTTTCTCAAGTTATTCTCCTTTTTATGTCCCGACGCCCGAAGGAACATAGCTCCAAGCGGCTGCACAACCTATGTGCATTGTCGTATCAATGCGACGTTGATGCGACGTTGCTAAGACAGCATGTGCCCGCTAGAATTTCTCTGTAAGATTATTAGCAGATAATTATGTACTGAGCTAATTTAGAAATAAATGGTTGGACCATGAAGAAATTGGCTGGCACGTTTATCTGTCTTTCTTCCGTATTTTTTTCGTGGGGGTAGTTGCGTGAGGCAATGGCGATGTGTATCTTGTGTCACTGGGGAGTCCAGCTGATATTGACTTACAGTTGGGCAACACCTGCTGTCCTTGCAGCAGGTAACGGTAGAGTGAGGGAGTGTTGATATTTCTTCTGTTTCTACACTATCATTCATATTCCACTTTCTCCTCTGTCCCTCACTTTCATCTTCTCTGCAACGGCCCTGCCCATCGGGGCTTGAAGTAATATACGGGCTGCATGATGCTTCCACGCAGAGCTGAAACCGACCCGCACACGAGTACTGGTAAACTGCTTATAGGATCTTAGCCTGCCCAGGCAAAGCGGTGCGAGTCGGCCCGTCCATGCTTATGAACTCTATTGGATTCATTGGGCGGCAGGGCTTGAGATGTCATTTCATCTCAATGTCGGGTAAAAACCCCACAAATTGGAATCAACGTCTCCAAATGACCTTTACAGTGTCCGACGGTGACATTAAACCTCAAATCAAACAAACAAACAAACAAATCATCTCCTCTACTGTCTCTTCTATCTCTTTTCCCCTTTCTCTTGGAGAAGACAAAAATGATCCACTAGGGTTGACCTGTCGTTAAACTCAAAACAATCGATGAATCATTTTTTCTTTGTCGAATTTTTTAACCCACTTGGACCTTGTCAAATCAGAGCCAGAATCAGAATTGTTACTGGTGACACGCCAAATGTCATTCATACACCAGGACCTGTGATATGGAAAGTTAGTCTCTATATTTTTTTCAACAAAATATCTAGATAACTGCTTGATCTACGACAAACATTGTTATATAATAATTATTCCTCATAAATCAACTTTCCTCAGTACTTTCAGTACTTTGATTTGACATGATTTTGAAAAAACTAAGCGCCCGGTGAGGTAATTAGGGCGAATACAGTAACTTATTTCTGGGTGAGATCAATCTCTTCTTTTTTCGATGTAACTGCCCTCTAGAATGATACACCTTGGCTCTTGGGAAATAGACTGTTACATTCGGGATGAAGAAAAAACAGACTTCTATATCTCGTCTTGCTTGCGCGACAAAAATCCCCTTGTCCAAACAAAATTTCACTTAACCAAAAAATGGGCAAGGTTTCACTTGTCCCAAAAAAAGGGCAAAGGTGGACAGTAAAATGATTATGAAATCAAACAATTCATTATTAATGAGAACTGAAAAGCTACTTCTGAACTGTCATTCTGGGAACATGATGAATGGCTTGTCAAAAAATAAATTTCTCATAGGAAGAATACTTCCTGAAACAGGAAGTGTGTTCCGCGCAAATTAAATCCTTTTAAAAATTGGCCTAACTTTAAGAGTAGCTGGACAGCATTTTTTTATGCAAGGGTGTTTTTTTTTTCAAAGTATTCATTGACCTTAACCCACAAAATGCCAATCACGACAACTGTCATCTGCTTTTCTGTCTGCCGCTTACCTTAAAATATTTAAATAATAGAGATAAAACTTCAAGTTCTTAATTTAATTTTTTTTTTTTTTTTAATTTTTAAAAAAAAATTTCAGGTTACCTTAAAAGTATTTTTTTTGTAAACAGTGTGGCCCCAGATCAGACTGCTCCTGCAGGAGCAGTCTGATCTGGGCCCACACTGTTTGCATATTTTTAAAAAGTTTGCAAAAAAATTCAGCAGATGCAATAAGCAGACGACATTTTCAGATGTAGTTTTTCAGTGTCTTAAGGGTTAAAAAGACACTTCCTGCAAATCTGGCATTGTTGTCTAAATAATGTCATGACCTGGTTTCAGGACCAATTAACAGACATTTTTCACTTGTGAGAAGTATTTCCACTCCACTGCCTGTACTGATATCCTTTCTAGAATAACCGCATGCATCATTCAGTATACGAGGGTTGACTGATATGTTGTGAGCCTTGTATTGAAGGAGGTATGCAGGGATGGTCTTTTTAAGTCCTACTATTCTTTGAATATATAGGTCTGTGTACCCAAGGACTGGACTCATTATTTTGGCCAGTTTATATAAACGAGGTAGCCCGCCAGTAAACACGACAGGCAGCTTTTGCAAAATGGACAAAATCAGGGAAAGAGCACGGATCCAATACAGTCCAACCTGTATTAAGCAAGCACCTATGGGATAATCAAAAAGTTCTTGCTTAAGAAAGGTGCTTGCTTAACACAGGTGAATTTTAATAGAGTTTCCTTTTTTGGGAACTGAAAACCTGCTTGCTTAAGACAGGTTGCTTGCTTAATAGAGGTGGCCACTAAGACAGGTTTTACTGTATTTGCATAAAAAGTTTAAACACCGATAGTTATCCATAATGATATGGTAGAAACACTAGGGAAAAATGCCCCTTCATATCCTACAGTGAAAAGGTGGGTGGTGGAATTTAAGCACAGCACACAGAGCTTTGAGGATGACCCCCATGCTGGAAGGCCTGTCAATGTTGCTACCCCATGAAATGGTAAATAAAGTCCTTGATATTGTTATGACTGACAGGCACATCACAGAAAGATATATAGCCTACAGAGTTGGCATTTCACAGGAAAGAGTACATTCCATTCTTACAGAGGATCTTGCAATGAGAAAGCTTTCGGTCTGATGGGTACCAACTACCAAGACTTCTGACAATTGATCAGAAGCACACCAATATCGTATGCTAATCTTAACCTTTTTGAGGAAGATTCTGCCAACTTTCTTCAGAGATCTGTCACTACAGATGAAACATGGGTCCATCATTTTAATGCAGAGGCCAAACAACAATTGAAACAATGGAAGCACCCTGGCTCAGCCCCCACAAAGAAGGCGAAGACTGTTCCATCAGCTGGGAAGGTTATGGCCTGGGTTTTCTGGGATGCAGTTTGTATTCTGCTGATAGATATGGCCTGGGTTTTCTGGGATGCAGATGGTATTCTGCTGATAGATTATCTCCAAAAGGGACAAACAATCAATGGCACAAACTATTCTTCACTTCTGATGCAGTTACGGGAAAATATTAAATTTAAGCACTGTGGAAATCTCACTAAAGGTGTGTTGTTCCATTAGGACACTGCTCCTGTTCACAAGTCTGTCATTGCTATAGCTGCCATTCATGATTGTTGTTTTAAATTGATTGAGCTTCTGCCTTATTCACCTGATCTAGCTCCATCAGATTTCATCTATTTCCAAAACTGAAGATGGCTATTTCAGGCACCCACTTTCAATCCGATGATGAGCCAAGAAAAAGAGTTCTATAAAAGTGGCATTGAGGCCCTTAAACACCAATGGCAAAAGTGTATAGATACTGAAGGCGATTATGTTGAAAAATATTACAATATGTCCGACAAAATTCAAATCCTTCAAAATGAGGCTCACAACGTATCAATCAGCCCTCGTAAGACCATGCACACCCAATCTTTCTTTATCAAATTTGAAACCAACAAAATAATGCCAAATTCAAACAAGTGGCCTAACATATCAAATTCAACTTTTTAACCAAAATTCTAACATGACATTAACCCACACCATGCTGAATATTCCAATACATCACATGTACAAGTCGGAGAAAAAAAGACCCCCAATACCCCACTTTATAAAGAGAAAACTAGAGTTTAGGGGGATATAGTATAAGAATCTGATATGGGGTTCTGTTGTAGATGAGCGTTTCCAACCCGAGGGATGACCGTGCTGAGCAGAACCGAGGCTACGCCGAGATTCCGCTCTGCAAGGTCATCCTGAGGGTTGGAAATGCCCATCTACAACAGAACCCCATATTGGATTCTTTTTCTTGCACAACACCTCCGGTTAGTTTTGACAGCTCGTACATGTATATTGTTTACAAAATAAAAGTAGTGCAGAAGTAGTTCTGGCAGTTGAATAGAATTGAAGCGCATTTATGTTAGTTGCCTGGGTCGGAACACCAGGGTCAGAACATAAATTTCTATCCCATGGTAAAATCACGGATTTCCTTGTCTGGTGTGCAAGAAATTATTTTCTTATTTTTGCTCCAATACATAGGTTGTGGGTACTCGTTAGAACTACCTCAATGAGGTATTGCAGTATTTATAAAAAAAAAATATCACGGATTTTCATCAGAAAAGTAGCCATTTTGGAGATGTGAAAAAATTCACCATGTCGCACGGGTGTGTAATCGTTATGTAGTACTTTCCTCCCTGATTTCCAGCAATTTATATAGCAGGAATTCAAATTTTATCACAGATTCAAAAATAAAATTCAGAAACAGAATGGAAAACAGTAAAGATCCTGATCAGCTGGCATCTGTTTTCAAAAAAATGATAATAACTAAGCACAATATAATGCAACATCTAATATACACGTATTCTAAAAATAGATTCTAACTTAGGAGATAAAATATCAAAATTTTATTTTAAACAGCACTTGATCCATCTTCCTTTTGCTACCCAGGGCACATGCTCTCAGCAGCTGATGGCTGTGACCTTTGGACCATATCTGCTACAAGACACTTGGCCATGTGTACAGCTCTTGTGTGGGGAGTGCAATGCTCCATGACAGTGAGACTTGGTCACTGACCAAGCCAAACCCCCAACGTCTGCAGCAGAATGACAGGGCAATGGTCAGACAGATCTGCAATGTCAAGCAACTAGACACTGTCACCATCATGTACAGTGAGTTACTTGTGAGGACCTGGACCTCATCCTGAAGGAAAGAATGCTATGCTGGTATGGACATGTGGCACACTCCAACCGTGCAGTCAATACAGCCTGTGAAATACAGGATGAAAAGCAATGGACCGATGACCTGGAAGCAGCTGACAGAGAGAGATCTCAGCTATCAACCCTCATGATAGACACACCTGGAGATCAGGTGCGAGATATTCCACATATGCAGCAAGCCAGCTACCTGGAAGGGGATGCTGCTCCTGTTTCTGCACATAAATTAAAAATCTGATGATGATGATGATGATTATGATGATGACTTTGATGACTTGAACATCTTAGACATAAGGAATCACATAAATTGATGGAGGCATCATACCCATGCAAGGCAGTATTTGAATAAATGATGTACAATGTTTTAATCTTTGGTCTTTGGTAAATGCTTTCGTCTTAATTCTTTATGTTCCAATATTGCATAGTGTAACTGTGACGCCTTAGAATGCGTGTCTGATCAGAGCCTTCACTATTTGCTAACACATTTTTGCGTCAAAAATAGAATAAATAGGCCTGATACCCCTTATATGACAAATGGACTTGTTCAACATATAGCAATGGAAGAGTCCACTAGTGTACAATGGGTTAAAGTTTACATATGCATGACCAAACAGACATGCTAATATGAAGAGGTACATGTAGTTTAGTTAGGCACATTGTCAAAGAAACCTAAAACTGCAGTATATCATGACAACAAAGTCTACTAACCGAAGGAACATGTTTTTTAAATAATTTTTATTGTGGTTATCTGAACTGAAAAACTGTAGTTTATCCATAAAGGATTTGGATGAATGCTCTCCTGAAACTTCGTTTTAAGACACAAATGTAAAATTGAGAAAAAAATATGTCAAATTAATGACGAAAAGTTAGCAGAAAATGACTTGCACTTGTGTGAACTTTTCAGCTGCTTTTTATGCCCCACGAGAATCTTTGATTCGGGGGGCATATAGTATTTGCCCTGTCTGTCTGTTTATTTGTCTGTCTGTCACAAAAACTTTAACCTTGATCATAACTTCAAAAGTAGTTGACCTAGCCCCATGAAACTTCACACACTTATTTACCATCACAAGGGCTACATTCTGACCATGGGCCATAAACCTGTCGTCATTTCTGGCTGAATTATCTCCCCTTGAAATTTTGCAAAAAATCAGAAATTGGCTCCCACGGGGGGCATTGGTCACCTATAGTGACAGCTCTTGTTCCATTCTGGTTCTTAAACTAATGATTCAGTATGGCTGTGACTTTAATGGACATTCACACTAACAAATCTGTAAAAGCTGTATGGGTGCCAGAAAACGACGAAACGCTATACTAGCCATGATACCAATTAGAAATTTGTTTATGGGGTCTGAATCCCAAACGTTTGCTCTATAAATTCTTTGAATGTTTCAGATTACACCACAACCTCTTTATTACACTATTAATGGGGTCCAAAACAGAAACCGTGTTAGTTAAACAACCGTGTTATATCCAAACAAAAATGTATAGCTTATATAGAAAAATGACCATTTATGGTCATTTTTCTATATAATCTATACATTTTTGGGATCCATCTTGAATCCGTGTTTTATCCAATACTATGCCATAATGAACCGTGTTATAATGAGGTTCTGGTGTAATTGTAAAATCTAGTTCTGTGAAGATGTCACTTTGAAAAAGGTTGCTAAACTTATTTTACATAGTATATTTAGGTTCAGCATGGTGAAGTTAATAATGTCCCCTATAGAGCCTACAGAAAACAACATTATTCGCAAATTTCCAATAACACAAGTTGCTAATGTAGTGCATGCCCAAACTCATGTCTGATGACTTCAAATGTAAAATTCTAGGTCTACAGAAACATTAAAAACAAGAGGGACATGATGGCCCTGGATCGCTCACCTGATCCATATTGTACAAAGACATTGTAGGTAATATATGGTGAAGTAGAGGGTTTGAGCTATTTTGGTTGACCCAAAGAGGATTTTTATATTTTTAGATCTGGCCGCAAGCAGATCCGTTGAGCAATTTTGGAAGAGGGTCATCAAAGAAACAATCCTGTGAAATTAAATCAAAATCCATCCACTGGTTAAGCAGGAGAAGTTGTTTAAAAGCTTTTCTATTGCTAGCTCTGGTGGCCATCTTGTTCATCCCAGCAGAAATGTTTGAGCAATGTTAATAGAGGGTCACTTAAGGAACATTCCTGTGAAATTATTTTGAAACCAATCCACTGGTTAAGGAGAAGAAGTTGTTTAAAGGTTTTTCTATTTTAAGCTCTGGAGGCCACCTTGGTCACCCGAGCAGAAGGATTTGAGCAATTTTGGTATAGGTCACCTTAGAAACATTCCTGTGAAATTATTTCAAAATTCATTCACTTGTTAAGGAGCAGAAGTCATTCAAAGGTAGTTCTATTTTTAGCTCTGGTGACCATCTTGTTCATCAGAGTGGAATGGTTTCAGCAATTCTGATAGAGGGTCACCCAAGGAACATTCCTGTGAAATTATTTCAAAATCCATCCACTGGTAAAGGAGGAAAAGTCTTTTAAACATTTCTCTATTTTTAGCTCTTGTGGGCATCTTGTTCATTTGAACAATTTAGCTAGACGGTAACAAGGAACATTCCTGTTAAATTTTTTCAAAATCAATCCACTGGTTAAGGGGTAGAAGTCATTTAAAGGTGTTTTTTTCTATATTTAGCTTTGGTGGCCATCTTGTTCATCAAAGCAGAACAGTTTGGGTAATTTTGGTTAAGGGTCACCTAAGGAACATGAATGTGTAGTTATTTCCAAATCCATCCACTGGTTAAGGAAGAGAAGTTGTTTAAAGGTTTTTGCTATTTTTAGCTCTGGTGGCCACCTTGTTCATCCAAGCAGAACAGTTTGAGCAATTTTGGTAGAGGATCACCCAAGGAACATTCCTGAAAAATTAGTTTGAAATCCATCCACTGGTTAACAAGTCGTTTAAACATTTTTCTATTTTTAGCTCTGGTGGTCATCTTGTTCATGCGAGCAGAACGTTGATGACGGACGCACACACAGACGACGGACAAAGACCAATCACAACATCTCACCTTGAGCACTTCAGGCTAAGGTGGGCTAAAAACATCACTATATTGATACACATATTTTATGTAACATTATTTCCTTATTGTTTGTTTTGTCAGTGTTGAGGTTTTACATCCCACCAACACTAATTAGGTCATTTTAGAGGCGTTGTTTCCAATTTTGTGGGACTTTTACCTGATACTGAGATGAAATGACATCTCAAGCCTTCCCATCCATAGAAACCGCTAGGATTTAAGGGCAATCAAAGGCAAAAACACACACCCAATAACTGGCCCCGAGGTTATAAAACTTTTTTCATGCTCAACACACTTGAGCATGAAATTTGTCCTGCTCACAAATTTTAAAATGCCAACAACTGTTGGCATTTTAAAATTTGTGAGCAGGACAAATAACATTCTCTGCTATCTGAGAAAGAAAAATTGATCAACTTCTTAGTATTATAATTTTTATGAACACCACAAGTTTCATGCTCAGCTGAGTTGAGCATGAAAAAAGTTTAATAACCTCGGGGCCAGGTTTTCTTATGAAACTTATTTATCATGCCATTCAAGCATGCAGTGTTAGCATGATAGCATCCATGCCATGGTTCCACTCAACTGGTTAATAAACATGTATATTCAAATACAATAAAAAACATTGCTAAACTACAATTAACCAATGAAAACACTTTAAAGCTCCTTACTGCCCACTGTCCAAGCCAACAGGAATTCAGGAACAAACCAAGTATTCGGGATCACATGGGAAAAAATAACCAGCAATGTGTAAGAACAAGTTATTACATTGATATACATGTACACAATAATTCAGTTTTAAGAAGGACACCATGCGTTTAGACATTTCATTCATAACAATAAGAATATAAAATAGTTAAATAATAATGATCAACTTTATTTAAAGAACATGTATTTGTTTTGGAGAGGTGGTAAACTATTTCTACGTATAAACTGTTTCAAACTTTCAACTGTGTTTTATACAAATAGAGGATATTTGATTTTTTCAGTATAAGATTGAATTTTATTTCATGGAATGAACACCAAAACTGGTATTTTCACGAGTGGCATAGCCACGAGTGAAAATACCAGTTTTGGTGTTCATGAGTGAAATAAAATTTGATCTTACACTGAAAAAATCAAATTTTCTGTTTCTTACATGCTTCAAAACAGCAATATTTAGCTTCACTAATCGTGTCACTCACCCTCAGAGAAAACTAACTTTGTTCCTGGTTGTTTTGCGGCAATTTAGTGGTATCCAACATATTTACTGGGTATAACATAGGGTGTAAACTAAAAGTTTGCACCTGAGAAATAGCCTGGGATGGCATTTTTATGAATATGAGATATTAGTTTCCCAAAGAAGGCGCATACAGATCTAACGTCGTGCAACAAAATACGTGACGTCAGCATCGAAAATGATGTCATTAACGTCCTCGTGACGTGTGGACGGGCTCAGCGTCAATTCTAATGCAGTTCATTAATTTTCAATCATCTGACGATGGAAAAACTGACCAAAGAATTAGATTTGGAGAAAAAAGTAGTCCCAAACAGTGAATAATAAAATTGATATCAATCACTGTTTGAAACAGTGACAATATCCTTTTCTATTTCACTGAGAAATCTCAATATTTCATTGAAAAGCATGTAAGAAAACTGCATTTTAATGAACAGTTTTATAATGAAATTTCAGTATAACACACTTGCTAAAATGATCACTTGGCCACCTTACATTACAATAACACATCAGTATGACATAGTGCACTCTGTCATATGTTCAAAACAAATTTATTTTCTTACAAAAAGTTCCAACATGTCTATGACTTTCACTCCAAACATAGGTTAAGGATGCTCTTTAGAACTGCCTTAAAGAGGCAGTTCTGATGAGTACCCACAACTTATGTCTTAGAGTAGAAATAAGAAAAACAATGTATACCTCTGTAAACCCCAGTTTTCTCTCTATAAAGTGGGGTTTGGAGAGGTTTTCATTGCACAATCTTTTTAACATGCTGTCTCACATGTAGACCCAGACAAAAGTTCTGGGTCAACTGTGTATTGACTTCAGACAGCCAGTTTTTATTAACCCTTGACCTGCTGAATATTTAAACATGCCACACCCACCACTGATTATCGACCAATCAGATTACTTGAGGCAAATTATTGCAATAAATTCACAATCTGAATGGCAAACAATGCAGATCCTGATAATATGGCTTCGTCAGAAGCCATCTGATCTGGATCTTCATTGTTTGGAAAAGAAGGCATATCCGGGCTCAGCAGGACAAGGGTTAATAATTACATGTAACGGTCAAGGTGTCCCAATAAGAAAGTACCCCTTAAAGCACCAAGCAACATTGTGAACCAGACACCGTCTCTTTCTTCTTTCATTTTTCAAAGAAATTCAGGCTTCATATTTCATGTGACTTATGATATAGTTACATGAACTGTCAAGTATTATTTCCCCCCCCCCCCCCCCCCCCCCAAAAATATCCAAAAAATGCCACCCTCTAACAATGGTGATTGGAGTTTTAAGCATTAGCCAATGAAGCAGTAGTGCAAGGACCAGAGAATGCCTCTGACAAGCCTTTGCATCCACTGCCTGATCAGACTGGTGAGCAGTTGAAAAATATACCCAGGTAACTGAGGTTATTCATCCCTCTTGCCCTAAATTCTTTTGAGCAGACTATTAATGCCAGTTTGAATTCTAAGCAGAAACAAGAGGTCCATGATGGACCTAATTTGTTCACCTGAGTTATGATGTTCTAACATTGTTGTTTACAGTTTTTTTTCTATATTTAGCTCTGACAGCCATTTTGTACAGGGGAGCAGAATCTCTAAAGCACTTTTGGTAGCGGGATCACCCAAGGAACTTTTCTGTCAAGTTACTTTGAAACTGAGCCATTGGCCTAGGAGAAGATATTCTTGAAGAGTTTTCTAACTTTACCTCTGCAGTCATATGGACATTTTGTTTCACTGGAACAGACCTAAGCTGAGCCATACCATTTATTCAATTTTGGTACAAAAATAAAAGAGAAACATATCTGTGTATTGGGTTTGAAATTGCGCCATTGACCCAAGAGGATATATCATTCAGAGGTTTTTCTATTTTTTAGCTCTGGCAGCTATTTTCTTCAGTGAAGTGGAACCATTTTAGCAATATTGGTAGAGTGTCAACAAAGGAAAATTTCTGTGAAATAATTTTGAAATTGGATTATTAACCTAAGAGGTTTTTTCTATTTTTAACTCTGGTGGCCATTTTGTTCAGCAAAGTGGAACCGTTTTAACGGGTTTGGTAGAGATCATTTCTGTGAAATTATTTTTAAATCAGACCATTAGCCTAGGAGTAGATGTCATTTAAAGGTTTTTCTATTTTTAGCTCTGGTGGCCATTTTGTTCAGCAGAGCAGATCGACTATAGCAATTCTGGTAGAGGGTCACCCAATGAACATTTCTGTGAAATTATTTTGAAAACCGACTATTAGCTGAGCAGGCAATATTGTTTAAAGGTTGTTTTTTTCTATTTTTAGCTCTGGTGGGCATTTTGTTCAGCAGAGCAGAACCATTTTAGCAGTTTTGGTAGAGGGTTACCAATGGAACATTCCTGTGAAATTATTTTGAAATCAGACCATTAGCCTTGGAGGAGATATCAGTTAAAGGTTTTTCTATTTTTAGCTCTGGCAGTTATTTTTTTCAGCAGAGTGGAACCATTTTAGCAATTTTGGTAGAGGGTCATCAAAGGAACATTTTGAAATCAGACCATTAGACTAGGAAAAGATTGGCCATTTTGTTCAGCGGAAGGGAACCATTTAGCAATTCTGGTAGAGGGTCACTCAAGGAACATTCTTGTGAAATTATTTTAAATCAGACCATTAGCCTAGAGATGTCATTTAAAGGTTTTTCTAAGTTTCTATTTTTAGCTCTGGCAGCCATTTTGTTCAGCGGAGCAGAACCATTTTAGCAATTTTGGTAGAGGGTCACCCAAGGAACATTCCAGTGAAATTATTTTGAAATCGGACTTGGAAGACATGATGATAAAAGGTTATTCTATTTTTAGCTCTGGTGGTCATTTTGTTCAGCAGAGCAGAACCATTTTAGCAATTTTGGTAGATTTAGTCGCGATTTAGACAAATAAATTGCTCAGTCCGCATGAAGGTCTCCTAACTCATCAGTGCAATGTCTCTGAGAACACAAAAATCAAACAACCACAGAGATGAAACAATGGTGAGGAACCACTGAAATGCTGGAGCAAAAGAAAACCAACAGTTAGATGGGCCCAACCAGAGACAGAGCATCAGGCACTTACCCTGAACAATTAAGTCAAAAATGTTTTACAGTCATTTAACCCTTATCCTGCTGTTCACAACAACCCCTACCTTTACAAACAGTGTTGATTAAGATCAGATTTCTTCTGAAGAAACCATCTGATCAGGATCTTCACTGTCATTCAGTTTATGATTTTGAACAGAAACATTTTATCTTGTAATCTGATTAGCTGATAGTCTGAAAAGGGTGTGGGTAATTGAAATATTCAGCAGGATAAGAGTTAATTCTCTCTGCTCAGTTCCAGCTGTACAGTTAATAACTTCATTGGAATATCAATGCACTGATGATCAATTTAGAATGCTCAATAAAGCACCACTGGCTTACATTTTGCATGACTGGCATACCCAAAATTATTCCATGCCTGTATTGGGTGCAACAGTGGTTCTGGGAATGAAACAATCAAGTGTACTTGACAGTCTGGGAGAGTAAGATTTTGCTTGCCTGTTCCAAAATTCTGCGGCAATTTTCTGTTCTGTTAGTTAAACAAGAGGGCCCAGAGGGCCCTGGTTCACTCACCTGATCCAATGTATAACAAGAGGGCCCCGGGCAGGGTCAATTTTGGCCCCAGGGCTATAATTTGAACAATCATGGTAGAGGTCCACAAGATGAAACTTCTTATCGAATATAAAGACCTGGGCTTTCTGGTTTCAGAGAAGAAGATTTTAAAGGTTTACCCTGCATATAGAAGTCTATGTAAAACAAGATTTTCCCTATATAAGTCTATGTTAAACCAAAGGGCCCTGGAGCGGGGGCATTTTTGGCCCCAGGGCTATAATTTTAACAATCTTGGTAGAGGTCCACTAGCTGAAGCTTCATAACAAATATCAAAGACTTAAACCTTGTGTTTCAGAGAAGATGATTTTTAAAGATTTTCCCTATATAAGTCTATGTAAAACCAAAGGGCCACATGGCGGGGGCATTTTTGGTCTCAGGGCTATAATTTGAACAATCTTTATAGAGGTCCACTAGCTGAAGCTTCATAACAAATATTGAAGACCTAAGCCTTGTGGTTTCAGAGAAGAAGATTTTTCAAGATTTTCCTTATATAAGTCTATGTAAAACCAAAGGGCCCCGGAGCGGGGGCATTTTTGGCCCCAGGGCTATAATTTGAACAATCTTGGTAGAGGTCCACAAGATTAAGCTTCATACCAAATATCAAAGACCTGGGCCTTGCAGTTTCAGAGAAGAAGATTTTTCAAGATTTTCCCTATATAAGCCCATGTAAACCAAAGGGCCCTGGTGCAGGGGCATTTTTGGCCCCAGCACTATAATT
This sequence comes from Lucinisca nassula, assembly GCA_963580285.1. NCBI lineage: Eukaryota > Metazoa > Mollusca > Bivalvia > Lucinida > Lucinidae > Lucinisca > Lucinisca nassula. The sequence continues at coordinate 98,508,327 of OY757013.1, forward strand.
TGAACAATCTTGGTAGGGGTCCACTAGATGAAGCTTCATACCAAATATCAGCAGGATAAGAGTTAGATTTTCCCTATTTAGGCCCATGTAAAACCAAAGGGCCCTGGTGCAGGGGGGCATTTTTAGCTACAGCACTATAATTTGAACAATCTTGGTAGGGGTCCACTAGATGAAGCTTCATACCAAATATCAAAGACCTGGGCCTTGGGGTTTCATAGAAGAAGATTTTTAAAGATTTTCCCTATAAAAGCCCATGTAAAATAAAAGGGCCCTGGTGCGGGGGCATTTTTGGCCCCACCACTATAATTTGAACAATGTTGGTAGGGGTCCACTAGATGAAGCTTCATACCAAATATCAAAGACCTGGGCCTTGCGGTTTCAGAGAAGAAGATTTTTCAAGATTTTCCCTATATAAGCCCATGTAAAACCAAAGGGCCCCCGTGCAGGGACATTTTTAGCTCCAGCACTATAATTTGAACAATCTTTGTAGGGGTCCACTAGATAAAGCTTCATACCAAATATCAAAGACCTGGGCCTCGCGGTTTCAGAGAAGAAGATTTTTAAGGATTTTCCCTATATAAGCTCATGTAAACCAAAGGGCCCATGTGTGGGGGCATTTTTGGCCCCAGCACTAAAATTTGAACAATCTTGGTAGGGGTCCACTAGATGAAGCTTCATACCAAATATCAAAGACCTGGGCCTTGCGGTTTCAGAGAAGAAGATTTTTCAAGATTTTCCCTATATAAGCCCATGTAAACCCAAAGGGCCCCCGTGCGGGGGCATTTTTAGCTCCAGCACTATAATTTGAACAATCTTGGTAGGGGTCCACTAGATGAAGCTTCATACCAAATATCAAAGACCTGGGCCTTGCGGTTTCAGAGAAGAAGATTTTTAAAGATTTTCCCCTATATAAGCCCATGTAAAACCAAAGGGCCCCCTTGCGGGGGCATTTTTGGCCCCAGCACTATAATTTGAACAATCTTGGTAGGGGTCCACTAGATGAAGCTTCATACCAAATATCAAAGACCTGGGCCTTGCGGTTTCAGAGAAGAAGATTTTTTAAGTTTTCGGTGAAAAAAATCTATTTTTGGCTACTGTGACCTATATGTGCAACGGACCGGAACCATTTGAACAACTTTGAAAGGGGACCACCTAAGGATCATTCCTGTGAAGTTTGGTAAAAATCTGATCAGTGGTTTAGGAGGAGATGTCGTTTGAAGAAAAGTTTACGGATGCACGGATGCACGGACGCACGCACGACGGACAAAAAGTGATCCCAAAAGCTCACCTTGTCACTACGTGACAGGTGAGCTAAAAAAATATCATTTAAAATGAACCACAAGTGGTCCTAAAGCAAGAATAAAACAAGACCTTTTGTGTGCCTTTCAACTGTGAGTTAAATATCTCATTTGGCAAACATACATACCGCATCAGCATATCAAACTCTCTTACAGTGAAAATGTCAAGGTCCTTGTATATTCTAGATGCACCCTAATTTCCTAATGGCCCTCTGTTTCAAGTGAATATTGAGTGTTTGAGTTTTACATCCCATCAACAGCTAAGGTCATGCAGAGACGGGACTTCGCTTTAATAACTCATCTGAAAGTCTGGAGAAGCCTGGGATCGATCCTGCGATCCCTGGTTTACAAGGCGAGTAGTGTAACCACTGCACCACGGAGGCTTCTAACCTGTTCAAGTGATGTGGGTTCAAAGAGCTCCCAAACCTAAAACCCTATTTAATCCTACGCTTGATGAGGAATTAAACACTGTACATACTGTTCTAATCTGCTTCTGTTGAAAGGGGCTGTGAAGTAGTTCTCATCATCTGGCATCACCTCTTTATCAAGGTCAAACGGCGTAGGAATACAGTCCCAACAACTAGTGATCCCTACACCCATATCATTTGGCTGAAAGTACAAAAACAGATCCCAATTGTGTGATATATAAGCTAAGTCCACAAAATCTAGACTGGAGTTGGTGGGGAAAGAAATTGCGGATAAATAAATATGAATTAAATGGTTATATGCTTAGGAAAATATGAGCACTCCGGAAACTTAAACATAAATGTGAATATGTTCTAGGAAGGGTTATCCTTTGGAAGCAAGGAATTCAACAACAGAACTGGAAAATATGGAGTGTACATGTTTTCTGGGCCAGACTAGCTAGTTTCGGCCATTTAGGCCTCAACAGTGACCCTCAAATATTTTCAAAATTCAACAATGGAATCAATGATCCTAAAGGACAAGGAAATATAAACTACACTATGATGCAGGGCAGGGAGACTTTTTACGGCCGCCACACATTCCCAGACACCAGCTGTAGTGACATTAAATATGTTCTAGAAAGGGTTATCCTTTGGACACTGACTCTGACTCTGGTGCCAGTGCCAACACTATTGCTGATGCTGGTGGAAGTGCAATAGCTCATCCTGGACTTCATCCAGGCCAGCTAAAATGGAAAGACGCTGACATGGTTGCATGGATGCAAGGTTGATTTTAATCTTCACATGTGCAAAGTTGTCAATTTTAGTGTGCACAGAGGCAGATGAAATGGGCACCTTAATTCTTTGCTTGGTGAACTAAATCAATGTTTTCAGCCAGTGGCCAAAGACAGGCTAGATCCTATTAGCTGCAAACTTATAGCCACTTGATCAGGTGAGCTCCCTTACCAAGTGGGCAATGCACACACCCAGCTGATGTTTTTTTAACATTGGAGACAACTTTTGGACAAACTATTCATGTTCCAGCTATCTGAGACCCTCTAAAAAGGGATCTACTCTTAACCCTTTTTGTACCAAATGGAAACTTCCTCCTTATATATATCCAAACTTAAGGGGTGTCAGGTTGTGTTTTCTTCAAAATTTACTTGAAAAATGGCTTAACTTTTTCGCAAACAGTGCAGGCCCTGATCAGATGCTGCTTTCTGCGGCGTCTGATCTGGGCCTGCACTGTATGCCAATTACCTGTTTTGGGGTTTGTGGTAAAAAATGGGTTAAAGGAAAGAATTTGCTCCTCAGGAGCAAATTCTGAGGAGTAAATTCTTCCCTTTATGAGAAGACCCCATTTGATAAGGGAGACAAAAATATTTACGGAAGGGTTGCTTCCCCTGAAGGTGTACCAATTTACCTTAATTTAATTAAGTGAATAAAAAGCAAGCATACTCACTGCAATAGGCATTTTCATGTTCATAATTTCTGCTCCTTTGGCCAAAACTTTCCATGGGGCATGGACTTTAACAAATTCCACTTTACCACTCTTGGATTTCTGGAAATGGAAACAAATATGACTGACTGTGTTTGGGTAAACAACATTGCAACACTTCTGGTCAACTTTAATTTTCTGGTTTGGAGTTTAACAGTCCATACAGTCAACACTATTTAGGTCGTATTGAGACAGTCAGTTTACCTAACAACACTTGGGCTGCTCAGTCAGATGCATCTCCAACTTGCATGATGCTTGCTGTGGATCCTTCTCATGTTTGTCATCTCCAACAGACATAAAAGGAGGTGAGAGAAAAAGGGGAAAATCAGACCAGTAAAAACAATTCCCTTCTGCCCTTATCTACTACAAGGACAGCAGGCCTTGTCCAACTTGTAACCCAATATCAGTTGGACATGCTAATAATGGAAGATACCTAGTACTTCACCTTGCCCAATCCATTACGAAAACACACCTATACAAATACATTGAAAACTTTACCACAGAAAAAAAAATTTAAGATGAAAAATTGTGATATTTTTCTTATTTCTGCTCAAATTATAGATTATGGGTACCCGTTAGGTCTGCCGCATCGAAGCGGTTCTAACCTGTACCCACAATCTATATTACAAAATTAGGTTTATCCCTGTAAATAAAAATCAAAAATGTGTTCCTTTAAGAGCAATGAAAACATTCGTAAGAAAGAAGATGGGTCATACTACGTAGTTTCGGCTAATAAAGCCTCATCAGTGACCCTGTAATGATCCGGCAAAGAAAGCCAGAGGTAACATACTGTAATTTTGCGAATTTCAAATAGGCAGTCAATTCAAAGACTGATATAAATCAAAATGGGGTCCAAATAGTTAAAAACCTGTCTAGAATATGAGTCCAAACCAATAATTTATTTCTGATTTCTCAGAATATTCCCACTGATCTCAAAGGACCAAAAGTAAAATATAAACTGCACTGTGGTTGATGTACGGGGAGACTTTTTATGGCCGCCACACGGCACAACACCAGCACAACACCAACCCCAGTTTTACTATATAGAAGTGGGGTTCAAGGGGGTCAAAATTACATAGACATGTTTTCATGATGTATTCCAAGGATACAAATATGAGCAAACCCAAATAAAGAATGTACTGATTAAATACAAAAAACTTGCTTACTCAGAGGCTCATGTATTGGTTGGTTTCTAGTTTAACCCTTATCTTGCTGTTCACGACAACCCCTATCTTTGCAAACAGTGTAGATCTAGATCAGATGGCTTAAGCCATCTGATCAGGATCTACACTGTTTGGCATTCATTTTATGAATTTGTAGCAATAAATAACATCAAGTAATTTGATTGGTTGATAGACAGAAATGGGTGTGGCTTAAATGAATATTCAGCAAGATAAGGGTTAAGGAGCCAGACATAGTTGTTCAATACTAACTACATGTATATTGTTGGTTAACATATCTTTAAAACTTTTATCATTCAATATGGTAAATAAACTAATATTTTTGCTGAAAAAAAAATTGAGTAGTTGTTGCTTTTGCAACTTACATTTTTCCAGCAACAATTCTAGAGTATTAGATATTGTACTTCATAGTACAGTTAACAATTTCACCACTAATGAGCTTTGAACAACTGGACCCCAATCAACAATATTTAGCTCATATCAAGCCAATACTTTACCTATCCCCGTAATTATACCAAAGTGGTAAACCAGTACATTGTTGGTTATTTTGCCAGAAACTGCAGAAAAATCTAAATTCTATTACTTTTTTTTTTTTTTCATTGTTTTTCATTAAAAATAAGGTTTGACATTTCATGTGGCTTGTGTGCTGAGCAAGTGATTTACTTGTAATGTCAAGCCATATTTTTGCTGAAGAAATAAGCCAAAAATTGAGATTAAACCATGTTTTCATTGAAGGTTAACTGTATTTTCATTGAGGTTCAACCATATTATTTTAACTGAGGTCCAACAGTATTTTCATTGAGGGTTAACTGTATTTTCATTGAGGTTCAACTGGATTTTCTTTGAGGTTCAACTGTATTTTCATTGAGGTTCAACTGGATTTTCATTGACGTTCAATGGTATTTTCAATGAGGTTCAACTGTATTTTCATTGATGTTCAATGGTATTTTCATTGAGGTTCAACTGAATTTTCATTGACGTTCAACAGTATTTTCATTGAGGGTTAACTGTATTTTCATTGAGGTTCAACTGTACTTTCATTGAGGTTCAACAGTATTTTCATTGGGGTTCAACTGTATTTTCATTGAAGTTCAACAGTATTTTCATTGAGGTTCAACTGAATTTTCATTGAGATTCAACAGTATTTTCATTGACGTTCAACTGTATTTTCATTGAGGTTCAACTGTATTTTCATTGAGGTTCAACAGTATTTTCAATGAGGTTTAACAGTAATTTCATTCCTGTTCAACAGTATCTTTAATGAGATTCAACAGTATTTTCATTGACGTTCAACGGTATTTTCATTGATGTTCAACTGTATTTTCATTGACGTTCAACAGTATTTTCACTGATGTTCAATTAAATTTTCATTGATGTTAAACAGTATTTTCATTGGGGTTCAACAGAATTTTCATTGAGGTTCAACTGTATCACAAAAGATCTTTCTTCTTACATGCCACTTGAGTTACCAGCATTCATTTATACATCATCCTTACACTTATTTTTTTCAGGGAAAGAATCACCATACTTATGTGTAAGTTACAAAAACATGGTGTATGCCTAAGCACTATAAACAGCTCTTCATGAAAATAAAGTAAAATAAACTAATACTAGAAGACCATATGGCCCTAATTCGCTCACCTGAGCTAAGAGATATACATGTGGGTTCCAGGGTGGGACAATTTTTGGCCCCAGGTCTATAATTTGAACAATCTCGGTAGACCCCGCCGTAAGGGCGTTTTTGGCCTCAGAGCTATAATTTTAACAATCTTGGTAAAGGTCCACTGGATGAAGCTTAATACCACATATCAAAGACCTGGGCCAAAACGATTTTTAAAAGCTTTCCCTATATAAGGCTATGTAAAAACCGTGGGCACCAGCTCTGGGGCATTTTTGGCCCCAGGGCTATAATTTGAACAATCTTGGTGGTGGTTCACTAGATGAAGCTTCATACCAAATGTCAAAGACCTGGGACTTCTGGTATCAAACAAGAAGATATCTAAAGGTTTTCCCTATATAAGACTATGTAAAGCCAGTTGGCCCTGATGCGGGGGCATTTTTGGCCCCAGGGCTATTTTTTTAACAATCTTGGTAGAGGTCCACAAGATGAAACTTCATACCAAATATCAAAGACCTGGGGCTTCTGCTATCAAGATGAAACTTCATACCAAATATCAAAGACCTGGGGCTTCTGCTATCATACTAGAAGATTTTTAAATGTTTTCACTATATAAGCCTATGTAAAATTAGTAGGCCCCGGCGCGGTTGCATTTTTGACCCCAGGGCTATAATTTGCACAATCTCGTAGAGTCCTCTAGATGAAGCTTCATACCAAAGACCTGGGCCCTCTGGTATCAGACAGGAAGATTTTTAAAGGTTTTCCCTATATAAGCCTATGTAAAACCAGTGCGCCCCAGCGCAGGGGCATTTTTGGCTCCAAGGCTATAAGTTGAACAATCTTGGTAGAGGTCCGCTAGATGAAGCTTCATACCAAATATCAATGACCTGGGCCTTCTGGTTTCAGAAAAGAAGATTTTTAAAGATTTTCCCTTTATAAGTTAAAACCAGTTGTTAAACCAGTGGGCCCCGGCACGGGGGGATTTTTGGCCCCAGGGCTATAATTTGAACAATCTTGGTAGAGGTCCACTAGATGAAGCTTCATACCAAATATCAAAGACCTGGGCCTTCTGGTTTCAGGAAAGAAGATTTTTAAAGTTTTTTTTCTTATTTTCTCCTTTTCTGCATAGAATGAAATTCTTTGACGGACGGACAGACGGCGAATGACGGACGGTGAGTGATCACAATAGCTCCCCCGGAGACTTCGGCTCAGGTGAGCTAAAAATGAAAAGACAACAATGCAAACTGTGCACAGCGGGGTGGAATAAGGTAGGTGTTATAACCAGGGTGATATAAGAAATTCTATACTCCATGTAAATGTCGGATATTCTTATCTAGTATACCAGAAAATATTCTACACAAGGCACAACTATAATGTCTGGCATTTTTTGTGACTCAGTGGTGACAGAAACTAAAATATGTGTCAGATCTCATACAGTGTTTTCAATGAGCATGTGTGTTGTTTGTTCATGAACCCTTAAATCACCAAGTGCAAATCATTTTCGAACATTTTTTTCTCCCTGGTTATTTTTCCAAGGACATGACATTCATGTAAATTGTCTACCAGCAGACAATTCACATGAATGTCATGTCTAATTTTCCTAGAAAAACAAAAAAGACTGCCATCTGTTAGCTCAGTTTGCTTGGTGCTTCAAGGGTGAATCAATGTCAGTGTTTACATCAAAATAGAAGGGGAATGGATACAACTGATATGCGCTGTCATTTTTATAAGGGAGACAGTTCCATGGATTCTTATTTGCTTTTCTATTTTTTTTTTTTATTCCTCTGCTCCCAAATTCTAATCTCTAAGAGAAAATCCCTACTCACTGGGGAGTAAAAACAATTTTAAAATGGTTGTCTACCCTAAATATGTATCCATTTACCTCAGCGCATATTTATTAACTTACCAAAGAGTCATCCCAAAAGGAATGGTTTCAAAATAAGTTTGTATAAACACAGATAAATCTTTGCAAATACAAGCTAGTGACTTTCATTATTTTGGTAACAGAACTTTTCTATGAATTTTGTATACACTTCTGGAATGGTACTACCGTATTCGACCTATTTACCGCACATGCTCCTATAAGCGCACACCCAAGCTTTTTCTGGAAAAAAAAAATACACAAGCGCTCACTTTACAGTAACCTCCCATCAAATTCATATTGTTTTGCTGCATCTTTGACCCGGACAATCATATGCATATGTCGTGAACCTTATGCTGAAATTCAACTCTATAAAATAATCATATCGGAAGCTTTTTTTCGTATTTTTTTCGTATTGAGTGTGCGCTTATTAGGTAGATTTTTCACCACAATATTTTCATACAATTTTGAAAAAAACTAAGCGCACGGTGCGGTAAATAGGTCGAATACGGTATGTCAGATTGTGCTATCTACTGAATATGTGTTTTAGAATTAACTCATCATGTTAACCCTTCTCTTGCTGAATATTCAGTTTAGCCACACCCATTTCTGACTTTGAACCAGTCAGATTACTTGATGTAATTTATTCCTACAAATTCATAAACTGAATGTCAAACAGTGTAGATCCTGATCAGATGGGATCTGGATCTACACTGTTTGCAAAGATAGGGGTTGTCGTGAACAGCAAGATAAGGGTTAACAAGTCTGTGTGATCAACACCCCTGTAAACTCCTCTTGATATAGAGAATACTGAGTTTAACATGGATATAAATTATTTTTCTTATTTTCGTTCTAAGACATAGGTTGTGGGTACTCATTAGAACTGCCTCAATGAGGCAGTTCTGATGAGTATCCACAGCCTATGTTTTGAGTATTTATAAGGAATATATCACAAATTTTCATCAGCAAACTAACTGTCTTGAAGAAATAAACTACCGGTAATGCACTATGTCACAGGGATATATTACAATAATCACCAGGAATCTTCTAATCTCTGAAGTGTTTTAGAATATATACTGAATTTTCCTATACATGATTTTGTTAGATTTGCAGATTAACTGCTCAGTCAACACTATTTATGTCATGGTGAGCCAGTCAGTTTACCTAGCAACACTTTTCCTGGGCAGGCTTATATCAGGCTTATATCAGAAGTGCAAATTCTTTCATGAGCCTTCTTCAGAAGGATGTGAATGACTGTAAACAAGAGGGCCATGATGGCCCTGGATCGCTCACCTGATCCATAGAGTAACAAGTGGGTCCCGTAGAGGCCATTATTGACCCCAGGGCTATAATGTGCATAATGTTGTGGGAGGTCTAAAAAGGTGAAGCTTCATACCAAATATCAACAAAGGCTATAATTTGAACAATCTTGGCAAAGGTCCACTAGATGAAGCTACACACCAAATATCAAAGACCTGGGCCTTGCGGTTTCAGAGAAGAAGTATTCCCTACATAATCCTATGTAAAACCAAATGGCCCCCGGGCGGGGTCATTTTTGGCCTCAGGGCTATAATTAAAACAGGGCTATAATCTTGATAGAGGTCCACTAGATGAAGCTTCACACCAAATATCAAAGATCTGGGCCTTGCTGTTTCAGAGAAGAAGATTTTCAAAGATTATCTCTATATAAGTCTATGTAAAACCAAAGGGCCCCGGGCAGGGGCATTTGTGGCCCGGGGGCTATAATGTGAACAATCTTGGTAGAGGTTCATTAGATGAAGCTCCAAACCAAAGATCAAAGACATGGGCCTTGCAGTTTCGGAGAAGAAGATTTTTAAAGATTTCCCTATATAAGACTTTGTAAAACCAAAGGGTCTCGGGGCGGGGGCATTTTTGGCCCCAGGGCTATAATTTGAACAATCTTGATAAAGGTCCACTACATGAAATTTCACACCAAATATCAAAGACCTAGGCCTTGTGGTTTCACAGAAGAAGATTTTTAAAGATTTTCCCTATATAAGTCTATGTAAAACCAAAGAGCCCCGAGAATGGGGGCATTTTTGGTCTCAGGGCTATAATGTGAACAATCTTGATAGAGGTCCACTAGATGAAGCTTCATACCAAATATCAAAGACCTAGGCCTTGTGGTTTCAGAAGAAGATTTTTAAAGATTTTCCCAACATAAGTCTATGTAAATCAAAGGGTCCCGGAACGGGGCCATTTTTGGCAACAGCACTATAATTTGAACAATCTTGGTAGAGGTTTACAAGATGATGCTTCACACCAAATAGCAAAGACCTGGGCATTGCCGTTTCAGAGAAGAAGATTTTTAAAGATTTTCCGTATATAAGCCCACGTAAAACCAAAGGGCCCCTGGGGTGGGGGCATTTTTGGCCCCACCACTATAATTTGAACAATCTTGGTAGGGGTCCACTAGATGAAGCTTCATACCAAATATCAAAGACCTGGGCCTTGTGGTTTCAGAGAAGAGAATTGTTTAAGTTTTCGATGAAAAAAATCTATTTTTGGCTCCTGTGACCTAGATGTGCAATGGACTGGAACCATTTGAACAACTTTCAAAGGGGACCACCTAAGGATCATTCCTGTGAAGTTTGGTCAAAATCCGATCAGTGGTTTAGGAGGAGATATCGTTTAGAAGAAATTGTTTACGCACGCACACACGGACGGACGCACACACAGACGCACGCATGACGGATGACGGACAAAAAGTGATCCCAAAAGCTCACCTTGTCACTATGTGACAGGTGAGCTAAAAAGACTTCATGATCAATCTGACTGAAAGAATGTTGCCAACCCAGTGAGGATTGAAATCACAACCTCCTCATAACCAGTCCTGAGCCACTGATGCTGGCTCTAATATATGAATGCTTTTAGAATTTTATAATATACTGCGTCACTACTTGCAACACAGAACTGAAAACCATGGAGTGAACAGGGTTTTTTTCTGAGCCAAACTAACTGGTTTTGGCCAATTAGGCCATATCAGTGACCCTCACCTTTTTTAATCCCTTAATTCGCCAGAGAAATGTAATTCTATTTTTCAGCGGTCCCCGCCCATCGGGGCTTGAAGAAATAGATGGGCTGTGCAATGCTTCCACGCAGAGCTGAAACTGACCCGCATATGTGTACTGTTAAAACGCTTAGAGGATCTAAGCCTGCCCAGGCAAAGCGGTGCGAGTCGGACCATCCATGCTTATAAACCCTATTGGTTTCATTGGGCGACAGGGCTTAAGAAAAAGTCCCACAAAATTGGAAGCAATGTCTCCAAAATTACCTTTACAGTGTTGATGGGGACAATACACCACAACCTCTTTAAAGCACTATTGTCATATTCCAAAGCAGAAATCATGTTAGCTAAACAACTTTGTTTTATCCAAAATCAAAATGCATAGATTATATAGAATAATGACCATTGACCATTTATGGTCATTTGTCTATGTAATCAACATACATTTTTGGCAACCATCTCAAGCTAGGGAGACTAACAGGGCAGGCCCCCACCCATCAGGGCTTTAAGAAATAGTTTGGTTGCACAATGTTTCCATGCAGAGCTGAAACTGACCACACACAAGTACTGGTAAACCGCTTCGAGGAGCTAAGCCTGTCCAGGCAAAGAGGTGCCTGTCGGACCGTCAATGCTTTTAAACCCTTAGAGGTGAAAGGGATTGAGATATCATTTCATCTCAATGTCGGGTAAAAGTCCCACAAAATTGGAAGCAACATCTCCAAAATGATCTATACAGTGCTGACGGGGACATTAAACCTCAAATCAAACAAACAAACAAACACAAACAGGGCTAATTTGGGGATAATTTTTTCAAATTTCTCCATGCATGAAAGCATATTTGGTTTTGGGCATTTTTCTGCAATGCCTCCAAGAGGCAATTCTAACAAGTTCTCACAGCTTTCATTTCTAGCAAGAAATGAAGAAAGTGATCCCTTAACTGTTCACATTAAGCCTCTATATCTGGGGCAAATGGAATCTGTCTTGCAATGATGTATTTTAGCCTTTAACCCATTTTGAACCAAGTTGAATCTTCCTCCTTATAGCATGAGGCCATTTAAAAATATAGGGGTGTCAGGTTGTGTTTTCTTCAAAATCGATTAAGCAAATGGCTTTTTGCAGTGTAGGCCCTAATCAGAGGCTGCGTTCTGCGGCATATGATCAGGGCCTGCACTGTTTGCCAGGGTACCCGTTTTAGGGTTTGTGGTACAATATGGGTTTAAATTAAATTAATGGCTACTGCTTCTTACCAAAATGTCTTGAGGGAAATATTATTGGTTGTAATATTAGGGGATAACTGTATTCTAAATTGTTATTTGGGGAAGAAAATTGGTGTTTTAAGATCAACTAGAAAAAGTGTCCATAGGACACGGATGCCCCTGCCAAATGCCATTCATGAAACGGTTTACTATATGGAACTAAATCAAGGGCAGATAATTCAAAAACCAAAAATGCAAGAGTTGTCTTCCTTGTTCATGACACATCGTCTCAGTGTGATGAATGCACCTGTGAAGTTTTATGAATATATTCCATACGGTTTAGGAGTTATGGCCTGGACACGGTTTACTAAATGAAACTAAGTCAAGGGCAGATAATTCAAAAACCAAAAATGCAAGAGTTGTCTTCCTTGTTCATGACACATCGTCTCAGTGTGATGAATGCACCTGTGAAGTTTCATGAATATATTCCGTACGGTTTAGGAGTTATGGCCCGGACACGATGTCAGGACGGACAGACGAACGAACGGACGGACAGGGGTAAAACTTAATGCCCTTCCGCTATTCTCCGAATAGGGTGGGGCATAAAAATGTGTCACCGTAAGTTGAAAAGTAAAGCAGATTTTGTAACTCAATACAATTATTCCCATTCCAATGCACTGCTTCTTTTGTTAAGCTTAACCCTTGACCTGCTGAATATTTATATATGCCACACCCACTACTGATTATCAACCAATCAGATTACTTGATGCAAATCAATGCAACAAATTCATTAACTGAATGGCAAACAATGAAGATCCTGATCAGATGGCTTCTTCAGAAGCCATCTAATCTGGATCTGCATTGTTTAAAAGATCAGACATATCCGGAATCAGCAGGACAAGGGTTAAAAGATGAAGGCTGTAAGGGCTGTCAGCCATATAAAACTTAATGACAGCCAACAAAATGTGATCATACGTACATTGGATGATCGGAAAGGTCGTCCAATCCTTGTCTTACCTCAATAGGTTCAAACTCCAGTTCTAGTCCCTCTTTCTCTAGCTCTCCTTGGTAGTATTTCCTTTTGTTCACCCTATTTTCCTCCCTCTCCCCCTGGTAGCTCCCAGGCTCATAGGCCAGTATATAGTCAATCCGCCTAACACCATCATTGAAGAACATGTTATCTTCATTGTTGACATCCTGAGCAAAAAACAAAAGAACACCAAAATTTTAACCCTCAAGATGCCGAGAAAAACTACATCTGAAAATGTTGTCTGCTGATTTTTTTTGCAAACTTTTTGAAAATATTTTTGCACACAGGCAAACAGTGTGGGCCCAGATCAGACTGCTCCTACAGGCAGTCTGATCTGGGTCCACACTGTTTGCAAAAAATACTTTTAAAGTAACCGGCAGACGTCAAAGCAGACGACATTTGTCATGATTGGCATTTTATGGGTTAAATGGTACAAACACCTTTCGGACTGATACCATATTTACCCTAAATATTCAGACACCTCAACTCCTTACCATACTTGTTGTAAAATTTAAGACCACTTTCACACAGTCTCTAAGGTGGTCTTAATAGACGAATTTCAATGTATACCCTTTCCACCTTTGAATGGTTGGAGCCTAATAAAAACTGTACAACAGTGTTTGATATAGCAATTAGGATACGGGTACATTCCAACAATCTGTAGTTTATATAGAATAAGGTCTGTCAAGACACAGTACAGCTCGCCTTTACAGACATTTGCTGAAGACAAAGCATAACAGATAACTAGAACCTGGAGTTGTCAAACGGAATAAGAGTTCTTTGTATAAATGCATTGTATAAATTTTTTACCTACATCTAACACCAGACCACGTAGACATTGATGACTATGTCCATGACCTTGATCTCAAGGTAACAGCCAGGGAAGATAGAGGCTGCAAAACCTACATCTATCATTACAGCAAAAATATGTACCAAAATTAATGCATCATAAAGTTTGCGAAAAAAATGTTGTCTTGAAATTTTTCATGTAAAACTTTAATGTAACATTTTAAAAGTCAATGGCCTTTATCTCTCAAGTCCAGGGTATTGCTGGATTAAAGTTTGGAGCTATGCCTTTCATCAACATACGATAAGGTCCTCATATGATATTTGGTTTTGTTTGTTTAGAGTTTAATAGCCCAGTCAACACTTTTTAGGTCATATCAAGTTGGTCCGTTTGCCTAACTACACTTTTCCTGGGCAGGCTTATAGCCTATTGGTCATTTTGTGGGAAAGTAACTGTCTTTTGGCTTTCCGCTTTTGATGTTTCCATTAGGGTCTGTTGTTTCATGTTTGTGTTTCTTTCCCTTTGGTGTCTCTGATGGGAGCTGTGAGTTAATTGTATCGATGCCTGATCATTGCCTCCACTTCTACTTTATAAAATTAGGCTATTAAACAGTGCAGTCCATATTCTTTCGCCTGAAAGACAACTGAATCAGCGGAAGGGAGAGGTATGAATTGGCAAATACATACAAGGTTTTAAAAACTTTATATTAAAACTGCAACACAAAAATTCTAAGGCCCTTACTTGACCTAAACCCTCACCAATGATGTTAAATATTTTAACTAATGCTGATTTGTTTTAGTTTAAAACCACCTCAACCCATAATGGCCTTTTTAAGCTGTCTCCCAGAGGTAAGGGAGAAGAGATAACAGAAAATATGTATATTTCTCTGATACTAACAACATTTCTAGGAATGGATACACCTTCAGGAGAGGCAACTCTTTTCAATGATACGTTTGTCTCTCCAGTCACCAGTGGTTTATATACTTTAAGGAAAGAATTTCAGCTCCATTCAGGAGCAAATTTTCTTTCCTTTGGCAATAGACCATGTTTCTAGAAGGACTCTGAACAAGAATGTTCTTAAGTTGTCTCCCTTGAAAATATGTCTCAAGTTGCCTCCCTTGAAAATATGTCTTAAACAGTCCCCTTAAGGGGATTGGATACATTTGGCAGACATTTCCACCATTTTTTTAAAGGGAGACTACTTTAGGGACTTCCTTTTCGCTTTTCTATAAACTCTGTCCCACTGAAACAGGGGTCTACTCCAAAGAAGAAAAATCTTTCCTTTCAGAATTAACCCCTATTGACAAGGGAGACAAAAATACTTTTGCAGGAGTTGCCTCCCATGAAAGTTTACCTATTCCCCTTTAGACAACACCAAAAGCAAATCACAGTATACATAATATGATAATATTCGTATCTGCATGGCATTAATTTACACTACAAGGCGTTGCATACGGGTAGTATCTTAAAGTTTTGCCTTTCCAGGCACTTTTTCATTAAGATTTTCAAATAATACAGAATTTTCATACAATACATTCGTTAATAGCCACAGCACCAAATGCATTATACAATACTTTGAAACCTGTCTACCATTATGATCCTAAGTATTTAGACAGACAGGCCTAAGCAAGCAGTGCAGACCTAGATCAGACTGCACTGTTTGCCATTCTGTCTCCACTTTTTGTACTCCTCACTAGATCTCGAACAAGCTTGTTAAAATTTAAGGAGCAATCCAGCAAGCTCTTAACATGTCCGAAGTTTTTGAATTTTACAATATTTCAAAGGAAACATGACTGTAATAGATTTGTGTTTAAAATCTGTATTTATGGAATGTGTGTACATCTTATATTGGCAATCATTATCAAAAACAAACAAAGAACATTATAAAAACTTAAAGGAAAATATATTATAAAGAATCACAGCACCAGTACCACAGACATAAATAAACTGTATTCACCGTAATCACTGCACATGCTCATAAAAAACATAAACCCAGTATATCTGACACCAGTTACTGACAGCATGCAGTCCGGTTAAGGGTTATATGTAAAAGATCACAATTATCAGTTGTCATTTCTTTATTTATTTTATTAATTTATTTTTGACAATGCAGGACACACTGCTTTGTTTATGTTAAGGAGCTCTTTACTGTTCAAAATGCATGTTTGCAGTGTCGACATTCAACCAAACACATGAGGAACATAATATGCTTGTACCAGACTGTGTGTAACTCAAAGGAAAGACTTCCTTAGAGGACTTATGTTTTCAGGATTCAAATATAATTTCTAAGCACACTGGTTAACCATTAACAGTTTGACGCTTATGACCCACAAAGAGGGTTGACGCGTCGTTAAACACAAAATCATCATCATCATCATTCTAATCTTACGACATGAAAGCCGTAACAAAGGAAAGATGCATAGCCTGAAAAAATCCCCGCCTATGGTGGGATTCGAACCCGGGCCGCTCGGGTGACAGTCCACTGCTCTTACCCCTGAGCCAAAGAGTCGACTCCCTGACGCAGTTGTCAGAGAGTGTTTATAAACCTAGAAGCTATGCATATGATCTACCAAGGTAGATAATGGAAGGGAGGTAACACACCCCCTCTTCAAGGAAGTCATCATTTATGATGACGTGAAGGATACCAACTTCGGCACAAGCCAATTCTGGCATTTCGGACGAGCCCCCATCTTACGACCTGAAAGCCGTAACAAAGGAAAGATGCATAGCGTGAAAAAAATCCCCGCCTATGGTGGGATTCGAACCCGGGCCGCTCGGGTGACAGTCCACTGCTCTTACCCCTGAGCCAAAGAGTCGACTCCCTGACGCAGTTGTCAGAGAGTGTTTATAAACCTAGAAGCTATGCATATGATCTACCAAGGTAGATAATGGAAGGGAGGTAACACTAAGCACACTGGAATCTAACCCCACAACCCCCCCCCCTCCCCCCAACTGGTCCCAGTGGGCAAGTTCATCTGGGACACTGGTATTTTGCTTGGTGTTAATGCGAATGGATACACCTGGCAGCTTTTTCTGCCAGTTTTCAGAGGGAGACAACTTTCGGGATTCTATAAACACAGAGGTCTACTTTTAAAGGAAAAAATTTGCTCCTAAGGAGCAAATTTTTTGCTTTAAGAGTTGACCCCTAATCTGACCCCTTTTGACAAGGAAGACAAAAACACTTTTGCAGGAGTTGCCTCCCCTGAAGGTGTATCCATTCCCCTTAAGGGGAAGGGATACAGCGTTAAGAGTACTAATCCTCTCAAAATCATGTAAGTCAGTACTGTCAGGCTGCTACATATATCCACTAATGCTGCTGCCAGTTGCTTACCAATGGTCCCCAAGTTACTAATACTCAGAAAGCTCCCCTCCCAGCTTTTGTCCATGTGACTATCGCAGACCATGTTTGCTTGTTTGATTTGGGGTTTTATGTCCCCATCAACACTGTAAAGGTCATTTTGAAGCAGTTGCTTCCAATTTTGTGGGATTTTAACCCGACATTGAGATGAAATGACATCTCAAGCCCTGTCGCCCAATGAAACCAATAGGGTTTATAAGCATGGACGGTCCAACACACACTGTTTTACCTGGGCAGGCTTAGATCCTCTAAGCAGTTTACCAGTACTCGTGTGTGTGTCAGACCATGTACAAATCCAGGTGACTGTTATTTATAGACACACTATTCTTGTCACTGTGTTGACTCAGAATGAGTGTAAAGAAGGTTATCTGTAAAACATGGATGGGGGCATGGGCAAACAGTGTAGACCCTGATCAGATGCTGCAAAATAGGACATTCAGTGAGGGTCAACTTTGTTTGCTTACAATACAGGATTCAAAGGACTTGATGAAACATTCTAAGTCTCCATTCAGGACTATCTCTGCAAGATGAGGGACCCACCAGTGCTGTTTGTGCTTTGAATCTGCCCTCTCTAAGGGGTGTTAGGCCTATTTCTTTCGTTTTTATTCTATTTTTGAAGGAAAATTCTGTTAGCAAAGAGTGCAGGCCCAGATCAGACGCTGCTGATCTGGGCCTGCACTGTTTTCCAAGGTACCCCTTTAGGGGTTTCCCGAGAGTCATGGGTTGATGGATAGACCTTCCAACAAAATGCTACTGAGGTCATATTGAGGTGTGACCTGGGTTTAAAGACCCTTCAAAAGGTTGGGGAAGCCCTGGTTTATGAGGTGAGTTTAAGCTTACTGACAGCAGGAAACTTCTTCAATGAGGAGCACACAGAAAGTCACAGAGAAATGTTCCTTTCAAAAACATGGAGTGACAAATTATTGTCCAGTAGAAATAATGCTAAGTGTGTCTTTTTATCTTAAGGACCTTTAAAGCTATTTCTTCTGTACGTGTTAGTGTGTGTATTCCGGTTTTACATCTTACCAACAGCTGAGGTCATACGGAGCTGGCACCTGGGTATACAGACTCATTCAAAAGTCCGGAGAAGCCCGGGACCCGTACGACTTCTTGTTTATGAGGCGAGTAGCATAACCACTATATGACAGAAGCTTGTGTATTCCTTCTGTATCAAACTATCAATGCTATTAACCCTTTTTGTACCAGAAACCCGTAAACGGGTACTTGGCAAACAGTGCAGGCCCAGATCAGACGCCGCATTCTGCGGCGTCTGATCAGGGCCTCCACTGTTTGCTGAAAGTTCAGTCATTTTCCAAATAAATTTTGATGAAAACGCAACCTGACAACCCTAAATTTTTAAATGGACCCCTGCTATTTATAAGGAGGAAGTACAAAAAGGGTACAAAAAGAGAAAGAAAAAGAACATGCAGGATTGGGTGGGGGATAGAGTAAGGATATGCAAACTTATATATTCCTTTACTTGCTTTAAGGCAAAAGTATAAAATGTCAAGAATTATTAACTGGCATTTTAGTAATATTTCAAGTTTTACTGGGGTGAGCATGAAAATGTCCTATATCTTGAGCCAAGTTTTGAAGGTTACTATGAAGAAAATGAACCTAGCTGATTGTTTGTTTGTTTGTATTTGAGTTTAACGGCCCAGTCAACACTATTTTAGGTCATTTCTGAGCCGTCAATTTATCTATCCACACTTTTCCTGGGCAGGCTTATATACGTAAGCAGTTTACCAGTACAGTGCACATTCTTTCACCAGAAACTGTACCTAGCTAAGAAGAACAAAAAGATTATTTACTTTTTCTTGTTTTACAGCCGCTTTATTCAAGAATATTTATCTTACATAAGCAGAACCAGAAACTAACCATCAAACTAATGGCCATCCAGTGTCTGGGAAAGAAATACTGCTAAAATTGCACAAACTAATGGCCTTCCAGTGTCTGGGAAAGAAATACTGCTAAAATTGCAAAAAAAAAAAAAAAGACATCTCTACAGCCCTATATATATGCACTACTTCAGCGCAGACATTTTTTCAAGCATATATTTATTTTTTTTTCAGAGAAAAGAAAGGTTTAAAAAGCAATTTATAAGCATTATAATTTTTCTCTGAAAAAAAAATCTTTTTTCTCAAATGTCATCTGCTACTTTACTGCATAAGGGCCAACTAAAGACAAAAGATATGTAACCTATAATAGCTAAACCTGGCATGACACAGATTTAGCATAATTCAGCATTAACCCATATATGCCCAGTATTCCAAATTTGAGAAGCTGGCGAACTGTGTAGAACCAGATCAGATGCCACAGAATGTTGCAACTGATCAGAAACTACATATCTACATGGTTTGTCCAAAAAAAAGGAATTTTTGTAAAACTTAAAACAAAGAAATCAAATCTAACACACCTGCTGTTCATGACAACCCTTTTCTTTGAAAACAGTGTAGATCCAGATCAGATGGCTTCTGAAGAAGCCATCTGATCAGGATCTACACTGTTTGACATTCAATCTATGAATTTGTAGGAATAAATTACATCAAGTAATCTGATTGGTTCAAAGTCAGAAATGGGTGTGGCTAAACTGAATATTCAGCAAGAGAAGGGTTAAAGCTTTTACGTGGAAGAATCTGTTTGTCAATACGAGGGTTAATGCTGCTATATTACAACATCTCAGTACCACTGCCAGGATAGTAGGTTTTAACAGAGATGGAATCTCAATGGTTATTGTTTTTAAATCTTCATGATTTTCAAATTTCATATCAGTACACACTGTACAAATAACATTTGGAAAACCCAGTGGGGAAATGATGCTCTAATATAGCTAGTGCAATTTGACTTGAGACCGACGACAGATATACTTAGTCAAAAAAGTAACTATAACAACTTTCGGGTGAAACTCACTAGATATCCTGCAGCTATTGAGCTAAATTTGGCTGTAGACATTTAAATCGGACGTTTAGCTAGAGAATGCTCAAACTTGCATTTGTCCATACCTTTCTGCTCCAGAGTTGTCTTCCAATATGTGCCTAGAAAGATTTTGGTAGAAAATGGACATTGCGCATGCGCAGAAAGTTCTTTTTTGTCTAAGATGGAAGACAATATTCTCTGATCATCGGATAACACTTTACTTTTACAATATCTCATGCTATCGCATTATAAGCGAGGTTTTAATTTGTGAAATTCTCAAATTATCTCCCTTGCAATTAAAAATATAGCAATTTTCGAACTGCTGTAATTTTTATTCCTGTCAATCAATTTTTGCCATTTTTTCAAAAAACGCTTTGTGTCCACCATTGCTTTTAATCACGATGGTAAAAAATACAGAAAATTCATGTAGCATGTAGCACTATCGATTGTGATTTTCTATGGAGTTCCCATTGAAAGTAGCATTTGCACACAACTTCTAAGAATTGGAGGTCAATATGTGATAGCCTGTTTCTCGTAGCTGATGCAACTAAAGTTCCAAATCTTTTGTGAATAGACGCAAATGGTATCTAAAGAAATGTCACAAGTATCAAAGTTTAGAAATGTAGGGTGCAGGGAAATTTTTTGATGTTAAATCATAGCATGTTTTAATGATTTTCTCTGCGAAAATGACACAGTGACCCCTTGGGTGTTTAAAGCAATAGTCTACGATGATGTGTTTACGAAAACAAAAACCAATGTTGCTTTTGCACGGGAAAATGAGTCTTCTTATCAAAACATAACAAACTTTGTGTAGTTTTTATCTGTAGTAGCTATAGTAACAGAAGCAATTTTAGGTATAGGAACTTTTTTGACTGAGTATATTACCATAATTTCACACTCGACTGAATATATATTTATCTTTGCCATTTTACGAAGAGGTGGATATTGTTATTCAATACAAAGAGGTCGGTAAATGGGCCACAATTCACAAGATGCGGAAAATTCACAAAAAGCTTACGAAAACTGACCCCACTTTTGTTTCGCCATCACCAACAGGTCCAACAAGTAGCTGTTCTCTGAATCAGCTCAACCTGCTGAATCGGAATGCCAAACAGGTGATGGATACTCCAGTTGTGGGTAAACCAATGTTTTGTATGGAACAGTGTTTGTCTGCCAAAATGTTCTTCAGGCAAAACAGGATGTTCAATGACCAAGTAGGTTCATAGGCTGATTTCTGTCAGGTACACACAAAACACTTTTATGCATGATAAGGTATGTTTAAATCTTATACCCGTAATCCCACAGAATGTAAATCAGGGATATTTTGAAGTATGGAAAAACCATCAAGATTCCATCCCCATTGTACCACACTGACCTAACTTTGGTTTACTGTACCATAGAAACTCTTGTTTTAACTCCAGCTGAGGGATTATTGGGATCCGGTATAAAAACTTCGGACTCCAACTTTTAAAATAAATAAAAAATATTCACATTTACACATTGGCTTTCTAACCACCATTGCCTTAACAATTCTGTCTAATATTAATACCTTTGTAAACTCCATGTTACTGAGGATCCTAATTGTAATGACAGTATTTGTTCTCAAATACTGTGTCGTTATAAAGAATTTGCCATTATAAAGAATCCCAGTTAGGAGTATGATAGGTAATAAAAGGCTTTTTCCCCTTCATATATAACAAATATCTATAACATTAACAAATGTTAAAGACATTTGTTAGAATCGCCTCAGTGAGGCGATTCTAACAAATATCTATAACATTTGTTTCTTGGAGTATTAGATTACAAGAATCTTTCATAACTATGGATTCGATATTGACATTTTCAACCCGAGGGAAGCCCACACCGATCGCGTAGAAGGCTCGGCCTTGAGCTAAAGGATGATTCTATTGAAATTGTTTAGGGTGGCTACAAATACTGACGGCTTGACGACCAAACAGACAGAAAATCATGCCATACTTAAAGCAGGCATGACAAAAATGACGTTTACAAGAGTATACAGTATTTCTTTTATTCTTGCTCAAAGATATAACCTAGGGCACTTGTTAGAACTGCCTCAAAGAGGTGGTTCCAACAAGCACCCACAATCTATTTTCACAGCAGGAAGAAGAAAAATATCACAAATTTTCATCAGAAAAATGTAAGTTTTGGAAAAGTCAATAATGCAGTATATCCCACATAGGTGTTATCATAATATCATGTATTACTGGCAAACTGAGAAGCAATTGTTTTTAGTTGTCTATTCATCAATTCTTGCTGAATATTCATCTAAGCCACACCCATTTCTGTCTATCAACCAATCAAAATTACTTGATGTAATTTATTGCTACAATTTCATGAATGTCAAACAGTGTAGATCCTGATCAGATGGCTTCTTCAGAAGCCATCTGATCTGGATCTACACTGCAAATAAAAGGGTTGTCCTGAACAGCAAGATAAGTGTAAAGTTAACAGCATCATGAAGAGCCAGCATGTACTGCAACAGGTTAGGTGTTTATTCCTGGTACTCAGGTTTCCCCACCCCCACCCATGTCAGATTAACAATCAGCTTGATTTGTGTATGAATCCTGAAAAGGACATAAAAATCAAACAAGAGGGCCCAATGGCCCTATATTGCTCACCTGTGTACCAGAAAATCATTAGTGTGAGTGTTTCAGTTTTACGTCCCACCAACAGCTTAGGTCATACAGAGACGGAACCTTGGTTTAAAGACTCATTCGAAAGTCTGGAGAAGCCCGGGATCAAACCTGCGACCCCTGGTTTACAAGGCGAGTAGCGTAACCACTCGACCACGGAGGCTTCTAAATCATTAGTGTAGGAGACCACTTGACATTGCTACACTAAATATCTAAGCTTTGGGCCTTATGGCATTGGAAAAGAAGATTTTTGCAGCTTTTTTCAATTATAAGTCTAAAGGAGCTGAGGGGCCCCGGGGTGTGGCCCATTTGAATCCCAGGGGCAGGGTTAGCAGGATTTCTGTAGGTGACTATTTTATGTTGCTAGATACTAAATATCTAAGCTCTGTGCTTCACAGTTTCAGAGAAGAAGATTTTTGAAGCTATTCTCCATTATGAGTCAATGGGAGCTCAGGGGGTCACAGGGCATGGCCCATTTGGACCCCAGGGGCATGATTGGCTAGATTTATGTAGGTGACCACTTGCCGTTGCTACATGCTACATATCTAAACTCTGGGCCCTGTGGTTTCAGAGAAGAAGATTTTTTAAGCTTTTTTTTCCATTATGAGTCTATGTGAGCTAAGGGGCCCTGGGTGTGGCCCATTTGGACCCTAGGGGCATGATTGGCAGGATTTATGTAGGTGACCACTTGCCATTGCTACATGCCAAATACCTCAGCTCTGGGCCCTGTGGTTTCAGAGAAGAAGATTTTTGAAGCTTTTTTCCATAATGAGTCTATGGGAGTTAAGGGGCCCCGGGGTGTGGCCCATTTGGACCCCAGGGGCATGATTGGCAGGATTTATCTAGGTGACCACTTGCTGTTGCTACACGCTAAATATCTAAGCTCTGGGCCCTGTGGTTTCAGAGAAGAAGATTTTTGAAGCTTTTTTCCAATATGAGTCTTTGGGAGCTAAGGGGCCCTGGGGCGTAGCCCATTTGGACCCCAGGGGCAGGATTGGCAGGAATTATGTAGGTGACCACTTGCCATTGCTACATGCTAAATATCTAAGGTCTGGGCCATATGGTTTCAGAGAAGATGATTTTTGAAGTTCTTTTTTTTCAATTACGAGTCTATGGGAGCTTAGGGGCCCCAGGGTGTGGCCCATTTGGACCCCAGGGGCACCATTGGCAGGAATTATGTAGGTGACCACTTGCCTTTGCTACGTGCTAAATATCTTAGCTCTGGGAGCTGTGGTTTCAGAGAAGAAGATTTTTGAAGCTTTTTTCCATTATGAGTCTATGGGAGCAAAGGGGCCCCGGGGCGTGGCCCATTTGGACCCTAGGGGCACCATTGGCAGGAATTATGTAAGTGACCACTTGCCGTTGCTACGTGCTAAATATCTAAGCTCTGGGCGCTGTGGTTTCAGAGAAGAAGATTTTTGAAGCTTTTTTCCATTATGAGTCTATGGGAGCTAAGGGGCCCTGGGGCGTGGCCCATTTGAACCCTAGGGGCATGATTGGCAGGAATTATGTAGGTGACCACTTGCCGTTGCTACATGCTAAATATCTAAGCTCTGTGCCCTGTGGTTTCAGAGAAGAAGATTTTTGAAGCTTTTTTCCATTATGAGTCTATGGGAGCTAAGGGGCCCCATGGTGTGGCCAATTTGGACCCCAGGGGCATGATTGGCAGGAATTATGTGGGTGACCACTTGCCATTGCTACATGCTAAATATCTCAGCTCTGGGCCTTTTGGTTTTAGAGAAGAAGATTTTTGAAGCTTTTTTCTATTATTAGTCTAAAGGAGCTAAAGGGCCCCGGGGCGTGGCCCATTTGGACCCCAGGGGCATGATTGGCAGGAATTATGTAGGTGACCACTTGCTGTTGCTACATGCTAAATATCTAAGCTCTGGGCCCTATGGTTCCAGAGAAGAAGATTTTTGAAAGTTTCTTTTTCCATTATGAGTCTATGGGAGCTAAGGGGCACCGGGGTGTGGCCAATTTGGACCCCAGGGGCATGATTGGCAGGAATTATGTCGGTGACTACTTGACATTGTTACAAGCTTATTATCTAAGCTCTGGGCCCTGTGGTTTCAGAGAAGAAGATTTTTAAAATTTTTCCCATTATAAGTCTATGGGAGCTATATGTTGCCATGGCAACCAGAATTCCAATCTGATCAGCCCAAAAACCTTATGCAGCCTTTCCCCCTACCTGATGATGCTTCACATGAAATTTGATCAAGATTGGCCATGGGGTATTAGAGATATACTTATTTGAAATTGTTTACGGACACACGCACGGACACATGTGATCCCAAAAGCTCACCTCGTCACTACGTGACAGGTGAGCTAATAAAAAAGTAACATTTTCCATATAGGCTATTACAAAATTTTGGCCATATGATCAAACGACTTTCATTTGTGGTCATTCCAATGGCCCACAATAGGCTTCTCTCATAAATTTGAACCAGAGCACAACAAAACCTACAATACAACATGTGCACCCAGCAAAGTATCAGATCAGCCTGTGCATCCTTGCAGTCTGATCAGAGTCCTGTTGTGTGCTCTATGGATAGCTAAGGGCTCATTGCTCCTTCATACAAAAAGAGAAGTCTCTGGTTAGACTATATGGATGCGCAGGCTGATCTAATTCTTTGCTGGGTGCACATGTAAGTTGTAGGAAATGCTGTGCCCCGGCTCATTTCATATAATATCACCACTTACATTAGATCCTCTGTGCATGCAAATGCCAAGGAGAGTAAATATTCTCTGCATGAGTATATAAAACAGTGTGTAATGAGAACAGACTAGCTCAAGAAGCAGTCTGCTGTGGATCTGCACTATCTTCCACAACCAGCACCTTTTGGATCACCACTGGACAGTAAAAGTTTTGGATAAATAATGCAATATACATCCAGATACATATCATAACAGCATAATTATGTCAAGCATAATTTTAAATAAAAATGTCAACCTCTGATTCTGGCAACAGTCTTTGTACTTCACAGTCTATTTTTGTCTCAATTTCCAGTGACTGAAAAAATGGAACACTTGAGTATGCATATCATTTTCTTTTTAGCAGGCAGATTAAGCAGTGACTAAGCACAAATTGAATAGGACAAGGGTTAATGTTCAGTAATAATTCAAAAAGGATAAAACAGAATACAGACAAACTGGGATATATTAACTTGAAGCAATATCTGAACTTGAAGCCTTCTTACAGCAGGTTTTTCCATATATGGTCTTGTATGAGCCCAGAAATGCTACAAAATCAAATAAGTACTTTAGTACATTTGTACTCAACAAGGCCCAGTTGTTCAAAGCCTTGTTAGCTTTTAACAATCATGTAAGTGCTCAGAATGTTAACTAATCTAGCAAGCATAGAACGATAATTGCTGAAAAAATGTGAGTAGCTTTTGCAAATGCAAAAGCTACTCACATTTTTTTCAGCAAATATATAGGCTTATTTGCCATTTTAAATTATCAAAGCTTTAACAATACCGTTAAGATTTTAACGAGATCAAGTTGATGGTGCACCATCGCCTATATCTGCACTGAGAAAATCATGTCACAATAAAAGGACCCAATTAAAATGCTTCTTTTGGACCTCTGGTGACATCAAGACATGTCCCCGGGGCAAATATTTTGCACCACTGAACTTCAGGGGCTGACAAATCCATTGCCCGGCCGCCCGGGACAAGTCCGAAATCGCGCCGGGCAGGTGCACTTTGACTTTTCGACGCCCGGTCGGGCAAGTGCAAAAAATCGTCTACAATCGTCAGTCTTTTGAGTCCTTAAATACAGTAAAACTAGACCAGTAAGTAAATCACAATAATTCCCGCTTTGTCGGCAATTCAGAGACGAAACCATCCATGTTTTTATTACGGTTCATTTATGACGACACTATTGTTAATCCCAGTCATATAATTACCAATTAAACATGATGCGGTGCGTGTCTTTCATTTCTGGTGTAGTGTGTACCGCCAGCGCTTTCGATAAGCGTGACAAGGTGTGAAAATAAGATTGTCTGTAATTTGCGTTTATCCCTTTAATCCACAATCAATGTGAAAATGATTTAATAGCTCCTAAGACGATTTGCTACATCTTACGGTAGAAAAAACGGACTATTCTACTATCTCGTGAATGGTTATATTTTGGCGCCAAATAGCAGACGCTGGCGGAAAAAGTAGAATGTTTTAATGTTGGTAACCGCGGATTAGTCGCGCCTCTATCCACAACCGTTTAGCTATCGAGAAAATATTTTTTTACCGGTGTAACAGTTTATCTTTACCCCCTGGGTAGCTTTACCCCCGGGGGTAAAGATATCCCGGGATATCTTTACCCCCACCCTGGATATCTTCACCCCCGGGGGAAAGGATATCCCGGCTGGGATATCTTTACCCCCGGGGGTAAAGCTAAACTGGCTAGGATATCTTTACCCCCACCCCAACTTTTGGGTATAAACTATTTTCTAAATGCCCAATTTCTTCTTATATGTAAAAGAAGCAAGATAGTGGGCTCCATATTTCACTTTAACATTTTTCGTTTCAATCATGACTCGGACTATTAGAAATACCCTTAGTAAGAAATATGACCATATTATAGAGGCGAATGATTATTTAAGAACTTCTTTTTGTATAGTTTCTTATTCAAAATGTCCCTTATGACAATCTTTCATAATCTTGCATTATCCCTGTCAGTTGTGAAATGGGTGTCGGGGGTAAGTGGAAAGGCGGGGGTAAAGATATCCTGGCTGGGATATCTTTACCCCTGGGGGTAAAGATAAACTGGCCAGGATATCTTTACCCCCACCCCAACTTTTGGGTATAAACTATTTTCTTAATACCCAATTTCTTCTTATATTTAAGAGAAGCAAGATAGTGGACTCGATAGTTTATTTTTAACATTTTTCGTTTCGATCATGACTCGGACTAATAGAACTACCCTTAGTATAAAATATGACCACATTATAGAGGCAAATAATTATTTAATAACTTCTTTTTGTATATTTTCTTATTCAAAATGTTGCTTATGACAATCTTTCATAATCTTGCATAATCCCCGTCAGTCGTGAAATGGGTGGTGGTGGTGAGTGGAAAGGCGGGGGTAAAGATATCCCAGCTGGGATATCTTTACCCCCGGGGGTAAAGCTAAACTGGCCAGGATATCTTTACCCCCACCCCAACTTTTGGGTATAAACTATTTTCTTAATGCCCAATTTCTTCTTATATGTAAGAGAAGCAAGATAGTGGACTCGATGTTTCACTTGAACATTTTTTGTTTCAATCATGACTCAGACTAATAGAACTACCCTTGGTAAGAAATACGACCATATTATAGAGGCAAATGATTATTTAATAACTTCTTTTTGTATAGTTTCTTATTCAAAATGCCCTTATCACAATCTTTTATAAACTTGCATTATATCCCTGTCAGTCGAGAAATGGGTGGTGGTGGTGAGTGGAAAGGCGGGGGTAAAGATATCCCGGCTGGGATATCTTTACCCCCGGGGGTAAAGCTAAACTGGCCAGGATATCTTTACCCCCACCCCAACTTTTGAGTATAAACTATTTTCTAAATGCCCAATTTCTTCTAATATGTAAGAGAAGCAAGATAGTGGACTCGATGTTTCACTTTAACATTTTTCGTTTCAGTTGTGACTCGGACTTATAGAACTACCCTTAGAAAGAAATATGACCATATGATACAGGCAAATTATTATTTAATAACTTCTTTTTGTATATTTTCTTATTCATAATGTCCCTTTTGACAATCTTTCATAATCTTGCATTATCCCTGTCAGTTGTGAAATGGGTGGTGGTGGTGAGTGGAAAGGCGGGGGTAATGATATCCCGGCCGGGATATCTTTACCCCCGGGGGTAAAGCTAAACTGGCCAGGATATCTTTACCCCCACCCCAACTTTTGGGTATAAACTATTTTCTTAATGCCCAATTTCTTCTTATATGTAAGAGAAGCAAGATAGTGGACTCGATGTTTCACTTGAACATTTTTTGTTTCAATCATGACTCAGACTATTAGAACTACCCTTGGTAAGAAATACGACCATATTATAGAGGCAAATGATTATTTAATAACTTCTTTTTGTATAGTTTCTTATTCAAAATGTCCCTTATGACAATCTTTTATAAACTTGCATTACCCCTGTCAGTTGTGAAATGGGTTGTGGTGGTGAGTGCAAAGGCGGGGGTAAAGATATCCCGGCTGGGATATCTTTACCCCCGGGGGTAAAGCTGAACTGGCCAGGATATCTTTACCCCCACCCCAACTTTTGAGTATAAACTATTTTCTTAATGCCCAATTTCTTCTTATATGTAAGAGAAGCAAGAAAATGGACTCACTTGAACATTTTTCGTTTCAATCATGACTCGGACAAATAGACCACCCTAAGTAAGAAATATGACCATCTTAAAGAGGCAAATGATTGTGCAATGGGTGGTGGGGGTGAGTGGAAAGGCGGGGGTAAAGATATCCCAGCTGGGATATCTTTACCCCCGGGGGTAAAGCTAAACTGGCCAGGATATCTTTACCCCCACCCCAACTTTTGGGTATAAACTATTTTCTAAATGCCCAATTTTTTCTTATATGTAAAAGAAGCAAGATAGTGGACTCGATGTTTCACTTTAACATTTTTTGTTTCAAACATGACTCGGACTATAAGAACTACCCTTAGTAAGAAATATGACCATATTGTAGAGCCGAATGATTTTTTAAGAACTTCTTTTTGTATATTTTCTTATTCAAGATGTCCCTTATGACAATCTTTCATAATCTTGCATTATCCCTGTCAGTCCTGAAATGGGTGGTGGTGGTGAGTGGAAAGGCGGGGGTAAAGATATCCCGGCCAGTTTAGCTTTACTGCGGGGGTAAAGATATCCTGGCCAGTTTAGCTTTACCCCCACCCCAACTTTTGGGTATAAACTATTTTCTAAATGCCCAATTTCTTCTTATATGTAAGAGAAGCCAGATAGTGGACTCAATGTTTCACTTTATCATTTTTCATTATCCCCCGCCGAAGGCGGAGGGATATAGTTTTGGCGTTGTCCGTCCGTCCGTCCGTCCTTCCGTCCATCCGTCCTTCCGTCCATCCGTCCTTCCGTCCATCCGTCCGTCCGTCACACTTTGTCCGGAACCGTTTCTCAGCAACTATTGCATGGAATTAAATGAAACTTGAAATAAATATGTATTATTATGCTGTGGTGATGCACGCGCAATTTTTTTTCGGATTGACTTTTTACATCCAGAGTTATGGCCCCTTGAATGATTGAAATTCTGGATTTTTCGTCGTCTCACTTTGTCCGGAACCGTTTCTCAGCAACTATTGCATGGAATTAAATGAAACTTGAAATAAATATGTATTATTATGCTGTGGTGATGCACGCGCAATTTTTTTTCAGATTGACTTTTTACATCCAGAGTTATGGCCCCTTGAATGATTGAAATTCTGGATTTTTCGTCGTCTCACTTTGTCCGGAACCGTTTCTCAGCAACTATTGCATGGAATTAAATGAAAATTGAAATAGATATGTATTGTTATGCTGTGGTGATGCACGCGCAATTTTTTTTCGGATTGACTTTTTACATCCAGAGTTATGGCCCCTTAAATGATTGAAATTCTGGATTTTTTCGTCATCTCACTTTGTCCGGAACTGTTTCTCAGCAACTATTGCATGGAATTAAATGAAACGTGAAATAAATTTGTATTATTATGCTGCGGTGATGCACGCGCAATTTTTCTGGATTGACTTTTTACATCCATGGTTATGGCCCCTTAAATGATCGAAATTCTGGATTTTTCGTCGTCTCACTTTGTCCGGAACCGTTTCTCAGCAACTATTGCATGGAATTAAATGAAACGTGAAATAAATTTGTATTATTATGCTGTGGTGATGCACGCGCATTTTTTTTTTCCGGATTTACTTTTTACATCCAGAGTTATGGCCCCTTAAATGATTGAAATTCTGGATTTTTCGTCGTCTCACTTTTTTGTCGGGAACTGTTTCTCAGCAACTATTGCATGGAATTAAATGAAACTTGAAATAAATATGTATTATTATGCTGTGGTGATGCACGCACAATTTTTTTTTCTCAATTTTGGCCAGATATATTTTCTTGCCATTCTACACGAAAAACCCATTCGGCGGGGGATATCAATTCAACGAATTTGCTTGTTTCAATTGAGACTCGGACAAATAGAACTACCCTTAGTAAGAAATATGATCATATTATAGAGGCAAATGATTATTTAATAACTTCTTTTTGTATAGTCTTCTAAATTATATTTCTGCAGGGAAAATAACAAATAGTCTATGAATTAAAAATCACTTTTAAGAAATTGTATAGTTTCTTATTCAAAATGTCCCTTATGACAATCTTTCATAATCTTGCATTATCCCTGTCAGTTGTGAAATGGGTGGTGGTGAGTGGAAAGGCGGGGGTAAAGATATCCTGGCTGGGATATCTTTACCCCCGGGGGTAAAGCTAAACTGGCCAGGATATCTGTACCCCCACCCCAACTTTTGGGTATTTTTTTTTTTTTTTGGTTTGGGTTTTACGGCCCTTTCAAGATTATTTCACTTATTTATATAGCTTGACCCCCACCCTTCCAGCATTTTGAAAAACACAAACAAGTTCACTTATACTATATAGTGTGCATTAATCAGTTTTTCACAAATTGTACCATTGCGCATAGGTGGGGGTGAAGATAGTGTGACCCCAACCCACCCCAAATCCAGACCTTGGAAGACCCAAACAAGCACACTTCTCAATAATGAAGGTACTACTGATGTACAATGGTCTATGGTTGACATAACATCACCACAAGATAGCTTGCATGAATCAGGATTTCACATCTCTACCATTGCTCATGGGTGGGGGTAAAGATATCCCAGCCGGGATACCTTCACCCCCGGGGGCAAAATATCCTGGCTGGGTTACCTTCACCCCCACACTTCCATTATTTCGAAAAACCAAAACAAGTACACTTATACCCTATAGCTTGCATAAATCAGTTTTTCACAAATTCTACCATTGTTTATGCGTGGGGGTTTTGTTCAAACATCGCTTTTTGCAGCATCTGATCTGACGCCACACTGTTTGCAATTTTGAGTTTCCCATCGGAAATGGGGTAAATGTATTGTTCAGCATGAACTTAGGACAACTAGAACTGTCAGTGAAACTGACTAGGGCCCCGGCAGTGCCATCAGAGGAGTTGGATTTTTTTTCAAAGGGCTATTACTCTTAGAGTATTGTAGCTAGAGTTACGTCGGTTGCCATGTAATTGTGTAATGATATTGTGACCATATATCTTAAGTTTGAAGTTGATGCATTTGACTGTTTGTAAGTTATGAATTAAAAACAAAAGGGTATTACTATATGGCAACTGTCAATAACTTCAGCTTCAGTTTGTAAACATGAAAAATGTTGATGGATAGATGGGCAGATGGACAGACGGACGGACGGACCCACATTTTGGGTTTGTGTGGCTGCACCTGTCCATATTTTATGGGGCTAAAATTTTTATGTGGCTAACGGTTTATGTGGCTATAAGACACACAAATCTGTACATCTAATGTGGCTAGCCACACAAACTTTGGACATCAGCCACATAAAGGCTGTCTGTACGAAACCGTCTTTGTCTAAACTTATGTGGCTACCAGAGGTTGTGATATCTAGCCCTCTAAAGGTAGAACAGAACTTTCTTTATAGTGCACTGATACATCTTATGGGTCTAGCTCCTCACATAGAGGGACTTTTTCATACTGCAGCATTCAGCCCCAGGACAGCCAGTTAAATTTATGTGGCTCAGCCCCATAATCTCAAAGTTTAGCCTCATAATCCTGGACATCCATGTCAAAGGATGTCCAAGGTGATGGACATAAATTTATGTGTCTTTTTTTTATTTGATTTTTCTAGTCCCCCTGAACCCCTCTGTACTAACAGAAAAATGGGTTTGTGAGGCTAGCCACACAAACCCATTTTGCCACACAAAACCCTTCTGTACCTAAAAGAAGCCACATAAACCCATTTTGTAAGAACGGACAGACGGACAGACAAGGCATTACTATATGGCACACTGTCACATTATGGTTAATATTTCTGCTAAGTAATATTTAAATCCATCCAGGTATAAGAAAGTTATAGATTGGACACAATAAAAAAGACGCTTTTTTGACCTTTTATCTCTAAGTATGACCTTGTCCTTTGAGGTACGGCTGTGGGTCTTGCGTGTGACACTTCGTCACATTATGGTTAACATTTCTGCCAAGTAATATTTAAATCCATCCAGGAATAATAACAAAGTTATTAATTGGACACAGGAAAGACCCTTTTTTGACCTTTAACATCTAAGTATGACCTTGACCTTTGAGGTACGGACCTGAGTCTTGCGCACAACACTCCATCACATTATGGTTAACATTTCTGCCAAGTAATACTTAAATCCATCCAGGAATAAGAAAGTTATGGAGGATAAAAAAATTTGTGGACGGACAGACAGACAGACGGACGGACAGAGTGATTACGGACAGACGGACAGACAGGGCATTACTATACGGCACACTGTCACATTATGGTTAATATTTCTGCTAAGTAATATTTAAATCCATCCAGGTATATAAGAAAGTTATAGATTGGACACAATAAAAAAGACGCTTTTTTGACCTTTTATCTCTAAGTATGACCTTGACCTTTGAGGTACGGCTGTGGGTCTTGCGTGTGACACTTCGTCACATTATGGTTAACATTTCTGCCAAGTAATATTTAAATCCATCCAGGAATAATAACAAAGTTATTAATTGGACACAGGAAAGACCATTTTTTGACCTTTAACCTCTAAGTATGACCTTGACCTTTGAGGTACGGACCTGAGTCTTGCGCGCAACACTCCATCACATTATGGTTAACATTTCTGCCAAGTAATATTTAAATCCATCCAGGAATAAGAAAGTTATGGAGGATAAAAAAATTTGTGGACGGACAGACAGACAGACGGATGGACAGAGTGATTACTATAGGGCACCCACACTTTCAGTGGAATAAGAAAGTTATGGAGGATAAAAAAATTTGTGGACGGACAGACGGACAGACAGACAGACAGACGGACGGACAGAGTGATTACTATACGGCACCCACACTTTCAGTGCGGGGCCCTAATTAAAGAGCAGACAAAAGAACTGTATCTGGAGTTATATTTAACAACAATATAGAGTCGGCCCCCGCCCATCGGCGCTTGAAGATAGATGGGCTGCATGATGCTTCCACATCGAGCAGAAACCAACAGCACACAAGTATTGGGTAACCGCTTAGAGGCTCTTAGCCTGCCCCGGCAAAGCAGTGCAAGTCTGACCATCCATGTTTACAAACCTACTTGGTTTCATTGGGCGACAGGGCTTGAGATGTCATTTCATCTCAATGTCAGTTAAAAGTCCCACAGAATTGGAAGCAACTTTTCCACAATGACCTCTACAGTGCTGACAGGGATGTAAATCCTCAAATCAAACTAACAAAACAACTACAATATAGAAAACAAGAAGCAGGATGACACAGTGTTGCTTACATGAGTTTAAGCATGTCTATTGTACACATGTGACATTGGTACCTCTGTTAAAACATGGGAAGGAAGTGTATCATAACATGCAAGGTGTTCCTATTTAAATTATGAAATGTGAAGAAAACTCAATAGCCTGTATTAACACACTTATCTGGTAGCACTTATTAACAATAGAGAATCTTATAATAAAATATGGTCTGGAAACTTGCTTTCATTTCACTGTCTATGATTGGAAACTTGCTTTCATTTCACTGTCTATGATTGGAAACTTGCTTTCATTTCACTGTCTATGATTGGAAACTTGCTTTCATTTCACTGTCTATGATTGGAAACTTGCTTTCATTTCACTGTCTATGATTGAAAACTTGCTTTCATTTCACTGTCTATGATTTTACTATAGCCAGATGTAAATAGAAAAAGCACATCATGAACCAATAGTGAACACACTGAGTATTTGGTAAATGGTCCTCAGAAACTAGCACTTTTGCATTGTAACCACTATAACTTTTAAAGCTGAGCTCAATGTAATACATAACAACACATTTATAATACTATTCTGTGATCCAAAGCAGCTAACACGCAGAGCTGAACCTGACCGCACACAACTACTGGTAAAAACACTTTCCAGGCAAAGCTGTGCGAGTCGGACCTTCCATACTTATAAACCTTATTGGTTTCATTGGTGCGACAATGCTTGAGATGTCATTTCATCTCAATATTGGGTAACAGTCCTACAAAATCGGAAGCAATGTCTCCAAAATGACCTATACAATGTTGACAGGGCAACTTAACCTAAAACAAGACAAAAAAGTCCACTATCTTGCTTCTCTTAAATATAAGAAGAAATTGGGTATTAAGAAAATAGTTTATACCCAAAAGTTGGGGTGGGGGTAAAGATATCCTGGCCAGTTTATCTTTATCCCCGGGGGTAAAGATATCCCAGCCAGGATATCTTTACCCCCGCCTTTCCACTTACCCCCGACACCCATTTCACAACTGACAGGGATAATGCAAGATTATGAAAGATTGTCATAAGGGACATTTTGAATAAGAAACTATACAAAAAGAAGTTCTTAAATAATCATTCGCCTCTATAATATGGTCATATTTCTTACTAAGGGTATTTCTAATAGTCCGAGTCATGATTGAAACGGAAAATGTTAAAGTGAAACATGGAGCCCACTATCTTGCTTCTTTTACATATAAGAAGAAATTGGGCATTTAGAAAATAGTTTATACCCAAAAGTTGGGGTGGGGGTAAAGATATCCTGGCCAGTTTAGCTTTACCCCCGGGGGTAAAGATATCCCAGCCGGGATATCTTTACCCCCGCCTTTCCACTCACCCCCACCACCCATTTCACAACGGACAGGGATAATGCAAGATTATGAAAGATTGTCATAAGGGACATTTTGAATAAGAAACTATACAAAAAGAAGTTATTAAATAATCATTTGCCTCTATAATGTGGTCATATTTCTTTCTAAGGGTAGTTCTAATAGTCCGAGTCATGATTGAAACGGAAAATGTTAAAGTGAAACATGGAGCCCACTATCTTGCTTCTTTTACATATAAGAAGAAATTGGGCATTTAGAAAATAGTTTATACCCAAAAGTTGGGGTGGGGGTAAAGATATCCTGGCCAGTTTAGCTTTACCCCCGGGGGTAAAGATATCCCAGCCGGGATATCTTTACCCCCGCCTTTCCACTCACCCCCACCACCCATTTCACAACTGACAGGGATAATGCAAGATTATGAAAGATTGTCATAAGGGACATTTTGAATAAGAAACTATACAAAAAGAAGTTATTAAATAATTATTTGCCTCTATAATGTGGTCATATTTCTTTCTAAGGGTAGTTCTATTAGTCCGAGTCATGATCGAAACGAAAAATGTTAAAAATAAACTATCGAGTCCACTATCTTGCTTCTCTTAAATATAAGAAGAAATTGGGTATTAAGAAAATAGTTTATACCCAAAAGTTGGGGTGGGGGTAAAGATATCCTGGCCAGTTTATCTTTATCCCCGGGGGTAAAGATATCCCAGCCAGGATATCTTTACCCCCGCCTTTCCACTTACCCCCGACACCCATTTCACAACTGACAGGGATAATGCAAGATTATGAAAGATTGTCATAAGGGACATTTTGAATAAGAAACTATACAAAAAGAAGTTCTTAAATAATCATTCGCCTCTATAATATGGTCATATTTCTTACTAAGGGTATTTCTAATAGTCCGAGTCATGATTGAAACGAAAAATGTTAAAGTGAAACATGGAGCCCACTATCTTGCTTCTTTTACATATAAGAAGAAATTGAGCATTTAGAAAATAGTTTATACCCAAAAGTTGGGGTGGGGGTAAAGATATCCTGGCCAGTTTAGCTTTACCCCCGGGGGTAAAGATATCCCAGCCGGGATATCTTTACCCCCGCCTTTCCACTCACCCCCACCACCCATTTCACAACGGACAGGGATAATGCAAGATTATGAAAGATTGTCATAAGGGACATTTTGAATAAGAAACTATACAAAAAGAAGTTATTAAATAATCATTTGCCTCTATAATGTGGTCATATTTCTTTCTAAGGGTAGTTCTAATAGTCCGAGTCATGTTTGAAACAAAAAATGTTCAAGTGAAACATCGAGTCCACTATCTTGCTTCTCTTACATATAAGATGAAATTGGGCATTAAGAAAATAGTTTATACCCAAAAGTTGGGGTGGGGGTAAAGATATCCTGGCCAGTTTAGCTTTACCCCCGGGGGTAAAGATATCCCGGTTGGGATATCTTTACCCCCGCCTTTCCACTCACCCCCACCACCCATTTCACAACGGACAGGGATAATGCAAGATTATGAAAGATTGTCATAAGGGACATTTTGAATAAGAAACTATACAAAAAGAAGTTATTAAATAATCATTTGCCTCTATAATGTGGTCATATTTCTTTCTAAGGGTAGTTCTAATAGTCTGAGTCATGATCGAAACAAAAAATGTTAAAGTGAACTATCGAGTCCACTATCTTTCTGCTCTTACATATAAGAAGAAATTGGGTATTAAGAAAATAGTTTATACCCAAAAGTTGGGGTGGGGGTAAAGATATCCTGGCCAGTTTAGCTTTACCCCCGGGGGTAAAGATATCCTGGCCAGTTTAGCTTTACCCCCGGGGGTGAAGATATCCAGGGTGGGGGTAAAGATATCCTAGGATATCCTTACCCCCGGGGGTAAAGCTACCCCTGAGTAGCTTTACCCCCGGGGGTAAAGCTACCCAGGGGTCAAGATAAACTGGGACACCGGTTCCAAACATTTTTTTTATATAAAAGAGATACGCCACATTAAAATAAAACAATGATGTTAAACAAGTGTGGTGTTGCTGGGGTCGGATCACGGGATGACGTCATTTACTGATCGCGTGCAGAAAAATGGGAGTGGTGGTTTGTGGACGACGATTTGGATGGCGGAAATGATGATCGCATTGAACTTGCTTGTAGGGTGGGTGTGCACGTTTGGGTTTGTTTGTGATAGAGTGGGTTCTCCGTCATTCTCGTCATCTGGTTGGATCAATAAATTGCAAGCTAAATAAACTGCATTCTTTTATTCTTTCATCTCGCTGCCCTGACACTTCTGATCTTTTGAGTAGATCTATATCGGCTGCAGCTCGTGTTTATATTGCGTGTCAAGCTAAATGAGTTTATATAACTGTATCTTAAATTGCTATTCGGTTAAGGTATTATGTCAGCAATTAACTTGAAAGGTACCGTTATTGACTGTGACAACAACAGTATTTTCTATCGTTTCACCGCACAGAGGGAAATAAATAGAAAGTGAATGCAATGATCAGGAACCGATACAATTAACCCTGAGCTCCCATCAGAGACAGCAAAGCGAAATAAACACTAACATGAGATAACTAGACCCTAATGGAAAGTGGTTGTGCTTGAAACTTGACAGAAACCTTGGATTATATTTATAAATGTTGGTCGTCATCATCGTCACCATTATCCCCCCACCACCATCCAACCCCACTGAGTTCCAAAATCCTGAGAAAGTAGGATTTTGAGCTGGGCAAGTGCAAAAATATTTTACTTGCCCGGTGGGCAAGTGGAAAATTTTTGGATTTGTCAGGCCCTGGAACTTCATAGTCCAGGATCTGATTTCCAATTTTTGTATCTTCACTTCTATTTTCCAGTAATGTGCTAGCTGCGGCACCAGGGCTAGCCTAGGACTACAAAGGCACTCTGAAAAACTCAAGAGAGTGATAAAAACTTCTTACATTTTCGGAAATTAAAAAAAAAATCGGTATATTCAAATGACAATCAAGCATGTAAAACACATGTATACTTTGCAAAAATAGACTTTCAAAAGTAAATATTTTGCAGTTTGTTTAATTCCCGTTGCCCTGAATTAGGTGCTAAAATGTTCTGCTGTGATAATGTAATATGTAATGAATAAGCTGGTTTCTTAATTTAACTGAATATACTCCAGATTAATTTACCACATGCCAATTTCCTTTGGCAGCAAACATGAAACAATCCAAAATTGTTCAGCATGTGTCAGTTTCCACTGGCGGTAAATCTCAACAGTGCAAGGTGTATGTGCATAAGTATTAAATCTATAATATAGTGTGAACAATTTGACCTGAGAATGACCTTTATGCATGGAATAAATTAGTCAATGCTATCACCTAATACGTCGGCTTTCCTAAACTTCTCGTGAATTTTCGGCATCACGTGAATAGCGGCACATTTACCGACCTTTGTGTAATGTATAACAATATCCCAATCTTAGGAAAACGGCGAAGATAAATATATGCATTCAGTCGGGTATGAAATTATGTTAATAGAGTTCACCAGTATCAGGTCAATTTGTTCGAACTATACTAATTACCGATAAGCATTACCACCAGTACCTTAATTCTGACCTATTTTGCCAGTACCATTTAAAGAAAGAAATTTTCCGTTGTAATGTCACCTTGTCACGCTTTTGTCAATTTAATTAAGAATGGGAAATGTCGAGTGAAGAAGAGTTCTCCTAAATGAAGAGTCAGAGAGAGAAATGGCTAACTCACTTCAAACCTCATTTATGATTTCAATGGTTCTTTTCAGGACTGACACCGTTTTAACCTATAAAATTCTTTTCCGTCTATTGCGTGCGTATTATACATATGTGTTAAATATATGGCAAAATACAGTATTTAAATTCGGTGAGTTTTATTTTATTGTATAATACATACATCAATTACATACACACACATATTGGAAACATAGTTACACCAGTAAAATAACATATTTGAATATGTATCCCAACAGCAATATGTATCCCTAAGCACACCCAGCGAACGACGAACGACGCCATCGGACATCTCACAGTCACAAATGCTAAACCATGACCTTCAGTCAGATGAGCTAAAAAAATATCAAACCATAAGCAACATTTCTGCCAGTGCATTTAACCAGTTTTTGGTTTGACTGTTTATCTGATATAGACAAGGAAAGATCAAAGTAGTTAAACCAGGTAATGATAATTTTAATTTATAGTCAATTGCTATTCTTAAAGTGCTGTGTAAAGCAGGTTATCATTCTGTAAAAAGAACTGATGTGCTGGATGGGCAAATGGTGTGAACATATATCAGATGCAGCAGAACATCAGAATCAGAATCAGAATTGTTACTGGTGACACGTCAAATGACATTCATACACCAGGACCTGTGATGTGGGAAGTTAGTCCCTAGCTCTAACC
The DNA here is from genome assembly GCA_963580285.1 of Lucinisca nassula. Taxonomy (NCBI): domain Eukaryota; kingdom Metazoa; phylum Mollusca; class Bivalvia; order Lucinida; family Lucinidae; genus Lucinisca; species Lucinisca nassula. The sequence continues at coordinate 98,548,441 of OY757013.1, forward strand.
AAAGAGGTAAATTTAGCTACACAATCATCAGCACCTTCAGCTGTCGAGATAATCGAATCGGGAAGGACATTCCAATCTCTAATGGTTCTGGGGAAGAACGAATCTTTATAAATGTCGGTTCTTGCGCTAAGGGTCTGAAACGCCAACGAATGGTGATTTCTACAGTATCTAGCTGGGGGAACAAGGTCATCTGTTGGAATGCTGGCAGCACCCTTTAGACCTTTGTATAAAAGGATTAGCCTACTGTCTTTTCTCCTTTTCTTGAGAGACTCCCATTTTAATTTTCCAAGTATTCCAGTCATGCTCCCAGTTTCAAAGCAGTAATTGCCTGTTACAAATCTAGCAGCTCTATTCTGAACTTTCTCAATTTCATCATTAAGGACCACTCCACTGGGGTCCCAGATACAACTACCATATTCCAAGATTGGGCGAACAAGACCTTTATATGCTGCCTCTTTTACATCCTGAGGGCACTGATGAAGATTTCGCCTCAGGAAACCAAGCGTTCTATTTGCCTTAGTACACATGTTGCTAATATGAGTATTCCATCTCAAGTTGTGTGAGATAGTCACTCCAAGGTATTTAATGGAGTCCACATCTTCGAGGACCGTTCCCTCTAAGGTGTAAGAAGCCTCAACTTTATTAGATCTCTTCCTAGTTATCTGCATAATATTGCATTTAACTGGCTGTAATCTCATGCCCCATTTACGTGCCCAACATCCTAATCTATCTATGTCAGCCTGAAGTTTCAATGAGTCATCTGTATCTCTAATTTCCCGGTAACAAACACAGTCATCTGCGAACAGTCTTATTTCTGAGTCAATGTCAGTGGAAATATCATTGATGTACAGGGAGAACAAAAGTGGACCAAGAACGGTCCCTTGCGGGACTCCAGACAAAACTGGAGCCCACTCCGAAGATTCAGCATTAACAACAACCCGCTGTTTTCTGTAGCAAAGAAAGGAATCTATCCATTTGAGGGTCTTTCCCCCAATTCCATAACCAAATAACTTAGATTTAAGTAGTTCATGAGGAGGGGTGTCAAAGGCCTTCTCGAAGTCCAGAATAAATGTGTCCACCTGTCCCCCTTTGTCCAAGATTTTTGTCCAGTCATTAATAACTGTGCTTAGCTGAGTTTCACAACTGTGCCTTTTCCTAAATGCATGTTGCCTGTCTGACAAAAGTTTATGCTCATCCAAGTGGGCCATGATGTTTGAGCAGACTATATGTTCCAGCAATTTACACAGAACACAAGTCAGAGACACAGGGCGATAATCACGGGCAAGAGCCCTATCTCCTTTTTTGAAGAGTGGACAAATGTTTGCTAAGAGCCATTCTTTGGGGATTTCACCCGTATCAAGAGACTGTTGAAACAAGTGTGCGAAAACTGGACCCAACTCATTTGCTAGTTCCTTCAGGACTCTGGGATGAAGCTCATCAGGTCCTAAGGCCTTACTGGGGTTTAAGCCTTGAAGTAATTTTATCACTCCTGCAGCTGTCACAACAATATTATTCATGAATGGGGCCGATCTTCCAGTCAATGGAACCTCCGTGAACTCAGTTTTATTAAACGCATCATTGAATTGACCAACTAGTTCCTCTGCCCTTTCAGAGTCTGATTCAGCAACCCCGTCCCCTCCTCTTTTATTAAGGGGCGGGATGCCTTGCCTGTCTTTCTTCTGGCTATTCATATATCTGTAGAAGTCTCTGGGATTTGCCTTTACATCACCTACCAAGTTATTCACATACAAATCATGGTGATTTTTTATATCAGTCTTGATTTCACGTCTCAAGTTTTCAAATTTTGTCCGGAGTTTACCACTTCCCGCCTTTTTTGCCTTTGCATGAATCTTATTCCTTCTGCGAATTTTCCTTCTTATCTCTGGAGTGATCCAGGGAATAGAAGATACAGGCCTACTAGTTTTTGAGGGGATATGATTTTCGGCCGAAGTATGAATGAAAGAAGTTATCAAATCAAAATTCTCTTGTATAGACCGAGCATCTGAATGACCATTAAAGTAATTCTCCTTTGCAAATCTGAGTGCATCCTTCCTCATAGTTTCATAGTCACCTTTCTGATATGAGTACACCTTCCTCCGAGGTTTCTTTATTGGTGGGATGTGAATTTTTAAATATCCGGAGACAACATCGTGGTCACTTAGTTTATCTGGGGAATGAGTGAGTGAATTTTAGTTTAACGTCCCACCAACAGCTAAGGTCATATGGAGACGGGGCCTCGGTTTAAAGACTCATCCGAAAGTCTGGAGAAGCCCGGGATCGATCCTGCGATCCCTGGTTTACAAGGCGAGTAGCGTAACCACTGCACCACGGAGGCTTCTATCTGGGGAATGAATGTCTTCGAATTGTCCTGGCAAAGTCGTAAGGATCAGATCCAATGTGTTCTTATTACGAGTGGGGAAGTTAACAATTTGTTCAAGGCCATGATCGTTCATAATGTCAATCAATATTTGTCCTTCCGACTGACTCAGCATTGTGCCTTGTTTGCTGAGCCTGTCGGGCCAAGCAATGTCTCGGAAGTTGAGGTCACCTAGAACATGTACAGCCGGGAGTTTTTTACCCTTATGCTGCAATTTAATGCAATCATACATGGGGTATGGTCAGGGTCTACAGTTTGCTTAAAGTATAGGAATTGAAGGTGATGCACCATTTTTCTGCCTCTCCTCCAATCAGTGTTGTCAGTGCTTTGATGAACTTAAACTAAAACTTACTCCACCTTGAGCTGCAAAGTTCTAGGCTAAACCCATTTTGTACCGGAAACCCCAAAACAGGTACCCTAGCAAACAGTGCAGGCCCAGATCAGATGCCGCAGAATGCGGCATCTGATCAGGGCCTACACTGTTTGCAAAAAGTTAAGCCATTTTCCAAATCAAATTTGAAGAAAATACAACCGGACACCCCTAAATTTTCAAATGGACTCCTACAATATATAAGGAGGAAGATTCCATTTGGTACAAAAAGGGTTAATTTTGACCCTTTTTATTGGATCTTATATATACTATAACAAGAATCTAAGATGAAACTTAGGGGTGTCAGATTGATTTTTTTTTTTTTTATTATTTAGCAAATGGCTGAATTTTAACCCACTGTATGATAGTGGACTCTTCCATTGCCATATGTTGGGTAAGTCCATTTGTCATATAAGGGGTGTCAGGCCAATTTTTTCGTTTTTATTCTATTTTTGACAGCAAATTCTGTTAACAAATAGTGCAGGCCTTGATCAGATGCTGCATTCTGCGGCATCTGATCTGGGCCTGCACTGTTTGCCAAGGTACCCCTTTAAGGGTTTCCCTCATACAATTGATTAAACATTCTTTGGTGTCTGATCTAGGCCTGTATTGTTTATTAATTTGTTTAACGTTTAACATCCCCGTCAACATTGTTAAGTTCATTTTGGTGACATTGCTTCCAATTTTGTCGGACTTTTTACCAACATTGAGATGAAATGACATCTCAAGCCCTGTCGCCCAATGAAACCAATAGGGTTTATTGGCATGTTGGTCCGCCTCGCACCGCAGTTCCTGGACAGGCTAAGATCCTCTAAGCTGTTTACAAGTACTAGTGTGCGGGCCGGATTCAGCTCTGCGTGGAAGCATCATGCAGCCCATATATTTCTTCAGGCCCCTATGGGCGGGGGCCAGTTAAAGAAATGGTGAAGGTTCTGATCGGACACTACATTCTTTGGTGTCTGATGTAGGCCTGAATTGTGTATTGAAGTTTCCCTATATAAAATGGGTTACAGTACATTTCATGGTCTTTTCCCCAAACAGGTGATGCATTACAAATTTGAAAGCAACTATTTTGATATTAAACATTAAGTGTGAGCTACATTTATTTAATCTCTTTAATATATAGTCTAAAAACATTTAACAGGTAGATCTGATCATATGCCATATTTGACATCTGACTTTCCATATCCCTTGAAATGACCAGAACCATCACTTAACCCTTTTTGTACCAGATGGAATCTTCCTCCTTATATATAGCATGAGTCCATTTCAAAAGTTAGGGGAATCCGGTTGTGATTTCTTCAAAATTGATTTGGAAAATGGCTGGACATTTTGCAAACAGTGTAGGCCCTGATCAAACGCCGTGTTCTGCGGCGTCTGATCTGGGCCTGCACTGTTTGCCAGCGTACCCGTTTTGGGGTTTCTGGTACTAAATGGGTTAACATGAAGCTGTTGAGACCTGTTTGATTTCATGTGTGACCTCCCCATCAACACTATATTGGTCATTTTGGATACGTCGCTTCCAAATTTGTGGGACTTTTACATGACATTGAGATAAAAAGACATCTAAAGCCCTGCTGCCCAATAAAACCAATAGGGTTTATATGGACTGTCTGACTTGCACCACTTTTCCTGGGCAGCCAGTGACCCTCTAAGTGGTTTACCAATACTCATGTAAGGTCGGTTTCAGTTCTGCCTGGAAGCATCAAGCAACCCAATCTATTTCTTCAAGCACTGGAAGGCGAGGGCCACCTGTAGTCTATTCCTTTAACCCATTTAGTACCGGAAAGCCCCAAACGGGTACTGTGGCAAACAGTGCAGGCCCAGAATGCTGTGTCTGATCAGGGCCTACACTGTTTGTGAAAATTGAAGCAATTGTCCAAATAAAATTTGAAGAAAACACAACCTGTCACCCCTAAATTTTGCAAAAGACTCCAGACCTGCTATATTTAAGGAGGAAGATTCAATTTGGTACAAAAAGTTCTAATATTAATTTGAGTATGATATTATTACATGTTCTTGCTGTGTTATGGTTTTAAGGTCTTAGACAAGCAGATAACCAGTAATAAGTGATTGTCCCGGCCCTCCGTCTCACTCAATCAGCCTGCCATCTCTTAAGAGATGGTGCATAAGAAATAATAAGCGCTGCGTCACATCATGGTCTAACTATGTATGTAGTTTGAGCTTGATCAGATGTAAACTGTAGGAGGAGTTATCCAGTAACAAAAAGTTTACAGATGGGCAGACAGAGGAAATGATGGATGGATGGATGGATGGATAGATGAACAGACGGACCTGTACACTCTGTAACCCCACATATACTCAATTTTTAATTCCACAAAGTCAAAAAGTTACTGTGCCTTACGGAATAAACCCCGCTATGTTGAATTGGGCAGAATCGTAACCCCACTAGGTACCTCTCGTCTGCCCGGACGGACGCCGAGGGCATAACATAATACAACCATTTTTCAAACAGGCATATAAAAATTATTCAGTAATGCATAATTCTGAAACTAAGAAAGGAGGAACAATCGTTCTTGTGTGCAACATGCTGTCTTGACTTAATACATATTTCTGAATAGTTACATGAGGGAATAGGTTTTCGCCCACCTCTGATTAACGATCTGCTCAATATGAGTGAAATAATCTTCAAAGGGCCGTAAAACCAAAAACAAAACAAAAACATGAAGGAATCCCTAATGGTTACTGAGTGATTGTTTATGAGCAGATGGAAAGACCGACAGATGGATGGATAGCTCCAAGCCATTTGTCCGTTTTTTCAAAACAGGCATATAAAAATGGACAATGTTTATATTCCATAGAGTATGCAAGGTTAAAAGGGTTGTAAGTGAAATATTAAATGTATAACAGTGTGTACAAATAGCAGTGTGTGCAATATTCAGTTGTGTCATGCATTAATCAAAGCACTGACTGATAATGTCTCTGAATGTAGGCTGGCGATAAATTTGGTCCCAAAAATGGAAATGGTCCCGAACATGGGCTTAGACTGTTTCATTTAACCCTTAAATTCCTGTACCTTTAGCAGGGAATACCCTGATAAGATGTCATGCTCTGAGGTACCTGATTTGGTTCTACACTGCTTTTTTGTCTTTGTTTGCAATCCTAGGAAGGTATGTGCTGGGCCACTAGCTTTGGGCGAAGTTCTCTATGCAGACTATGTGCATCTATTACCATAAGCAATACATGTAAGCACTCTATTTGCATGACACATCTGAAAGTGAGTCATCACCTCATCTGTCCTCTTCTCTGCCTCCTAGTAATTGAACATTCAATAAATACTATAGTTAGTGAGTATGAGTGTTTGAGTTTTACATCTCACCAACAGCTAAGGTCATACGGAGACAGGACGCCGGTTTAAAGACTCATCTGAAAGTCTGGAGAAGCCCGGGATCGCTCCTGCGATCCCTGATTTACAAGGGGAAGAGCTTAACCACTACACCACGGAGGCTTCTATGAAAATACTATAGTGTTTACAGTAGTACCATAACCCATTGTATACTAAGTAGGCTCTTCCATTGCTATAAGTTGGACAAGTCCATTTGTCATATAGGGGGCTACAGGCCTATTTTTTTTCGTTTTTATTCTATTTTTGACAGAAAATTCTGTTATCAAATAGTGCAGGCCCCTATATAGCAGGAGTCCCTTTCAAAATTTAGGGGTGTCAGTTTATGTTTCTTCAAAATTTATTTGGAAGATGGCTGAACTTTTAGCGAACAGTGGAGGCCCTGATCAGACACCGCATTCTGCGGCATCTGATCTGGGCCTGCACTGTTTGCCAAGGTACCCCTTTAGGGGTTTCCTGTCCGCAATGTGTTAATGATACTAAGTATTGGAACAGATAGGCTCAAGCAAACAATGCAGACCTGGATCAGACTGCTCCTGACCAGGGTTTAAGGAGCATTCTGATCAGGGTTTTCACTGTTTGCTATTCCAGCTGCAACTTTTGGACTCTTTGCTGGATTCAGGAACAAATTCGTTGAAATTTTAGAAGAATTATAGCAAGTCATCTTTAGGAATCTTACGGCAACGAAAAAAGCAGTTATCATTATTGTCATCATGTAATGGTTCTGATGGAGACAAGGCTCAATCCCATGAAATCCTGTTTACCAGTTGGGCACCAATCTGACTGAGCGGCTGAAGCATCACGAATTGTTGAGATGCAGTCAGATGACAATTTTTTGCAATCGATCAATTAACATGACTGCTGCAAATGATATTTTCATTTTTCCCCTATTTTTTGGAGAAAAAGACATCAAATTTGATTTAAATTATCTGCCAGCAGCCATTTCACATGAAATGTCAGGTCTAATTTTTTCTCAACCATGTGAAGAAAAATTCAATGTAACCTGCTTTGTTATTTTTCTTGGTGCTTTAAACGTGAACCCTTATCCTGCTGAATAATTTAATTAGCCACACCCATTTCTGACTATCAGCCAATCCGATAACATGATATAATGTTTTCATTCAAATTCACAAACTGAATGACAAACAGTGTAGATCATGATCAGATGGCTTCTTTAGAAGCCATCTGATCTGGATCTACACTGTTTGCAAAAGTGGGGTTGTCATGAACAGCTGGGTCAATACTGAATACTGATTGTGTCAGGGTTTAGCCTTGTCGGTCATTTTGTGTCATCTCAGGGAGAGGGAAAAAAAAGACATAATTCTAGGATAGAAACTAGAGATGAGAAACATTTACAAGGGGAGAAAGAGAAAAATGTATGATTTGTTTGTTTGATTTGAGGTTTAACGTCCCAGTCAACACTTTATAGGTCATTTTGGAGACATTGCTTCCAATTTTGTGGGTTGGTTGGTTGATTTGAGGTTTAACGTCCCCGTCAACACTGTAAAGGTCATTTTGGAGACGTTGCTTCCAATTTTGTGGGACTTTTACCCAACATTGAGATAAAATGACATCTCAAGCCCTGTCGCCCAATGAAACCAATAGGGTTTATTAGCATGGACGGTCCGCCTCGCACCGCGGTTCCTGGACAGGCTTAGATCCTCTAAGCGGTTTACCAGTACTAGTGTGCGGGCCGGATTCAGCTCTGCGTGGTAGCATCATGCAGCCCATATATTTCTTCAAGCCCTTATGGGCGGGGGCCTACCAATTTTGTGGGACTTTTACTGGACATTGAGATGAAATGACATCTCAAGCCATGTCGCCCAATGAAACCAAAAGGGATGGTCTGACTAGCACCGCTTTGCCTGGGCAGGCTTGGATCCCCTAAGCCGTTTACCAGTACTCTTGTATGGTCGGTTTCAGCTCTGCGTGGCATCACGTAGCCCATCTATTTCTTCAAGCCCCGATGGGCGGGGGTGGAAAAAATGTATGAAAATGAAGAAATGGAAAAAATTACAACATTCCCCCTCTATTATTACCTGCTGCAAGGACAGCAAGCCTTGCCCAAATCTAAGCTGAACGGTGATGTAAGACAGATGAAACCTTGGCCTTGCCAAACCACCCCATTAATATTGAATAACTGATAGATAGATGTTAATTCTAAAAAAATGATACATAGAGATTATCATATCGCATTTTTCATATCACATCCCATATCAGCCCGAGACTCCCATATCAGCCCGAGGGCTGATATGGGTCGAGGGCTGATATGGGGTATGATATGAAAAATGCCATATCATAATCTATTTATCATACATTTCACTTTTAAAAACAAGATGTGTTTGTGAAACACGAACATGTCCCCGGGCATGGTCATTTTTTTATTCAAAGTTGCTCACAGTTCAAGATTTTTGTTTGTGTGGGAAGCCCTTGACACAAGAAACTTACATGCCAAATATGAAAGCTCTATCTTAAACGGTTCAAAAGTTATGAACAAAAATATTTTTTCTTTAAAGTAGGTCAAGGTCACAGGTAAAAAAATGTGCATGAATATAAAGCTCTTGTCACAAGGAACCTACATGCCAAAAAATAAGGCTCTATCTTAAACGATTCAAAAGTTATGAACAATTTTATTTTTTCTTTTAAGTAGGTCAAAGGTCAAGGTCATGGTGCAAACATTTTGCATGAATGAAAAGCTCTAATCACAGGGAACCTACATGCCAAATAGGAAAGCTCTATCCTAAACGGTTCGAAAGTTATGACCAAAAATGTTTATTTTTTTAAGTAGGTCAAAGGTAAAGGTCACAGGTCATAATTTTTGCATGAATGTAAAGCGTTTGTCACAAGGAACCTACATGCTAAATATGAAGGCTGTATCTTAAACGGTTCAAAAGTTATGACCAATGTTAACTTTTTCTTTTATGTAGGTCAAAGGTCAAGGTCACAGGTCAAAATTTTTTGTGTGAATGTAAAGCTCTTGTCAAAAGGAACCTACATGCAAAATATGAAGGCTCTATCAAAAACTGTTCTGATATTTTGTTAGTAGTTATGCTACAGTTTATATCTATAACTCACACAAGTGGATGACATTTTAAAAGGGTTTTTTCTAATAGTTTTCCAGAAAATAAGGCTCACTAGCATGTTTATCATTTGCATGGCAATTAATTCACATCAAATATCAAGTCTTATTAACCCATTTGGTACTGGAAACCTCAAATCGGGTAATTCGCAAACAGTGCAGGCCCTGATCAGATGCCGCAGAATGCGGCATCTGATCAGGGCCTACACTTTTTGCAAAAAGTTCAGCCAATTTTCTTATAAAATGTGTAGAAAACACTGACACTCCTAAATTTTGAAATGGACTCCTGCTATATATAAGGAGAAAGATTCCATTTGGTACAAAATAAGGCTTGACTTGCATTTTAATCATTTGCATGGCAATTAATTCATATCAAATATCAAGTCTTATAACTGAGGCTTGACATTGCATTGCAAACAATTCCATGAAATATCAAGCCTTATTTTCCCTGAAAAGTAACAGAAAAAATAATTAGACTGCCTTCTATTCTAAAATTTTCTTCACATAATTATGAGTCTCATCAAGCCAAAATAAGTTGTTAAATGTGCACACTGCAAAGACTCAGCTCAGCCTGTGCATCCACTCAGTCTGATCAGTCTTCCCTAAAGGCATTATGGGTGTGCTTCTTCAAGTCAACAAAGAAAGTAGTGTCCTGACAAACACTGACCAAAACTTCTTTAAGCTGACACAGAAAGCAGTGTGCTGATAATTTGGCCAAAAGCTTCTCCTAGCTTTCAAGGAAAGCAGTGTTCTCATGAACACTGGCCCAAAGCTTATTCAGGATGACAAAGAATGAAATGTTCTGCCCAAAGATTATTCATGATGTCAGAAAATGAAATGTTCTAATGCACACAGACTCATTAAAGATTATTCTAGCTGACAGAGTGCTCTGATAAAAACTGGTGTCCAAAACTTCTTCTAGCTGTCAGCAGTGTTCTCATGAACACTTGCCCAAAGCTTATTCTAGCTGACAGAGAAAGCAATGTTCTTATTGAGTGTTAGAGTTTTTCGTCCCACCAACAGCTTAGGTCATACGGAGACAGGACTTAGGTTTAAAGAATCATCCGAAAGTCTGGAGAAGCCCGGTATCGATCTTACGATCCCTGGTTTACAAGTCGAGTAGCGTAACCACTACACCACGGAGGCTTCTAATCTTCTTATTGAACACTGGTACAAAGCTTCATCAAACTGACACAGAAAGCAATGTTCTATCTGAAACTGGTACAAAGCTTTATCAATCTGATAGATAAAGGAGTGTTCTGTCTGAACACTGGTACAAAGCTTCATCAAACGGATAGAGAAACCAGTATTCTAACACTGGTAGAAAGCTTCTTGTTACTGACAGAGAAAGCAGTGTTCTGTCTGAACACTGGTACAAAGCTTCTTCGAACTGATAGAGAAAGCAGTGTCTTGTCTGAGCACTGGTACAAAGCTTCATCAAACTGACAAAAAGCAGTGTCATGTCTGAACACTGGTACAAAGCTTCTTGTTACTGACAGAGAAAGCAGTGTTCTGTCTGAACACTGGTACAAAGCTTCTTCGAACTGATAGAGAAAGCAATGTCATGTCTGAACACTGGTACAAAGCTTCATCAAACTGACAGAAAGCAGTGTTCTGTCTGAACACTGGTACAAAGCTTCTTCGAACTGATAGAGAAAGCAATGTCATGTCTGAACACTGGTACAAAGCTTCATCAAACTGATAGAAAGCAGTGTTCTGTCTGAACACTGGTACAAAGCTTCTTCGAACTGATAGAGAAAGCAATGTCATGTCTGAACACTAGTACAAAGCTTCATCAAACTGACAGAAAGCAGTGTTCTGTCTGAACACTGGTACAAAGCTTCTTCGAACTGATAGAGAAAGCAATTTCATGTCTGAACACTGGTACAAAGCTTCATCAAACTGACAGAAAGCAGTGTTCTGTCTGAACACTGGTACAAAGCTTCTTCGAACTGATAGAGAAAGCAATGTCATGTCTGAACACTGGTACAAAGCTTCATCAAACTGACAGAAAGCAGTGTTCTGTCTGAACACTGGTACAAAGCTTCTTCGAACTGATAGAGAAAGCAATGTCATGTCTGAACACTGGTACAAAGCTTCATCAAACTGACAGAAAGCAGTGTTCTGTCTGAACACTGGTACAAAGCTTCTTCGAACTGATAGAGAAAGCAATGTCATGTCTGAACACTGGTACAAAGCTTCATCAAACTGACAGAAAGCAGTGTTCTGTCTGAACACTGGTACAAAGCTTCTTCGAACTGATAGAGAAAGCAATGTCATGTCTGAACACTGGTACAAAGCTTCATCAAACTGACAGAAAGCAGTGTTCTGTCTGAACACTGGTACAAAGCTTCTTCGAACTGATAGAGAAAGCAATGTCATGTCTGAACACTGGTACAAAGCTTCATCAAACTGACAGAAAGCAGTGTTCTGTCTGAACACTGGTACAAAGCTTCTTCGAACTGATAGAGAAAGCAATGTCATGTCTGAACACTGGTACAAAGCTTCATCAAACTGACAGAAAGCAGTGTTCTGTCTGAACACTGGTACAAAGCTTCTTCGAACTGATATAGAAAGCAGTGTCTTGTCTGAACACTGGTACAAAGCTTCATCAAACTGACAAAAAGCAGTGTCATGTCTGAACACTGTTACAAACCTTCATCAAACTGACAGAAAGCAGTGTTCTGTCTGAACACTGGTACAAAGCTTCTTCGAACTGATAGAGAAAGCAATGTCATGTCTGAACACTGGTACAAAGCTTCATCAAACTGACAGAAAGCAGTGTTCTGTCTGAACACTGGTACAAAGCTTCTTCGAACTGATAGAGAAAGCAATGTCATGTCTGAACACTGGTACAAAGCTTCATCAAACTGACAGAAAGCAGTGTTCTGTCTGAACACTGGTACAAAGCTTCTTTGAACTGATAGAGAAAGCAATGTCATGTCTGAACACTGGTACAAAGCTTCATCAAACTGACAGAAAGCAGTGTTCTGTCTGAACACTGGTACAAAGCTTCTTCGAACTGATAGAGAAAGCAATGTCATGTCTGAACACTGGTACAAAGCTTCATCAAACTGACAGAAAGCAGTGTTCTGTCTGAACACTGGTACAAAGCTTCTTCGAACTGATAGAGAAAGCAATGTCATGTCTGAACACTGGTACAAAGCTTCATCAAACTGACAGAAAGCAGTGTTCTGTCTGAACACTGGTACAAAGCTTCTTTGAACTAATAGAGAAAGCAATGTCATGTCTGAACACTGGTACAAAGCTTCATCAAACTGTCAGAAAGCAGTGTTCTGTCTGAACACTGGTACAAAGCTTCTTCGAACTGATAGAGAAAGCAGTGTCTTGTCTGAACACTGGTACAAAGCTTCATCAAACTGACAAAAAGCAGTGTCATGTCTGAACACTGTTACAAACCTTCATCAAACTGACAGAAAGCAGTGTTCTGTCTGAACACTGGTACAAAGCTTCTTCGAACTGATAGAGAAAGCAATGTCATGTCTGAACACTGGTACAAAGCTTCATCAAACTGATAGAAAGCAGTGTTCTGTCTGAACACTGGTACAAAGCTTCTTCGAACTGACACAGAAAGCAATGTTCTATCTGAAACTGGTACAAAGCTTTATCAATCTGATAGATAAAGGAGTGTTCTGTCTGAACACTGGTACAAAGCTTCATCAAACGGATAGAGAAACCAGTATTCTAACACTGGTAGAAAGCTTCTTGTTACTGACAGAGAAAGCAGTGTTCTGTCTGAACACTGGTACAAAGCTTCTTCGAACTGATAGAGAAAGCAGTGTCTTGTCTGAGCACTGGTACAAAGCTTCATCAAACTGACAAAAAGCAGTGTCATGTCTGAACACTGGTACAAAGCTTCTTGTTACTGACAGAGAAAGCAGTGTTCTGTCTGAACACTGGTACAAAGCTTCTTCGAACTGATAGAGAAAGCAATGTCATGTCTGAACACTGGTACAAAGCTTCATCAAACTGACAGAAAGCAGTGTTCTGTCTGAACACTGGTACAAAGCTTCTTCGAACTGATAGAGAAAGCAATGTCATGTCTGAACACTGGTACAAAGCTTCATCAAACTGATAGAAAGCAGTGTTCTGTCTGAACACTGGTACAAAGCTTCTTCGAACTGATAGAGAAAGCAATGTCATGTCTGAACACTAGTACAAAGCTTCATCAAACTGACAGAAAGCAGTGTTCTGTCTGAACACTGGTACAAAGCTTCTTCGAACTGATAGAGAAAGCAATTTCATGTCTGAACACTGGTACAAAGCTTCATCAAACTGACAGAAAGCAGTGTTCTGTCTGAACACTGGTACAAAGCTTCTTCGAACTGATAGAGAAAGCAATGTCATGTCTGAACACTGGTACAAAGCTTCATCAAACTGACAGAAAGCAGTGTTCTGTCTGAACACTGGTACAAAGCTTCATCAAACTGACAGAAAGCAGTGTTCTGTCTGAACACTGGTACAAAGCTTCTTCAAACTGACAGAAAGCAGTGTTCTGTCTGAACACTGGTACAAAGCTTCTTCGAACTGATAGAGAAAGCAATGTCATGTCTGAACACTGGTACAAAGCTTCATCAAACTGACAGAAAGCAGTGTTCTGTCTGAACACTGGTACAAAGCTTCTTCGAACTGATAGAGAAAGCAATGTCATGTCTGAACACTGGTACAAAGCTTCATCAAACTGACAGAAAGCAGTGTTCTGTCTGAACACTGGTACAAAGCTTCTTCGAACTGATAGAGAAAGCAATGTCATGTCTGAACACTGGTACAAAGCTTCATCAAACTGACAGAAAGCAGTGTTCTGTCTGAACACTGGTACAAAGCTTCTTCGAACTGATAGAGAAAGCAATGTCATGTCTGAACACTGGTACAAAGCTTCATCAAACTGACAGAAAGCAGTGTTCTGTCTGAACACTGGTACAAAGCTTCTTCGAACTGATAGAGAAAGCAGTGTCTTGTCTGAACACTGGTACAAAGCTTCATCAAACTGACAAAAAGCAGTGTCATGTCTGAACACTGTTACAAACCTTCATCAAACTGACAGAAAGCAGTGTTCTGTCTGAACACTGGTACAAAGCTTCTTCGAACTGATAGAGAAAGCAATGTCATGTCTGAACACTGGTACAAAGCTTCATCAAACTGATAGAAAGCAGTGTTCTGTCTGAACACTGGTACAAAGCTTCTTCGAACTGATAGAGAAAGCAATGTCATGTCTGAACACTAGTACAAAGCTTCATCAAACTGACAGAAAGCAGTGTTCTGTCTGAACACTGGTACAAAGCTTCTTCGAACTGATAGAGAAAGCAATGTCATGTCGGAACACTGGTACAAAGCTTCATCAAACTGACAGAAAGCAGTGTTCTGTCTGAACACTGGTACAAAGCTTCTTCGAACTGATAGAGAAAGCAATGTCATGTCTGAACACTGGTACAAAGCTTCATCAAACTGACAGAAAGCAGTGTTCTGTCTGAACACTGGTACAAAGCTTCTTCGAACTGATAGAGAAAGCAATGTCATGTCTGAACACTGGTACAAAGCTTCATCAAACTGACAGAAAGCAGTGTTCTGTCTGAACACTGGTACAAAGCTTCTTCGAACTGATAGAGAAAGCAATGTCATGTCTGAACACTGGTACAAAGCTTCATCAAACTGACAGAAAGCAGTGTTCTGTCTGAACACTGGTACAAAGCTTCTTCGAACTGATAGAGAAAGCAATGTCATGTCTGAACACTGGTACAAAGCTTCATCAAACTGACAGAAAGCAGTGTTCTGTCTGAACACTGGTACAAAGCTTCTTCGAACTGATAGAGAAAGCAGTGTCTTGTCTGAACACTGGTACAAAGCTTCATCAAACTGACAAAAAGCAGTGTCATGTCTGAACACTGTTACAAACCTTCATCAAGCTGACAGAAAGCAGTGTCATGTCTGAACACTGGTACAAAGCCTCATCAAACTGTCTGTCTGAACACTCGTTCAAAGCATCTTTAAACTGATAGAGAAAGCAGTATTCTGTATGAACACTGGTACAAAGCTTGATCAAACTGACCGAGAAAGTGTATGAAGGCTGATTTGGCTCTTCACTTAGAACATATTGAGACACATGACACATCATGAGAAAACCCTGTTTTCGCTATTTGAAAAACATCAAAGGTGCAGACTGGCCTGTGTATCTGCAGTCTGATCAGCTGTTTGGTGCAGGCTGCTTTAAGGGCCAATACAATACCTCTAAGTCAAGACCCTTAGTGCTAGCCTGTGTAGCTGAGTAGGGTGGTTAACATCTTACCTTGTTACAAACCCCAAAGACAGATTTTCTTGTGACTGGGCTCATGCTTACTTGATGTTACTCAAACAACAACCAGGGTCCAGTTGTTCAAAGCATTGTTAGCTTAACAAGGTCGTTAGTGATCAAATTTTTAACTCTTCTAGTATAGACAATATCTTAACTGTTCTAGTAAGTACACTAACTCAGTGGTACTTTGCTGAAAAAAAAAATGTGAGCAGCTTTTGCATCTGCAAAAGCTGCTCACATTTTTTTTCAGCAAAAATATTAGCATATTTGCCATATAATGATAAAAGTTTTAAGAATACATTAACTATGTCATTAGTTTTGAGAAACTTGTACTAAAATCTAAACAGCTTGGCAACATGCCTTTGGTTTATAGTATACATACCCCTTTCACTGGCTCTAAAGGTGATTTTTCAGAGATAACTTCATTAGGTCCTCCATTTCCAGCATTCACCTCTACACAAATATAAAAAAAAGAGAAATGAACATTAGAGCAAGGTTCACTACACTGTGTAGCTCAACAGCTTGTGACTGGCACGAGCTGGATAAAACTTCATCCAATATCTATCAGCAAAAAAAAAGTAAAAAAAATTAAATCAACCATAGGATATGTAAAATATGAAATTTAACAAATATAATGCAAAATTTGTGAATGCCAATGCCAACGTTGTGGACAGTGCAATAGTTTATTTCTTGCGCATTATTAGTGTAAAGGTGAGTTCTCTTTCTAGGAACTTTAGATGGGTGTTCTGTAGATTTGTAAATTCAACAGAAATATTCTGTGTAAGAATAACAAGAAAAAAAGAAACCTTTTTTTTTTCTGAAGACACATCAAGGGCAAATAATTCTAAAACTACAATGGCCAGAGTAACAGTTCTTAGCCACAAAATGCATTCTTGAGTGTTAACTATATCTGTAAGTTAAAGAGAAATTCCAATATGTAAGACAAGTATAGTAGTCGCTAAAGTATTTTTCAGACACATCAAGGGCAGGTAACTCAAGAGCAGCAATATGCCACTTTCAGTAACCTACACATACATATATGCATATACTATTCAATCACCATTCTATATACAATATAGTAAAGAATTTACACTGGCTCTGTAGATTGAAATGTATTTGCCTATATGGAATGCACCATAACCTCTTTATAACACTGTTCATTACAACACAATTAAAGATGGATCCCAAACTGTACTAACAGAAAACAAGAGGTCCATGATGGACCTAATTCGCTCACCTGAGTCAAGTTGTATTATCTTTTGATGATTTTTTTTATTTTTGTCTATGTGCTCTTAGGTGGAGATTTTGTAAAATTTTTCTTAAATTCAGTCACTGTGTTCAAAGGATGTGGGTTCTCGGCATCAAAAACGCCTCAAGTGTGGAGAAGCTTGGGACTGAACCAATGAAACTGGGTTTATTAGCCAAGTAGTTTAACCATTTCACCATAGAAGCTTCTAACACTAATTTTCTGATAACATGAAATTGTGTTAGTTTACACTGGAGTTGTTGTATTTGAATATAAATGACGTTAAGTTTTGTTTTTGGAAATAATGACATTAGATTTTTGAGCATAAACACTTAAGTTCATTATTAAGTCAGTTTTATTTTGGGAAACAATAGCATATTTCAAAGCACTGATAGCACTGATGGGCCAATTGTGTCAAAATGTAGGCTAGGAAAATGATCCTGAATTGCGGTATAGACTTTTTACATTTCGCTTATTACTTTCACATTTCTGTACTGTAAGCAAAATGTGTAAATTCGAATTGGACGCCACATTCTGCAGCATCTGACTCAAAATTTCCTACACTGTAAGTAACAAAGTAGACTTTGATAAGACAGAGGCCATATTCTGTGGCATCTGTTCTAGGTCTACTCTGTTTTGTCAACCTCAACCCCTAATATGGATAATGGCAGAACCTTTTACAAACAATGTAGGCCCAGATCAGACGTCAAGTTCTGCAGCATCTGATCTGGGCCTTCACTGTTTGCCAATGCCCGGTTGCCAGTATCCCATTCTAAGTTTTCCGCACAAACTGGGTTAAAATGATGTGATTTATTCCTATAAATTCACAAACTGAATGTAAGTGTAAATCTTGATCAGATGGCTTCTTTAGAAGCCAAGAAGCCATCTGATCAGAATCTACATTGTTTGAAAGATAAGGCATATCCAAGCTCAGCAGGGCAAGGGTTAATTTGTTTGTTTGTGTTGAGCTTTAATCCATGTCAACGCTATTTAGGCATGCCAATAGTTTATGCCAGCTTGATTCTTTTCTGTGCCTTGGCTCAGAATTCATTTATTAATACTGTAATTAAATCTCTATAAGTGTATCTTGCATCACTGTTGTGTCCAACTGATATTGGCTCACAGTTGGACAAGGCCTACTGTCCTTGCTGCAAGTATGGGTAGAGGGGGGAATGTTATTTCTTCTGTTTCTATATACACTTCCTTCCATTCATTTGCCTCTTCTCCTCTGTCCCTCACTTTCATATCCTCTACTATCTCTCCTACCTCTTTTCTCCGTTTCTCTGAGAGGACACAAAATGACCCACAAGGGTTGACGTGTCATTAAACTTAAAACAGTCAATCAGTCAAATCTTTAGTTCCTAGAGCTGTAGATATGGTGGGTATTTAGTGGTACATTAGCTAAAGTCTCCCTTATTTTTGATAAAAATGTATGGTGTGTATATATTCATTAAGAGCAAGGTGGTTCTAATAAATACCCACAACATGTTTTATTGATAAGGAAAATTATCCTTTAACTATCAACCTATACCCCCCTTATCTACATCACTCAATCAAAAATAAACAGTTTTTGGTGCTGATTCTGTATACTGCAGCACAGATCCTTAAGCCACCTATATTATTTTCAAGAGCCTAGTAGTTAACTAGCCCATGTTTGCAGCTCTGTTTATAACAAGGTCAAACACCTGGGTCCTAACCTCTAAGTGATTTCTATTATACAATGAGAGCCAGAGTCACTGCACAATTTAATATGTATACCTTCTGGCATAACAATATTAGTCACTTCACAGTTTGTTTTGAGTCCTACTGATTCATACCATATTATGCAAGCAGTGACAGAGCTATATATGTATAATGGTCTTATCTTCAACTGCCTGTTGATATTTTGACAGGTCTAAAACCTTGTTGTTTTTATATAAATGTACAATTTCAAAGAGTGATTAAGATGTTCAGAGTTCTCACTAGGATTTTGAAAACAGGAGTTTAAGAATCCATCCATGGAAAAAGTTGGATTCAAATCTGAAAAGTTGGAGTCAAATTTTGAAAAGTTGGAGTTTGACCCTAAAAACGTGTGTCAATTATGGCTAAATGCGTACAGCTGTAGAGTGTGACTCCAAAAGACTTTGAGGTTTGAACCCTTGTTCTGATTAACAACATGGCAAACCCTTTTCTTGCAGTGGAGATCCAGATCAGATGGCTTCCATCTAATCAGGATTTACACTGTCACTCAGTTTGTGAATTTGAATGGATAAATTACATTAGGCTTTGAAAGTCAGGAGTGGACAGGGTAAATTAATGTATTCATCAGGATATGGGTTTAAATTGAGTGTGAGCAGTTAACAGTGGTGCAGGCTCTGATCAGGCTTCACCAACAGGACAAGTCCGTTCAGGCCATGCACTACATCCTAGTTCATAAAATGGCATATGAAACTTTTGGATTCTTTGATATGTTACACAACCATGTCCTGGAAATTTTGATTTTTGACGCCCCGCAGGCACTACCCCCCCCCCCCTTGGCCCACCCGTAGGGGCTTGATCAAAGTTCCGAAAGGGTCATGCACTCCCCAGACCAAAGATCTGTCAGTTCCCAAAGTTTCAAGTTTCTATCTATTACTGTCTAGCAGTTATCCGGTAAGACGGATGGATGTATGACGAAGACCATTACAATAGCCCCGAGTGGGGACAAAAAAAAAATATACCAACAGTGCAGGCCATGATCAGATGCCACAGGTGTCTGTTCCGGACCTCCACTATTAGCAGGCAGTTCAACACTTGATAATTAATTTCTTTCATTCCAATAGGCCTAATCAAGGTAACTTGATAATGCTACAAACTCGAGTTATAATTTTCTTTAACCGTAATAAAGACAATTTATACACCAGATTATCGCATCCTTTAATCATGCCTCCGACAGTTTTTCAACAATCAAATTACCGATAATCCAACTGTGTATTCAAGTATCCGGAAACAAAACAGTCAATTAATGTTAATCAGCCACGAGATTGCTGCATCTTGCAAACCGCAAGACTGACCTTGCCAATCTTCTAGCCGTGACGCTCTGATTGGCAGAGAGAGTAATACAGACGACTGTCCTCGCCAGGTAATGCTTGAACAAGCCTGGTGGCGACGATTAAAGGTAAACTTTTGATCCGAAAGCGGTAGCTGAATTTGGAGATCAATTGGACACCCGCTGTCATCTTTTGATGTGACTGAGGTCATTTTTACACTGGATTACGGACGCGTCAGGCGAAAAAATTGGCGTAATTAAGAATCCACGACAGGGAATTTTACGCGTACAAAAGCAAAAACAGGCGTAAAAATACGCCGGATTCGGCGTTTCCGAGAACTCTGATGTTTCTGTTTAACCCTTCAGAATTATCTTCTGCTTTGTGTTGGCTGGTTACTTTAAAGTCATTATTGCAAACAGTGTGGATCCAGATCAGACTGGTCCTCTTATGCGCTTTTTGTTTAAATTGAGATTTTACGTCTCAGTCAACAGTATTTAGGTCATTTTGAAGATGTTGTATCCAATTTTGTTGGAATTTTACCCAACACTGAGAAGACATCTCAAGCCCTGCCACCAAAAGAAACCAATATGGTTCATGTGCATAGATGGTCCAGATTGCACCACCTTGCCTGGGCAGGCTAGACCTAAAATAATAATATCCAACAGCCATTGTGTTCAGCAAGGGAAACCATTTTAGCAGCTTTGGTAAAAGGTCACCCAAGGAACATTTCAGTAAAATTATTTTGAAATCTAGCCACTGGCCTAGGAGAAGCTGTCATCTGCAGGTCTTTTCTATTTTTAACTCTGGTGGCCATTTTGTTCATTGGAATAAAACCATTTTCCCAAGTTTGGATGAGGACCACCCTAGGAACATTTCTGCAAAAGTATGGCAGCCATTTTGTTCAGCAAAGCAGAACTGTTTAAGCAATTTTGGTAGAGGGTCAGCCAAAGACTGTCTCTGTGAAATTATTTCGAAATCAGGCCATTGGCCTAGGAGGAGATGTTGTTTAAAGGTTTTCTATTCTTAGCTCTGGTGGCCATTTTGTTCAGCGGAGTAGAACCATTTTAGCAATTTTGGTAGAGGGTCACCCGAGGAACATTCCTGTCAAATGATTTTGAAATCAGGCCATTGGCTTAAGAGCAGATATCTTTTAAAGGTTCTTCTATTTCTATATCTGGTGGCCATCTTGTTCAGCAGAGCAAAAACATTTTACCAATTTTGGTAGTGGGGTCACCCAAGGAACATTTCCGTGAAATTATTTTGAAATCGGGACATTGGCCTAGGAGGAGATGTCGTTTAAAATTTTTACTATTTTTAACTCTGGCAGCCATTTTGTTCAGCAAAACGAAACCGTTTTAGCAATTTAGGTAGAGGGTCAGACAAGGACCCTCTCGTTGAAATTATTTTGAAATCGGGCCATTGGCCTAGGAGGAGATGTGATTTAAAGGTTTTTCTATTTTTAGCTCTGGTGGCCATTTTGTTCAGCCATGCAGAACCATTTAAGTAATTTTGGTAGAGGGTCACCCGAGGAACATTTCTGTGAAATGATTTTGCAATCCGGCCAGTGGCTATGGAGGAGATATCGTTTTAAGGTTTTTCTATTTTATGATGTGGCGGCCATTTTGTTCAGCAGAGCGCAACCATTTTAGCAATTTTGGTAGAGGGTCCCCAAGGAACATTTCTGTGAAATTATTTTGAAATTGGGACATTAGCCTAGGAGGAGATGTCGTTTAAAGGTTTTTCTATTTTTAGCTCTGGCAGCCATTTTGTTCAGCGGAGCAGAACCATTTTAGCAATTTTGGTAGAGGGTCACCAGAGGAACATTTCTGTGAAATGATATTGAAATCCGGCCATTTGCCTAGGAGAAGATTTCAATTTAAGGTTTTTCCATTTTTAGATGTGGCGGCCATTTTGTTCAGCAGAGAGTAACCATTTTAGCAATTTTGGTAGAGGGTCACCCAAGGAACATTTCTGTGAAATTATTTTGAAATCGGGACATTGACCTTGGAGGAGATGTCGTTTTAAGGTTTTTCTATTTTTAGATGTGGTGGCCATTTTGTTCAGCAGAGCGGAACCATTTTAGCAATTTTTTCGTAGAGGGTCACCCAAGGAACATTTCTGTGAAATTATTTTGAAATCGGGACATTGGCCTAGGAGGAGATGTCGTTTAAAGGTTTTTCTATTTTTAGCGCTGGTGGCCATTTTGTTCAGCGGAGCAGAACCATTTTAGCAATTTTGGTAAAGGGTCACCAGAGGAACATTTCTGTGAAATGATTTTGAAATCCGGCCATTTGCCTAGGAGGAGATGTCGTTTTAAGGTTTTTCTGTTTTTAGATGTGGCAGCCATTTTGTTCAGCAGAGAGGAACCATTTTAGCAATTTTGGTAGAGGGTCACCCAAGTAACATTTCTGTGAAATTATTTTGAAATCGGGACATTAGTCTAGGAGGAGATGTCGTTTAAAGGTTTTTCTATTTTTAGCTCTGGCAGCCATTTTGTTCAGCGGAGCAGAACCATTTTAGCAATTTTGGTAGAGGGTCACCCGAGGAACATTTCTGTGAAATGATTTTGAAATCCTGCCATTTGCCTAGGAGGAGAGGTCATTTAAAGAAATTGTTGATGGACAGACGGACGGACGAACGGACAGACGGACGACGGACAAAAAGCGATCCCAATAGCTCACATTGAGCACTTCGTGCTCAGGTGAGCTAAAAATGACTACGAATGTTAATTTTTCTATATAATCTATACACTTTTTGTTGTTTAACAAACATGGTTTTTGCTTTGGATCTGTACTATAGCATTATAGAGTGGCTGTGGTGTATTTCTTTTAGCTTTTGATTCGTGTGAAAGTTAATGATACTTTTTACCTGTAAATTGGCTTAGCCAGCAAAAATATCAAAGAAACTGTGAGCATGCAAATCATAATAACTGTCAACATGCATATTTCATTCAGAATGAAAAACAAGAAAACAAATGAAAAGATCACAATTAAGCCTTAACCCATTGTATACAAGTGGACTCTTCCATTGCTATATGGTGGACAAGTGCATTTATCATATAAGGGGTGTCAGGCCTATTTTTAAGGAGTCCAAAAAGTGCAGACAAAATAGCAAAAGTGTAGACCCTGATCAGAGTGCTCCTTAGGAGCAGTCTGATCTGGGTCTGCACTGTTTGCTTAGGCCTACCTCAGGGGTTCCAATACTTAGGATCATTACAGTATTTTTTTATCATTGTCAGGATAAATAAGACTTGACATTACATGTGAATTGTCCAATGAGCAGACAAATCTCATCAAATGTCAAGTCTTGTTTTCAACTTATAATGAAAAGATTAGACTGCTGTCTGCTCAAGAATTTTCTGCATAACTTACCCCACAGCAGGGGGAAACCCCTAAACGGGTACCTTGGCAAACAATGCAGGCCCGGATCAGACGCCGCAGAATGTGGTGTCAGATCAGAGCCTGCACTATTTGCTAATGTAATTTCTGTCAAAAATAGAATAAAAATTTAAAAAAAGGCCTACCACCCCTTATATGACAAATGAACTTGTCCAACATATAGCAATGGAAGAGTCCATTAGTATACAATGGGTTAAATGGTTAAAATATATGAACAAGAGGGCCCAGAGGGCCCTGAAGCGCTCACCTGAGAATTAGTGTCTCCAGTACATTCTAGGCCCAAGGGCTATAATTCGAAAACAAACTTGGTAATGGTCCACTAGATGAAGCTTCATTCCAAATATCAAAGACCTGGGCCTTCTGGTTTCAGACAAGAAAATTTTAAAAGGTTTTCCCTATATAAGCCTATGAAAACCAAAGGGTCCCAAAAATGCCCCCAGGGCTATAATTTGAACAATCTTGAAAGAGGTCCACTAGATGAAGCTTCACACCAAATACCAAAGATCTGGGCCTTGCGGATTCAGAGAAGAAGATTTTTAAAGATTTTCCATGTATAAGCCTACGTAAAACCAAAAGCCCCAGGGGCGGGGGTATTTTTGGCCCAAGGGCTTTAATTTTAACAATCTTGGTAGAGGTCCATTAGATTAAGCTTCACACCAAAATAGAAATGACCTGGGCCTTGCGGTTTCAGAGAAGAAAAGTTTTAAAGGTTTCCCCTACATAAGCTTAGGATAAACCAAAGGCCCCCTGGGCGGGGGCATTTTTGGCCCCAGGGCTATAATTTGAACAATCTTGGTAGAGGTCCACTAGGTGAAGCTTCATACCAAATATCAAAGACCTTGGTCTTGTGGTTTCAGAGAAGAAGATTTTTAAAGGTTTCCCTATACATGTATAAGGCTATGAAAAACCAAAGGATCCAAGGGTGGGGCCATTTTCGGCCCCAGGGCTATAATTTGCACAATCTTGAAAGAGGACCACTAGATGTAGCTCTACACCAATTATCAAAGATCTGGGCCTTGTGGTTTCAGAGAAGAAGATTTTTAAAGATTTTCCCTGTATAAGCCTATGTAAAACCAAAGGCCCCCGGGGCGGGGACATTTTTTGCCCCAAGGCCATAATTTGAACAATCTTAGTTAAGGTCCACCAGGTGAAGCTTCACACCAAATATTAAAGACCTGGGCCTTGTGGTTTCAGAGAAGAAGACTTTTAAATGATTTTCCCTATATAAGCCTATGTAAAACCATTGGCCCCCGGGGCAGGGGCATTTTGGCCCCCAGGGCTATAATTTGAACAATCTTGGTAGAGGTCCACTAGATGAAGCTTCAGACCAAATATCAAAGATCTGGCCCTTGCGGTTTCAGAGAAGAGGATTTTTTAATGATTTTCCCTATATAAGCCCATGTAAAACCATAGGCCCCCGGGCCGGGGGCATTTTGGCCCCCAGGGTTCACAGGCTTCACACCAAATATCAAAGATTTGGGCCTTGCTGTTTCAGAGAAGAAGATTTTTTAATGATTTTCCCTATATAAGCCTATGTAAAACCATAGGCCCCCGGGGAGGGGGCATTTTGGCCCCCAGGGCTATAATTTGAACAATCTTAATAAAGGTCCACTAGATGAAGCTTCACACCAAATATCAAAGATCTGGGCCTTGCGGTTTCAGGGAAAAAGATTTTTTAATAATTTTCCCTATATGAGCCTATGTAAAACCATAGGCCCCTGGGGCAGGGGCATTTTGGGCCCCCAGGGCTATAATTTGAACAATCTTGGTAGAGGTCCACCAGATGAAGCTTCACACCAAATATCAAAGATCTGGGCCTTGCGGTTTCAGAGGAGAAGATTTTTAAAGATTTTCCCTGTATAAGCCTTTGTAAAACCAAAGGCCTTCCAGGACGGAGGCATTTTTGGCCCAAAGGCTGTAATTTGAACAATCTTAGTAGAGGTCCACCAGGTAAAGCTTCACACCAAATATTAAAGACCTGGGCCTTGTGGTTTCAGAAAAGAAGATTTTTTAATGATTTTCCCTATATAAGCCTATGTAAAACCAAAGGCCCCCGGGGCGGGGGCATTTTGGCCCCCAGGGCTATAATTTGAACAATCTTGGTAGAGGTTCACTAGATGAAGCTTCATACCAAATATCAAAGACCTGGGCCTTGCGGTTTCAGAGAAGAAGATTTTTAAAGTTTTCGATTAAAAAAACTATTATTAGCTACTGTGACCCAGATGTGCAATGGACCGAAACCATTTGAACAATTTTGAAAGGGGACCACCTAAGGATCATTGCTGTGAAGTTTGGTCAAAATCCGATCAGTGGTTTAGGAGGAGATGTCATTTGAAGAAAAGTTTACGCACACACACACACACGCACACACACACGCACACACACACGCACTGACGACGGACGACGGACGAAAAGTGATCACAAAAGCTCACCTTGTCACTACGTGACAGGTGAGCTAAAAATAGCTGCAGCTTCAGTTGTGAGTGGTGCTTGTTTAACCCATTTAGTACCCAAAACCTCAAAATGGGTAACAGGGAAAAAAGTGCAGACCTCGATCAGGGTCTACACTGTCTGCGAAAAATTAAGCCATTTTCCAAATAAATTTTGAAGAAAAAACAACCTGACACCCCTAAATTTTGAAATGGACTCCTGGTATACATAAGGAGTAAGATGCCATTTGGTACAAAAAGTCTGGCATGCAAGCATGATTATTGTCTTCATCCAGTTTCTTCATTCAGAGAAGGCTGTATCATGCAGGCTGGTTGTGGTCTTTGCTGAGTTCACATGCTCAAAGACCCCTTTTTACTGGTTGCCATCCATTTGGACATGTACATAGTATACACAAATAGGTATAAAAGATTCAGGCCATTTGGACATGGGATGGGCCGACTCGCACCGCTTTGCCTGGGCAGGCTTAGATCCTCTAAGTGGTTTACCAGTACTCGTGTGCGGGTCGGTTTCAGCTCTGCATGGAAACATCATGCAGCCCATCTATTTCTTCAAGCCCCGATGGGCAGGAGCCCTCTTATAGTGGTCTATATATCAGTGAAGTTTCATATTACATGTATTCCATTTAGTAATAAAGGAATAAGTGTCCAAAAACCATTTAATGGGAATTTAATGGGAATTGTTAATGGCCATAACTCAAATGCTAAGGTATTAACAATACCAAACCACAAATCCCCAACACCAATGTATATACAAAATTTGAAAAAAATCCGTGAAAAAATAGTCAAGTTATTGAAATGCCAAAAAAACACTTATCTGGGACTGAAAAGGGCCGTAACTCCATCAAATGTTAACAGATTTTGCCCATGTTAACGGATTTTGCCCATTAATAATTCCATACCACTGATTCCTGGTATAAACATGTAAACAAAATTTGAAAAAAAAAAAGTCTGTGAAAAATTACTCAAGTTATCGATTGGAAATGGTGCGGCTGTACGAATGGATGGACATACTGATGGACAGACAGACAGACACTCAAAGGTATAACATAATACCCCATCACTATCATGTGGTGGAATATAAAAACAGTATTAAACATGTTCAAAGAAAGTAAAGTTTGCCATGACACATCTGTGACATTTTTTTTTTTTTTTATGAATTGCAGGTCAGAGTGCAGTGCAAATTAGGCAAAACTTCTAGTCCTAAGACACAAATTAACAAAACAAAACAATGGACTAACTAACACTGGTCAAAGAATTGGGACATATAAGCCTCAGTAAACAGTGCAGATCCAGATCAGCCTGCCCTGAAGGATCAGGGTCTTCATTGTTTGCCATTAAGTCTGCACCTATTGGACATCTTGCTGGATCATGAAACAAATAGAGAATTACAGTCCTCAAGGTGTCCGAATTTCTAGGATTTTTACGGTACCTCAAATGTGCAGTGGCACAAAACTTGAAAAGTGACATCAAAGATACACCTGGCAAAATTACAAGAACTCTATTTTAAACCATTCAAATGCCATCAAAAACATGCATCTGAAATGTCTGTTTTTGTTGTCTGTTGTATCTTCTTGCAAATTTTACAAACAACATTTTGCATACACGCAAACAAAGAGGACCCTGATCAGACTACTCCTAGAAGAGCAGTCTGACCTTGGTACACCCTGCAAAAATGTTTTTTATAGTTACCATCAGATAACATTTAAGCAAATGACAATTGTTGTGATATTGGTATCTTATGGGTTAACAAGAGTTCTGCAAGCGGGGGCTTATACGCCCGCGGCAAGTTAATATTTGTTGACTGCAACCTTGAAACAATATGCACTGTTCCATATCTTGGTCAAAATATATATCAAGTTTCAGCTTGATCAGATCTAAATTGCCACAAATGAAATGTTTTCAGAAATTTGCAAAGAGGCATAACTCTATAATTATTTGGTGAACCATAACCTCGAAACAATATGTGCTGCTCCACATTGTGGTCAAACTATAAACATGTATCAAGTTTCAGCTTGATCGAATGTTAACTGTAGGAGGAGCTAGCCAGAAACAAAATGTTCACAGAAATACTCAAAGGGGCATAACTCTATTAATATTTGGTGGACCATAAACTTGAAATAATATGCACTGCTCCACATCATAGTCTAACTCTATATCAAGTTTCAGCTTGACAGGATCTAAATTGTAGTGGGAGAGTCAGCCAGAACAAAACGTTTACAGCCTTTTTGGAAGTTTTTATTCGGTGACCATAACCTCAAAACAAAATGGGCTGTACCACATCATGGTCTAACTAAATATAAAGTTTCAGCTTGATCAAATTGTAGGAGGTGAATGTTTACATGAATTTTCAAAGGGGCATAACTCTGTTAATATTTGGTGGACAGAAACCTCGAAACTTTACACACTACTCCACATCATAGTCTTACTACCTACCAAGTTTCAGCTTGATCCAAAGAAAACTGTAGGAGGGTTATACAAAAGTTTATGGATGGACGGACGGATGGACACCTACCCCATAACATATAAATACACCATTTTTCCAAAATGGGCATATAAAAATACATGCAAGTTGTCTCAGACACCTTTGTTTTTTTTGTTGTTTTTTTTCCATTTATGGCCCTTTTAAGATTATTTCACTTATTTCGAAATTGATCGTTAATCAAAAGTGGACAAAAATAGGAGTACCCGGAGAAAAACCGGCTGACCTTCCACTGCAGAACTTGGCATCTCACAGGTGACCTGAGCAAGGCTCTAACTACAGCAGTGAGAGACCTAATTATTATAAGTCAGTGCTCTTATCCACTAGGCCACAGAGGCCCAAACACAGCCTGAATAGTTATGTGCAGTTAAACTCAAAGTTACTGATAAGGAGAGGCTTAGAAAAAAGACCATGGGTGAAAGGGAATTTTTCAGCACTGCCAAAAGAAGATCAAGCTGTGTCTTATGGATACAAATGACAAAAGTCCTCTGGCCTTCTGAGTACCAGAAATTGTTACCCTTAATTGACACTGTATCCAATAATGTTAACCCATAAAATGCCAATCAAGACAATTGTTGTCTGCTTTGCCGTCTGAATTTTTTTTTTGCAAACAGTGTGGACCCAGATCAGACTGCTCCTGTAGGAGCAGTCTGATCTGGGCCCATACTGTTTGCCTGTATGCAAAAATATTTGTAAAAATTTTGAAAAAAAAAAAAAAAATGAGCAGACGAGAGACATTTTCAGATGTAGTTTTTCTCAGCGTGTTAAGAGTTAAGACAGATTAATACATCTCCAAGAAAGGTAACTCTTTCATAATGTTTCTGTCTTGCTCATCAACAGTAGTCTGGTCTTTAAGGAAAGAATTTGTTCTACAGCAATAAATGCCTTCCTTTAAGAATAAACCCTATTTTTGAAGGGACTCAATTTAACAGTAAAGGGGCACAGGACATAACATGTTGCTTGTTAAAACAAAAAAAAATACAGAAAATAATGCCAGGTGTGTCTGGTCACATTTAAACGAGAACCATTTTAATTCACTTAACTGTTTGATGCAGTTCTAAAAGCCCATTCTGCAAATAACAGTAATCACAAAACCAATGGACAGATGTCAACCAACTCCTGTGTTCCCAGAGAGAGAGGCGAAAAACAGAAGAGGATAGTAGAGATGAAAGAGAGGGCATGTGTGAGGTTGAGGGGAGAAAGACGATAATGAACAGAAGTGAAGACACAGAAGAAATAAGAACATTCCCCCTGTACCTTTACCACTGTAAGCGAATATTGTGAAACACATGATGAAGCATCTTTACCAAACCATTCCAAGAGACTAATACTGCTTTTAAATCTTGTATTTTTACCCAGTGTTCTCTAGGAAGAGAGCACCTTTGGCCAAAAGTGGTCTAACTATATCATTAACAATTGAGCATGAAAAAATTATTTGATGTCCAGATTAGTAATTGATACGAATACCTGACGGCCCCCGCCCATCGGGGCTTGAAGAAATAGATAAGCTGCATGATGCTTCCACACATAGCTGAATCCGACCCGCACAAGAGTACTTGTAAACTGCTTAGAGGATCTATGCCTGCCCAGGCAAAGCGGTGCGAGTGTCGGACCGTCCATGCTTATAAACCCTATTGGTTTCATTGGGCGAAAGGGCTTGAGATGTCATTTCATCTCAATGTCGGGTAAAAGTCCCAAAAATTGGAAGCAACGTCTCCAAAATTACCTTTACAATGTGGATGGGGATGTTAAACCTCAAATCAAACAAACAAACAAAATACAAATACCTGAATATACATGTTATGCAATTGGTTAAATAACAAGGAATAAAATTGTAGATGAAAACTTTAAAAGATGTTTAGCTCCCCTACGAACTGTATTCCTATATGTCAAAGGGCATTTGGGTTGGTATTGTGTGTATGTGTACACAACAACCCCTACCTTAGCCAACAATGTGATCCAGATCAAATGGCTTCTGAATTTAAGCTATCTAATCAGGATCTACAGTGTTTGGTATTCAGTTTGCAAATTTGAATGAATACATTATATCAGGTAATTTGTTTGGCTGATAGTCAGAAATGGGTGTTGCTAAACTAATTTATTCAGTCAGACAAGGGCTAACTGACCTAAACTCACAGCTGATTGACAGCTTGAATGGTGAAAGCCTTGAACAAAGGAATGTATGATGTGAAATCCACTTCCTGTATGATGTTTTAAAGGTAGTGAATTAATTATAATTATAAGCCTGTTTGTTTCACATTCTAATGGCCCAGTCAAGAATAAGATCATATGTATGGAGTTCAATAAACTTAACCACACTATATGTCTTGCAAAAATAGCCACTGACGATGGAAAACCAGTTTTGGTACTCAGAACATCGTACACAAGCAGAATGTGCACTAGAATCAAAACACTTAGGTACAGTGCTGCAGAGTATCAGCAAGACATCCCAATTATGGGGTGTTTATTAGGGTTTTTTTACAATAAAATTCCTCTTTTGGGACTGTTCAAAAGTTGTCTTAAGATTTAAAACCACTTTTGAACAGTCTCTTATGAGAAAACACTGGGTGTAGAAAACAAAAAAAAAGAATGAATAACTGAAACTGTATCAATAATGTTTTAAAAGCAGTTTAACTCTTAATTTAAGCTGGTGTCAAAAGCAGATTCCTAATGTATCTCAAAGAAGTCAAAGAGATCACAATATTATACTGTCAGGAGAGATAGCTCAAATACAATGGCATCCAGAGTTAATGTTGGCCTTCTTGACTTTGTGTTCAGTTGTATAAAGTACCACCAATATAATAGTTTATCTGTCATTACTGACAATCACATTTGAGAAACGTTACTGTTTGTGTGTTCTAAGATGGCTGAAGAGACCAATTCTAGCTCTGAACAGAGCAACAGTGGCTAGAGGAAGATGGCTCTGTTGGTGACGCCTTAACTCTGGCTTTGGGTTTGCGCTGTGTACATTTCTACTAAGCTTCATTCTTTTTGCCTCATACCACCCATATACATTGTCTATTAAAGGGTTTTGGAGATAGGCCGATCATGCAGTACACTGTGAGACGAGATTACCAAACAACTATGACACACAGGGTTGTAGTTCTTGTTCATGAGACATCTTCTTGCATGTGGTTCTTGCATGTTACACTCCTTAACCTTGTGTTCAACTGTACCCATCAATATACAGTTTATCTCAAATTTTATGGGAGTTATGGCAATCACTAGGCTGTTTGTGTGAACGGATGAACATACAGACAGACAGTTGCAAGGCTGATCCCTGATGATCCTCCAAACCTATTTGGTTCATGGGATAAAAACACATTTTCACTTGATGTGGCAAACCAAGAGTCAGTGTCATTTAAGAGTCAATTTCAAGGTTCAGGAGAAAAGTCTCTTTTTTCATTATGAGCATAGTAGACACTTTGTTTATGGACCAGAACCCTTAATTGCATACAATTTTGTTCAACTCCATGAAAAATTTGGATCAAATCTGATTTTCCATGAGAAATTTGCATCAAATCTGATTAAAAGTTTCACTACTGTCGATTATAGACAACAGAGTCTTGACTATCAAGCTCCACAGCGGCACTATGACTGCAGGAGCTAAAATGGACACATCTAGATTTAGTAAAAGGAATTAGAGTCAGCTTTTATTTACATGTACAATGAAATAGATAAGAAAACTGAAAATATGAGCTGTGTCTAGCAAAACTATGTCTCTGAACAGGTGTGAAGATATTAACTAGCATGCCTATACCTACTCAGCTAGAACACAGCATTCCAGGGTCCATTTGCAGCTGGTTTGTGATCAAAATCTTTCTACAGAAAATACAATATCTTAATTTTGCTAAAAAAATATGAGAATCTTTTTGGCAAACATTTTAGCAAACAAATGAGAAAAGTTTTAATGCTTGAATATATCATATCAACTAACCGGGCCCTGCCCATCAGGGCTTTTAAAATAGATTGGGCTGCAAGGTGCTTCCACGCAGAGCTCAGAGAGACCAACGGAACTAATTTCTTGAACACTGGTAAATTGATTAGGTCTATTAGCGTGCCAAGAAAAAGTGGTGAAAGTAGGTCCATTCCCAAAACCTTAGCAGTTTCTTTGGGCGGTGGGGCTTGAAATGTAATTTCATCTCAATGTCAGGAAAATCCCACAAAATCTGAAGCAAAGTTTCAATCAAAAATGATCTAAATAGTGTTGATGGGGATGTAAAACCTCAACAATAAACAAACAAGCAACCACTGACAAACGACATTGTTAGGTTTGAACAACTGGCCCCTGGTCTGCATGAAGTAGTACTGGGTGAACAGGCAATCATATATGAGCCAGCACACGACAAAACCTACAATAAGACATGTGTGCCCAGCGAAGACTCAGATCAGCCTGCGCAGATGCGCAGACTGATCAGAGTCTTCGCTGTGCACTCTAACGATAGCTAAAGGCCCATTACTCCTTCAGGCAGCAAGAGAAGTCTCTTGTTAGACTGTATGGATGCGCAGGCAGATCTGATTCTTCGCTGGACACACATGTCTTATCCTAGGTTTTCTGGTGCGCTGG
Source organism: Lucinisca nassula (assembly GCA_963580285.1). Taxonomy (NCBI): domain Eukaryota; kingdom Metazoa; phylum Mollusca; class Bivalvia; order Lucinida; family Lucinidae; genus Lucinisca; species Lucinisca nassula. The sequence continues at coordinate 98,581,089 of OY757013.1, forward strand.
CTCATATAACTCTTATCTTGCTGTTCACAACAACCCCTATCTTTGGAAACAGTGTAGATCCTGATCAGATGGCTTCTGAGAGAAGCCATCTGATCAGGATCTATACTGTTTGACATACAGTTTATGGATTTGTAAGAATAAATTACATCAAGTACTCTGATTGGTTCAAAGTCAGAAATGGGTGTGGCTTAATTGAATATTCAGCAGGAGAAGGGATAATATTGCACAGCAGACCCAACATGAATGTGTGGTCTGATCAGTACAATGGCCAGAGACATATTTTTGCTTGTCATGCCCCATGCTGAAGAAGAAGAAACCTTCTGAGATGGATCTGTATGACAGCAGGAAAACATCTTTGTCATCCATGACTGAAACAGGAACAAGCTGGGGAAAACTCTTTTCCAAATTGTCACTTGGGGAGGTAAATCTGTGGTTTTATGGGTAAATTTGGTTTACGGTGATGCCTTTGTTTGTTTGTCTTGGAGTTTAATGGCCCATTAAACACTATTTAGGTCATTTTGAGCCAGTCAGTTTACCTAACCACATTTTTCCTGTGTAGGCTAATACGTAAGCGGTTAACACTATGATGCACATTCTTTCGCCAGAAACTGACAACTGCCCTTCTTGAATCAGCTGAAGAGAATGACTGTAGAAAAGTTTTCATGATCAAACTCCACGAAAGAATGTTGCCGACCCCAGTAGGTTTAGAACCCGCATCCTCCTGATCACCAGTCAGATGCGCATGCGACTGACATACCGAGGCCGGCACAGCCACGCGTTAGCGGAACCGTAAAACGGAATTTGAGACCGTAAAATGGCCAATTTACTCTGCATTTTGCGACTTTTCAATACAGTTATCCGCATTCTAATGCACTTATTCAGTTGTTTTGTTAAAAATTGAACTATTTTGCACAAAGCCCCAGGTGCTGTGAGCTGTGTGAAACCATAATGTCAGACAATGAAAAGCGCCATTGCATGATGACGTCTGATTTCCAACAGAATATCACAGAATAGACCGTCGCAAACTTTTGATGTTATCCTATTAGACATTGTGGTACATACGTAAGTGCATTTAAACCATAAAATGCCAAACACGACTATTGTTGTCTGCATTGTCATCTGCATTGCCATCTGCAGGTTACCTTAAAAGTAATTTTTTGCAAACAGTGTGGACCCAGATCAGACTGCTCCTGTAGGAGCAGTCTGATCTGGGCCCACACGGTTTGTCTGTATACAAAAATATTTTTAAAAAGTTTGCAAAAGAATTCAGCAGACGACATAAGCAGACGACGTTCTTCTTGGTATTTTAAGGGTTAAATAAGAGTTACATTGTTTTTGCCCATGTGATAAATCACTGTCCAATAGAGCTAAACTGTACAAATAGTGTTTGTAAACAAGAGGACCAAGATGGTCCTATATTGCTAAGCTGTAAAAATAAAGTTTTTAAAAAATCCAGATAATGTTTATCTATTGCCATGCTATTCTTAACCCTTAAGACACTGAGAAAAACTACATCTGAAAATGTTGTTTGCTTATGTCGGCTGCTGAATCTTTTTGAAAACTTTTCCAAAATATTTTTGCATACATATTTTACAATATCAGAAACTGGTACATGAACAAAGAACAATCAATCACAGAACTGGTACACTAACACTGAAAACCAGAATATGAACATGAACAATCACTGAGATTGATATAATTTATTCATGAACAATGAACAATCAATCAATCAAACTGGAACATAAACATGCACAATCGATCACTGAAATTTGTTCAAGGACAATGAACAACCAATCATAATAATGGTACATGAACATGGAACAATCAAGCACTGAAAATGTACAATTAATTTTAAGTATGCATCATGCTTACATGTGTGACGCTTAACCCCAGCAAATGCCACTTAAACTCAAACTTCGGATCTGCAGGGTATTCTGCATGATATATTTCAAAATGGCTGTCATCTACTTAAGCCCTTGATGCAGTAATCAAAACAATGAAGCAGATGACATTCAGAAGCTTTATTCATTTCCTTCTTCAGATAAAAGCATTTCTAACATACTACATGATACCCAACCACTGCGGTTCAATAACATGCATTTTCAGGTGTTTATCCCATTATATATATTAGTGGACACTTTACATTGCTATACATTGTTGGACAATTTCATTTGTCATATAAGGGGTGGTAGGTGGATGGTTTCATTTTTATTCTATTTTTGACGGAAAATTCTGTTAGCAAATAATGCAGGCTCTGCTCTTGGCCTGCACTGTTTGCCAAGGTACCCTTTAGGGGTTGAAGAGCAAACAACCTTAGAAACAGGACAGCTAGTGATAAATTTTCTGTATCTCTGGTAAACAAACTATTTTTCAGATCCCCTCAAAGCCAGATAACTCAAGAACTTAACCCTCACCATACTGGATCAGGATCTATAGGATCTATACTCTACCTTGAATCCATCGTAAAAATCAAAATCATGCAACACAAAAAACTGAAGATCGGGGAGGGATGTAGCATATTAAAGTATTCAGCACAGTGAGGGTTTATGTCCTTGGCCAAAATAAGCAAACTTTAGCACCCTATACATCTGTAAAGTTACATCAAACTTTTCCATATACAAAAGAAATACAGGCCAAAAACCTATTTCTCAGACATATGGTAAGGACTGGTAACTCAGAATACCCAGAGAAGCAGTCCTTGCCTACTTTATTTAGCTTTAATGCTCAATATGTCTATGAAGTTTCATCTGCCTATTCCATATTGAAAGGAGCTACAAGGGCAGAAAACTCATAACCTAAAATGGTCAGAGTATGGTTTCTTGGCCATAATAGGCTTCCTTTAGTGTCCTATACATCTGTACAATTTCATCAAGGTATTCCATATAGTAAAGGAGCAATGGGTCAAAAACAAGGGCAGATCAATCAAGAACCAGAATTGCGAGAGTGACTGTACTTGGCCTTAATAGCTAATCCTTTTTAGTGTTTAAAACATCTGTAAAAATTCATCATGATATTCCATATAGCAAAGGAAAATCAGGACAAAAGAAATTTCACATCCATTCAGGGCAAATAACTCAAGATCAAGTATGGTCAGAGTAGTGGTCCTTGGATACAATATGCTTCCTTTTAGTGGTCTATACATCTCTGAAGTTTCATCCATATGGGAATGAGAGTCCAAAAACAATTTAATAACTCTGTCAAATGTTAATGGATTTTGCCCACCATATATACCCAATACCAATGTATATATGCAAAATCTGAAGAAAATTCACAAAAATATACTCAAGTTATTGATCAGAAATGCCTAAAACCACTTACAACTTATATAGATCTGACAAGGGCCAAAACTCTGTCAAAAAATGATGGATTTTGGCCATTAATAATCCCAAACCACATATCCCCGGTGTAAATGTATATGCAAAATTTGAAGAAAAAAAAATCCGTGAAAAAATAGTCAAATTTTTGACTGGAAAAGGTGCGGATTGGCAGATAAACAGACAGTGGGACACACATACACCTGGGGTTATATCAATTTATAGTACCCCACCACTATTGTGTGGTGGGGTATAAAAATCAGGTTTGACAATCTGCTAAGCAGACCATTCACATGAACAACTGAAGCAACAAGAGCTCCGCAAACGGGGCATTATACGCCCATGGCAATTATTAAGATGGAGCATACATATACTGACTGTTTTACAAGTTTGGGTTTGTGCAATGTAACCAAGGAACAATATGTGCTCCATACATTCTTACCTGGCACTATTAACAACCTCAATGGCTCCAACTACCTGCCTCCAACAAATTTTCATGGTCGGTAATATTTGGTGGACCATAACCTCAAAATAATATAGGCATAACTCTGGCAATAAGTGGTGGACTGTTACCTTGAAATAATATGCACTGCTCCTCATCATAGTCTAACTATAAGTTTCAGCTTCATCAGATGTAAAATGTGGGAGACATTATCCGGAAACAAAATATGTTTAGAAAAATATGTGAAAGGGAAATAACTCTGGTAATATTTGGCGGACTGTAACCTCAAAATAATATGCACCCCTGTTCCACATCATGGTCTTACTATATGTAAAGTTTCAGCTTCATCAGATGTAAAATTTAAGAGGAGTTATCCGGAAAAATCTGTGAAAGGGGTATAACTGGTAATATTTGGCAGACCATAACGTCAAAATAAAATGCATTGTTTCATATCATGGTCTTACTGTATGTAAAGTTTCAACATCATCAGATCTAAAATGTAGGCGGAGTTACCCGGAAACAAAATGTTTACAGAATTTTTCAAAGGGGCATAACTCTATTATTATTTGGTGGACCATAACCTTTAACAATATACGCTGCCCCACCCCATGGTCTAATTATATATGAAGTGTCAGCTAAATTGGATGTGAAATGTAGGAGTCGTCGTCCGGAAACGAAAAGTTTAAGAAAAAATTTCAAAGGGGCATAATTCTATTATTATTTGGTGGACGCAACCTCGAAAGAATATGCCCTGCCCCACATCATGTTCTAACAACGTATGAAGTTTCAGCTTGATCGGATGCAAACTGTAGGAGAAGTTATCCGGAAATAAAATGTTACCAAAAAATTTCAAAGGGGCATAACTTTATTAATATTTGATGGATTCTAACCTTGAAACAATATGCACTGCCCCATATCATGGTCTATGTATGAAGTTTCAGCTTGATCGTATGCAAACTGTAGAAGGAGTCATCCGGAAACAAAAAGTTTACAAAAAATTTCAAAGGATCATAACTCTATTATTATTTGGTGGACCATAAACTCAAAAGAATATGCGCCGTCCCACATCATGGTCTAACGATGTACGAAGTTTCAGCTTGATCAGATGTAAACTGTATGAGGAGTTATCTGGAAACGAAAAGTTTACAGACGGATGGACAGACAGACAGATGCACGTTCTGACGGACGGAAAGATGTGTTTATGAGGTACCTCAATGTTAATTTTCCCATTCAAAGTACCCAACAATCGCCAAAATACCCAACAGCACGCTAATGGCTACTTTAAGTCTGTTAATAAAAAATGGAATAAACAGAAGTACCCAAGATGGGCCTACCCAACTAGTGTCCTCTGGTTTGCTCGGACAGATGGTCGGACAGACGGATGGATGGATGCTGGGGGGCAAAACGTAATACGACTGTCTTTCAAACAGGGGGCATAACATAATACGCCCGATTTTCAAACGGGCGTATAAAAATGCTAAAAATTCAGACACCTTAAGGACTTGCTGTAATTTTCCTAAATTTTTGACAAGTTTGTTTCACGATTGAGCAACTAGCTGAGCCCAAAAGGTACAGACAGAATAACAAACAGTGTAGACTCTGTTCAGACTGCTCCTTCAGGAGCAATCTGATCTGGGTCTACACTGTTTTCTTAGGCTTATCAGCCCCAATACTTAGGATCATTATGGTATGCTCAGAAATAAAAAGCATGCAAGAACAACTAGAACTGTCAGAGGATCTGACTATAGCCCCGCTATAGCCCTGTCAGAGGAGAAAGACTCATGAATTAAAGGTTAAGACTTGTGAGAGGGTTAAATCCCTAACAAGGTACCTACACCTTATAGACTTTTCGCGTTATTAGATCTGAAAAACAGTCTAAGTTAAAAAATAAGTTTTGGATAATGAAAAAGCCACATGCACATCTTAAGACCTCTTTGAAAACACCTGAAAAGTTTCAAAGGATCGGCCTAGAACTGTAAGAGGAGTTGCGTTTACAAGGTAGCTACTCCCTATACATTTTAACATTAGTAGATCTCAAAAATTGTCTAAAATAAAAAAGGTGAAATAAGTGAAAAAAAATATTTAAGGATAATGAAAAAAGAATATGCACATCTTCAGACCTATATAAAAACACCTGTCAAGTTTCAAAAGGATTGACCTAGAACTGTAAGAGGAGTTGCGGTAACAAGGTAGCTACTCCCTATACATTTTAACATTAGTAGATCTCAAAAATTGTCTTAGTTAAAAAAGGTGAAATAAGTGAAAAAAATTATTTAAGGATAATGAAAAAAGAATATGCACATTTTCAGACCTATATGAAAACACCTGTAAAGTTTCAAAAGGATTGACCTAGAACTGTAAGAGGAGTTGCAGTAACAAGGTAGCTACTCCCTATACATTTTAACATTAGTAGATCTCAAAAATTGTCTAAGTTAAAAAAGGTGAAATAAGTGAAAAAATTATTTTAAGGATAATGAAAAAAGAATATGCACATCTTCAGACCTATATGAAAACACCTGTAAAGTTTCAATAGGATTGACCAAGAACTGTAAGAGGAGTTGCAGTAACAAGGTAGCTACTTCCTATACATTTTAACATTAGTAGATCTCAAAAATTGTCTAAGTTAAAAAAGGTGAAATAAGTGAAAAAAAGTATTTAAGGATAATGAAAAAAGAATATGCACATCTTCAGACCTATATGAAAACACCTGTAAAGTTTCAATAGGATTGACCTAGAACTGTAAGAGGAGTTGCGGTAACAAGGTAGCTACTCCCTATACATTTTAACATTAGTGGATCTCAAAAATTGTCTAAGTTAAAAAAGGTAAAATAAGTGCAAAAAATTATTTAAGGATAATGAAAAAAGAATATGCACATCTTCAGACCTATATGAAAACACCTGTAAAGTTTCAAAAGGATTGACCTAGAACTGTAAGAGGAGTTGCAGTAACAAGGTAGCTACTCCCTATACATTTTAACATTAGTAGATCTCAAAAATTGTCTAAAATAAAAAAGGTGAAATAAGTGAAATAAATTATATAGGGATAATGAAAAAAGAATATGCACATCTTCAGACCTATATGAAAACACCTGTAAAGTTTCAAAAGGATTGACTTAGAACTGTAAGAGGAGTTGTGGTAACAAGGTAGCTACTCCCTATACATTTTAACATTAGTAGATCTCAAAAATTGTCTAAGTTAAAAAAGGTGAAATAAGTGAAAAAAATTATTTAAGGATAATGAAAAAAGAATATGCACATCTTCAGACCTATATAAAAACACCTGTAAAGTTTCAAAAGGATTGACCTAGAACTGTAAGAGGAGTTGCGGGTAACAAGGTACCCACTATCAAATATTACAGACAGACAGACAGACAGACAGACAGACAGACAGATAGATGGAATTCCGGACAAGCCAAATCCAATATAGCCCCCACTTTTTCAAAGCGGGGCTATTCTTATCTGACATGGGTGTCTTAAGAAGGAATTTTTCAATCCACTCACGTAAACGTGAAAGAACAGGGCCTATTTATTGTTCAATTCCTTGTTGCCTTAAAAACTTGTTTGTTGTCATCAATAGTTGGTAAAGTTCGAACAAATTGACCTGAGACTGGTAACTCTAATAACATAATTTCACACCCGACTGAATGCATGTATTTATCTTCGCCGTCTCCTGTAAATGGCGATATTGATATTCAATATATAGATGTCGGTAAATAATTCGCAATTCACGTGATGCCGAAAAATTCACGAGAAGTTTATGAAAGCCGACGTATTAGGCGATAACATTGACAAATTCATTCCATGCATAGAGGTTAGTCTCAGGTCAAATTGTTTGAACTATACAATATCTAATACATTTGGATTTTTTACTATATAATGTGTGTAAAAGCTACTCATATTTTTTTTCCAGAAAAAAAGTAAGTTTAATATTGTTAACCCTTATCTTGCTGAATATTCATTTAAGCCACACCCATTTCTGTCTATCAATCAATCAAATTACTTGATCTTATTTATTGCTACAAATTCATAAACTAAATGCCAAACAGTGTAAATCCTGATCTGGATCTACACTGTTTCCAAAGATAGGGATTGTCGTGAACAGCATGATAAGAGTTAATTTCTGACTTCATTAGTCTGGGCCTAGGTACACGTATTTATAAATACTTACCATGCATTTCAAATCCAATAGGGTTTACTTGATTAACACTGGTGACTCCTGGGTCCACTGGTGGGTACAGGCCTCCCTCCTGGGCAGGAATCGGTGCAGGGCCTACGGTGGCTAAAACAGAAAAATGTACCAGGTCAGGACTATAAAAATACCATATTTACCATAATTTTTAGACAGACAGGCCTGAGCAAACAGTGTAGACCCTGATGAGATGCTGTTTGCCACTCATCCAGCCTACAGCAGACAAACGTCGGGTAGTTAAAACAGTACGAACTTGTTCAAATTGTAAAACAAGTATTGTAAGGAGTTGAGGTGCCCAAATACTAAGTCTAAATATTGTATCATGCCAGACTTGTCCCATTTCACTAAAGACATTTTTAATGAAAATTCAACTTTATTTGTCCTGAGACAAGCATACACAATTTTTATTGTCGGATTTGTGTGTCCCAAATTTGTTGAAACTGTCTTCTAAAGTTAACCCTTATCATGCTGTTCACGAAAACCCCTGTCTTTGGAAACAGTGCAGATCCAGATCAGATGGCTTCTGAAGAAGCCATCTGATCAGGATCTACACTGTTTGACAATAAGTTTATGGCTTTGTAGGAATAATTAACATCAAGAAATTTGATTGGTTGATAGACAGAAATGGGTGTGGCTTAAATGAATATTCAGCAAGATAAGGGTTAAATGGGTACTTGTAAAATAGAGGTACTCTTGTGAACAAGAGTTGTCAGTAGACAACATAGTTCGCTTTTGGGGGGCTATGTTGGATGAGGGGAATTCATCAAAAATGAATTTTTTCTTCTATAGAGTAATAGAAAACTTTAACCAAAAACTTCAACATAAAATTTCTCTAAGTCCATGATCTTGACCTCTTTTAGGTCACTGATTGGGGTGGGACTGGTACTGTGCGAAACTGTAGACCAATAGGAGCATGATAGCATCAGTGGTTAGTGCACTTGCCTCTGATGCTAAAGGTCCCAGGTTCGATCCCCGGCAGCGGCGATAAAACTTTGGTGTCCCAACACGCTCCATTGGCATCATTTGCAGGGATGAATGTCATAAAGTGCACTGTCCTTCAGATCAGGACGTTAACTCGAGGCCGCCTGTGCAGGGAGAGTCATGCCCTGTGCAGGTTAAAGACGCCTACCGTAATTACATGATTACTCTGTAGGCTTTCATCCTGCAAACCTGGTGTGTATATAATGTACATCTGCGAGTAATGGTCAGATGGGAACCATCGCAGTATAAGTTGAAAGAAAGAAAAGAAACACTATGTAACATCAGAAGTAGTAGTACCTAAATACATCAAGTGGTTTTCGAGATATAGAGCAATAGAAAACTTTAACCCAAAACTTCAAAACAAAATATCTAAACTGCGCGAAACCTTAGACCAATATGTTTTGTTTGTTTGATTTGAGGTTTAAAGTCCCCGTCAATACTCTAAAGGTCATTTAGGGGATGTTGCTTCCAATTTTGTGGGACTTTTACCCGACATTGAGATGAAATGACATCTCAAGCCCTGTTGCCCAATGAAGCCAATAGGGTTTTTTTAAGCATGGACTGTCCAACTCGTGCGCACCGCTTTGCCTGGGCAGGCTTAGATCCTCTAAATGGTTTACCAGTACCCGTCTTGGGGTCAAATTCAGCTCTGCGTGGAAGCATCATGCAGCCTATATATTTCCTGAAGCCCCGATGAGCCGGGGCCGTAGACCAATATGTAACATCAGTCGAAGTGGTAACTTAAAATCCATCAAGTGGTTTTAGAGATATTCACATGTAGAGTAATAGAAAACTTTAACCAAAATTTTTAAGTCAATGATCTTGACCTCAAGGTTTTTGTACCAAATGCAAACTTCCTCCAAGTCCATGAGCTTGACCTCAAGGTTTTTGTACCAAATGCAATCTTCCTCCTTATGAATGGCAGGAGTCCATTTCGAAATTTAGGGGTGTCAGGTTATTATTTCTGCAAAATTTATCAGGAAAATGGCTCAACGTTTTGCAAACAGTGTGCCCCCTGATCAGATGCCACATTCTGCAGCATCTGATCTGGGCCTGCACTGTTTGCCCAATAACCGTTTTGGGGTTTCTGGTACAAAATGGGTTAAATAAACAAGAAAAAATAATAACAATAACCCTTATCTCGCTGAACTTGACAACCCCTATCTTTTCACAAACTGTGTAGATCCAGATCAGATGGCTTCTGAAGAAACCATCTGATCAGGATCTACACTGTAATTCAGTTTGCAAAGTATGAATACCTTATATCAAGTATCTGACTGGTTAACATTGGTGTGGCTAAATTAATTTATTCAGCAGGATAAGGGTTCTCATCTGAAGCCATTTTCTTTTATTCCAACAAGTATCCACAGAAAAACACCAAACAAAGGATGAGGAAAGGCACAGTGTATCTGAACAAATCAGCTGACATTCAAACTAATGGCATTTCCTGAAATGTCACGTCTCTCAGAGGCTGAACTTTTAGACATTATTCATCAAGTGCTCAAAGGATATTTTTTTGGCATTGATGCATTAACATCATGCTGCTTGACTCTCCATAATGAATTATAAAGCTATGGTATTACACTAAAATGGATTCATATCATGGGCACACACAGTACCATTTTTACTCTAAATATTTCAACTTATTAGGTGTCCAAATACAACGTACAGAGAAATTCAGCTATTAAGACCGCCTAAAATTCATTCTGCTTTAACCCTTGTCCTGCTGAGCCTGGATATGCCTTATATTCCAAACAATGAAGATCCAGATCAGATCAGGATCTACATTGTTTGCTATTCTGATTGTGAATTTGTTGCAATAATTTGCATCATGTTATCTGATTGGTTGATAATCGGTAGTGGGTGTGGCATATATGAATATTCAGCAGGACAAGGGTTAAAAACTTTTTTCGCAGCTTGCCATTTTTTTTTTTTTTTTTTTTTTTTGTATTTTCTGCATACAATGTCCTGTGGTCTGACACCAACTTTGGGACTGTTCAAAAGTTGTCTTAAAGACCTATGAAACTGCTCTTAACCCTTGTCCTGCTGAGCCCGGATATGTCTTATCTTTCAAACAATGAAGATCCAGATCAGATGGCTTCTGAAGAAGCCATCTGATCAGGATCTTCATTGTTTGTCATTCAGAAGCCATCTGATCTGGATCTTCATTGTTTGTCATTGAGCTCATGAATTTGTTGCAATAATTTGTTTCAAGTAATCTGACTGGTTGATAATCAGTAGTGGGTGTGGCATCTATAAATATTCAGCATGACAAGGGTTAATATAGGGGTTTTACTGTATTACCATACTCGTTCTAAAATTTGAACAAATACATATAACTACCCAATTTTCCTTCCCGCGCGCCAAGTACTGGTAAACCGCTTAGAGGATCTAAGCCTGCCCAGGCAAAGTGGTGCGAGTCGGACCCGTCCATGCTTATAAACAGGGCTTGAAATGTCATTTCATCTCAATGTCGGGTAAAAGTCCCACAAAATTGGAAGCAACGTCTCCAAAATGACTTTTACCATGTTGAAGGGGGCCTTAAACCTCAAATCAAACAAACAGACATGTAAGTGGATGTATTGCTGAAAAAACAAATGGACCTATTTCTATCATCATACAAAATATGACCAAATCCATAATATGATTTGGTAAATATGAGCTCTTAAAACAATTTACATGAAACAAAAATTTGCTACGTCTGTGACCATGACTTTGAGGTCATGGGGGGTTGCAGATTAAAACTTTGGAACTATATCTATCATCATCTCAAAAATGAACCAAATCCATCATATAGTTTGGAAAATATAAAAAAAAAATAACGAAAATATAACAAATAAGAGCTTGTAGATAAACTTTAACCTAATAGGGACACAGACGCTGATGCTGATGCCGGCGATAGATGCTGAAGGTATGACAATAGCTATAGTTGAGCTATAAATGAACAATGATGGAAAATTTCTGTAAAAGTTTTTTTTATTATCTGAATGGCTTGACACCTGCCATTTTTCAATTTTCTGATTATAAGTCTACGGAAAATATAAAATGCCACAGAAATCAAAGTAAAGAGCCCATTTTCAAACAAAAAAGAAAAAAAAATTCAATCCAGGCTGGGTGGCTTCAGAAATATTGACAACATCAGATGACTCCAGACCATGACAGACAACAGCCTGTCCTACATATATAAGCTCCCCCATGGCTCAAGTACATGTATTCTCATATGAATGTGTTTTCTCCTATCAGTTTTTCATTCCCTGGACAAGTCCATTCCATCTTTCAAATTCTGCTGAAGAAACGCACCTGAAGCTCTATGTAAGCTAGATTTAAGGGTTGAAATATTTATTGTTTTTGTGGCAGATCCCATTTGCACTGGCAATGCGGCACACTGAAGCATTATATATTTCCTGACCCAGGCAGAAAAGAACACACATGCAGAAACAAAACACGAAATTGAATATTATTAGTGTTCATTTAATCTTGATCCTAACATTATCAATCAATACAGCTTACAGTTACTTTGGCAACCATTTGTATTTAGGTGATAGTTGTGTCAGGCAATAATAATAATAGTTTGGAATTTGAGTTCTGCAGCATACAGCTGAACTTTGATGGCTCGAACAACTATGGGACAACAAAAATCTGTTGGAGACAGGGGTAGTTCGATGACTGAGGGTTACAGCCAGGCAGTACAACGGATTTAATTTTGGGACATCTTTTCCGTGTTCTATAATAAAAATGTATTTTGTGTGTATTCATTAGAACTGCCACATCAAGGTGATTCTAGTGAGAACACACAAGTTATGAATGTAGCTCAACCCTTTTTGAACCAAATAGAATCTTCTGCCTTATATATGGCAGGAGTCCATTTTGAAATTTAGGGGTGTCAGATTGTGTTTTCTTCATAATTTGTTTGGAAAATGGATTAACCTTTTGCAAACAGTGTAGGCCCTGATCAGACGCCCTGGTCTGGGACGTCTGATCTGGGCCTGCACTGTTAGCCAGGGTACCCGTTTTGGGGTATTCCGGTACCAAATGGGTTAAAAGCTTTATTCACCATATTTGCATTATTTGCTGGCTCCCAGCTTGCACATTGTCAATATTGGAAAAACAGGTAACCAGACCCTCCTGACCTTTTAAGGTCAGGGGGCTCTGGTTACCAGTTTTTCCAACACTTATAATCTTCAGACTAGGAACCAGCAGATAATGCAAAATAGGTGAATATGCCTAGTGTCACCAAAAAGGGACACTGGAAAACAATGTGTTGTTTTCTTTATACAATTACATTGTACAGGTTTTTTTTTTTCTTTTTTCACAAAATTTACCCTGGAGGCAGAACCAGGGGGAGGGGCAATCAAAAATCAAAGTTTTCAGAACATGGTCGTGTAACAATCAAATCTAACAGCACATTGCAATCAAAATTTGACTCCTCGGGTAGACCATTAGAGATAGAAACTTGAAACATTGGCAGCTGATAGATCTTAGATCCAGGGAGTGCATGACACTTTCTGAATTTTGATCTCTCCCCATAAGGAAGGGCCCCTGGCGGTAAAAAATTATTTTTAGAACATGGCTGTGTAACATATCAAATCAAACAGAAGTGTGGGGATATGTGATGGCATGCCATCGACTGCATGATTCCAGTATTTAAATTGAGATATACTGGCTTTACAGGAGATGTGGTTCAAAAGTTCTTTTTATTTTTTCTATTTTCAGCTCTGGCAGTTACCATGTTCAGTGAAATGGAACAATTTTAGAAATTTTGGTATAAGGCCTTGAGAAAGACAGTTTTTTTTTAAATTTTTTGAAATGAAGCCACTGGCTTGAGAGATGTCGTTTACAAGATGTGCTTTTTTTAGCTATGGTGACCATGTTGTTAAGCTGAGTGGAACACTTTTAGCAATTTTGTTAAAGGGTCATAAGAGGAACAATTCTGTAAAATGATTTTGAAATTGCACCATAGGCCTGGGAGGTGTTATTTTCTTTTTTTACATGTGGCTTGGGCGGCCATTTTGTGCACTAAAGCGGAATGACTTTAGCAATTTTGGTAAAGGGTCACATGAGGAACATTTGTGTGAAATTTTAAAAATACAGCCATTTGCCTATTTTAGAGAGGTTTTTCTAATTTATCTTTTTCAATGGTACGGCACCATTGTACTAGGACTGTTCAAATATGAATGCAAGTAGAACATTTTCTCATGCACTAATGCAAAAATCACCTGGAAATAAATATCACAGCGTAGAAAAACATTTTACCTATACATTGATACCAAACCTGTTGAAATCCGTCCACTTTAGCCATGTATATCGTTCGATAAACACTGTCTACTCTTGTATACTAATACAAAACATGGTTGGAAGAAGGTCAGAGAACGCCATTGAAACACGGTCCTATATTAAGAATCGTTGTATTCTTGGTATACGGTGCAAAGACATGTTTGATGAAATATGTTCGGTTTATGGGCATAATGAAATGTCTTTTCCGAAAGTTTTTCGTTGGTGTAAGAAATTCAGCTGTGGGGTAGGCTCAACAGAAGATGCACCACATGATCGTCGGCCGAAAAGAGCAACATCTGCCAAGATGGTTGCTAGAGTGGAAGAAATAGTTGCTACCGATGCACGATACACCACTAGGCAAATAGCTAGTATGGTTGGCATCTCATTAGGAGCAGCTCATACAATTCTGAAACGGGATGTGAAAATGAGAAAGATCTGTGCTAGATGGATTCCCCATCTGTTGACAGATGAGCAGAAAAAGACACGCGTTAAGTGCACCAAGAAGTTGCTTAAAAGTTTCCAAATTACAATGCAGGGTCTTTCGCTAATGTCGTCACAGGTGACGAGACATGGGTTCACTTTTTTGATCCAAAACGAAAGATTCAGAACAAAATATGGGCAACAAAGTAATGCAAAAGACCATGCATTGCAAAGCGGACCATGAGCATCAAGAAGGTAATGTATGCCATATTTTCAAATCAGGGCCCTGCTATTCAGGTTGCTGTGCCTAAAGGCAAATCTGTAAATGCAAAGTTTTACAAGAATAAAGTTCTTCGAAAATTGAAGAAATATTTCAAAGAACTAAGACCTGCAACTGGTTTGGCCAATGTCAGATTGCTACATGACAATGCGTCATCGCACAACGTGTTCATTGTGCAAGACTATCTGAAGCAGGAAAAGGTTGTTGAACTCCCTCACCCCCCGTATTCCCCTGACCTTGCCCCGTGTGACTTTTTTTGTTCCCGCGGCTGAAAAAATACCTTTCTAGTCGAAAATTTGTACAGCGCAAACACCTTGGTTCTGCAATATTCCAGTGCCTTTATAGTATACCTTGAAAAGACTACCAAAATGCGTTCAATGATTGGTTCAGAAGACTGAAAGTTTGTATATCTGTTAGAGGGGAATACTTTGAGGGCACAAAATAAATTTTTCATCGAAATCTATCACAGAATCATTTTTATGTGCTTAGTTGCATTCATATTTGAACAGTCCTCGTAGTACCATGAGACAAATGTAAGTGTGAAATTATTTTGAAATTTCTCTCAGTGGTTAAAAAGGAGATGTCAAATTCTTCAAACTGCTGATCACGGACAGAATGGTGAAGAAAAATATCAGCATGTGCAGTATGGAAAAGATTTATTTCAGCCTGTGCAATATGGTGAAGATTCATACGGACATGTGCAATATGGAGAAGATTCATTTCAGTATCTGCAATATGAAGAATCTTCATATCATCATGAGCAATATGGAGAAATATTGAAAATATTCATATCAGCCTGTGGATTCACATCAACCTGTGTAATAATAAATATTAAAAAGATTGTCATATAAGCATGTGCAATACAGTGAAAATTCATATAGCCTGTACCTGTGCAATATGAGATCAGCCTGTGCAATATGGGGAAATTTCATATCTGTATCTGCTATATGGACTGAGAAGATACATATAAGCATGTGAAACACAGAAAAGATTCATATCAGCATGTACAATTTGGAGAACATTAACATCAGCCTGTGCAATTTGGAGTAGATTAATATCAGCCTGTACAATATGAATAAGATTCATATCAGCCTGTACAATATGGATAAGATTCATATCAGCCTGTACAATATGGATAAGATTCATAGCAGCCTGTACAATATGGATAAGATTCATAGCAGCCTGTACAATATGGATAAGATTCATATCAGCCTGTGCAATATGGATAAGATTCATATGAGCCTGTGCAATATGCAGGCCTCATACTGAGCATGCTTTTCCATGCCCAAAAGGCCGATTATGCGGCTGTAGCTGAGCATGACAACCATAACCTGAAGAAAAACATTACAGTAGCGAATCTCAGAGGCCGGCGTATGTAGATTTAAAAACATTTTTCTCGAGAAAAAATTCGACGGGACTATAATTCAAAGATGAAAATGCCTGTCGAGTCAGAATTTCATGCTCTTGACACAACCTGTTTGATAAAATTCACCTTTGAAAAATAGACAGATATGAAACTTTGTGTACATATCTTTCCGATGAAATACCACACAAACACCATTCTCAGCAAAAAGTGTGTATAAAAATGCGGTAAACTTGAGAAAAATCTGGGTCGTTTCAGTGGGTTCAGAAAAGACAAAAATTAATATATTTAGCGATAAACTGGAAATTTTTCACCATAATCATTAAATCGGAAATTGAATAATCTGCAACTGTGTTAAATTTCAGGAAAATCTATTTCTGACCATTTTTTTATTCCAAAAAAGCTGAACTACTTCCGGTCATTGAACAGGAACAAAAGCCAACCAACATGGCTGTAAACACAGGAAAATAACGAGACGAAAAGACTAACCCTGTAGTATTTATCCAGCTATACTGATTTGTTTACCGTGCCCGCCTACAGTTCATCAGGTTTTGCCAGTAAATCTGAACTCCCGTTGTTTACTTTATTTTTCCATTTGTGTCAAAAATAGCCTCGAAGAGTCTTCCAATACACGCATCTTCCATGTCATAATAGGTATATTGCCAACAACAACAACAAAAACATATGACGTATACATTTGTACTGACGTCATATACGAAAAACCAGTACTAACTTATTTGCCCATCTACTAATCACGATCGAATAACAATGAAGACTAACAATGTAGACAGAATGAGCACCTTACTCTCTTAATTGCCAGTTCACGCGCAGCCTAAGTTTCAACTAGTCCCATCCACCTCGAGACACATATAACCTTAAATTTTCATCACGTTTGCTCAACGATGCTTAATTCTAGTTGTCACTACTGCTCAATCATGAGAGAGAGAGAGAGAGAGAGAGAGAGAAAGTTTGTTTGATTTGAGGTTTTAACGTCCCCGTCAACACTGTAAAGGTCATTCTGAGGACGTTGCTTCCAATTTTGTGGGACTTTTACCCGGCATTGAGGTGAAATGACATCTCAAGCCCTGACGCCCAATGAAACCATTAGGGTAAATAAGCATGTACGAGCCGACCTGCACCGCTTTGCCTGGGAAGGCTTAGATCCTCTCTGCGGTTTATCAGTAATCATGTGCGCGTCGGTTTCAGCTCTGCGTGGAAGCAACATGCAGCCCATCTATTTCTTCAAGCCCCGATGGGCGGGGGCAGAGAGAGAGAGAGAGAGAGAGAGAGAGAGAGAGAGAGAGAGAGAGACAGACAGACAGAGAGAGAGAGAGAGAGAGAGAGAGAGAGAGAGAGAGAGAGAGAGAGAGAGAGAGCCGGCCCAACATTGGCCCGCTGTAGCATAGCATGTCGGGACATCACTGTCGGACCGACGTCGGCCCGCTGTTTTGTGTGTGTGCGAGAGAGAGAGAGAGAGAGAGAGACAGCTAAAGTCATACGGAGACGGGGCCTCGGTTTAAAGACTCATCCGAAAGTCTGGAGAAGCCCGGGATCGATCCTGCGATCCCTGGTTTACAAGGCGAGTAGGGTAACCACTACACCCCGGAGGCTTCTGAAGCATTGAAGCAATGTCTCCAAAGTGACCTAAATAGTTTTGACGGGGACGTTAACCTCAAATCAATCAATCAAACAAACAAACATGGGTATACATTATTTACCCAACCCTGAGATGAAATGACATCTCAAGCCTACCACCCGAGGTACCCGCTTGTCCAGCGGGCACACAACGTTTACGCAACGTCGTATCAACATCGATGCAACAGAACGATGTTGCATCGACATTTAAAAGTCATTTGCCCCACCCAATGAAATGACACCTCAAGACTACCACCCCAGGTAGCCGCTTGTCCAGCGGGCTCACATCGTTTACGCAACGTCGTATCAACGTCGATGCAACAGCATGGTGTTGCATGGACGTTTAAAAGTCATTTGCCCCCCCCCCCCCCCCTCCGAAGGCGGTTTTACACCAGCACAAAAGTTCGATCGGTTGTTTCAGTTCGGCGCAGAAGCTCATGCAGCCAATCCAATTTTCTCCAAGCTATGATGGAAGTCGGTGTCATTTTCTGAAGGCTCGAACATATAGCAGTCACCACTCACAGGCTGCAGTATTTAAATGGAAAACCGACAGATACAATGCCGTCAGATAGACTTTTAGAGAGAGAGAGAGAGAGAGAGACAGACAGACAGAGAGAGAGAGAGAGAGAGAGAGAGAGAGAGAGAGAGAGAGAGAGAGAGAGAGAGAGAGAGAGAGAGATGGATTGTCTAAGGATGTGACACCAGTAAAAATTCTGATTCTGATCTACATGTTCACAATCTATTTATCTTCTTATACTGAATCGGTCATATTTGACCATTACCTCAGTTACCATATCAAAGTGTGAAACTGCTTAACTTACCGACAAAAATAAAGCTATCCAGAGGCAGTTAGTTTAGTTGTGGCCTAACAACCAAGGTTCATAACGTATTTTGACAAAACACGCCTTCTTTCAGCGTTTAAATTTTGAATTACTTTTCTTCGCAGCCATGTATTTTAAAAATCTGTGTGCGCAAGCGTTGCGACTAGGTCAAATATTGACCCAACTTCTGACGTCAACATTTCCAATACTGTGTTTACTTTCGTGTAGATACTCAGCTGGAAGACAGAATAATGTATAACAAACATTTTAGGAAAATTTGAACCAAAACTTTTTCTGACCATTTTTTTATTCCAAAATAACTGACCGGTACTGTTTGACCAGAAGTTTGTTTTAAAATATGGGTTACTTAATAAACGAAGCTTCGGAAACGTTCCATTTCAGTGGCAACCATAAACAAAGCAATGAAACGTTTTAGGAAGTGTTGATGTTTTCATTTGTGCTTTTGAATGCTAATTTTATCATTTCTGACGACTGTATGCTTATCTTAAAAAGACCGGAAGTAGCTTCCGATTTCACAATTATGTTTGCTATAAAAAAATAATCCCTTTCGCGGAAGCTTACAAAAAATTAAAATCTTGACGACGGCCTTAGCAACTCTCCTACTGTTATATCAAACAATTTGATTGGTGAACAGTCCGGAATAGGTGTCGCCAATTAATTTTATTCAGCTGAGGTGAAGGGTTAAACAAGTCATTTTAAACAGAATATAATAATAAAAATAAAAATCTAAAAGCCTGAAATCAAGAACAAAATCAAGCTCTTAACGCCTGAAATCCTGCAAATGCCTGAAAAATATGAGGCCTGAATATGATGAAAATTCATATCAAATCAGCCTGTGCAATATGATAAAAATTCATATCAGCATAATGCAATATGGAGAAGATTCATATCAGCCTGTGCAATATGGAAAAGATTCATATCAGCCTGTGCAATATGATGAAAATTCATATCAGCCTGTGCAGTATGATGTTTAATTTATATCAGTCTGTGCAATATGATGAAAATTCATATCAGCCTGTGCAATTTGACGAAAATTCATATCAGCCTGTGCAATATGATGAAAATTCATATCAGCCTGTGCAATATGATGGTAATTCATATCAGCCTGTGCAATATGATGAAAATTCATATCAGCAATATGAAGGAGATTCGTAACACCATGTGCAATAGTGTGGAGATTCATATCAGCCTGTGCAATATGGTGAAGACAGCCCCCGCCCATTGGGGCTTGAATGCATGATGCTTCCACGCAGAGCTGAAACCGACCCTCATGAGTACTGGTAAAGGGCTTAGAGGATCTAAGCCTGCCCAGGCAAAGCGGTGCGAGTCGGCCTGTCCATGCTTATAAACCTATTGGTTTTATTGGGTGACAGAGCTTGAGATGGCATTTCATCTCAATGTCAGGTAAAAGTCCCAAAAAAATTGGAAGCAATGTCTCCAAAATGACCTTTACAGTGTTGATGAGGACGTTAAACCTCAAATCAAACAAACAAACAAACAATATGGTGAATATTCATATCAGCCTGTGCAATAAGGAAGAAATTCATATCAGCATGTACAACAATGGTGATGTTCAAATCAGCCTGTGCAATATAAAGGAGATTCTTATCAGCCTTAGCAATATGGAAAAGATCCGTAACACCATGTGCACTATTGTAAGATTTATATCAGCCTGTGCAATAATGGAGAAATTCACATCAGCCTTAGCAATAATGGAGAAGAGTCATATCAGCCTGTGCAATAATGGAGAAATTCACATCAGCCTGTGCAATAATGGAGAAATTCACATCAGCCTTAGCAATAATGGAGAAGAGTCATATCAGCCTGTGCAATAATGGAGAAATTCATATCAGAATGTGCAATAATGGAGAAATTCATATCAGCCTGTGCAATAATGGAGAAGATCCTTATCAGCCTGTGCAATATGGAGAATATTCATAGCATGTACAATAATGGAGAAGATTCTTATCAACATGTGCAACAAAAAAGCAGTCTGAGCGACAGTCAAATCCCCGCCACACTTTTATAACAATTCTCAACCTTGTGACCTTCATCTATGAACTTGGCCTTAGCAATATTGAAAAGATCCGTAACACCATGTGCACTATTGTAAGATTTATATCAGCCTGTGCAATAATGGAGAAATTCACATCAGCCTTAGCAATAATGGAGAAGTCATAACAGCCTGTGCAATAATGGAGAAATTCATATCAGCCTGTGCAATAATGGAGAAATTCACATCAGCCTGTGCAATAATGGAGAAATTCACATCAGCCTTAGCAATAATGGAGAAGAGTCATATCAGCCTGTGCAATAATGGAGAAATTCATATCAGCATGTGCAATAATGGAGAAATTCATATCAGCCTGTGCAATAATGGAGAAATTCACATCAGCCTTAGCAATAATGGAGAAGAGCCATATCAGCCTGTGCAATAATGGAGAAATTCATATCAGCATGTGCAATAATGGAGAAATTCATATCAGCCCGTGCAATAATGGAGAAGATCCTTATCAGCCTGTGCAATATGGAGAATATTCATAGCATGTACAATAATGGAGAAGATTCTTATCAACATGTGCAACAAAAAAGCAGTCTGAGCGACAGTCAAATCCCCGCCACACTTTTATAACAATTCTCAACCTTGTGACCTTCATCTATGAACTTGACCTTGACTCAGCATTGTTTATCTACAGGTACTGCACATCAGCTCACTGAGGAGTACATTTGACCAAAGTTTAATGAAAATCCTTCCAGGGGTAAAGGAAACATGGAACGGACACAAAATTCAAGGTTTCAAACTCGTGATCTTCAACTCTGACCTTGATCTTAAGTCGGCATGGTTTATTTATGGGTTCTGCACATCTCCTCACAGAAAGGAATATTTGACCAAAGTTTAACGAAAATCTTTAAAAAGGTTCAGTAGATACGGAGTGGACATGAAAGTGTTACAAACAGACAGACAGACAGACAGACAGACAGACAGACAGACAGGGGGACAGACAGAGGCCATTCCAATATTTCCCACTCTGATTAATAAGGAGAAGATTTATATCAGTATGGGCAATAAGTGAGAAGATTGACATCAGCATGTGCAAAATGAACCAGATTCATAACAGCCTTTGCCATATAAAGAAGAGTCATAGCAGCATAATTATGCTTATAATGTTATTAATCAAGTAATTCGTATTGGCCACGGTACACCGAGGTCAGCTGCATTGGCCTGAGGCCGAAGGCCAAGGGCCAATGCAGCTGACCAAGGAACTGTACCTGGGTCAATGTGAAATTACTTGATTAATGACAATTTTATGAATTGACACAATTAAAAAAACATGATTATTGATTTTTTGACCTCACTTGACCTCAGTTAATATTGGTTGACGTGATGCTAATATGGATGACCTCTGATCAATACTGGATAGTCAATTAATAAAATATGGAAAAGATTCATATCTGACAGCATGTGCAATATGGTGAAAATTCATACCAGCCTGCACAATATGGTAAAGATTCAGATCATAGGCAATACACAGAAGATTCATAACCGCCTTTGCAATATGGAGAAGATATTTTCCCCTTCTTCGTTTTCTTTTTTTTTTTTTTTTTGGGGGGGGGGGGGGGAGTAGTTTATTTCACTCACATCAAGCCTCTAGTTAATCAGAGGTGGGCGAAAAATGGAATACCTGGAAAAAAAACACCTGAACTACAGTTGCAGAAATCCATATCTTCTTGCATAGGTAGAGATATGGAACAGAAACAAATTCAAAGATTCAAACTTGTGACTTTCAACTGTGACCTCGACCTTGAGTTGGCATGGTTTATTTATGGGTTCTGCACATTAGCTCGTTGAAAAGAATATTTGACCAAACTTTAACAAAAATATATCAAAGGGTTCAGAAGATAATGATTGTACAAGAAAGTGTTACTGACAGACCGACAGACATACAGACAGAGGGATGAACAAACAGACAACCACAACACATGTGAAAACAGCCTGGAAGAAATTCAAGGAGTTGCTACCAGTTCTCTGTTCCCGCCTTCTCTCATTCAAGACACATGGTCGTGTGTACAGCTCTTGTGTGCTGAGCTCAATGCCTCATGCCAGCGAGACATACTATACATACTTTCGAGACGCCAAAATCAAACGGCAATCACGGCAACATTTCGAGATTTTATAAATAATTTTCATCAGTTCACCT
Organism: Lucinisca nassula; assembly: GCA_963580285.1. Classification (NCBI taxonomy): domain Eukaryota; kingdom Metazoa; phylum Mollusca; class Bivalvia; order Lucinida; family Lucinidae; genus Lucinisca; species Lucinisca nassula. Next base: position 98,604,028 of record OY757013.1, read on the forward strand.
TATAGACACTCCACTAGTGAACACCTACTATTTACTCAAGAAGAAAATACATATCTATCTTTGAAACTTTTGTCATAGTTTGCATCGCTAATGATACTAGTCTCACTACCAATTACCTAAATTACGACCCTATTTAACAAGTTAACAAAAGTAAAAATACACTTATAGTCAATTAGATAATTAATTCATCCTCATCTGCTAATCATTTTAATCATATACAAAAACCGGACAATCACCTCGACACGTTTTGCACACACCGATGACGATCAAGGCCATGTGCCGCCGCACAAGATTCTAGGTGTCAAGATAATACCACCCAAGCAGAAAATGGGACGCCCTTAGTACTCAATAAACACAGAAAGCAGTTTCAGATAAGACAGCGGAGCCAACTTTTTACAAACAGCTAAAAGTGGGCAGGTTTATTTGAGCAGGCTGGGACCTCTCGGTAATGATTTTTGGCCGTGTGGAGAAAATTTCGGAAGTCCCCGGGACGCCTTTGATGTGTAATTTGGACAATGTTAACAATGTTTTTCTATGATTTGACCCCTGACCTTCTTTTTGACCCAACATGACTCATATTCGATCATGCCCAAGATATTATCAAGGTGATCATTCCGTGCAAGTTTGATGATAATTGCACCAAAACTGAGGCATCTGGAGTAATGACAAGGTTTTTCTATGATTTGACCTACTTTTTAACTGACAAGACCCATTACCAACTTGACTGAGATATTGTCAAAATGAACATTCTGACCAAGTCTGATCATGACTGGACCAAAACTGTGGCCTGTACAGTGTAACAAGAAAAGTTCATGCACCTACTCATATTTGAACTTGCCCAAGATATTGTCAAGCAGAGGTGTAAAATTTCCCTCAAACTTACTCGCCCTAAACTTTTCATTTAGGTGCTAAAAATAAAGAAAAAGTAACGTCAGTTTTGAAAACCTTACTCGCCCTGACTAAAAACTTACTCGCAAATGCGAGGGGCCAATTGGAATTTTACACCCCTGTCAAGATGATCATTCTGAGCAAGTTTAATGACAATTGGAACAAAACTGTTGGCTGTAGAGGGTTAACAAGGTTTTTCTATGATTTGACCTACTGTTCTTTTTCTGTCAGTTTTGAAAACCTTACTCGCCCTGACTAAAAACTTACTCGCAAATGCGAGCGGGCGAGTGGAATTTTACACCCCTGTCAAGATGATCATTCTGAGCAAGTTTAATGACAAATGGAACAAAACTGTGGGCTGTAGAGGGTTAACAAGGTTTTTCTATGATTTGACCTACTGTTCTTTTTCTGACCTGACATGACCTATATTTGAACTTGACCGAGATATTGTGAAGATGATCATTCTGAACAAGTTTGATGATAATTGGACCAAAACTGTGGCCTCTATAGTGTTAACAACGTTTTTCTATCATTTGGCCTACTGACCTACTTTTTGACCCAACATGACCCATATTTGAACTTGACCGAGATATTGTCAACATGATCATTCTGAGCATGTTTGATGATTGGACCAAAACTGAGGCCTCTAGAGTGTTAACAAGGTTTTTTCTATAATTTGACCTCTGACCTTCATTTTGACCTGACAAGATCCATATCCAAACTTGATTGAGATATTGCCAAGATGATCATTCTGTGGCCTGTGGAGTGTTAACAAGAAAAGTTCATGCACGCACAAGGGACGAAGACACAGGACATTGCATGGTCACAGAAGCTCACCATGACCTTGGGTCAGGTTAGCTAAAAAGCAGCCCACATCCCACTGCAAGAACAACAGGCCCTTGCTGAGGCCAAACCAGTAGAATGCTTTGGCACTCAGTTACACAGCACCTTGTTACATGTACATGATAAAGCTATGTTAAAGACACAAATTCTACTAAAAGGTCTTTTAATTTAATTTTTATTCTATCTGTTGCATTTTACAAACATTTACCAAATTGGTAAATGTTTGTAAAATGCAACAGATTGAAAAAATTAAATTAGGTTCAAATGACAAGAACAAATTTGAGTGACAAGAATAACACACGAGATTGGTCATGCAGACACAGCCATAACTTTAACCTTTACCTCCCTTTTGGCCAAATGACAAATTATTGATATTTTTTCTTATTTTTCCAGGAAAACAGGACTTGACATCTCATGCAAATTGTCTTGTTTTGGGAGAGAAATAAGAACAAGAAACGTGGAAATTCCACAGAAAGCAGGTTTTCCAACAGTTGCGGAGTTATGCTCTGGGAACGAAAAAGAAGACAAAATATTGATCAGGATAGATAATTCACAAAAGAAGACATGCAGAGTTGTCATTCTTGCACATGACACTCTGCACTGACCTATTCTATAATCCTACCAAATATCGTTATAATATTTCAACTGGTTGCAGAGTTATGCTCCGGAAACTAAATGTTGAAAAATATGGATCAGGGGAGACAATTAGAAAATGAAGACAAGCAGAGTTGTCATTCTTGCAAGCGACATTCCACACTAAACTGTTCTATAATTATACCTACCAAGTATCATTAAAATATTTCTAACAGTTGCGAAGTTATGCTCTGGAAATAAAATATGGAAAAAATATGGATCAGGGAAGATAATTCGAAATAAATTAAAACAGAGTTGTCATTCGTGCATGCCAGACTCCAAAATAACCTGCTCTGTAATACTACCAAGTATTACTGAAATATTTCAAACGGTTACCGAGTTATGCTCTGGAAACAAAATAAAGCAAAAATATGGATCAGGGGAGATATGGATCAGGGGACATAATTCAAAGAGAGCTGTCGCAAGACAGCATTGCTCACCTCTTTCACGCCTTCAAAATATAAGATAGAATCACTGAACCATGAAATATAGGTCACAATGACCTACATGTAGATATATTTTGAGGTCAATCATCAGGTCACATGGAACATCTATTCCAAGTATGACATTTCTATAGATACAATGAAAAATCACTGAAGCACAAAAATAGGTCACACTGACATAGACATAATTTGAGGTCAATCATCAGGTCATATGGAACTAATGATCCATGTATGACATGTCTCCATCAAATAGTATTCAAGATAAAAGACAAAACCACTGAACCATGAAATGTAGGTCACAGTGACCTTGATATATCTACCGGTATATGTCAATCATCGCGTCACATGGAATTGATAATCCAGATAAAATCAACAGCTCTCCTTGTTCTTTGTTTTTTTGTTTGTTTGAATTGAGGTTTATCATCCCTGTCAACACTGTAAAGGTCATTTTGGAGACATTGCTTCCAACTTTGTGGGATTTTTACCCGACATTGAGATGAAATGACATCTCAAGCCCTGTCGCCCAATGAAACCAATAAGGTTTATAAGCATGGACGGTCGGACACTCACACCGCTTTGCCTGGGCAGGCTTAAATCCTCTAAGCGGTTTACCAGTACTCGTGTGTGGGTCGGATTCAGCTCTGCGTGGAAGCATCATGTAGCCTATATATTTCTTCAAGCCCGATGGGCGGGGACCACCTTGTTCTTCATACAGGGGAGCTAAAAATGAAGACTAGCAATGTTGTCTTTCTTGCACACGACACTCTGCAATGACCTTTTCTGTAATCCTACCAAGTATTATTGAAATATTTGAAACAGTTGCCGAGTTATGCCCCATAAACGAAAATAAACTAAAAATAACGATCAGGGGAGATAATTCACAAACGAAAACAATCAGAGTTGTCATTCTTGCATGCAACACTCCGAACTGACCTGTTCTATAATCCTACCAATTATCATTAAAATAAGTTGCGGGGTTATGAAACGGAAACAAAATGTTGGCGCCCGCCCGCCAATGTACATCATTTTATTAACCATAGTTTTCCGTTGGAAAATCTGGTTAAAAAGATCAATAACTTGTCATTAAATGAAAACAATACCAAGCGTGCAGAGTGTTAAGCTTTTAGCATAATCTTATACAAATAAAGGTGCCTATGACTTACAATCATTAGATGGTTCAACAGGTCTGTAAGAAATCTGTGTCACATGCTTGTCACTTCCTGTGTTAGGTAATAAACAACATTAGATCCACTGTAAGCTAAAGCAGAGGCCCAAGTGGCCCAGAAATGGCTCACCTGGATCATATGTCATACAATCTGTGTCCTGGGGGCCATCTTGGCTATCAGATCAGATTGCCCTTAGCAATTCTGAATTTGCATGTTGCCTTCTGACTTAGGATTCCTACCGGGTTTGGCTAATCATCAAACAATGCCCCCCCCACCCCCACCATAAATATATCTTAAATACCCATTTGACTCCAAATTGTAAGCTGCAAACTAACCATTTTGGCCAAAAACTGACAGTTTTCTTGGGAGCCTGTGACCTTAAAAAAAACAAGAGGGCCATGATGGCCCTGGATCGCTCACCTGATCCATAGTGTAACAAGTGGGCCCCGAGGAGAGACTTTATTGGCCCAGGACTGGGATAGAAGTCCACAAGACAAAGCTTCATACCAAATATCAAACACCTGAGCTTTCTGGTTTCAGACAAGAAGATTTTCAAAGGTTTTCCCGATATAAGTCAATGTAAAACCAAAGGGCCTCAGGGCGGGGACATTTTTGGTCCCAGGGCTATAATTTGAACAATCTTGGTAGAGTTCCACTAGATGAAGCTACACACCAGATATCAAAGACCTTGGCCTTGCGGTGAAAGATTTTTAAAGTGTTTCCCTATGTAAGTATATGTAAAACCAAAGGGCCCCGGGGCATGGGCATTTTTGGTCCCAGGCTATAATTTGAACAGTCTTGATAGAGGTCCACTAGATGAAGCTTCATATAAATTTTATCAAAGACATGGACTTCCCGTTTCAGAGAAGAAGTTTTTTAAGGTTTTTCCTATATAACATTTTTATAAGTCAATGTTAAACCAAAGGGCCCCAGGTTGGGGGCATTTTTGGTGCAAGGGCTATAATTTGAACAAACTTGGTAGAGGTCCACTAGGTGAAGGTACACACAAAGTATTAAAGACCTGGGCCTTGTGGTTTCAGATAAGAAGATTTTTTAAGATTTTCCTATATAAGTCAATGTAAAACCAAAGGGAGACCAGGGTTTGGGCATTACTCGCTGCAGGGCTATAATTTGAACAATCTTGATAGATGTCCACAAGATGAAGCTTCATACTAAATATTAAACACCTGAGCCTTCTGGTTTCAGACAAGAAGATTTTTAAAGGTTTTAACTATATAAGTCAATGTAAAAGCAAAGGACCCCAGGGCGGGGGCATTTTTGGCCCCAGGGATATAATATGAACAATCTTGGTAGAGGTCCAGTACTAGATGAAGCTACACACCAAATATCAAAGACCTGGGCCGTGCGGTTTCAGGAGAAGATTTTTTATGTAATTTCCTATATACATGTACATTGTAAGTCAATGTAAAACCATGGGGGCCCCGGGGCCGGGCCATTTTGCCCCTAGGGCTATAATTGGAACAATCTTGGTAGAGGTCCACAAATGAAGCTTCATACCAATTATCAAAGACCTGGGCCGTGCGGTTTCAGAGGAGAAGATTTTAAGTCAATGTAAAACCAAAGGGCTCCGGGGCGGGGGCATTTTTGGCCCCAGGGCTATAATTTGAACAATCTTGTTAGAGGTCCACAGGACGAAGCTTCATACCAAATATCAAACACCTGAGCCTTCTGGTTTTAGACAAGAAAATTTTAAAAACTTTTCCCTATGTACATGGAAGTCTATGTGAAACCAAATGGCCCCGGGGTGGGGGCATTTTTGGTCCTAGGACTCTAATTTGAACAATCTTGGTAGAGGTCTACTAGATGAAGCTACACACCAAATATCGAAGGCCTGGGCCTTGCAGTTTCAGCGAAGAAGATTTTTTTAAGTTTGACCTTTGAGGTACCAACCTGGGTCATGCACCCAACACATCGTTTCATCGTGGTTTAATAACATTTCTGCCAAGTAATTCCAAAAACCATTTAAAAATAAGAAAGTTATTGACCAAATACAAAAACGTCCCCTTTTTTTACCTTTAACCTCTATGTTTGACATTGACCTTTGAGTTACCAAACCGGGTCATGTGCGCAACACATCGTCTCATGGTGGTATACATTTCTGCCAAGCAATTTCAAAATCCATCAAAAAATAAGGAAGTTATTGACCAAACATGGAAAAAAGGCCCCTTTTTTTTACCTTTGACCTCTATGTATGACCTTGACCTTTGAGGTACAAACCTGAATCATGCCTGCAAAATATTGTCTCATGATAGTTAACATTTCTGCCAAGTAATTTCAAATCTATTTAAAAACAAGAAGACCATGATGGCCCTATAACGCTCATCTGAGCAAAGAGCTATCTATGTTGGTTGCAGGGTGGGGCAATTTTGGTCTATAATTTAAACAATCTCGGAAGACCCTGCCGTGGGGGTGTTTTTGTCCCCAGAGCGACAATTTGAACAGTCTTGGTAAAGGTCCACTAGATGAAGCTTCATACCAAATATCAAAGACCTAGGCCTTCTGGTTTCAGACAAGAAGATTTTTAAAGGTTTTCCCTATATAAGCCTATGTAAAAACCGTGGGCCCTGGCGCCGGGGCATTTTTGTCCCCAGGGCTATAATTTGAACAATCTTGGTAAAAGTCCACTAGATGAAGCTTCATACCAAATATCAAAGACCCCAGAAACTTCTGGTTTCAAACAACTTGAATTTTAAAGGATTTCCCTACATAAGCATATGTAAAATCGGTGGGCCACGGCGTGGGGGGCATTTTTGGCCCCAGGGCTATAATTTAATAAATCTTGGTAGAGGTCCACTAGATGAAGCTTCATACTAAATACTAGAATTTGTTTTTCTACAAAAACACAGATGTCTCCCCCGTTTTTGACCTCTAAGTATAACCTTGACATTGGAGGTATTGAGCATGGTCTTGTGGGCAACACATCATCTAATGAAGATGAACATTTCTGCAAAGTAACTTTAAAAATGTCCATAGAAAAATAAAAAAGTTATTGGCCATACACAAAAAAGCCCTTTTTTACCTTTGACCTCTAAGTATGGCCTTAACCTTTGAGGTACAACACATCGTCTCATGATGGTTAACATTTCTGCCAAGTAATTTCATAATCCATCAAAGAATAAGAAGTTACTGACTGTCCCTTTTTTTTACCTTTGACCTCTAGGTAGGACTTTTGACATTGGTGGTATGGACCTTGGTCATGCACATGACTCATGGTCTAATGATGGTGAACATTTCTGCATGGTTACTTTATAAATAAAGTCCATCCAGAAATAAAAAAAGTTATTGACTGGACACAAAAAAAAAAACTTTTTTACCTCTGACCCCTTGGTATGACCTTGATCTTGGAGATACCGACCTGGGTCTAGAGTGCACCACATCGTCTCATGATGGTTAACATTTCTGCCAAGTAATTTCACAATCTATCCAGGAATAAGAAAGTTATTGACTGAACACTAAAAAAGGCCCCTTTTTGTCCTTTGACCTCTAAGTACGACCTTGACATTTGAGGTACCAACTTGGGTCATGCATGCAACACATTGTCTCATGGTGGTTAACATTTCTGCAAAGAAATTTCAAGATCCATCTAAAACTAAGAAAGTTATTGACAGAACACAAAAAAGGCCCCCTTTTTCACCTTTAACCTCTATGCATGACCTTGACCTTTCAGGTACCAAACTGGGTCATGCGTGCAACACATCATCTCATGGTGGTTAACATTTCTGCCAAGCAATTTCAAAATCCATCTAAAAATAAGAAAGTTATTGACCAAACACGAAAAAGGGCCCCTTTTCTGACCTTTGACCACTATGCATGACCTTGACATTTTAGGTACCAAACTGAATCATGCATGCAACACATCGTCTCATGATAGTTAACATTTTTGCCAAGTAACTTCAAATTCTATATAAAGATAAGCAAGTTATTGACAAAACCCGAAAAAAGGCCCCTTTTTTACCTTTGACCTCTAAGTATGACCTTGACCTTTGAGGTCCCAACCTTGGTCATGCATGCAACACATCGTCTAATGATGGTTAACATTTCTGCCAAGTATTTTCAAAATCCATCTAAAAATAAGAAATTTAGAGGTCCACTAGATGAAGCTTCATACCAAATATCAAAGACCTGGGCCTTCTGGATTCAGACAAGAAGATTTTTAAAGGTTTTTTTCTTATTTTCCTCTTTTCGTTGCCATGGCAACCAGAGTTCTGCATGGAATGGAATTCTTTGAACAACTTTGAGAGAGGACCACCCAAGGATCATTTCTGCCAAGTTTGGTTGAATTCTGCTCAGTGGTTAAGGAGGAGATGCTGTTTAAAGAAATTGTGGACGGACAGGTGGACAGACAACGAAGCTGATGACGACGGACGGTGACCGATCACAATAGCTCACCCAGAGCCTTCGGTTCAGGTGAGCTAATAAGGAAGTCATTGACAAAACACAAAAAAGGCCCCTTTTTTACCTTTGACCTCTAAGTATGACCTTGACCTTTGAGGTCCCAACCTTGGTCATGCATGCAACACATCGTCTAATGATGGTTAACATTTCTGCCAAGTATTTTCAAAATCCATCTAAAAATAAGAAATTTATTGACCAAATATGAAAAAAGGTCCTATTTTTGACCTTTGACCTCTAAGTATGACCCTGACCTTTGAGGTACCGACCTTCCTCATGCGCGCCACACATCATCTCGTGGACATGATTTGCCCAAAATACATACATACCGACAAACTTCCCAGGGAGATACATGTAACTCAAAAAGTATAAATGCGAGAGTTATAGTTCTTGCGCACTGCATGTCGTCTAATATTGATTAATATTTATATTAAGTTTCGTGAAGATAGCTTGAACGGATTTCAAGTTATAGAGCGGACACAATTTTGTGACAGACAGACAGACGCCCTGGGGACAAAACAATATGTCTCACCGAAAAAAAAAAATTGGGGGGAGACATAATGATCAACAGGCCAAAATTAACAAAGATTTGACAAGTTTATGTGAGGTGTGCAATACGAAAGAGAATGTAGATCATTACCTGTTCTGCTGTCAGAGATTTACTGCAGAAAGGGCTATTTTAGAGCACAGTCAGTGGATGATATTCTGAGTAGGGAAGATATAGGACTGGTAACAGAAATTAACTGGAAAGTGTTAACAGGCATGGTGAAAGACATAAGTAAGTAAACAAGGACAGAGTGTGTGTGTGTGTGTGAATTCGGGTTTAACGTCGCTTTCAACAGTTTTTCAGTCATATCACGACGGTGTCTGGTTGCGACAGGGAGCTAAATGCTCACTTTCATAGTGCTGCCTCACTGAAGTATCATGTCCCAGACACATTACTTGATACCACACCCTGACACTTGGTCGACCAGTCCTAGCTCTACCCTGTAAATCTGAGTGCCAAGCGAGGAGCAGCTAGTACCATTTTGAATGACTTTGGTATGTCCCGGCCCGGGATCGAACCCGTGACCATCTGTTCCCCGGTCAAACAAGGACAGAAAGAGATTATGACTGCACTGATGGAGTTGAACAGTTCATCAGGAGCACAAAAAGATTTTGAACTGTAACATATTCACGCATGCCCACATATAGCAGCATGAATTTAGTACCATGTGCAATGCACTTGTAAGAGGTTATTATAGCACATTGAGTTTATATGCAGCGATAAAATGCTCTATAGATAAACAACAACAAATTTTTGAAAGCCAATACTTGTAAATAAGCATTTTCAAGGGGAGCAACTGGGCTTAGCAGCTGTAAGAAAATTAGTTGATATTTTCATGACTTTGAATGAATACTGGGTATTGATTGGTAAATAATAACTATTTTTCACTCACAAAATTAAATATTGCTGCATATCCGTGAAAAATGAGAACATAGATGGATTAAGAGTAATACATAGGGTATAGAAATGAGTCAGTGACAATCAATGGCAACACCACTCACAAGAATTTTAATCTGATATATATAAACACAATAAAGACTGAGATGTCTGCAATACAAATATGACTGCACCTGCATTCCCCCGTGCTTTATCAAAAGCTATCGGTATGGACATGTACCTGTAAATTGCATAATCTTGTGCACGAGTTGACAGTGCAGATATTGTTGTAAATTAATAGGGTTTAAAAGCACCGACGGTTGGACACTCTCACCACTTTGCCTGGGCAGGCTTAGAACCTGTAAGCTGTTTACCAGTACTCTTGTGCGCCTTGGTTTCAGCTCTGCGTGGAAGCATCATGCAGCTCATCTATACTCAAGCACTTTGAAAACGCAACATCATAAGGAAAATGTAAATATTTTTTAAACTCACCAATTTTTTCAAAAAACGAATTTCATCACATACAATATTCATCAAATGACTTTCGTTTGCCACAATCACATTAGAGCTGTCCCTTCACATTAGCAGTCTACACTGGGGCAAACACACCATGTGTCAGTCAAATCTCAAGCCACATCAATATCGGGTATGCCCACCTGCGCGCTGAGAGCATTCACGTAACCTGGACCACATTGAACAACACAAACGTCGCACAGTACGTCGGGGGATGTTATCCCACTCTTGCTGAAGGGCTATCGCGAGCTGCCTCACAGTCTGTGGCGCGTTTTGACGTCCGTGTACACGACGTCCCAATTCGTCCCAAAGGTGTTCGATACAATTCAGATTGGGTGATTTCGACGGCCAAGGGAGAACATTGATGCCTTCTTGACGTAAAAAGTCCTGCATCAACCTTGCCGTGTGCGGGCGGGCGTTATCGTGCTGAAATAACATGGGGTTACGTTGACGTCGCAACAATGGAACAAGCTCTGGCCGAAGAATCTCATCGACGTAACGTCTGGCGTTGAGATTTCCATGAATTATCAATAAACGCGAGCGAAAATTGTAATTGATGGCGCCCCAGACCATGACACCACCGCCTCCAAACCGGTCTCTTTCAACAACGCAGTTATCAGCAAACCTTTCGCCGTCACGTCGATAAACGCGTACCCGCCCGTCGGTTTGGTACAAATTGAACCTGGACTCATTGCTGAAGATGACGTCGTGCCAGTTGACACGTCTCTGGTGATTAAGTGCAAAGTTCATGCGAAGCTGACGATGACGTCGTGTAAGTATTGGTCCGTGGTACAGACGCCGGCAACGAACACCAAATTCCTTAAGTCGTCAGGACACTGTCATACGATGAATACGTCGCCCTCGGTTGCCAATGACGACGGAAGCTGTTTGCGTGGCCGTCTGGAAACGATGCCGTAGGTGGGGTTGACGGATGTAATTATCCTGACGTCTTGACGTCACCCGCACTTGCCCAGGCCTGGGGCAGTCATTAACAGTTCCTGTTAACCTGACACGTTGAACGAGACGATATATTGTGGTTCTGTCAGCATTAAAACGCGGAGCAATGTCCTTCTGTGAAATGCCAGCATCCAAAAGGCCTAAAATCTGATTCCGATTTTCGTTATTTAGCCTTGGCATGCTCAGTTTTGTAAATTTACCCAAATTTCAACCAAAAACCGATTTGAAGACAACTTTTGAAGAGATTGAATGAAAGATATCGGTTGTACATGCGGAATTGACCATATAAACAAGGTCATATCTCGGTGTGCACGTGCTACGATATCACGTGTAGTCGACCGATATTTTATCGATCTGACCACCTCATATGATTTTATTTATGGTGTATGGAAGCATATATTATCTGCTAATATGATTTTGGATTGGGCCATTTCAAAAATATTTAAAAAATATAATATTGCGTTTTCAAAGTGCTTGAGTATATTTCTTCAAGCCCAGATGGGGGGGGGGGGGTCATAATCTTGTGTAATCTTAAGTGGCAATTATTACAATAAAAACATCTGCGCGCAATCAACCAAGATTTATGACACTAGACAGAAATAGCCAGCAGATCAAAGGGGTTTTCAGAACCCATCTGTCGCTTTACCCTTATTGACAAATGATTTTTTTCAGGTACCGCATGGGTATTTTACTATGGTAAACACTAAAATGGTCGTCCCGCGAAAACAACTTTAGGAAAATTGTCTTGTCAGGAGATAAAGGCTGTCGGGCGGGACAACGGGGGTTTGAAATCGGGCTATCCCCTCGAAATCGGAAGATATCACGTGTATGGGCATCCCGTTAACATCCTGATCCAAAGTATGGTGCACTTTTTGGCATTCATCCCTGTGAAGAATGTTCGCACACCGAAAATTGATGAAACTACACTGCCGCCGGGGATCGAATTGGGAGCCTCTAACAACAGTAGCCTGGCTTCCCATGGTACCAAGGTAGTTATTGTAACAGTATAAATATTTCAAAGTTAGAGCTATTCAGCACTAAAATAATTTGATGTTAATTTTCTATAGGGTCCCTTCTTACCATTAAGGAGGAGTAATGATCACAATCCTTTAGTGTGTATTTACAAACCTGGCAGATATGTAACCAGGCAGAATTTTCTCATGCCAACAAGCATTCCCATGGTACCAAGGCAAATAGAAAGGTGACAAATGTAGAAAACTGATTCGATTAAAAATACATGTAATGGCTTTTCATATTACTTAAAACAATAAACATCAGTATTTGAAATAGGGAAATCTGCAAAAAATGATGTAAAATAATTTTTGACTGCTTTTAATCTTGCAAATGGTACAATAAAGCAAGCTACAGTTGAGACACAGGGGTACAATTCATCACGAGGGTTGTATGAAAGACAAGCAAGTATGATTCATCATTTAACTTTACCTTCTAAGCTTATACTCAGAGGTGTCATTGGGGCACAAAAACACTGGGATAGTTTAAAGTGTTTTAAAGAATGCATGCATAGACTGTCTGTGCACTTAAGGCTAAAATTCACTGTCAATACTAAAAGAATACCCATGCATATAGAAGGCAATATATATCAACATGAAACACACAGGATAGTTCTTCCATGTTTCAATTTATAAGACCTACCTGAGTAAAACTTAAGCCACAAAAGAAAAATCATAGAGTATTTTGAAAATAAATAAAAGACAAATTTAGCAACCAGGGGGTGAACAGAAAATGTGAAAAATCAGATTTCGCCTGCTTTTTAACTTTCCAGATATTTATCCAGATATTTATCACACAAATGTAATGAAATACATACCAATGTAAAGATATGTATCCCACTTCATTGATGTGAGATTATCAAGCCCATATGAATTGTACAAGATTCAAAATGCAGTAAAATATTGTTTACCCCGGTACCATGGAACCCTTGGTACCATGAGAAGCGAGTACTAACCACTGAGCTATCACGCTCCACATATTTTCTGTCAACTAAGGGGATATTTACCATCTGCACCAAAATTTGCTACATCAAAACCTATAGGTCTTGGCTCCATTTCTGTCAAATCTGACACAGCGTTGGTTCCCGGCTGATAATGACTGATATCAGTGGCCATATTCGACTGGGAAGTTTCGTGAAATTTTCGTGAAATTCCACGCAGGAGTGCGGTGTTATCTTGTAATAGCCGATCACATGGTCCAATCAAATATGAGTTATTTTTCAAATACGTAAGCGATCGTGGAGCACGATTCTATTCGAAGGAAAAGTCGAACCTTTCGTGCACCACGGTCGCTTATGAGCTATACGCAAATAAAATATTTGATTGGACAATGTGACCAGCTATTACAACTAGGAACCACACTCCTACGTGGAATTTCACGGAAATTTCACGAAACCTACCAGTCGAATACCGCCAGTGTTTTTGGACCGCGCCCTTAGGATCTATATCAACGGAACATTTTGAATCATTAAGTGAGTGAATTTTGCAATTAAAAGTTTATCCTGTTACTATTTAATTATGCCGATTTTATTGATAACTTTAGTCCGATTTTTCTTAATTCAATAGTTTCTATTCCTTTCCCAAAACAAAAGACACGCTCGAGTGCATCTGCTATTTTTAGACGGTAACACGATTTGCCGTATTTTTACGGGTCTATCTATCTATCTTCTTATATACTGAGTCGGTCACATTTGGCCATTACCTCAGTTGGGTGCGTAGCTAAATTTAGAATTTAGCTGAAAAAAAAAAGAGAGAGAGAGAAGTCACTGGATGAGTCCTTAAAACTATTTACAATCTGAATAACAGAGGTATACTAAAACGCATACCTCTGAGTCTCAATCTTACACTGTATGGGCTATCTATCTATCTATATATCCTGCAGCACCCTCTCGCGAGGATTATGTGCAGCTGCGCGCGTCAGAAAAAGAAAAGTGTGATAGAAGAAAAAGTATTAGATTTTAGGAGAATTGAAAGTAAAAACAGTGTTAGTAAAGTAGAGATTAAAAGCAGATAAAAACAATGTTTCACGGTTCATGGCATTGGGTGATGGAGGGTGCATATGGTCGATCTGAAAGAATCCAGATCGGAGCACACAACAGCATGAGGAGGAAGGTGATTCCATTGTACCACAGCCAAGGGGAAGAAACTGTATTTATAGTAACTTGCAGTAGTAGGGATTTGAATATAGTGCATAGTATGCATGTTTTTAGTAGTTCTGATTGGATGTCGGATGTATGTAGGGAGCGGAATCTCGACAAGACTATAAACTATCTTGTAGAACAATAGGAGGCGAGCATCTGCCCGCCTCTGTTCCAATGATCTCCATTCCAGGGTATTAAGCATCTGGGTCACACTACTATATGAAGAGTAGTCATGTTTGACCCATCTAGCTGCTCTTCTTTGGACTTGCTCAACCTTGTTTATATTTGACTGGGTATATGGGCTCCACACAGGGGAGGCATACTCAAGCTGGGGCCTAACAAGGGTATTATAAGCTGTTTCACGTATGCCTTGATGTTTGGTGCGTATATTCCTACGTATGAAGCCCAGGGTCCGATTTGCTTTGGTGGTCACGTTATGAATGTGGGTGTTCCAAGTTAAATCACGGCTAAACTCAAGGCCCAGGTACTTGGCATGATCAGCCTCCTGGAGGACTTCACCGTGGAGAATGTAATTGTGTCTAATGGGTTCTTTAGAACGGGGAATGTGTAGGACCTGGCATTTACCCGGGTTAAATTCGAGTTTTGGCTTTGGAGGACTTCACCGTGGAGAATGTAATTGTGTCTAATGGGTTCTTTAGAACGGGAAATGTGTAGGACCTGGCATTTACCCGGGTTAAATCCGGGTTTTGGCTTTGAACTCCTCTGCAGACTTAGCATTCACCACAGAAGAGGGAAGACTATTCCACTGGGGAATAGTCCTAGGGAAGAAGGAATTTTTCAGGGCATCACTGTAGGACTGGTACCTGTGATACTGTGAGTTGTTTACTTTTGATGCCCTTGTTCGAGTTGAAACTGTCACAGGGGTCAAGTATTTATCTTTGTTAACGGCCACTGTACCTGAATGTATCTTATTGTAGAAGGTTAAAGAGGACTGCTCACGACGGGCCTCTAGGGACGGCCATTCTAGCTCGTTAAGCATGTCACCGACGCTGCTTCTATTGCGCCATCGTCGGCAATATGTATTCTCCTGCTCTTTGATTGGGCCTGTATGCACATTATATATATTATATATATATATATATATATATATATTGGCTGCATATGCGGCTGCATTTTATACCGTTTTCTATAATAGCCGCATTTCCTATGATTTCATTATTGGCTGCATCTTTCTATATTTATAATATGGCTGCACTAAAGTGCTGCGTTTTATACTGACCCTTTTATAAGAGATATCTTACCTGTGTTATAACTGGACACGGGATCCTGTTTACAGTGAACTTATAGACTTTACTGAAGAAGATTTTTACTGGTGTTCCCAGGTGTGTCTTCAAAGACAGAAAATTAGTATGGTGAGGCTGTGTGTGTGTGTGTGGAGGGGGTTACGGTGTTTCGTCGGACTTGCCTCCACATCAAACACGTGACAATCATGTGACTGCATAAAATGGCGAAGTTGCAGAAACGAAAACAACTAAACAGCATTTATGAAAAATGGATCACACTGTTTACTCGGATCTTTCTGTTATCTTTTGTTATCCCTCAAACAATAAATGGCGCTGTACCATTCAAAATACAGGATTTTCCCTTCCGGAACACTTCTTTACCATTTAAAATTCGAGTGGACGATCTCGTTAGCCGAATAGGGGAAGGTATAATTTGAGGACTTTTACTAGAGGACTGAGGACCAAGTCCTCTAGAGGACCACGGGTATAAATTAAGGACCAAACACAGAAGGACCAGTGCTTTAATAATCCATATCACAGGGCCAGTTTCAAGGCTTTTGAGAGGAAAGATATAGGAGGTTTTAGAAATTCCGTTTATGACGTCATTCTTGCGCATGCGCAAAGTACTGGCCGTCAATTGAAACGGCCATTGCTATTCAAATGTATTGGCGGAACTTAAAATGGTAACAATATTCAGACATTTTGATAGAAAATATACCCGTTTTCATTGAAATAATGCCTCGAGAAGGAAAGAATGATATTTCGCTTTTATTACCGAAATTCATTTATCCTAAATCCGTTTTTAATTGACGAAAATCTTTTCGTGAATGACCAATGTCAATGGCTTGAGATACCGTTATTCACGAAAGCTTACTTGCAAAATAAGTTTTTGCGTAACTTTCGTTTTATTCGCTATCTATCTATCTATCTATCTGTCTATCTATCTATCTATCTTTCTTTCTTTCTTTCTTTAGAAATATGTCCAACGATCTGTCTACATGTGCAATTTAAATGTCCATACTGACAGTCGAAATAAACTTATGAGTAAACTGACGGAGGGGCGTTGAGTCAATGTTGGTTCGACGTCATGCCGTCGACACTCACTCCAACTCTCTTCATTGTCACATGACCGTTGGCATGAGACAGAGAGAGAGACAGAGAGAGGTTTGACTGACAGTAGACAGACAGACGACACACAGACCGACTGAATGACTGACTAACAGACGAACAGACGGACTGTTGGACAGACAAATAAACACACTGACAGTCGACAAAAACAACAACCAATGAGTGAACTTACAGACGGGTGTCGAGTCAACGTTGGCTCGACGTCATGCCGTCGACAACCACTCCAACTCACTTCAATGTCACGTGACCGTTGAGATGAGGGAACGGTTTGATTGATCCCTATATCCAAGAAGCCCATAACCCTTTTGTACCAAATGGAATCTTCCTCCTTATATATAGCAGGAGTCATTTTCAAAATTAAGGGGTGTCAGGTTGTGTTTTCTTCAAAATTTATTTGGAAAATGGCCGAACTATTTGCAAACAGTGTAGGCCCCGATCAGACGCCCCGTTATGCCGCGTCTTATCTGGGCCTGCACTGTGTGTCATTTACCCCTTTTGGGGTTTCCGGTACCAAATGGGTTAATGTAGACCTAATGACTGGGCAGGTTGAACCAATCTACAAATCTACCAGATTTTACTGTAAAATCTTGCACTTGCGAAGGAGTGTTTCATTCTCATGCACTGAAAGGGTGTTCTACTTTTGTTTTGAATTTAATGTTCCAATCCCACTGAGTCTTGATTGGTCCGAGCACTGGGCAAATGACATTTTATTAATCGCCAACGCAACGTTCTGACGTTTCATCGACGTTGCAATGTCAAATTCAATGCATCGCTTTGAAGTTGGTTTGATGTAGACACGACATTGTTGACACGCTACATGTCGGTTGACGTGGCGTCATTTAACAAACTGTAATTTACATTTGCCTGCGCTCGCTAATTGTTGGTGCGCTGAGAGAGAGAGAGAGAGGACCCTGTTGGGTCGTATGTGCAATATATCATTTTCGTAATGCGAAATTTCACATCTGGCAGCATATCGGTGTTTCTCCCTTTATCTTACATTAGAATTCGCCAAAAGTTTAAAAGAATTCCACTGTTTTACGCTGTAATTAACACTTTATCTGTCCCACTGCCTTTGAAGCAATACGACAGATGACGGCCAGGGCTTTTCCCGTTCTATTTTAGAACCGGAAGTACGTCACGAAAAAAGCTCCTATATCCCTTATGCACCTATTACCAGTGTATACTAATTACTGGTGTATTCCATTTTACCTGAATTACTATTGCGTGCCTTGTTGTCATTCGGAATTTCCCCCTTCATTGCTTACAAGATGTTTTTCTGTCTGTCCGCTAAGGAAAATAATATAAAATAAAAATAAGTAAATAAATAATTAATACATGTAATTAATTACTTCTGAACAATGTGGGGTTCAACCATGGTCTAGTAAGGAATAATTATCATCAAAGATAAAAGATCTAAATTTTGTACACCTCTTAGAACCTCAAAAATGAAAAGAATCAAGTAAATAGATATAATATTAATGAATAGATAAATAAATAAATACTTCTAAAGCATATAAGGTATAATCATGCAATCTTGTAATGGATAATCATAAAATTAATAAATAAATTGCATTTGATGTAATAATGGTGTCTCAAGACTTTAACATTTTTTGTGAGACATTGGCAAAAAGTGTAGACCCTGATCAGAAGCTACAGAATGTGGTGTGTGATCTGGGTATTCACTGCTTGCTCAAAGAACATACATATTTAGCTCAGCAGAGCCGAAGGCTTCAGGGGGCTGTTATGCCTGTCGCCTCGTCAACACTTTCAAACAACATCTCTGAGGCCACTGGGCCGATTCAGTCCAAATTTCATCAGTAGCATTCTTGGGCAGGCGATTGAAAGTTTGTGCTTTTAATGAAAATCAGCTTATTAGTTTGGTTGCTATGGCAACTTAGAGTTTTCATAGACTTATAATGGGTAAAATATAAAAATGGCATTTACTGTCATACCTTTGCAGATATTTGACAATACTTTTATAGCAATATTCCTTGAATAAACTTCTTTCAGACATGTGCATGCCAACCTGGGGGATTCTCAGGGTGTGCTGGGGCCATGCCCCATCCCCCTCCACTTCATAAAAGGCCATATATATCTTAGAAGCCATTCATATCCCGGGTTCCCCTTAATAGGGAAAAGGACTCCTTTTCGCGAAAAGGAGTCCTTTTCGCGAAAAGGACTTTACCCTAATTAGCGGAAAGGACTTTTTTACTAAAAGGGTCCATATATATTGATATAAATTAATTATTCAATATTTTGTTTCAGATTTTCGGCTTCAGTCTTGCACAAACAATATATTTTTAGGCTTTTGTACTAGAAAATTTTATTTTTGTGGATTATTTTGCAAGTTTTGCGGGTGTGTTTTCTTTTGCTATATCTATCCCCGATAGCCGATGCACTACAAGAAAATGAATATATGTTGTAGAACAGATTCCACCAGTCAAGACCCAGCCCCGCCCATCGGGACTTGAAGAAATAGATGGGCTGCATGATGCTCCCACGCAGAGCTGAAACCGACCGCACACGAGTACTGGTAAACTGCTTAGGGGATCTAAGGCAAAGCGGTGCGAGTAGGACCGTCCATGCTTATAAACCCTATTGGATTCATTGGCGACAGGGCTTGAGATGTCATTTCATCACAATGTCCGGTAAAAGTCCCACACATTTGGAAGTTAATTCTCCAAAATGACCTATACAATGTTGACGGGGATGTTAAGCCTCAAATCAAATAAACAAAACCAGTCAGGACAGCCTAATTTTTGCAGTACAACAATCTAATTGATCTAAAACTAAGACTGACTTGTCAGGTGAGACATGTATCTTAGCGGACTTGGTTGCCACTTTTTTATATTTTAAATTTTGCAAGGCTCGCTATTTTGGACATCTCCTTTCTGATGCCTGGGACTCCCGTGGAGTGTGGGCCATGTTTGCTGATGTTGGCCAGGTGGAAGACGCCTTTAAGTCCTAGGGCAGGCGTCTCTTGCCTGCTGCCTCCAGTTGACCTGTCCCATGAGCTACGTCGGTCGGTGTGTGCTCGGAGGGGGATGTGCTGTGTTTGCTGGCTCTTGTCCATCATCCGTTTCGGTTTCAGAACTTTGGGGTTGAGAGACACACTGATGAAGATTAAATATCAGAAAGGCCTCTGTGTCACTAAATTTGGTATAGTTACGCCTTAACCACCTTTTTGCATGGACAATCTACCTCTTCGATGATAAATATGATGAGAATTGTTTGTTTGTTAGAATTGAGGTTTTACTTCCCCGTCAATACTATTTAGACCATTTTGGAGACGTTGCTGCCAATTTTGTGGGACTTTTACCTGACATGGACATGAAATGACATCTCAATCCCTGTCACTCCCAAAAACCAAAATGGTTTATATGTAGGGATGGTCTGACTCGCACCACTTTGCCTGGGCAGGACTAGACCCTCAAAACGTTTTAGCTCTGCGTAGAGGCACCATGCAGTCCAATCAATTTCTCCAAGCCCCGATGGGCGGGGGTCGGATGAGTAGTGTACACTGTTACAAACCCAACTTTTTCCTGTCAAAGTATCTTACTTGTATAGCTGTCTCATAGAGCATTGGGTTCTAATATAGCTTATATAGCTGTCAAATAGAACCAATAGTAAAGACTGATCAGATGCGCAGGCTGATCTGAGTCTTTGCTGCATGCACATGTGAATTGTTGGAATTACTTTGCCCGGGCTTAAAATAATCATGAATGGTTAATTTTTCAACACTGTGTGATAATTGCCAATTATAATTGGTTTGTATATTTTTTAAAATAGATTCAATTAATTTAAGTATGACATTTGGCGCGTGCCGATGATAAAGGGATTAAAGAGATAAAGATATTACCCAAGTGATAGTTATCGTCCTGTCAAAACAAAAACCTGTACAAGATAAAAATCTTTCAGCGGCCAATATTTTTTATGAATAATTTTGTTTAGAATTTCATGTGAAGCTCTTGAGTAGCATTTTAAATTTTCTTTAATAAATAATTAATTTTCAGTTTGTTTGATTTAAGGTTAAACGTCCCCATCAACACTGAATAGGTCATTTTGCAGGCTTTGCTTTCCAGTTTTGTGGGACTTTTTACCCGACACTGAGATGAAATGACTTCTCAAGCCCTGTTGCCCAATGAAACCAATAGTGTTAAAAAGCGTGGGCTGTCCGACTTGCGGCCCCCGCCCATAGGGGTTTGAAGAAATATATGGGCTGTGTGATGAAAAACATAAAGTTCAAAGAAATAATTAAAAAAAAATAAAAATTAAACGGAAGCAAAAACTGTGATCTGCGATCGAAAACTGCTGATTTTGAAACAAGTTTAGAATTTCATCGACCTGTTCCAATCCTGTTAAAGGACATTAACGTAGGTCCACGCATCCGCGCACGCGCGCGTGCATCTATCTGTGTGTGTTGATGTAGTCACTCAAGTGTATAATAAGACAAATCGGAAATTATAAATATCCTTTCAGGTCAGCTGCAGGAACGCCATGTAAACTGTCATTGTCTATTTCACTGTTGGCATGTATTAACAGAAATATAATTCTAGCGGTCGTATAAAATAAAAGCTTTCTCAGATTCAGAAGCCATCTAATCTGGACCTACATTGTTTGCATAACTAGGGGTGGATCAAGGTTAAATATCTAAATAACAAAATGAATTCAATTCTTCCTCTCTTTTTTAATCTTTTCGGCTGTTTCTAGCACAAGCTGAACGAAAACACGACAAACCAGGTTTAATTTTAATCACATTTTGCGTGAAAATGACTTCATCAAATTAATAATTAAGCTGTTTGATAAGAAAGAAAACAAATAAGTGATTGTTTCTTTTTTTACCCCTAATAGGTGCCTTTTTTGAGGAAAAAGTCCTTTTCGCTATTTAGGGTAAAGTCCTTTTCGCGAAAAGGACTCCTTTTCGCTATTAAGGGAAACCGTTCATATCCCCACCCCTAAATCGTAAGTTATTCTTCCTTACAATCTTGACGATTCAGTAATGCCGACCTGGGGATCCCCTGGTGTGCTCCGAGTCATGTCCCAGACCATGCCCCACACCTTAACTTCATAAAATGCCATATATCTCAGAATCTGTTCAGATCCCCTCCTCTAACACATGTATATTCATGTTCCTTATGATAGAACTCATTCAGTCACACCAACCTTGGGTATGATTGTGGTGGGGCAATGTGCTGTGGCCATGGCCCACCCCTCCACTTCTTAAAATGCCATATATCTCAGACACCATTGAGATCCCCACCCCATAATCATATATATTCTAATCTTGTTCCTTAGCATTAGACACATTCGGCCACACCAACTTGGCAGTCTACAGGGGCCATTCCTCTCCCCTCCACTTCATAAAAGGGCCTCATATCTCAGAAACAGTTCAGATCCCCACCCCTGAACAACATATGAGTATATTCTTGGTCCAAATGATAAGACACATTCAGTGACAACAATCTTTGGCTTTCCTGGGGTCCAACAGGGCCATGCCCCAACCCCTCCACAGCTTAAAGGGCCTTATATCTGAGGGACGGTACAGATTCCCATCCCTTAATCACATATATTCTTGTTCCTTATGATAAGACGCATTCAGTGATACCTACCAGGGCTCTGTTTGGTCCATGCCCTGCCCCTTCCACTTCATAAAAGGCCTAATATTTCAGATACACAGTCCACATGGGTGCTCAGTAGGGTATTGGGGTTTGTTTGGGAGACTTTATAATTGATCACTTAAAATCATATTATGTTAATATACATGGCTGACAATGGCCAGTGCCCACCTGAGCTCTGTGAGCAAAGTTGCCCATGGGCCTCTTGTTGTACAACTTACATAAAAAAAATCTGACATGTATAATTGAAAATGGACCACTCAAAACTTAGAAGGTGGAAGATTCCATTGTCATATATGGGTTAATGCAAATTGTAATTACTTCTGATCCTCTAAGTCAGGCCCAGCAGCCTAGGGGATGTGAATTATGCCATACTAACTCAACAATTTTGCAAATAAAAGTTAATAAAAGTTTATCTGACCTCATCCCAAGGCCACGGTCACAGACTTTGAGATTTTTTTAATGTTATTTTTATAGAGCTCATATACAAATCATATCATGGGTTTCTTTCATATTTGGTATGAAGTTCAAGATACCAAATAAGTATCAGGCAGTGGTATCCCTGCCTATGTTCATTGCCCCTGGGGAATGCCCCAAAGTCATAGACTTAGACATTTTTGGATATTAATTTTTGTTTCAAGAGCTCATATTTTCCAAACCATAGTCTAGATTTGCTTCATACTTTGTATGATGATAGGTCCATGCCCATGACCTCAAGGTCAAGAAAGGTCACAGACTTAAAGATTTTGATTGTGAACATTTTCATTTAAGAATTCATGTTTTCCAAAGCAACTTGGTGAGAGATACATGTACAGGTCCAAAGTTTTATGCAGTGATACCAAGCTCACCCAAGGTCACAGACTTGGAAATTTTTTATGTTATTTTATTATAGAACTCATATTTTCCAAACCATACAGTGGATTTGTTTCATATTTCTATGCTGATTGATACAGGTCCAAGGTTTTATTGAGCAATAGCCCAGCCCATACCAATGACCTCAAGGTCAAGGTCGCAGACTTAGAAATTAGGTAGATTTTAAACATTTTTGACAGCTTATATTTTCCTTTGGAACTTTTATTCGATAATGAGATGAAACGACATCTCCAGCCCATTTTTTTCCACCTTTACTGCCATTGCTGTAGACCCCACCCATTAGAGCTTGGAGAAATTAATTGGGCTGCATGGTGCTTCTACACACAGCTGAAACGAACAGTACATTAGTACTGGTAAACTGCTTAGAAGGTCTAAGCCTGCCCAGGCAAAGTAATGTAAGTAAGCCCATCCATGCTTATAAACCCTATTGGTTTCGTTGGGCAGCAGGGCTTAAGATGTCATTTCATCTCAATGTCGGGTAAAAGTCCAAAATAACCTAAACAGTGTTGACTGGGACATCAAATCTCAATTCAAACGAATAAAATAATTGTGATACCCCGCCCATGCCTATGACTTAAGAGCTCATATTTACCAAACCATATGATCGATATGATTTTTATTCGCTATTATGACAGGTATAGGTCCAAAAAAATTTCAGCATTACCCCCACCCATACCCATGACCTCAAGGTCAAGGTCATAGATTCAGGACTTTGTTGGTTTCCAAATGAAATGATGGAGTTGGTTCTTATTCGATATGATGATAGACATAGGTCCAAAATATTTCTGCAATACCCATGCCCATAATCCTAAGGGTTAAGGTCAAGGTCACAGACATTTTTAACCCTTATCTTGCTGAATATTCATTTAAGCCACACCCATTTCTATCTATCAACCAATCAAATTACTTGATGTTATTTATTGCTACAAATTCATAAACTGAATACCAAACATTGTAGATCCTGATCAGATGGCTTCTTCAGAAGCCATCTGATCTGGATCTACACTGTTTTCAAAGATAGGGGTTGTCATGAACAGCAAGATAAGGGTTAAGAGTCATGTGATGGATATGGTTCATATTTGGTATGGCGATAGATACAGATCAATGATACAGGTTCAGCAATACCAACCATCCTTCCAATCACATACCCATGACCTGAAGGTCAAGGTCACAAACATAGAAATTAAGTTTTAAGTATTAAAGAGCTATTGCTTTCAAACCATAATGGATTTTGTTCATATTTTGTATGGTGATACACACATTTACATTATGAGTGAGTGTTTGAGTCTTTTCTTTATTCCATGTGCATGATTTATAATGTTATATTACTTAAATTTGATATCCCTTATCCCGCTGAACAAGACAATTCCTACATTTACAAACAGTTTAGCAAGAGTAGCAAGATGCCAAAAATATATTTCATAAAATTCTATGGTGAAAAATGTCCCGAGCATAATAACATGTTTTTCCTTATATTTCTTTATTTATTTTTTCCTTTTTCTGTACATGCCCATGAGGTGATATACCATATCAGTAGTTGTCATTTTCAATAAACAGTAATCTTAAATTATCATAGCCATGATATGGCTTATTAAAGCACTGGTCCTCCTGTATTTGGTCCACAAATTATACCCTTCGTCCTCTGGAGGACTTGGTCCCCAGTCCTCTGGACCTCCAGTAAAAGTCCTCAGATTATATCTTCTCCCCGATTAGACGTGAACGACCTGGTAGAACAGATGTCTAGGGGTGGGGGTGGAGGTGATGGAGGACCTGTACCATCTATTCCAAGACTTGGTATCGAAAAATACTGGTGGGGCACAGAATGTATTCATGGAGATGCCTCTGGACCATCAACTGCATTCCCACAATCCATTGGACTTTCAGCCACATTTAAGTAAGGAACAACATATGCTTTTTCTTGAGAAATTGACAATGTATATCATAGGTAATTGTTTTTGTCTTTCCATCTGTTCGTTATAAATAATTTTGTTCTTTCATTCTGCTGTGACCCTTGTCAGTAGACATCACCTTAAGGTCAAGGTCACAGACAAAGAACATTGTCACATGGCAAAGTTTTCGTGTTAACTGTAAAAGACCCTTTGATGGATGTCTTTTATATTTTGCATGATGGTAGATATTATAGGTCTTAAGTTTATATGGAAAAGTTCAATGCTACAGACAAATTGTCATTGCAATGACACTGCCCGTCTCTAAAAATGCCATGCCATTTCTTGATTTTCTGTGGAAGCCATGGATTTCTGTAGAATTACCGTGGAATTTTCAAAAACACGCTGATTTTCTGTTTAATTCCATGGAAACAGCAGGAGGCAGTTTCTCTATCTTTTTCTTTACCATTGATGTCCGCGGAATCCAATAATTTTCTACGGAAAAAAGGAAATCATTGACAACTTCCCGCGGAATTATGAATTAGGTGCAACGGAAAGTTGAACTTAGTCAATTCTGAAGACAAAAAAATGATGGCAAAATTCACGGCCCTTAGAAATTTTAAGACCAGATGAGAACATAGATTATATAAACAATTCCCAGCAGAATTTTGTTGTCATAGATACAAGATGGTATCTGTTTTAACTGAAATCTCTTTACACCTTTGGAACGAAAAATTTTAGTCCTTTATAGCATCTGTAAGGAAGCAGACAGCCAGTATAAGACATAATTGTGAATTTAAAGTATGGAATAGACATACATGTGCTTGTTTTTTGTGTTTTACACGTACATGGAACATTCTAAAAGACATTTATGTAGTACATGAAAATGCCATGACAGATCTTTGTTGTTCGAACAATAAGGATGGTGGTCAATTTAATTAGTTCTGTAGATTATAAGCATGTTTTAAAGTTGAATAACATATACTATTGAAAGGTTCTTGGCTTTTGGACAGAGATACCTTGATCTGTTTTATGTCAAGGTCAAATTTGGTCACATGGGCTCTGTGTTTTTCAAACACCAGGTGTTGCAGCCTGTGATCTATAAATTGGTAGATGCAGATAGCTAAATGAGTACCTGCAACATGTACATGAGTATTTTATGTCAAGGTCAGCACAAGGTCATTCAGATATGAAAACTGCAAACTTTTTCCTCAGAAACTTCTGGGTAATTTGTAACCAAATTTCATATGTGAACACATAAATATCATGATAAAAATGCTTTGAATCAACATCCCTCAAAACCCCAATTTATATAAAGAACATTGGCGTTTACAGGGATATACATTATTTATATTATTTCTGCTTCAATACATAAGTTGTGGGTACTCATTAGAACTGTTTCAATGAGGCAGTTCTAACGAGCACTCACAACCTATGTTTGCAGTATAAATAAGAAAAATGTCACAGATTTTCATCAGAAAAGTACCTATTTTGGAGATGTGAAAAAATGCAGTATGTTGCACAGTTGTGTTATCAAAATGGGAACGCAGAAATGCAAATGAATTAATATGGGTTTGCTCACATGACCAATATGGCCACAAGGGGGCTTCAAGGATTACAAGGGATTTTCTATGGAAATCCGCGGCTTTCTCTGGAAAACCACGGATTTTTGCGGCATGTTTCTACGGATTTCGTCCGAATACTCCATAGAATCCAAAGAAATGCCATGAAATTCTACGGAATCTGTATAAATCCGCGGAATTCTATCAGTTCCATGCAATCCGTGGATTCCAAGGAAATTGATGGCATTTAGTGGCACATTTCCGTAGAATGCCGTGGATTTTTTACATCATTTGATCTCCACTGTTTTGCCGCCAGTTTTCATGGAATTCCACGGATTTACTAAAAACTTCCGTCCGAATACTCCGTGGAACTAATTACACGGAATTCCGTCAATATCCAGGGCATATCTAGAGACGGGTGGCCGGAATAGAGAAGAAACGAGAAAAAATAAGGTTAACCCCAGTTTTTCTATGTAAAGTAGAAGTAAAACAAAGATCAGGAATTGATACAATTAACTTACCCCATCCATAAAAGACACCAAAGGGAAAGAAATACAAACATTAAGCGACCAGACCATAATGGAAACCTAAACAAAGGAAGGCCATATGGACAGTTACTTTCCCACAAAATGGCCATATGGCCATCCAAAATTAAAAGACACAAGTGATATACACAGTAAGTAACAAACAACAACATAAATAAAATGCCACGGAAGAGCCGCCTTGGAACGGTCAGTGGAAGATTTCCACTGGGGGGCTTAAATCGATTTTACGTGGCCACAATCCTCGCCCTTACTTCCGTCGCGATTAAGACAAATAATTTGTTCAGTCCGCATGAAGGCCTCCTAACTCATCAGTGCAACATCTCCGTGAACACAGAAATCAAAGAACCACAGAGGTGAGACAACGGTGAGGACTCGACAGCAAGAAACCACTGAAATGCTGGAGCAAAAGAAAACCAACAGTTAGACTCCGATGAGCCCGACCAGAGACAGAGCATCAGGCACCAACCAACATTATCTCTTTAATTTTCAATAAGCCTTTACGTTGGAGCCGTCATAGAATCTGAGGCCTGACCCACCGGCGTGCAATTTAAGAGGGAAGCAAAGTTGCCAACCGTGATTGGGTTAACTACCATGCATGCAGTCTGTCGTATAATATCCATGTTGTACCCAATCTTTTTATATCGAAGAATGATTTTACGAAATTGGGTGCTGAAGTCATTGCGGTTATATATTTTTCTGAATTTATATACTAAGTCACCATTAAATTCGGGTTCCGATAGACCTTGTTGCAGAAGAGATTTATGTCCAATATTGAATTTTGAAATTAAATCAGAATGGCGTCTATAAAATTTTGAAAAGGCTTTGCGTTGTTTATGGTACCGATAACCCTGATTAAGGAGTTTAGCCGTTAATAATTTATTACGAGTGTTGAAGTCAGTTACATGACTACACACTCTAGCAAATCGAATTAATTGCGAAATATAAATGCCATAGGATGGCGCACGAGGAACATCACCATCCAAAAAAGGAAAAATTACAATCTCAAAATCAAAGTCATCGCGTTTATCATAAATTTTGCACGAAACAAATCCATCTACAATAGATAGATGTAAATCCAAAAACGGGGCCTCGGTATCAGAAGAATTTGCTTTATTTAACTGAAGTTCAAGGGGGTAAATCTGACTGATCAAACCATCAAAATAGGTATTATCAATATTTAATAAATCATCTAAATATCTAGAAGTAGAGCTAAAAGCTTCAATAATTTCAGATTGATTATCAATGGAAAGCGACAAAATGAAGTCTCTTTCATAACAATACAAGAACAGATCAGCCACAAGAGGTGCGCAATTAGTACCCATCGGAATACCCACAATTTGTCTAAATAACTTAGTACCGAATCTAATATAAATATTGTCAAGTAGAAAGGTGAGGGCATCACACACTTTCTGACATGACCAAAGTGTATAATTCTTATGCTCTTTAGAAGTGAAAAATGCATTTCTGACATTACATGCAAGATAGAGAGAATCTTCTCTGTGAAAAGCCCATTCAATTAAATCATTAAGCTTTTCTTTTATAAGATTATGAGGAAGTGTAGTGTAAAGAGTGGAAAAATCGTAGGTAGACAGACTAGAAGCACGAAACTGTCTAGATTTCAATTTATTTAAAACCTCATTCGAATTTTTTATAGACCAAAACAGATTTCTTCCTGATCTTTCAAAGACTTTATCACAATATTTAATTACATGCGTTTGAATAGCAGTAAGACAGGAAGTTAATAATTTAGAAAGTTCAGTGGTAGTGCAAGAGCTAGAATTTGCAATAAACCGTGCTTTGTAAGGTTTTTTATGAAGTTTTGGTAACCAGTATAGCGTAGGAAGCTTGTCTTGGCCTTCGTTAACACACACAGCAAACTTGGTGGCTGAAAGACAAACATGTTTATCTACTATAGCTCTCTCTTCAGCCAAAGGCTGAAGTTCATAGGCCTTAGTACCATCAAGCTCCTGCTTAAGCGTGTTAACATAGTGGAGCCGTCACACAACGACGACGTTGTTAGCGGCCTTGTCTGCAGGGGCCAAAACAAACTTCTTATGGCCTTCCTTTGTTTAGGTTTCCATTATGGTCTGGTCGCTTGGTGTTTGTATTTCTTTCCCTTTGGTGTCTTTTATGGATGGAGTAAGTTAATTGTATCAATTCCTGATCTTTGTTTTACTTCTACTCTTCTTATGAAATTCTTGAATACCTAGTTTAAGATGACGTAAAGACGTCTTGGGCTTAGGAGGTAATAAGTTAGTATTTTGAGAATAGAAAGAAATGCGTTTATTCACTAGTCTTAAAATGCTAAGTTTCCAGTCCAATAGGGCTTTACACTCAACATACTCTCGCTTACACCATCGATTACCGAATTCATTCAAGGAAGCAGCGATTTCATCTCTACATTTACTGAAATCAATTTTAGAAGGAAACCGATATTTCGGTCCTTTAGAAATTATATTCCTTATCCTAGAATCAGGAATAATTTTCAAATTGCCAGTAATTACATGACCAGCAGCAGGATAGCAATACTTTGAGTTTTTACAATCACATGAATCAGGAGTATTAGTATCAATATCAAGATCTGAAACAAGTTTATTGAAATTAAAAATGATAGATCTAACAGGTTTGTTATATTTATAGCAAATTATAGGTGTTTCAGTATTTTGAAAATAAGCAGGAATGGAAGAAAGCACCGATCTCTCACGGAAGATACTGGGCAAATCTATAAAATCCATACCCTTATTAATGAAGGATATTTTGAAGAAATGACGTTTATGATTAATTTCAGAATCAATGTAAGGACGGAGAGTATGCTGAGTATAGCCTCTAGTTAAGAGAGCCGCATCATATAACTGATGAGAACTATCGTAGAATTTATTCGCCTCGGTGTCCAGAAGACGTAAAACAGAAATGGGTAATGAACTTAAAAATGAAAGCATAGAGTGGCGTCCATGATTTAATAATATAATTGACAGTCACTTCAGTCTAGTATTGTTTCGTTTAAACGCACGTGATTTACGTTTAAAGTTACCATTTTTCCTGGTGCCGTGAGATCTAGTTCGGCGTTTTCGACATTCCAGGAGTGAGAAAATATCAAAGTCCGGCATTCTAGAAATATTACCCTCATGATAAATGTTGTCATTAAATCCCAGTGGAAAAGGGGTCTGTAAAAATTTAATCCATTTCAGTTCAGCTTCATGTCTTTTGATTATTTTGAATCTAGATGTAGAATTTGCATCGTAATAAAGTTTTTCCACTGGTTGTATAATAATGTTATTTACAGAATGACCTGTACGTCGAAAGTGACGGTACAAGAAAGTGTCAGTTTTCTTAGGCTTACTCATTCTACGATAATGCTCGTTCAATCTAGTTTTAAGCATGCGGTTAGTTTGACCGACGTACTGCATATTACAGTTTGCAGCACGTCAAGTAATTAGATAAATTAAATCTGTAGACTGTCATGTCAAATCAGACATGTTAACTACAGAGAAGCGTCTACCGTTTACAGATGAAGTAACGGTAGACGCAGTGCTTAAATGCGAACAACATCTGCACCTCTTGGCATTGCACTTAGAAATGCTAGGATACATTCCACTTCTTTTCCACGGATTAGTATATTTTCGAAGGATGGGTGATTTGAGAGGAGATAGTCTTATACGAAGACTACTCCCAAAAACATTGGTATTGCCTGCTCCTTTGAGATTAACTGAAGTTACAGAAGACAAATTTAAGGGTCTAACCAATACCGAAGGCAACATAGTATTAAAGTTCTTAATAGAATGGGGAATCCGTACAGAAGAAGCAGAGTGTAACCTAAGGGGTGATATTGATATTTTAAATGTATTTGTAATACTCATTTTGGTTAGTAAGGTTGTGATACCGTCAAAACTAAAGCGATGTTCATACCGGTTATTAAATAAATAAAATTACTGAAGAAGATTCCTTCGAATAGAAGGAAGGTACAACAAAAGCCCACAAAACATCCTAGTCTACTTAAAGTACAGGGATGTCAAACAAGCAGTTGTTATACAACGAGGAACGAACATCGGTTTAATAATGACCTTCAACAGGTATCTAAAGGATGTCAATTGATGGAACAGTGAAAAGCAATTGCATAAGCAATCCCTGAGGATTGGAAAAATAAAACTGGGGTTCAAGGGGGTCAAAATTATATAGGTGAGTTTTCGTGATGGAACCGATAGATCTTTGGTCTGGGGAGTGCATGACACTTTCGGAATTTTGATCCCATCCGGGGGTGGGTGGTTAAAAACAAAGTTTTCAGAACATGGTCTTGTACCATATGAAATTGAACGGCACGGTGAGTAGAATACATTTCAATCAAAATTTGACACCTCTGGTCAATGTGGAGGTCACCAGAGGTAAAAGAAAAATCATACCCCCTCCATAACGATTTCTGGATAAATTCTCCTAGACCATTAGTGATGAAACCTTGGGAACTGATAGATCTTTGGTTTGGGGAAAGCATGGCACTTTCGGAATTTTGATCCCATAATGGAAGTGGGGTCGAGGTCAAATCAAAGTTTTAAGAATGTGGTCAAGAAACAAGAGGGTCTGGTCCCGATTACCTGATTTATGATAACTGATTTTCATTCAAATGATTGGGTGTTCTTTGTTTCCAGAAGCAACTTTTAAAGCTTAATTTTCCTGTAGAATGTACCGTACAAATCCTTAAAATTCAGTTGCCTTCACCCATCGGGGCTTGGAGCAACAGTTTGGGCTGCACGGTGCTTCCAAGCAGAGCTGAAACTGACCGCACACGAGTAGTTGTAAACCTCTTAGACGGTCTAAGCCTGTCCAAACAAAATGTGGTGCGAATCGGACCATCCAAGCATATAAACCCTATTGGTTTGATAGGACGGCAAGGATTGAGATGTCAGTTCATCTCAATGTCCGATAAAAGTCCCACAAAATTGGAGGCAAAGTCTCCAAAATGACATAAATAGTGTTGAAAGGGACGTTGAATCTCAAATCAAACAAACAAACCTAAAATTCCTACAACTAGAAGGCTGCGCAAACGAGAGTACGTTGAGCAGCAAAGTAGAAGTAAAACAAAGATCAGGAATTGATACAATTAACTTACTCCATCCATAAAAGACACCAAAGGGAAAGAAATACAAACATTAAGCGACCAGACCATAATGGAAACCTAAACAAAGGAAGGCCATATGGACAGTTACTTTCCCACAAAATGGCCATATGGCCATCCAAAATTAAAAGACACAAGTGATACACACAGTAAGTAACAAACAACAACATAAATAAATCGCCACAGAAGAGCCGCCTTGGAACGGTCAGTGGAAGATTTCAACTGGGGGGCTTAAATCGATTTTACGTGGCCACAATCCTCGCCCTTACTTCCGTCGCGATTTAGACAAATAATTTGTTCAGTCCGCATGAAGGCCTCCTAACTCATCAGTGCAACATCTCCGTGAACACAGAAATCAAAGAACCACAGAGGTGAGACAACGGTGAGGACTCGACAGCAAGAACCCACTGAAATGCTGGAGCAAAAGAAAACCAACAGTTAGACTCCGATGAGCCCGACCAGAGACAGAGCATCAGGCACCAACCAACATTATCTCTTTAATTTTCAATAAGCCTTTACGTTGGAGCCGTCATAGAATCTGAGGCCTGACCCACCGGCGTGCAATTAAAGAGGGAAGCAAAGTTGCCAACCGTGATTGGGTTAACTACCATGCATGCAGTCTGTCGTATAATATCCATGTTGTACCCAATCTTTTTATATCGAAGAATGATTTTACGAAATTGGGTGCTGAAGTCATTGCGGTTATATTTACATTTCCAGTGTAAACTATAGTGTAAACCTATAGAAAACAATTGCGTTCATACTTCCATGAACGCATCGAATCACATGATTTTTGGTGACGTTAAGTGACGTCATTCTAAACCATTGTTCTCTACGGGGGTTGATGACGTCAACGCTCTTCCGCTCTTTGTAGTAAAACAGCGTGTAAATGTTTTTCAGCTTTGAAAGTTTGCCCTACAACCATTTTTTTTCGCCCAGTGATGAGGGGCATATAATATAAATATAAAAAATAAAGTTAATTTTTCTGCTTTTCATGAAAGTATGAACGACAGTGGGTCGCTAGCAAAGTTTACATGAACCCCTTCGGGGTTCATTTACTTTGCACGCGACCCACTGCGTTCATACTTCCATGAACTGCAGAAAAATAAATTTCATTTCTTAAATATATTTTTCTGAATTTATATACTAAGTCACCATAAAAATTCGGGTTCCGATAGACTAACTGCAGAAGAGATTTAAGTCCAATATTGAAATTTGAAATTAAATCAGAATGGCGTCTATAAAATTTTGAAAAAGCTTTGCGTAGTTTATGGTACCGATAACCCTGATTAAGAAGTTTAGCCGTTAATAATTTATTACGAGTGTTGAAGTCAGTTACATGACTACACACTCTAACAAATCGAATTAATTGCGAAATATAAACGCCATAGGATGGTGCACGAGGAACATCACCATCCAAAAAAGGAAAATTTACAATCTCAAAATCAAAGTCATCGCGTTTATCATAAATTTTGCACGAATCCATCTACAATAGATAGATGTAAATCCAAAAACGGGGCCGCGGTATCAGAAGAATTTGCTTTATTTAACTGAAGTTCTAGGGGGTAAATCTGACTGATCAAACCATCAAAATAGGTATTATCAATATTTAATAAATGATCTAATTATCTAGAAGTAGAGCTAAAAGCTTCAATAATTTCAGATTGGTTATCAATGGAAAGCGACAAAATGAAGTCTCTTTCATAACAATACAAGAACAGATCAGCCACAAGAGGTGCGCAATTAGTACCCATCGGAATACCCACAATTTGTCTAAATAACTTAGTACCGAATCTAATATAAATATTGTCAAGTAGAAAGGTGAGGGCATCACACACTTTCTGACATGACCAAAGTGTATAATTCTTATGCTCTTTAGAAGTGAAAAATGCATTTCTGACATTACATGCAAGATAGAGAGAATCTTCTCTGTGAAAAGCCCATTCAATTAAATCATTAAGCTTTTCTTTTATAAGATTATGAGGAAGTGTAGTGTAAAGAGTGGAAAAATCGTAGGTAGACAGACTAGAAGCACGAAGCTGTCTAGATTTCAATTTATTTAAAACCTCATTCGAATTTTTTATAGACCAAAACAGATTTCTTCCTGATCTTTCAAAGACTTTATCACAATATTTAATTACATGCGTTTTAATAGCAGTAAGACAGGGTGTTAATAATTTAGAAAGTTCAGTGGTAGTGCAAGAACTAGAATTTGCAATAAACCGTGCTTTGTAAGGTTTTTTATGAAGTTTTGGTAACCAGTATAGCGTAGGAAGCTTGTCTTGGCCTTCGTTAACACACACAGCAAACTTGGTGGCTGAAAGACAAACATGTTTATCTACTATAGCTCTCTCTTCAGCCAAAGGCTGAAGTTCATAGGCCTTAGTACCACCAAGCTCCTGCTTAAGCGTGTTAACATAGTGGAGCCGTCACACAACGACGACGTTGTTAGCGGCCTTGTCTGCAGGGGCCAAAACAAACTTCATATGAAATTCTTGAATACCTAGTTTAAGATGACGTAAAGACGTCTTGGGCTTAGGAGGTAATAAGTTAGTATTTTGAGAATAGAAAGAAATGCGTTTATTCACTAGTCTTAAAATGCTAAGTTTCCAGTCCTTTAATTATACTCAACATACTCTCGCTTACACCATCGATTACCGAATTCATTCAAGGAAGCAGCGATTTCATCTCTACATTTACTGAAATCAATTTTAGAAGGAAACCGATATTTCGGTCCTTTAGAAATTATATTCCTTATCCTAGAATCAGGAATAATTTTCAAATTGCCAGTAATTACATGACCAGCAGCAGGATAGCAATACTTTGAGTTTTTACAATCACATGAATCAGGAGTATTAGTATCAATATCAAGATCTGAAACAAGTTTATTGAAATTAAAAATGATAGATCTAACAGGTTTGTTATATTTATAGCAAATTATAGGTGTTTCAGTATTTTGAAAATAAGCAGGAATGGAAGAAAGCACCGATCTCTCACGGAAGATACTGGGCAAATCTATAAAATCCATACCCTTATTAATGAAGGATATTTTGAAGAAATGACGTTTATGATTAATTTCAGAATCAATGTAAGGACGGAGAGTATGCTGAGTATAGCCTCTAGTTAAGAGAGCCGCATCATATAACTGATGAGAACTATCGTAGAATTTATTCGCCTCGGTGTCCAGAAGACGTAAAACAGAAACGGGTAATGAACTTAAAAATGAAAGCATAGAGTGGCGTCCATGATTTTATAATATAATTGACAGTCACTTCAGTCTAGTATTGTTTCGTTTAAACGCACGTGAGCCCTTAAAGAATGGAAACTTACCATTCTGAAAGTAGAGAGCAAATGCAGTTCTTTATCCTCTCAAAATACGAACCTAAACCTAGGACGGCTTTACGTCACGTTAAACTAGGTATTCAAGACTTTCATAAGAACTTTGTTTTGGCCCCAGCAAACTAGGCCGCTAACAATATCGTCGGCGGCCCCCGCCCATAGGGGCTTGAAGAAATATATTGGCTGCATGATGCTTCCACGCAGAGCTGCATCCGGCCCACACACTAGTACTGGTAAACCGCTTAGAGGATCTAAGCCTGTCCAGGAACCGCGGTGCGACTTGGACCGTCCATGCTAATAAACCCTATTGGTTTCATTGGGTGACAGGGCTTGTGATGTCATTTCATCTTAATGTCGGGTTTAAAGTCCCACAAAATGGAAGCAACGTCTCCAAAATGACCTTTACAGTGTTGACAGGGACGTTAAACCTCAAATCAAACAAAACAAAACAATATCGTCGTTGTTTGACGGCTCCAGTCTTGTTAACATCCTTCAGCAAGAGCTTGGTGGTACTAAAGCCTTGGCTGTAGAGAGGGTTGTAGTTGATGACCACATTTATCATTCAGCCACCATGTTTGCTGTATGTAAAGACCCAAGTCAAGCTTCCTATGTTGTACTGGTTACCTAAACTTCATAAAAGACCATACAAAGCACTGTGTATTGAAAATTCAAGCTCTTGTACCACAACTGAACTTTCCAAATTATTAACCTCGTGTTTACTGCTATCAAAAACATGCAGTTAAAGACTGCGACAAAGTCTTTGAAGATCAGGGAGAAATCTGTTTTGGTCTATTAAAAATTCTAATGAAGTTTTAAATAAATTGAAATCCAGACGTTTTCGTGCTTCAAAATAGAAATGAAGGCAATGATCAGGAATAGATACAATCAACCCACAGCCCTCGAAAGAAACCCAAACACGAAACAACTAAACCCTAATGGAAACATCACTAGCAGAAAGCCAAAAGGACAGTTGCTTTCCCACAGAATGGCCAATCGGCTATCCAAAGCAAAATACAGTAAAACCTGTCTTAGTGGCCACCTCTATTAAGCAACAACCTGTCTTAAGCAAGCATGTGTTTGGTTTCCCTAAAAGACAAATGCATTAAATTTCACCGGTCTTAAGCAAGCACCTGTCTTAAGCAAGCATATTTTGGTTATCCTTTTGATGCTTGCTTAATACAGGTTTGACTGTAATGTAAGCGATACACACACTCAAAGACAAGCCATAACAGAAATAAACCACGACAGAAGAACCGCCTTGGAACGGTCAGTGAAACAAATTCCACCAGGAGGCTTAAATCGATTTACGTGGCCAAAGTCCCTGCCCTTACTTCCATCGCGATTTAGATAAATAATTTGTTCAGTCCGCATGAAGGCCTGTTAACTCATCAGTGCAACGGTTAAGACTCGACAGCAAGAAACCACTGAAATGCTGGGGCAAAAGAAAATCAACAGTTAGCATCTGATGGGCCTAACCAGAGACAGAGCATCAGGCACCAATTAACACTACATAAAATTAGATTTTCTCTGTAATTATTAGTAAGCCTTAAAGGTGCATTATTCAGCTATCCGGAAAAATGCTTCCAAAAATAAAATACATATAGCCGGTATTTTCTTTAAAACAATACAAATGAATGCATTTTATGCAAAAATGCGAACAATTATGATGACAGTTAAACGAATTTGAGAGGGATATCCTAACTAGGTTTCGAACACTAAAGGCTTATTGAGAATTAGAGAGGTAATGTTTGTTGGTGCGTAAAGGCTTATTGAGAATTAAACGTAAAGGCTTATTGAGAATTAGAGAGATAATGTTGGTTGGTACCTGATGCTCAGTCTCTGGTCGGGCTCATCGGAGTCTAACTGTTGGTTTTCTTTTGCTCCAGCATTTCAGTGGTTTCTTGCTGTCGAGTCCTCACGGTTGTCTCACCTCTGTGGTTCTTTGATTTTTGTGTTCACGGAGATGTTGCACTGATGAGTTAGGAGGCCTCCATGCGGACTGAGCAAATTATTTGTCTAAATCGCGACGGAAGTATGGGCGAGGATTGTGGCCACGTAAAATCGATTTAAGCCCCCCCCCCCCCCCCCCCCCCCCCGTGGAAATCTTCCACTGACCGTTCCAAGGCGGCTCTTCTGTGGCGATTTATTTATGTTGTTGTTTGTTACTTACTGTGTGTATCACTTGTGTCTTTTAATTTTGGATGGTCATATGACCATTTTGTGGGAAAGTAACTGTCCTTATGGCCTTCCTTTGTTTAGGTTTCCATTATGGTCTGGTCGCTTAATGCTTGTATTTCTTTCTCCTTGGTGTCTTTTATGGGTGGAGTAAGTTAATTGTATCAATTCCTGATCTTTGTTTTACTTCTACTTAGATCTATTTTTAGTTCGTGACAAAAATAGAACCCCCATATATGACGTTATGCGACGTTCATTTTTGGTCTTGTTTGCTTAAGCCATGCCTGAACCGGAAAAAAAATATGACGCTGATTACCATCCCATAAGGATTGACACTCAGAGACGATACTGTCGCCATGTATGTGTAAAGTGACAGATTTATTTTTAGAACAGAAATTCCGAACACATGTTCAGTAGAAGGGTAAACACGAATGAAAACGACCATTTTCACAAAGTTCTGAAGCTGTATTTGGCTCCAAAAGTGTACACATGACAAAGGAGTATGCATTGAAGATAAAAACCAGAAAAAAAATTGAGACCCGGTAGCTCAAAAGTGCACCTTTAATGCTGGAACCATCATAGAATCTGAGGCCTGACCTACCGGCGTGCAATTAAACAAACAAAGCTGTCAGCCGTAATTGGGTTAACTACCATGCATACAGTCTGTCTTATAACATTTATGTTGTATCCAATCTTTTTATATCGAAGAATGATTTTACGAAATTAGGTACTGAAGTCATTGCAATTCTGTCTACTGTTAGTCTTGTGGTTTTTCCACCGTTTACACTACACTTCCTCATTATCTTATAAAAGAAAACTTAATGATTTAATTGAATGGACATTT
The DNA here is from genome assembly GCA_963580285.1 of Lucinisca nassula. Classification (NCBI taxonomy): domain Eukaryota; kingdom Metazoa; phylum Mollusca; class Bivalvia; order Lucinida; family Lucinidae; genus Lucinisca; species Lucinisca nassula. The sequence goes on from OY757013.1 coordinate 98,642,776, forward strand.
CATGGAGAAGATTCTCTCTATTTTGCATGTTATGCAAGAAATGCTTTTTCGCTCCCCTGAGCCAAAGGACATCATTTGTCCATCTGTCCGTCGTACGTCAACCATTTTCAAAGGTCTTCTCTGAAACCACTGGGCAAATTTCAATTTAATTTCACATGCAGACCCCTGGCAGTGAGGGAACGAAAGTTTGCAAGTATGGTCCAAGTCACATGACCAAGATGGCCGCAATGCCCAAATATGATAAAAACCTTAAAAAATCTTCTTATCCAGAACCACTGAGCCAATTGGCTTGAAACTTGGCATGTAGCTTCGGGTGACTGAGTACCACCAAGTTTGTAAAGATGATAACCCTAGGTTGACCTTGAAATATTTTACGCCAAGGTCAAATTTGGCTCCTTAGGCTTTTCAATGGGAAATACAATGTAGATAAATAAATGCAGTTTTAGCTCGTCTGTTTTTAAAAAAAAAAAAAAACTTTCGAGCTATTGTCATCACTCCGGCGTCTGCGTAGTCGTCCTGCGTCGTCCTGCGTCGTCCTGTGTCGTCCTGCGTCGTCCTGCGTCGTTCCAAAAAAACTTAACCTTGGCTATAACTTAAAAAGTATTAGACCTAGCCTCATGAAACTTCATACACACACTCATCATCACAAGAGCTACATTTTGACCAAGGACCATAACAACATTGTTGATTTTGGCTGAATTATCTCCCCTTTTCCAATTTTTTTCTGAAACACATTTTTTGCTCTCATTTTAATACTATTCACAACAGAGCCTTCAAACTTCATATGAATGTTCCTTGGGACAAGACCTTTTCAGTGATACCACACTTTTTGATCTGTGACCTTGACCTTTGAACTTTGACCTATTTTTCGAAAATTTAACCGAAAACCTTAACCTTGACCATATTTCCAAAAGTATTTGGCCTACCTTCATGAAACGTCATACACATACTCACCACCACAAGAGCTACATTCCCTACAAGTTTTATAACTCCATCTTGCAATTTGATTGAATTATCTCCCCTTTTCTCTCCGTTTTTTTTTAAATTGTTTTTGTCTCTTATTTCAATACTATTCACAACAGAGCCTTCCAACTTCACATGAATGTTCCTTGGGACAAGACCTTTTCAGTCATACCACGCTTTTTGACCTGTGACCTTGACCTTTGAACTTTGACCTATTTTTCGAAAAATTAACCAAAAAACTTAACCTTGACCATATTTCCAAAAGTATTTGGCCTACCTTCATGAAACTTCATACACATACTCACCATCACAAGAGCTACAATCCCTACAAGTTTTATAACTCCATCTTGCAATTTAATTTGACTTAGAACTTTTGTTTTCTAAAAGAAACTGCAGACGAGCGTTGGCACCCGCTTGCGGTGCTCTTGTTCTAAAAATAGTGTAGTCTATGATATGAGAATAGGTTGAAAATGAATATCTATGAATGCTTAAGTTCAAGGTCATTTCGTGACCTTGGCCCAAGGTCACTTGTATTGCAGGTGCATTTACATAGTAGAATATAATTTCTCTCCTAACACCACTTGGCCAGTTTTATTTGAATTTTATAAGCATCCTTAAGACACTTAGAGAACAAAAATTTAATAGGATGGTCCAGGCCACATAATCAAAATGTTTGCCTTGCCCAAATATGGTTAAAACCTAAAAAACCGTCTCTCCAGAACCACTGGGCCAATTGTCATGAAACTTGGAATGTAGCATCGGGTGATTGAGTACTACTACATTTGCAAAAATGATATCCTAGATGTGTCTTGACCTATTTTACACCAAGGTCAAATTTGGCTCCATTGGCTTTTCAGTGGGAAATAGGTAAATCAATGCAGTTTTCGAAAAAGTATTGTGAACTATGATATGAGAATAGGTAAAAATTGAATGTCTGTGAATGCTTAAGGGCAAGGTCATTTGGTGACCTTGGCCCCAGGTCACTTGTATTGCAGGTTCATTGACATATTAGAATACATTTTCTCTAAAACGGCTGGGCCACTTTCATTTACATTTTACATGCTGCCTAAGGACTGTAAGGGAACAAATATTTATTCAAATGTTCCGGGTCACACGACCAAGATGGCCCCCCATCCCTGAATATGGTGAAAACCTTAAAAAGCTTCTTCTTCAAAACTAATGGACCGATTGTCCTGATCTTGGTATGTAGCATTGGGTGACTGACTACCAGTAAGTTTGCAACAATGATGCCACTAGGTTGACCGTGACCTATTTTGAATCAAGGTCAAATTGGTTTATATGGCTTTAAAATGGGATAAAGGTGGAATAATGTATTTTTCGCAAAATATATGGGTCTGTGACATGAGAATAGATACAAAATGAATGCTAAAATGTCTTGGTGATTTGATGACCTTGGCACAACGTCACTTGGATTGCAGCTCCATTGACATTCCAGTTTTTTTAAACCACTTGGCCAGTTTCATTTGAATTTTTATAATGGACATGGGGTTATGCCAATTTAGTTGAATGGTCCAGGTCATGTGACCAAGATGGCCACCATGCCCTATTATGTAAAAACCTTTAAAAAAACTTCATCTCCGGAATCACCTGGCTGATTGTCTTGAAACTTGGTATGTAGCATCAGGTGATTGAGTACTAGCATTGCACATGGCTCAGGGGAGCGACCAGGACCCCCATGGTCGTCTTGTTTCACTTCGGAAGAGCATAAAAATATCTTTATGGTCATGTCAGAACGTGTGTGAAGCTCTCACCTTTCTACTTGTCAATATTTATATAATTTGGTACTAAGTTATTCAGACAAATTGTGGATATTCCGATGGGTATGAATTGCGCATCCCTTTTGGCTGTTCTGTTCTTGTTTTGTTATGAAAGAGACTTCATGAAGCCATTTTCCGTTGAAAACCAATCAGAAATCATTGAAGCCTTAAGCTCGACTTCTAGATATTTGGATGATTTATTAATTATTGACAATACCTATTCCGATGGTTTGATCAATCAAGTTTACTCCCCCCCCCCCCTCCAGACCTACAGTTAAATAAAGTAAATTCTTCTGATACCGAGGCCCTGGTTTTGGATTTACATCTATCTTTTGCAGATGGGTTTGTTTCCTGTGATAAACGCGATGATTTTGATTTTGAGATTGTAATTTTTCCTTTGGATGGTGATGTTCCTCGTGCGACATACTATGGCGTTTATATTTCGCAATTAATTAGATTTGCCAGAGTAACTAGTCATCTAACTGACTTAAACACTTGTAATAAATTGTTAACTGATTAATTTCTTAATCAGGGTAATCGGTATCATAAACTACGCAACGCCATCTTTAAAATTTATAGACGTCATTCCAATCCAATGTGGGACTTAAATCTCTTCTGCTCGACCCCACCCGTCGGGGCTTGAAGAAATAGATGGGATGCATGATGCTTCTACGCAGAGCTGAATCCGACCCGTACACGAGTACTGGTAAACCACTTAGAGGATCTAAGTAAAGTAGAAGTAAAACAAAGATCAGGAATCGATACAATTAGCTTACTCTACCCACCAAAGACACCAAAGGGAAAGAAACACAAACACAAAGCGACCAGACCATGATGGTAACCTAAACAAAGGATGGTCATAAGGACAGTTACTTTCCCACAAAATGACCAAATGGTCATCCAAAATAAAAAGACACAAGTGATACACACAGTAAATAGTAACAAACAACAACATAAATAAACCGCCACAGAAGAACCGCCTTGGAACGGTCAGTGCAAAGAAATCCACTGGGGGCTTAAATCGAATTTACATGACCATAATCCTCGCCCTTACATCTGTCGCGGTATACACTAATTTTGTTTAGTCCGCATGATGGCTTCCGAACTCATCAGTGTAACATCTCGGAGAACATACAAATAAAAAAAACTACAGAGATGAAACAAGGTTGAGGACTCGACAGCATACAAAAACAGAATTGCCGGAGCAAAAGAAAACCTACAGTTAGACTCCGAGGGGCCCGGCCAAAGACGGAGAATCAGGCGCCAACCAACATGAAGAGTACTAAAAAAAAATAAAATTCCATTTATGTTTTTACGCTGGAACCGTCATATATTCTTAAGCCCGACCCACCGGTGTGCAATCAAAGAGGGAAGCAAAGTTGCCAACCGTGATTGGGTTAACCACCATTCATGCAGTCTGTTTTATAATATTGATTTTGTACCCAATCTTTATATATCGACGAACGATTTTACGAAATTGGGTACTAAAGTCATTACAGGCATGTATTTTTCTAAATTTATATACTAAGTCACCATAGTATTCGGGTTCCGATAGGCCTTTTAGCAGAAGTGTTTTAAGTCCAACATTGAATTTTGAAACCAAATCAGAATAACGTCTATTAAACTTAGAAAAGGCTTTTCATAGTTTATGATAGTGATACCCTGGATTAAGACGTTTAGCGATTAATAATTTATTACGAGTGATGAAGTCGGATACATGACTAGACACTCTAGCGAATCCAATTAACTGCGAAATATAAACCCCGTAGGTTGTTGCACGAGGTACATCACCGTCCAAAAAAGGAAAATTTACAATCTCGAAATCAAAATCATCACGTTTATCATAAATTTTGCAAGAAACAAATCCATGTACAATAGATAAATGTAAATCCAAAAAGGGGGCTTCAGTATCAGAGGAATTTGCCTTGTTTAACTGAAGTTCTAGGTGATAAATCTGACTGATCAAACCATCAAAGAAAGTATTGTCAATAATTAATAATTCATCTAAATATCTAGAAGTAGAACTAAAAGCGTCAATAATTTCAGATTGGTTATCAATGGAAAGCGACAACATGAAGTCTCTTTCATAACAATACAAGAACAAATCAGCCACAAGAGGTGCGCAATTCATACCGATCGGAATACCAACAATTTGTCTAAATAACTTTGTACCGAATTTAACATAAATATTGTCAAATAGAAAGGTGAGGGCAACACACACTTTCTGACATGACCAAAGTGTATAATTCTTATGTTCTTTAGAAGTAAAAAAATGCATTTCTGACATTACATGCAAGATAGAGAGAATCTTCTCTGTGAAAAGTCCATTCAATTAAATCATTAAGCTTTTCTTTTATAAGATTATGAGGAAGTGTAGTGTATAGAGTGAAAAAATCGTAAGTAGACAGACTTGAAGCACGAAAACGTCTGGATTTCAATTTATTTAAAACCTCATTCGATTTTGTATAGACCAAAACAGATTTCTTCCTGATCTTATAAAGACTTTATCACAATATTTAATTACATGCGTTTTAATAGCAGTAAGACAGGAAGTTAATAATTTAGAAAGTTCAGTGGTAGTGCAAGAGCTAGAATTTGCAATAAACCGTGCTTTGTAAGGTCTTTTATGAAGTTTTGGTAACCAGTATAACGTAGGGAGCTTGTCTTGGCCTTCTGTAACACACACTGGTGGCTGACTGACAAATATGTTCATCTACTATAGCTCTCTCTTCAGCTAAAGGCTGCAGTTCATAGGCCTTAGTACCACCAAGCTCCTGCTTAAGCGTGTTAACATAGTGCAGCCGTCACACAACGACGACGCTGTTAGCGACCTTGTCTGCAGGGGCCAAAAGAAACTTCTTATGGAATTCTTGAATACCTAGTTTAAGATGACGTAAAGACGTCTTAGGCTTATGATGTAATAAGTTAGTATTTTGAGAATAGAAAGAAATGCGTTTATTCACTAGTTTTTTAAATGCTAAGTTTCCAGTCCTTAAGGGCTTTATGCTCAACATACTCTCGCTTACACCATCGATTACTGAATTCATTCAAGGCAGCAGCGAATGTTTGGAAAGTACATACATACAAAAAATAAGCATCCCAATGGAAAGTACATACATACATACATGACGTGTCCGCTCATTCGTTCGCGTACTACAATCTATCTGTATATATGTATATGTATATATATGTATATATATGTGGATCAGTTGTATATAAAAAAATATATATTTCGCACGATATGTATATGGTGTCGGAAGGGGAGGAGGTGCCGACAAAAAAAAAAAATCTCTACATTTACTGAAATCAATTTTAGAAGGAAACCGATATTTCGGTCCTTTAGAAAGTGTATTCCTTATCCTAGAATCAGGAATAATTTTCAAATTGCCAGTAATTACATGGCCAGCAGCAGGATAGTTTTTACAATCACATGAATCAGGAGTATTAGTATCAATAACAAGATCTGAAACAAGTTTATTGAAATTAAAAATGATAGATCTAACAGGTTTGTTATATTTATAGCAAATTATAGGTGTTTCAGTATTTTGAAAATAAGCAGGAATGGAAGAAAGCACCGAGCTCTCACGAAAAATACTGGGCAAATCTATAAAATCCATACTCTTATTAATGAAGGATATTTTGAAGTAAAATCTCTTCTGCAGCAAGGTCTTTGTTTGTTTGATTTGAGGTTTAATGTCCGCGTCAACATTGTATAGGTCATTTTGGAGACGTTGCTTCCAATTTTGTGGGACTTTTACCCGACATTGAGATGAAATGACATCTCAAGCCATGTCGCCCAATGAAACCAATAGGGTTTGTAAGCATGGTCGGTCCGACTCGCACCGCTTTGCCTGGACAGGCTTAGATCCTCTCAGTGGTTTACAAGTAATCGTGTGCGGTCAGTTTCAGCTCGACGTGGAAGCATCATGCAGCCCATCTATTTCTTCAAGCCCCGATGGGAGGGGGGCGTGCAGCAAGGTCGACCAGAACCCTAATTTTATGGTGACTGTATAATAAATTCAGAAAGAAATATATACTTGCAATGACTTTAGCACCAAGTTTCGTAAAATCATTCTTCGATATAAAAAGATTGGGTACAACATATATGTTATACGACACACAGCATGCATGGTAGTTTACCCAATCACGGTTGAAAACGTTGCTTCCATCGTCAATAACACCCCGTTTGGTCAGGCATCAGATTCTATGACGGTTTCAGCGTAAAGGCTTACCTATTTTGATGGTTTGATCAGTCAGATTTACCCCCTAGAACTTCAGTTAAATAAAGCAAATTCTTCTGATACCGAGGCCCCGTTTTTGGATTTACATCTATCTATTGTAGATGGATTTGTTTCGTGCAAAATTTATGATAAACGCGATGACTTTGATTTTGAGATTATAAATTTTCCTTTTTTGGATGGTGATGTTCCTCGTACGCCATCCTATGGCGTTTATATTTCGCAATTAATTCGATTTGCTAGAGTGTGTAGTCATGTAACTGACTTCAACACTCGTAATAAATTATTAACGGCTAAACTCCTTAATCAGGGTTATCGGTACCATAAACTACGCAAAGCCTTTTCAAAATTTTATAGACGCCATTCTGATTTAATTTCAAAATTCAATATTGGACTTAAATCTCTTCTGCAACAAGGTCTATCGGAACCCGAATTTTATGGTGACTTGGCATATAAATTCAGAAAAATATATAACCGCAATGACTTCAGCACCCAATTTCGTAAAATCATTCTTCGATATAAAAAGATTGGGTACAACATGGATATTATACGACAGACTGCATGCATGGTAGTTAACCCAATCACGGTTGGCAACTTTGCTTCCCTCTTTAATTGCACGCCGGTGGGTCAGGCCTCAGATTCTATGACGGCTCCAACGTAAAGGCTTATTGAAAATTAGAGAGATAATGTCGGTTGGTGCCTGATGCTCTGTCTCTGGTCGGGCTCATCGGAGTCTAACTGTTGGTTTTCTTTTGCTCCAGCATTTCAGTGGTTTCTTGCTGTCGAGTCCTCACCGTTGTCTCACCTCTGTGGTTCTTTGATTTTTGTGTTCACGGAGATGTTGCACTGATGAGTTAGGAGGCCTTCATGTGGACTGAACAAATTATTTGTCTAAATCGCGACGGAAGTAAGGGCGAGGATTGTGGCCACGTAAAATCGATTTAAGCCCCCCAGTGGAAATCTTCCACTGACCGTTCCAAGGCGGCTCTTCTGTGGCGATTTATTTATGTTGTTGTTTGTTACTTACTGTGTGTATCACTTGTGTCTTTTGGTTTTGGATGGCCATATGGCCATTTTGTGGGAAAGTAACTGTCCTTATGGCCTTCCTTTGTTTAGGTTTCCATTATGGTCTGGTCGCTTAATGTTTGTATTTCTTTCCCTTTGGTGTCTTTTATGGATGGGGTAAGTTAATTGTATCAATTCCTGATCTTTGTTTTACTTCTACTTTACTGAGAAATATAATTTAATTTTATGTAATATTGGTTGGTTACTGATGCTCTCTCTCTGGTCGGGCCCATCGGAGTCTTACTGTTGGTTTTCTTTTGCTCCAACATGTCATTGGTATCCTTGCTGTCGAGTCCTCTCCGTTGTTTAATCTCTGTGGTTGTTTGGTTTTTGTGTTCTCGGAGATTTAGCACTGATGCTTTCATGAGGACTGAATAAACACTATTTGTCTAAATCACGATGGAAGTAAGGGCAAAGATAGCGGCCGCGTAAAATCGTTTAAGCACCCCCACCCCCTCCCCCCCCCCCCACTCCCCCAATGAAATTCTTTTCACTGACCTTTCCAATGCATTCTGATGCGGTTTATTTCCTTGATTGTGTGTGTCGCTTATATCTTTTTGTTTTGGATAGCCAATAAGCCATTTTGTGGGAAAGTAACTGTTCTTTTGGCTTTCCGCTATTTATGTTTCCAATAGGGTCTAGTTATTTCATGTTTGTGTTTCTTTCTCTTTGGCGTCTCTGATGGGAGCTGTGGGTTAATTATATTGATTCCTGATCATTGCCTTCACTTCTGTTTTGCTGTAATTCTCTATAATATTTAATAAGTTTGTCTCATGATCCAGCAAGGAGTTCAAAAAGTGCCAACGGAATAGCAACAGTGTAGGCCCTGATCAGACTGCTCATTCAGGAGCAGTCTGATCTGGATATGCACTTTTTGCTTCAGATTGTCTATCCTAAATACCTGGAATCATTATGGTAATTCTGTTATATATGTTTTGTTATGCAACTTATAATTGATTAACCTGCCTGTAAATGGTTGTTTACCTTTTGCACAGCCCACAGCTAGTCCAAATGGTATCAGAGGCCATTTCTACAGAAGTTCGGGCAAGAAATAATGACTATGTGAGAAGAAAAATTTTCACCACCCATACAGGGTTAAACTGCTTCAGCCCAGTGATCAACATCATGAGACATCCATTATGGGGAAGAAACCAGGTGCGTCCTAAAATATTTCAGGGTGAACAAAATTGCATTAACAAGAAAGAAATACGTTTATGTTGCATGATCTTTCTGTTAATAACTATGTTTGTGTCACGACAAGCAAATAGGGATCTTCATGCATGTGTTCCCAGCTACAAGTAAGACACAGATGAGCCTCGCTTCTCACAGACTGATCAGATACTCTGCTGTGTGCACTATACAAATGTCCAATTGACCAAAGTTCATCCAGAATGAGAATTCTAAGTAATAACTGAATCAATATGGAGGCTGATTTGAGTCTTGAGTGCACAGTCTCAAAGACAGCTTTTGGATTGTTACGGCCATTGTATAAATGCACTTGGAAAGATGACGTTTGCACAAATAAAAGCCAAGTTTAGATGAGCCTGGTTTTCAGGGTTTACAACTAGATAAGACACAAACTGGCTTGCTCAGTTGATGAGATGACCAAGAGTTTTGAAAACTTATAGAAACAAGGGGTTTCCCAGCAGGCACATGTCGCTAGGGCAACGTCAAATCAATATCGGTGCACCGCCATGACGTTGCATCGACGTAGATGTGACGTTGCATGAATGTCACGACGTTGTGCCGACTTTGATTTGACGTCACAATTACGTCATGTGCCTGCTGGGTTGATTCTTTACTAACAGCAAACAAGAACATGATGAGCTGGCTGCACACTGCAAATTGCAAAAGCCGGTTTTCTTACAACATGGGTCATTTGATCAGGAGATTATACACAATTACTTACCAGATGCCATGAATGTAACGCTACCATGTGTACATGTTCAAATATCTTCTCCTCCGAAACCACTGGGCCGATTGAAGTCAAATTTCATGCGGAGCATCCATGGGATGGGGAAGCAAAGTTTGTTCCCAGGGTCCAGGTCACATGGCCAATGACCGCCATAACCATATATGGTAAAAACCCTTTAAAATCATCTCATCTGCAAGCTGCCATGAAACTTGGTATGTAGCATTGGCGACTCGGGTCCATCAAAATTGTTCAAATGATGACCCTGGGATGGGTTGACTTATTTTATGCCAAGGTCAAATTCTGTCACATAGACTTTTGTATGGGAACATGTCAAAGTGTATTTTTCGAAAATTATTGCAGCCTGTGATCTGAAAGTTGGTAGGTGCAGGCAGCTAATTGAGTGGGTAAAACTACATGAGATTCAAGGTCAAGGTCATTCTTTGACCTTTGCCAAAAGCCTTTCAGATTTGAAAATTATTTTCCCCAGAAACCACTGGGCCATTTGCAGCCAAATTTCATATAAACGCCTTTAGGAGCAAGGAAATGAAAGTTGTTAAATATGAATTTGGTCACATGACAAACATGGCCCTTCAAAAACCTTCATTTTAACCAGACGGCCCGTATTTCTGAAACTTGGTACGTAGCATTTGGGAACTAGGGCTCATCATAGTTTGTTCAATGAGTACGGTAGGATGACATTGACCTATTTTATGCCAAAGTCAAAGGTCACATAGACTTTTGTGTGGGAAAAGGTCAAAACTGTATTTTTCGGAAACTATTGCAGCCTGTGATATGAAAATTGGTAGATGCAGTTATCTAAATGAGTGGATGAAACTACATAAGTTTTCGAGGTCAGGGTCATTCTTTGACAACTGCCCAAGGCCATTCAGATGTGAAAGTTAAAACCACTCAGCTTTTTGTAACCAAATTTTATATTAAAAGCTTTTGGGAACTAGAAAATGAAAATAATTAATATGGGTTTTGATCACATCACCAATACGGCCGCCATGCCTATATAAGGAAAAACCTTTCAGAAAATCTTTTTCTCCAGAAACAAATAGATCGATTATCATTAAACTTGGTTTTTAAGATTGGGGACTCAAGCCAGTCATAGTTTGTTCAAATGATGACCCCTGGATAACCTTGACCTTTTTTACTCCTGGGTCAAATATGGTTGCACAGGCTTTTGTTTGAGGAAAAGTCAAAACCATGTATTTTTTTTTTCAGAAAGATCTGGATATTTGTAGATGCATTTAGCTAATGGAGTAAAATTTAACTGCATGAGTATTCAAGGTCAGTGACATTGTTTGACCTTGGCCAAAGGTCATTGAGATTTGGAAAATTAAAACTTTATTTCCACAGGAACAACTGGACTGTTTGCTACCAGATTTCATAAGAAAGCCTTTAGTAACAGGGAAATGAAATATAATTTATATGAGTTTGGTCACGTGACCAGTATGGCCACCATGTCAATATAAGATATCATATGAAAGCTTTAAGGAACAAAGAAATGGAAATCGGTGAATATGTGTCACATGACAAATATGGCGGCCATGTCAAACAACCTGTTGTTTTTCTAAGCCGGACATATCTAGGTCAAATTTACATTTGAGGCCTTTATGGGATGCAGGAACAAAAGTTTGTCTAAATGGTTTAGATATGACGAAGATGGCTGCCATGATAAAAACCCTTCAAAAATCATCTCAGAAACCAAATGGCTCCATAACTGCTCAGCTCTAAGGTGAGCGGTACAGGACCATCATTCCTCTGGTTCTTATTTTATATGCTCTATTTGCAGGGTTTTGCTTCTTAGAACTACACCACTGTGGAAATGCACACATTTCTTCGCAGGTTTTAGCTTCCCAGGACGGGGAACTATTGCAATAACCACAGCGTTGACGTGGGCATCCAGATATACGTTTCAGTTTTAAGAGCTCATATTCATCAAATCATATGTTAGATATAAGTCAAAGGTATTATTCAGCCATTGATTACTTCAAAGTCAAGGTCACAGTTTATATAAAAGGTCACAGTTGTGAAGTTATATATAGATCCAGAGTTATCCAATACCCCTGCCTACGTCCATGCCCTTATTTCTCTTATGCCTTCAGGCAAATTTCATCAAACTTCACAGAAAAGATTGCCCAGCTGTCTGTATAAATTTTGCTAATTTGTCTGTCAAGGAATTAACGGCCGGTCAACACTATTTAAGTCATATCATGCATATCGGTTGACCTAACCACACTTTTCCTGGACAAGCTTATACATAAGTAAGTGGTTAACCAGTACAGCCTTTTGTTTGAAACGGACAACTGTCCTTTTTGTTTTAGCAGAAGCGAGATAATTACTATAGGAAAGAGTCACTGGTCCCGATCTCTCACCCTTGTGGTTCGCGCCTTGACCGGGCCATATTTGAGACGCTTAAGTTATGAAACGGAATGTGAGGTGGCTTTCCTCTGGTTTCTCTGGGTTTTGCCCACTTCTGATTAACGATCGGCTCGAAATATGTGAAATAATGTTGAAAATGATGTAATACCAATTCCAAAAAATAGAGAGAAAAAAGAAATCTGCACACTAGGACCAATTAATTCCAATGTTGCTTGGGTGATTCTCGATCAAAATAAGTAAAATATTTCCACCTCAATGAAAAAGATGAACGCCTCAGTTCGTAAAGACAAAAAAAAAACAAGTTTGAATAAAAACTCACAATAATGTTGCCTAGTTGTTTGGGTAGGAAAACAACAAAACCGGTTCTGCTTTATTTAACAAAAATAGAAAGCTTTCATGTCAGTGGGCAAATCTTTCCGAGGCTATGGCACATCTTGAAATTAGATGAACGATCGATCAAAGGCTATGAACACCGTCTTGTTTAGAATACATTGATTAGGACCTAGACACCTTGGCATATATTAGCAAATTTGTCCCGCTAAGGGGAATAAATACTCTTTGAATGGCAGCACTTTCTAACAGTATTTCGTTGCCTTATAAATAGGGACCAATTCTTAAAAGAAAGAATAAGTTCTTCAGAGACATTTTTCTTTACGAGTACTCCTATATTTAAAGGCTCTTAATAACAAGTAAACAAGCAAAAATATATATGGAATATAATTTAGATATGTAATGAAGGTTATATTGATTAATTGGGGTTGGGTTTAACTGCACGTCCATCCTTCTTGGTCTTTTTGTGTCGTCTCCCAGAGAAAGGGAGAAATAAGATAGGAAGGGAGATGATTATTAAGGTTATGCCTGCATTATTCATTAAATTAGGAACAAAATCGGGTCATGAACAAAGCTTGAGAGCTTAAATTTCTACTGAATGTTGTTGACTTTGCTTCTGAGCCACCGTTGTTCATATTTCAACGAATGTTAAAATAACCTTAATTTCTTAACGTTCCATTTCAGGAAACCTATGGAGAAGACCCATTTTTAAGTGGTACGATTGCTACAAGTTTCGTTAAAGGATTAAAGGGGGAGCACCCTAGGTTTTACAGGACCAATGCGGTCTGTAAACATTTTGCTGCCTATGGTGGGCCTGAAGACTTACCTAAATCTAGATTATCATTCAATGCAAAGGTGTGCCATTTTCTAATATAGCGTTGCGATTCATTCACCCTCGATTTATATTCAAAGTCTGTGTCAAGTCATTGTTTGAAACGTTATTTGTGGAGAATACTAGCAAAATCAGGCGGGATAAAGTTTGAAAAACATGTTAAATAGAGGTGAAGGCAATGATCAGGATCGATACAATTAACTCACGGCTCCCATCAGAGACACCAAAGGGAAAGAAGCACAAACATGAAACAACTAGACCCTAATGGAAACATCAATAGTGAGAAGCCAAAAGGACAGCTACTTTCCCACAAAATGGCCAATTGGCTATCCAAAACAAAATAATATAAGCGATACACACACTGAAAGACATAACAAAAATAACCCGTGACAGAAGAACTGCCTTGGAACAGTCAGTGAAAAGAATTCCACTGGGGATTGGGTGGGGGGGGGCTTAATTCGGTTTTACGTGGCCACAATCCTCGCCCTTATTTCCACCGCGATTTAGACAAATAATTTGATAAGTCCGCATGAAGGCCTCCTAACTCATCAGTGCAACATCTCCGTGAACATAACAATCAAACAATCACAGAGATGAAACAAGGGTGAGGACTGGACAGCAAGAAACCACTGAAATGCTGGAGCAAAAGAAGACCAAGAGTTAGATTCCAAATGTTCCTTTCTGAATGGAAAGAGCTTACTCCTGGGGATAAACACCTTCAGAACAGACTTATCGTTGAGTTGTAAAGCCTCAATGTGGATCAATTTGTTATTGTAAATTTATTTGATACTGTACTTGAACTGAGGACGAGGGTTGAAATTTCATAGACCCCGGAGTTGGAGCCCATCCCCACTCCCTCAGTAGTTTTGCTACTGACTATCCCAAGGCGGTCGTTCTTCTGCAGCATCTTATTTGTTAATTGGCTGTGTGCCATTAGTTCATGTTTTGTCTGTTTTTAGCTCACATAAGCCGAAGGCTCACAAGGTGAGCTTTAGTATACCAATGGTCTGTTGTCCCTCGTCAGGCCGCACTTTCTACTCAGAAACCACAGGGCCAATGTAAGTTATTCTATATATACAGCATCAATGCCTCACGGGAACTTAAGCTTGTATAATTGGTTCAGGTCACATGACCAAGATGGCGCCATGCCCATATAAAATAGAATCCCTTTAAAATATTTTTCTTCAGAACCATAAGTCAGATGATCTTGAAACATGGCAGACAGCAAAAGGGACTCGAGCCCTACATTAGTCATATAAATGATGACCCTGGATTGACATTAACCTATTTTACGGAAAGGTCAAAGTACGGGTCTCCCTAAGGGGGTTTTTTGGCCTCCTAACGATTTTGTTTATTTCTGGCTTATTGTTAGCATACATATGCCTAATTATTTGGAACATATGTGGTTTTGGTATTTAAGCAGTTTTTTCTGAGTTACAGGCTCTTTAAAATGGGTGGGGTAACTCCACACAGTTTTGACATGTATTTTGTGTCTCATTTAAAGTTAGAAAAATAGTATCATAAATGACACGTTATTATATAAAATGATAGGGGAAGGTCTAACTCTATGTTTTGTCACAAGTTTATTCACCAAAATTCACTTTTATGGTGAAAAATATGGTTTAAGGAACCTTGGGTCATTTTTGAGATTTTTTAACAGTAAAGTTCTTTTTTTTCTAATATATTCGGTATACATTAACCTTTAGTGGTCAAACTCCTACCATGCAAGCATACTGATTAGGTAATATAACTCAAATGATCATTTGAGATGTTGACCTATATTTCACGCTTGAATGAACATTCTTATTTCATGTTAATGGGTTAGATTTTTGTTTCCATCAGTTCAAGAGTTTAGATATTTCTGGCATTTGGATAAACAGGCGATGAGTTTAAACATATTTAAATAAAATGGAAAAACAATAGAAATGTGTAAAAAGTACCCAGATGCCCCCGCCTTTTTGGCTTAGCTAATACTGCCTGCATGACCCCTGGGGACACATTGTACATGTATGTGTCATTGAATATGTATTAGCATCAGATATATATGTTCGTGGTTAGGTATCTCAGTATTTTGGATGCTGATGATATGAACTTGGCAGGGCAGGGGGCTGGGGCATGATTGTGTTGGTCTCAAGATATATGTCATTGAATGTGTCAAACCATAAACAACAGCAATTAAAAAAGGTTTGAATCTAAAAAATCAACATATTTAATTATTGAATCAAGTTAATCTATTGAAGAATCGCTTTCATCGTCACCTGAACTTGAGCTGTCCCAGTCTGTTTGTGCAGCATCTGTAAGACTGTTCATATACTGTGACTTGAATGACTGTTCTCGCTCTGACTTCGGCTGGTGGCGGTAAAAACCTAGATACCACAACACGGAAGCGATATGGGCACAGCAGCCAACTACCCTGGCACCATTCTTGCACTTGCAGCACCATCCTTTTATGGGTTCGAGACCAGGACCATACTCAATCCATAGATAGTATGATCCAGACGAAGTGTGCCTTGATTTTATTTGGGCTTTCAAAATACCATCCTCCTCCTTGTGAATCATTATCTCATACTGACCGGCTTCAGTAGTGTGTTCATCTGTATACGAATCGGCCTGTTTTAATTGGTATATGCCCATGGTCATGTCTCTCAGCTCTGCTTCCGTTAATTGTGGGAAGTCTTCGAGGTTGGCATCATCAATAGCTTTCCATGGAGCCTTTGCACGACAGTCCCAACCCTTTTTCTCTACCTTGTCTTTAAGTTTGTTTGGTAATTTGGCAAGTTGTAGCATACGTTTTGCAAGAACCTCATCAGATTCAGAATTCTTAACAAGAACAGGCCTAAATGCATTTAACAAAGAACATACGATTCTAACGTAGTCACCAATTCAAGGTATGTGGGAGTTTGGCATTACATTTGAAAGTGCCTTCCATTTTTTGATTTGGCCATTGGCAGACTCAACCACCCACCTTACCTTGGTGACTAATCGAGTTTCGTTTGCCTCCTGTGTAGATAATTGCTTTTGCGACTTAGCAAGAAAATGAGGCATGTGGCTCTTGATACCAACCTCTTCCAGTAAATCTGCAACATCCCTGAAACCTCTGTCAACAACAAGGACATCACCTTCATGAATTTGATTTTAGCATATGCTCTGTGAACTTAGCATCACTGTTGCGATCATCGGCTAAGTATGGTCCTAAAACAGACACAATATACGCATCTGATGCAACCAACATCATTGGCTTCACTAGTGGTCGCCCCTTGTGTACAGAATAGGAACGCCTTTGAAAACTATAATTTGAGTTTTTTTCAATTTGGCTTGATTTTAATGTATGCATGGATCTATAATTACTTTGCAGGTGAATAATAATGCTGTATTTATTTTAGGACTATAAAGATGTCATATGTAAATAACAGTATGCTACACTGCTGTATGCAACACCTATTTTGATGCATGACGTTTAAGGAACAATGGTAACATACAGGATCAAAGTAGGTCTTTTTGCAGAACACCTGGAGTACACTATAGCTGTGAACAAAATGTTCTTCTTCTCCTTATTGTCTTCTTTTCATTATTAGTATAATTATTATTATTATTATTATTATTATTATTTTATTATTATTATTATTATTATTATTATTCTAAAGAGAAAGAGAGAATGAGAGAACTAAACATTACTCTCAATATAACTGTTCCTGTAAATAATCATAGATCAGTCAGTTTGTTAGTCAAGCTAACAATTAAATTGCCCAGAATGTTTTCCTATATTGCAGCATCATTCATTGTACAATGTTAAGTACAACAGCAGCATTATCATTAGATGTATCTTCAAAGTAAGGTAACATCTTTGATGAATAGTGGTAACATATAAGCAGATAGAGGGTCTCCTTGTCTAATACCTGAAATACAGAGATAGAGAGGGAGACAGGGAATACAATCTAAGGATTAAGGAAGGCCCTGGACTAGAATCCATAATAGGGTGGCAGTGCAAATGAAAAAAAAATGGTGACGAGGTATTTGATTGCTGTGTTCATATCGCTTCTGTGTTAAAGAACCTCGGTTTTAAGGCCATCAGCCAAAGTCAGTAAAAAATCGTTGAAGTCACAGTATATGAACAGTGTAACAGATCCTGTTCAAAAAGAGGCAACAGGACAAGTTCAGGTGACGATGAAAACTATTCTTCTGTAGATGAATTTGATTCAATATGCGCCAAGCATGTCCGAATACAGTTGTGAACAACCATTTTCAAATGTATATGCCTGTGTCTTCACGTAGGTGTACCACATTCTTTTTAGATGTGCTCTTGAAGTGGGATTATTAAAGATATTCAAGCAGACCTTTCTTATATCTCTGCATGCCAAAGGAAGGAGTGAGTGAGGCATATATATTTTATCGATGTGATGTTATGTTCGTATGTGCGTACTATGTCACACATTATTACGTCCATAACCAGGTTCACGTTAAGTTGCACATTTATGTCTGCATTTCTCCTGCAGCTCATAACTGTTTAGCATGTTTATGGTCACTGATTCTGTCTGGGGTGGGGCTATTTGATTGGACCAAAGAAAATGTAAAAAAAAAGTATGTATCTCAGAAACTGTTCAGATTCCAACCTTTTTTATTTGATGTTTTTTATGGTCAGATGCATTCAATGACACACACAATAATGCCCCAGCCCCCTGCCCTGCCCATTTCATATCATAAATCCAAATATCTTAGAAAATATTGAGATACCCATCCTGAACATATATATCTGATGCTAGTGTGTCACCCAGGGGTCATGCAGCTATATTGGCAAAGTCAAACAGGCGGGGGCATCTGTGTACTTTGGACACATTTCTATTGTTTTTTTTTTTCGTTTGATTTAAATATGTTTAAACTCATCGCCTGTTTATCCAAATGCCAGAAATATCTTAACTCTTGAACTGATGGAAACAATAATCTAACCTATAAACATGAAATATGAATGTTCATTCAACAGGGAATTATAGGGCAAACATCACAAATGATCATTTGAGTTTTATTGCCTAATCAGTATGCTTGCTTGGTAGGAGTATCACCACTCTAGGTTAATGTATACCGAAGATATAAGAAAGAAAAAAGAACTTTACTGTTAAAAAATCTCAAAAATGACCCAAGGTTCCTTAAACCATATTTTTCACCATAAAAGTGAATTTTGGTGAATAAACTTGTGACAAAACATAGAGATAGACCTTCTCCTGTCATTTTATATAATAACGGGTCATGTATGGTACTATTTTTCTACCTTTCAATGAGACACAAAATACATGTCAAAACTGTGTGGAGTTACCCCACCCACCTTAAAGAGCCTGTAACTCAGAAAAAACTGCTTAAATACCAAAACCACATATGTTCCAAATAATTAGGCATATGTATGCTAACAATAAGCCAGAAATTAACAAAATCGTTAGGAGGCCAAAAAACCCCCTTAGGGAGACCCGTCCTTTGGTCCCATCTGCTTTTGAATGAGAAAAAGGTAAAATAGTGCTTGCATGCAATTCAAACATGGTTTTTGAAATAAAAATAGGACTTATATGAACCTTTATGAATGTCAAAGCTCAAGGTCATTCACTGACATTAGCTCAATGTCAAAAGGATTGAATGACCATCAGAATTTCAAACATTTCATCAAAGACTTCAAGGCCAATTAAAGCCCTATTTTATATAGAACATCTATGCATCATTGGAACTAAAGTTTATGTAATTTGTCCTGGTCTCATTACCAAGATAGCTGCCATACCCGTATAAGGTAAAAGCCCTACAAGCTTGACATTGATCTGTTTCACGGTAAGGTCAAATTTGGTCACCCAGGCATTTGAATGAGAAAAAGGTTTGTTTGTTTGTTTGTATTGGAGTTTTACGGCCCAGTCAACACTATTTAGGTCATTTTTGAGCCGGTCAGTTTACCTATCAACACTTTCCTGGGCAGGCTTATATGTAAGCGGTTAACCAGTACAGTACACATTCTTTCGCCAGAAACTGACAACTGCCCTTCTTGAATCAGTGGAAGAAAGAGAATGAGCGTAGAAAAGATTTCATGATCAATCTCCACGAAAGAATGTTGCCGACCCGGGCGGGAGTCGAACCCACGTCCTCCTGATCACCAGTCAGACGCGCATCCGACTGAGCCACTGAGGCCGGCCTGAGAAAAAGGTAAAATAGTGCTTTTATCCAATACAATTTTAGTTTATGAAAAGAAAATTGGTTATAAATGTACCTCTATTAATGTCAAAGGTCAAGATCATCTAATGACCTTGGCTCAAGGTCACAAGGATTGAATCACCATCAGGATTTCAACTGTCAGAAACCACTGAGCCAGTTGAAGTCATATTTTATGTAGAACATCTTTGCCACACAGGAACTAAAATTTATATTATTGGTCCTGTTTACATGACCAAGATGGCTGCCATGCCCATATAAGATAAAAACGCTTTAAAATCTTCTTCAGAACCATATATCAGATCACCTTGAATGTTAGCAGACAGCAAAAGGCACGTGAGCCCTACAAAACTTATATAAATGATGCTCCTAGGTTGACATTGTTATGGCAAGATCAAATTATTTGTTCCCTTGGGCTTATGTGTGGGGAAAAAAGGCGAGACAGTGCATTTATCAAAGACAATTGCAGTTCATGAATTGAAAATAGGTCTTACATTTGGTCGTTTATTTGGTGTATTCTTAGCTTCTAAAGGATCTAACCATTCAGAACTTATTTATCTTCACTGCAGCTGGTGTTGTGGTGTTGTGCCGTGTGGCGGCCGTAAAACGTCTCCCCGTACATCATTCTAGTACAGATTATATTTTCTGGTCCTTTGGGATCATTGAGTTCATTTTGAATCATTTTGAAAATAGAGTTCAGCTTAAGCTGGCGCTAGAGGGTGTGACCGATGTTGCACACTTCAGTACTGGTCATGAACAGACTCGATAAAACCAAGTCTGCTGTTTTCGTTAATTTGGTGTATTCTTTGCTTCTAAAGGATCTAATTAGAACTTATTTATAAAAGGTAAATGGTTAAAGTCTTTTTTGATTTTGGTCCAGGGTCACTAGCAGTGATTGTCTGCCAACATTAAAAAGGACTTCATCTTCTGAAAATGCTTGACCGATTTCTATTGAATTTGATGTGCAGCTTTCAGGGAAGTGGGGAACAAAAGTTTTGTTTAAAAGGTCCGGTTTACATGAACAAGATGGCTGCCACTCATGTATGGTATTAACCTGCAGAGATTTTTCTCCAGAGCGACTGAGTGACTCAGCGATCGTTGCCCTTGTGCTTCTTGTTGTGTGTGCCTTCATGTCACTTACTTTCATCCTTGGCTTGTGATGGTTGGGTTCTTTGATGGTGGCCTTCCTGAGTGACCTTTTCTTACTAGTTGATCTACACAAAGTTAATATTCCAGTTTGACATCACAATTATATGCTTGATAGCAGTTATTTCATCTTAGTAGACATTTTTCACTAGGACGGAGAAAGGACGTAGGAGATGGAAATGGACTTTATCAGCTGGGATCATCTCAACGTTATTTGTTCCTATATCTAAAATAGGTATCCAGCTAAATAAAAGTCACTGACGATTTTTATTATTATTATTATTTCTACGGCCCGTTCAAGATTATTTTCCTAATAAGGAGCCGATCGTCAACCTGACAAGTAACCAGCGCACGACAGAGCATACGGCAATTGTTGTGACTGGCATCTTAAGGGTTATTGTTTAGACAAACAAGTGTCCCCAGTGACCCTCAAATATGTTCAAAACTCAGCAATGAAATAAAAATGTTCCCAGGTTACAAGAAAATATAAACTGGGGGGTTACGTGAGTAAACCTTATTTTTCTTTTTTTCTGTTGAAGGTACACGTTAGAACCGCTTAATCGAGGCGGTTTAAAAAAAGTACTCACAGTTTGTGTTTTGCGCCAAAATAGGGAAAACATTGAAATTTTCAATCTGAACACGTTCGGCTTTGGGTGTTAAAATTTACGCTATATTTGCATAGGTGTGTTTCGTAATGGTGACATGTCCGGTCGACAAGATGAAAGATCAGTATACTAATCATCATAATATGTTCAGAATCTTCGCTGTCAGCACTTTTACTGTGATTTGTCTATGCTGTTTGTTTTCTAGGATCGTGAGTGAGTGAGTGAGTTTTAGTTTTACGTCCCACCAACAGCTAAGGTCATACGGAGACGGGACCTCGGTTTAAAGACTCATCCGAAAGTCTGGAGAAGCCCGGGATCGATCCTGCGATCCCTGGTTTACAAGGCGAGTAGCGTAACCACTGCACCACGGAGGCTTCTTTTCTAGGATCGTAATCATAAAGGAGAGAATATGTTTCCTTTCATAGTGAATCAAAGTCAGCCGGCGACCGAAGAATGTTAGTAAAACTCAGCAAATAATAATGGAATTTTGTTGCAAATATGATACACTGGTTTATTGCACGATAGAAAATGGATTTTCCACCGCCGTGTA
The DNA here is from genome assembly GCA_963580285.1 of Lucinisca nassula. Classification (NCBI taxonomy): domain Eukaryota; kingdom Metazoa; phylum Mollusca; class Bivalvia; order Lucinida; family Lucinidae; genus Lucinisca; species Lucinisca nassula. The sequence goes on from OY757013.1 coordinate 98,664,763, forward strand.
AAATATGTATACATTCGACTTCTTCATTCCATTTTGGCCCCCGCCCATCGGGGCTTGAAGAAATGGATTCGGCTACATAATGCTTCCACGCAGAGCGGAAATCGACCGCACATGGGTACTTGTAAACTGCTAAGAGGTTCTAAGCCTGCCCGGGAAAAGAGGTGTGAGTCGGACCGGTGATGCCTATAACCCTATTGGTTCATTTAGGTGGCAGGGCTTGAGATGTCATTTCATCTCAATGTCGGGTAAAAAAATCCGACAAAATTGGAATCAACGTCTCCAAAGTGACCTTTATAGTGTTGCCAACCAAACAAACAAATTCCATTCCATTCTTTCTATTTTTCTTTTTTTTTCTCTCTCTTTTTTTATTGATAGTGTTGTCACAGAGAGGTATTATTGTTGAGTCAGCATAACTGAAATAAACGAAAAATAGGTCAAAGAGACCTAGCTTCATAATTGTTTGTTTTCGCATCAGGTGAGTTCCATTGTAAAACGTTCAGGCGAGTTCTCTTCAGATTCTGCCTCATTTCAGTTCCCCGGCGAATTCAAGTGAGATAAATTACCTACTTATTAAAGGCCAATCTGAAAAATGAGTCACAGACTAATTTCAGTTGGAAAATAACTTTTTGACAAGAGGAAAGACTATGGCATCATCCAGAAAAGTTCAGGTTTACATTATTTTTTAGAATATTACCTAATCTTACTCCACAGCCCTCAGGAATATTCCACAGAATTCTGCGAGTGTATAAAAAGAGCTGGATTTTTTTTTCTTTGGGTCAGTTTGGGTTTTGTCAGAAAATTTACTTCTGAATTCTGTGTTTGATTGTTTAAGGGTATTGATTTTCATTTAGGACTGTGCATTCTGTAGGGTCAAGGCAATGGTATTTCATAACAGAGCTAAATACATTTATTTTTCTTACTTCAACAGGTTAAAAATAGTTTGTAAATAAATGTTGTTATTTCTTTTTTCCAAAAGGCTTGTTTGCTTTATCTTTCTGCTACACCTGGCTCGTAACAGAAATTGGGGGCTCGGCTCGCTCGTAACAAGCTGAGTTACCTTGAGATTCTACTTAGGTGAATTCCAAGCAAACTTACTTTCACGTAACTTCCGATACTGATGCTACTTTTTCAGGAGACCCCGCAAAATAAAAGTACCCTATACAAACCTCGCTCATCTGAGGTCCCTAGAGACTTCGTCCAAGATAAGATGCCTGTAGGTTTTGCTTGCTGTCAGTTTTATCATAAGGCCTCTTACCGCTGTTGCTTCGAGCCTCGCTAAGGTCAAATGTCCGACGCTAACGGAAGGCCAGGTTGCCCCCCCCCCCCTGGAAGGTCAGGTTGTCCCCCCCCCCGAGTACTTCGGTTTTCTTTAAACTTAAACGATCGGCTCGAAATGTTTGAAATAATCTTGAAAGGGACGTTAAAAAATAGATAAATAAATAAATGTCTTATGTGCATTGCTTTCAGACTTTGCATATGCGTGTTCCGGAGATACATTCGTCTTACACCGAGACTTCACCAATGTGAGTTACCTGGAGAATATAGGTCTCGCCCGTCGGAAATAGATTCGGCTGCATGGTGCTTCCGCGCAGACGTGAAACTGACGGCACATGAATACTGGTAAACCGCTTAGCACACTGCTTCTGCAGACAAAGTGGTGCGAGTTGAACCGCTCAATGCATACAAGCCCTACGACAGGACTTGAGATGTCATTTCATCTCAATGTCGGATAAAAGTTCCAAACCAAAATAAAAGAGAATGAAGGAAGGAAGTAAAATCTCAAAATGAATTAACGGGGACATTAAATCTAAATTTAAACACAAGTTCCATGGAGACCTCGCCCATTAGACATCACGAAAACACGCCTATATAAATTTGACCCATTGAACCCCACTTTTATAAAGTAAAACTGGGGTTTACAGGGGTAAACCATAATTTTCTTATTTCTAGACGGCTCTAACGTGTACCCACAATCTATTTTTTTTCATCTGGAAAAAAATCATTTTTCGGCGGTTACATTTGCAGTGTATTTAAATAGGCGTGTTTTCGTAATGGAGTTCCCTAGAGACTTCGCCTGAGGTGAGTTCCCCCGCGGACTATGCCTCATAATACGTCCCTGCAGTATCCGCTTTTTGTAAGTTCCCTGAAGAGGAGTCTGAATATTCACCCCAGGACTAGTTGATGAGGCTTAAGTTGAGTCCTGTGGAAACTTTGCCTCTGCTCAGTTCTCTGGAGACTGTGCCTCACAGGTCCGTCTTTTTGCAGATGACACGGCCGTCTACCTGACAGTCGGGGGCACGGAAGATGGGAAGGCACTACAGACTGACCTGGACAGACTATCTCAGTGGGAGAATCAGTGGGACATGGAGTTCAACCCATCCAAGTGCCAAGTAGTACGGGTGATAACAGCCAGGAAAGTGATAAATACAGTGTACACTCTACACGGCCAAGTCCTGGAGGTTGTCACCAGTGCGAAGTACTTGGGGGTTGACATCTCCAGTGGCCTATCCTGGAACTCCCACATTGACCGGATAACAGCAAATGCAAACAAGACCCTCGCCTTTGTTAAACGAAATATCAGAACAAAAAATCCGCAGGTACGAGAGACTGCCTACAAGACACTGGCCCGCCCCCAGCTGGAGTACGCCGCCCCCGTTTGGGACCCTCATACCAAGGAGAAAATACTCCAGCTGGAAAAAGTCCAACGTAGGGCAGCACGCTGGACAACTTGCAACTATGACTACCAGTCTAGTGTCACTGCAATGTTGGACAGCTTGGGTTGGAGGACACTCGAACAGAGACGGGCAGATGCGCGTCTCTGTCTTTTTTTACAAAATTGCCTACGGTCTTGTGGCAGTGCCCCTCCCTGAATATATCCACCCTGTTAACATTAGTAGTCTACGGCACTGTCATTCCATGGCATTCCGACAATTCCATACTTCCCGAGACTATTACAAGTACTCCTTTTTTCCACTGGCCATTGTCCAGTGGAACGCACTACCAGAGACTGCTGTATGCTCACCAGACCTCGAGTCATTCAAGGTCGCAGTTAGTGAGTTGCAGCACTCCAGGCCCTAGATCCAAAAGTTGTTGTTTTTAACCTGATTTTAATCTCATCTGAACTATCATAACCTATCATCTTTCATCCCCTTCACTATTATGTCTTTAGCCTTTCTTTTCTTTAACACTCTGCCTTTTTCTATTCGACAGCGCACCTGCCTAGAATGTCCTCGCGGGCGTAAGGCAGAATATGGAGATAGATAGATAGTATCTGGAGACTTCGTCTCATGTGAACTCAAAACTGTCAGTTTGGGCAAAATACACTGCTTTCTTCGTTTTGCTAGATACGCCTTTTATTACAGATAACTTATAGCTAAAGGCAACGTTGAGAACATCCCAGCGTGTAAACTCCGTTCTCGATCTTCGAAGTCCTAATTCGGTCTTCGTGAAAAATGTCTAATAGTGGGAAGTCAAAGGGCGTACTTTTCATTTGGGCCTTGAAAATGACAAGGACATTATCAGCAGCAAAAAAGTGCAGATAAAACTATAATCATTTAGTCGTTCTTTATAACATTGTTTGTTTGTTTGATTTGAGTTTTAACGTCCCCGCCAACATTGTATAGATCATTTTGGAGATTAAAGGAGATTATGTTGGCGTCCCCGCCAACATTGTATAGGTCATTGCTTCCAATTATGTGGGACTTTTACCAGACACTGAGATGAAATGACATCTCAAACCCTGTCGCCGAATGAAACCAACAGGGTTTATAAGCATGGATGGTCGGACTCGCACTGCTTTACCTGGGCAGGCTTTAGTCCTCTAAGTGGTTTACCAGTACTCGTGTGCAGTCGGTTTCAGCTCTGGGTGGAAGCACTGTAAAACCCATTTATTTCTTCAAGTCCCGATAGGTGGGGGCCTTCTTTATATCATACCTGGATCTACATACTAAGTAATGAATGATAGCTTAACGAAATACAGTTGATTTTCCATTGCTTTTGGACCATGGAAATTTGTTTCAGTTAAGGGCAGTTCGATCCAAAAAGGATGAAGCCAGGAAGAATACTGAGAATAGCATCTACAAAGACTAATAATATAAGAATCTTATATGGGTGTTAGGGGTTGATGGAAAAATCCGTCCCGAGAGACACTGTCCGGAATCATGAGGCTTGCATGATTTTTCTATCCGCCCCTCACACCCATATAGGATTGATTTTCTTGAATTCCTCTCAATTCTTAGCGTTAATTTTTTATGCTGCATTCACTTCCGTTACCGACGTCCGCCATATTGTGACGACACTGCAGGATGTTTAGTGACGTCACGTAACGTGCTGTGACGTCAACCTTAACGACGGAGCATAGGAGGTCGTAAGCGACTAGTGCTTTTATCAAACACGCGATTATATTCGATTTTGGGTCGGAACACCAGGGTCAGAACATAAATTTCTATCCCTGGGTGAAATCACAGATTTCCTTGTCTGGTGTGCAAGAAAATGTAATCTACCCTGCCTTGTAAGAGCTCTTGTTTCTTCGACATTACTTTCTTGGTCTTACAAAGTCGAAATAGAAATTAAGAAAAGTTGTCAGTGACACTATTATTAATTGCGTTGACTTCTACAGTCACATTAGAAGCCTCGGTGGTGTAGTGATTATGCAGGATCGATCCCGGGCTTCTCCAGACTTTCGGATAAATCTTTAAATTGAGGTTCTGTCTCTGTATGACCTTGCCTTTGGTGAGACGTAAAACTAATACACTCACTCATTGTAGAGTCATATAGCTGTTCCTTATATCATAATTGGGACCATGAAAATTTGTTCAAGACAAGAGCAGTTTGATTCACTACGGGGAAAGACTAATGAGAATTATATCTACTGTGTGTACATGTGGCAACAAATTGTGTGAAATAGTGGATCTTACATGAGTGTTCATGTATTAATGAATTTATAAAAAGAGTTGAGGAAAAGGGATAAAATGCGAGGCTCTGCCAAGCATTTTATCCCGTCTCTTCAACGAGTTTAATAAATTCAATAATACATGAGCACGAATGCAAAATTCTGTTTATCATTTTATTCACGATTGTTTAACAAAAATGTCAATATTCCGCCATTAGTAAACGCGACGTCGTTAATGACGTCGTAGATGTAATGTTACGGGGCATATGTAACTAATTTGCATATTTAACACAATAGTGGATTATCGAATTTATAACATGACGTTATTATATTCTCAGACACGACGTCATATGATAAATGATTACAACTAATATGACAGATATCAAAACTTTATTCTAAACCACACAGTAACATATAACACAAGTTATCTCATAAATTTGAAGCTTGCAAGTCAGTTTTTGCATCAGCGTCATAACAGTCTCTCAAGCTTTCACTTTTAGATTACCAGAGCCAAAGGCCACTCATCGAGGCGGTTCTAACGAGTCCCCACAATCTATATTTTGAGCAGAAATAAGAAAATTATCACAATTTTTCATCTAAAAATTTAGATTTTGTAGGCGGTAAAATTCACAATGTATTTGTATAGGCATGTTTTCGTAATGACAACGAAGAAAACAAGACAGGTAATAAACGAGCCACAAACAGCATAGCAGCCAACTCCCTCTTCCCCACAAGAAGTAATTACAATGCAACAGACACATTTAATGAAAATTAAATAAATAACTAGAGATGGTGCACAATCGTAAATATCCACACTGTCTAAAATTGACCTTTGTCCTCACCCCATGACCCCAAGGGGTCAGATCAAAATTTGGATGCCTTTATCCGTCTTCAGTCCCTAAGCAGTATGTGTACCAAGTTGTGACACCATAGGCCTAGAAATGAAAATGTTGTTGCATTCACAAGGTTTGTGACAGACGGAAGGACGGACGTTCAGTCTGGACGTACACCCGTGACGAAACGTTTTTTAGCTCACCACAGCCGAAGTCTCCGGGGGTGCTTATAGGATAGGCAGTTGTCCGTTTTCGTCTGCGTCGTATGCGTCCGTCAACACTTTCAAACGACATCTCCTCTGAAGCCACTGGGCCGATTGAGACCTAATTTCATCTGTAGCATCCTTGGGCTGGGGGATTGAAACTAAAAACTTTGTTGTTGCTTTAAGCTCACAGTCTCGTAGTGACGAGGTGAGCTTTTTGGATCACTTTTTGTCCGTCGTGCGTCCGTGCGTGCGTAAACATTTTTCAAACAACATCTCCTAAACCACTGATCGGATTTTGACCAAACTTCACAGGAATGATCCTTAGGTGGTCCCCTTTCAAAGTTGTTCAAATGGTTCCAGTCCGTTGCACATCTAGGTCAGAGGAGCCAAAAATAGATTTTTTCACTGAAAAGTTAAAAAATATTCTTCTATGAAACCACATGGCCCAGGTCTTTGAAATTTGGTATGAAGCTTCATCTAGTGGACCCCTACCAAGATTGTTCAAATTATAGTGCTGGGGCAAACAAGTGCCCTTGAATATAAAAATAGTCTTTAAAAAGCTTCTTCTCAGAAACCGAAAGGCCCAGATTTTTGATATTTGTAATGAAGCTTCATCTAATGGACCTCTACCAAGATTGTTCAAATTATAGCCCTTGGGCCAAAAATGCCCCCGCTGTGTGGCCCTTTGGTTTTACATAGATTTATAAAGGGACAATTTTTAAAAATCTTCTCTGAAACCACAAGGCCTAGGTCTTTGGTATTTGGTTTGAAACTTCATCTAAAGGACCCCTACCAAGATTATTCAAATTATAGCCCTGGGGCAAAAAATGCCCCCGCCCCGAGCCCTTTGGTTTTACATCGGCTAATATAGGGATAATATAGGGATAATCATTAAAAATCTTCTCTGAAACTGCAAGGCCCAGGACTTTGATATTTGGTATGAAGCTTCATCTAATGGACCTCTACCAAGATTTTTCAAATTATAGCCCTTGGGCCAAAAATGCCACCGCTCCGGGCCCTTTGGTTTTACATAGACTTATATAGGGAAAATCTTTAAAAATCTTCTTCTCTAAAACCTTAAGGCCTAGGCCTTTGATCTTTGGTATGAAGCTTCATCAAGTGAACCTCTATCAAGATTGTTCTAATAATAGCCCTGAGACCAAAAATGTCCCGCTCCGGGGCCCTTTGGTTTTACATAGACTTATATAGGGAAAATCCTAAAAATCTTTTTCTCTGAAACCGCATGGCCCAGGATATTGATATTTGGTATGACGCTTCATCTAATGGCCCTGTACCAAGATTATTCAAATTATAGCCCTGGGTGCAAAAATGCCCCCGCTGCGGGGCCCTTTCGTTTTACATAGACTAATAAAGGGAAAATTTTTAAAGATCATCTTCTCTGAAACCACAAGGCCTAGGTCTTTGATATTTGGTATGAAGCTTCATCTAGTGGATCTCTATCAAGAATGTTCAAATTATACCCTGAAACAAAAAATCACCCCCGCTCCGGGGGTCTTTGGTTTTACATAGACTTATATAAGGAAAATCTTAAAAAATCTTCTTCTGTGAAACCAAAAGGCCAGGTTTTTGATATTTGGTGTGAAATTTCATCTAGTGGACCTCTATCAGGATTGTGCAAATTATAGCCCTGGGGCCAAATAAAGCGCCGCCCCGAGACCCTTTGGTTTTACAAAGACTTATAAAGGGAAATCTTTAAAAATCTTCTTGTCTGAAACTGCATGGCCCAGGTCTTTGATATTGGGTATGGAGCATCATCTAGTGGACCTCTACCAAGATTGTTCAAATTATGGCCCTGAGGCCACAAATCCCCCCACCCTGGGGGCCCTTTGGTTTTACATTGACTTATATAGCTCTGGTGCCATTTGGTTTTGCATAGGCTTATGTAGGGAATATCTTTAAAAAAAACCCTTCATCTCTGAAAACGCAAGGCCCAGGTCTTTGATATTTGGTGTGTAGCTTCATCTAGTGGACCTTTGCCAAGATTGTTCAAATTATAGCCTTTGTTAATGTTTGGTATGTAGCTCACCTTTAAGACCTCCCTCAACATTATGCACATTAAAGCCCCGGGGCCAATAATGGCCCCCACTGGGGCCCACTTGTTACACTATGGATCAGGTGAGCGATCCAGGGCCATCATGGCCATCTTGTTTTACGAAAATTGGCTCATTAGTTTGGTTACTATGGCGACTCAGAGTTTTCCTAGACTTATAAATGGAAAATTGAAAATGACATTAACTGCCAAGTCAATGCAGATATTTCGACAAAACTTTTATAGAATTGTTCCTTGAGTTCACTTCTCTCAGCCATATGCTTTAATACCAATATTTGGGTTCCCTAGGTTGTGCCAGGACCATGCCCTACCCCTCCACTTCATCAAAGACCATATATTACAGAAACCTTTCAGATCCCCACCCCTAAACCATATTTATTCTTGTTCCTTATGATAAGACACTTTCAGTGACACCAATCTAGGGGTCTCCCTGGCTGCGCCGGGACCATGCCGCACCCTTCTACTTCACAAAAGTCAATATCCTGAGAAACACTTCAGAGCCCAACCCCTAAACCATATATATATAATATATATATATATATATATATATATATATATATATATATATATATATATATATATATATATATATATATATATATATATATATATATATATATATATATATATATATATATATTCCTTATTATTAGACACATTGAGTCACACCAACTTGGAGGGTCCGTGGGCGGCATTCCTGGCGGTTCCCAGTGATGCCTCGGATCATGACCCACCCTTCCACTTCATTAAATTCCATATATCTCAGAAACTGTTCAGATCCGCACCCCTAAACCATATATATTCTTGGTCCATTTGATAGGACACATTTAGTGACAACTATCTTCGGCTTTCCTTGGATCTGCTGTGGCATTGCCTCAGCCGTTCCACTTCATATCTCAGAAAATGTTCAGATCCCCACCCCTAAACCATGTTCAGTAAAACCTCCACTAATGGTCACCTCTGTTAAGCAGCCACCTCTCTTCATCAGCCACAATAATTCCTCCCATAACATTTTACTCTATATTTTACCTCTGTTCAGCAGCCACCTCTCTCCTCCAGCCAACGGCCACCTTTCCAAATCTCAATTCCCTCTTTTAAACAGCCAGAGTTAACTCAATAGCAAAAATCAGATGAAAAAATAGGAATTTCTTTCTGGTGTATTTATTTATTTCTAAATTTATTTTTCCCATAATTACCATTGTGAAATCTATTATAAGCAAGTGAAAGGAAACATAAATGACACCTCTCTGTCAGTTATTTCACTTTTAGTACATCCATGTTGAGCTGTCTTTGGTAAACACTGATTTATGTCTGTCGAAAACAATCCATACATCATCCCAGACAGTTCCCTCTGTTGAACAGCAATCTCCCTTAAACAGCCAGTTTTGGAGTTTTCCAAGGATGGCTGTTTAATGGAGGTTACACTGTATATTCTTGGTCCTAAAATGGAAAACAAAATTACCAAACATTGAATGAACTTAAAATAACATTCACTTTGGAGCCACAAAAATAAGCATTTTGCAACGTAGGTGTTTTTAGCTCACATGAACATGAAGTGCTCATGGTGAGCTATTGTGATTGGTCAGTGTCCGTCGTGTATCGTACGGCGTCATCAATTTGCTTTAAATGCTAACCGCTCATAAACCCATGGGTCAATTTCTGTCAAACTTCACAGGAATGCTGCTAAGGTGACCCTCTTCCAAAATAGCTAAACTCTTTCCACTGCAATGAACAAAATAGCCAGTCTGATTCTACTTCGATCCCTTCGGGTACCTCTGTCGACACCTTGATTTTAGCCTTCAGTCTTCTTGGGTTAAAACGTTTCCTTTTTAGCTCACCGTCACGTAGTGACGAGGTGAGCTTTTGGGATCACTTTTTGTCCGTCGTGCGTCCGTGCGTGCGTGCGTCCGTGCATGCGTGCGTGCGTAAACAATTTCTTTAAACGACATCTCCTCCTGAACCACTGATCGGATTTTGACCAAACTTCACAGGAATGATCCTTAGGTGGTCCCCTTTCAAAGTTGTTCAAATGGTTCCGGTCCGTTGCACATCTAGGTCACAGGAGCCAAAAATAGATTTTTTTCACCAAAAACTTAAAAAATCTGCTTCTCTGAAACCACAAGGCTCAGGTCTTTGATATTTGGTATGAAGCTTCAGCTAGTGGACCCCTACCAAGATTGTTCAAATTATAGTGCTAGGGCCAAAAATGCCCCCGCCCCAGGGCCCTTTGGTTTTACATAGGCTTATATAGGGAAAATCTTTAAAAATCTTCTTCTCTGAAATCTCAAGGCCTAGGACTTTGATATTTGGTATGAAGCTTCATCTAGTGGACCCCTACCAAGATTGTTCAAATTATAGTGCTGGGACAAAACATGCCACCACCACCGGGCCATTTGCTTTTACATTTGCTTATATAGGGACAATTTTTAAAAATCTTCTTCTCTGAAACCGCAAGGCCCAGGTCTTTGATATTTGGTATGAAGCTTCATCTAATGGACCCCTACCAAGATTGTTCAAATTATAGTGTTGGGGCCAAAAATGCCCCCGCCCAGTGACCCTTTGGTTTTACATGGGCTTATATAGGGAAAATCTTTTAAAATCTTCTTCTCTGAAACTGCAATGCCCAGGTCTTTGCTATTTGGTATGAAGTTTGATCTAGTGGACCCCTACCAAGATCGTTCAAATTATAGTGCTTGGGCCAAAAATGCCCCCGCCCTGGGGCCCTTGGGTTTTACATAGGCTTATGTAGGGAAAATATTTAAAAATCTTCTTCTCTGAAACTGCAAGGCCCAGGTCTTTGATATGAAGCTTCATCTTGTGGACCTCTACCAAGTTTGTTCCAGTTATAGTCCTGGGGCGAAAAATGTCCTTCCCCCCTTCCGGGCCCTTTGGTTTTACATAGACTTATATAGGGAAAATCTTGAAAGATCTTCTCTGAAACCACAAGGCCTAGGTCTAGGTCTTTGATATTTGGTATGAAGGTTCAGCTAGTAGATTATACCAAGATTGTTCAAATTACAGCACTGAGGCCAAAAATGCCCCCGTCCCGGGGCCCTTTGGAGCCAAAAATAGATTTTTTTTTCACCGAACACTTAAAAAATCTTCTTCTGGGAAACTACAAGGCCCAGGTCTTTGATATTTGGTATGAAGCTTCATCTAGTTGACCCCTACCACGATGGTTCAAATTATAGTGATGGGGCCAAAAATGCCCCCGCACAAAGACCCTTTGGTTTTACATCGGATTATATTGGGAAAATCTTTAAAAATCTTCTTCTCTGAAATGGCATGGCCCAAGTCTTTGCTATTTGGTATGAGGCTTCAACTAGTGGATCCCTACCAAGATTGTTCAAATTATAATGCTGGGGCCAAAAATGTCCCCACCCCAAGGCCCTTTGGTTTTTCATGGGCTTATATAAGGAAAAACTTAAAAATCTTCTTCTCTGAAACTGCAATGCCCAGGTCTTTGCTATTTTGTATGAAGCTTCACCTAGTGGACCCCTTCCAAGATTGATCAAATTATAGTGCTGGGGCCAAAAATGCCCCTGCCCCGGGGCCTTTTGGTTTTACATAAACTTATATAGGGAAATTCTTTAAAAAATCTTCTTCTCTGAAACCGCAAGGCCCAGGTCTTTGATATTTGGTTTGAAGCTTTATCTTGTGGACCTCTACCAAGATTGTTCAAAAGCCCCCGCCTTTAGGGGCTTGAAGAAATATATGGGCTGCATGATGCTTCCACGCAGAGCTGAATCCGGCCCGCACACTAGTACTGGTAAACCGCATAGAGGATCTTAGCCTGTCCAGGAACTGCGGTGCGAGGGGGACCGTCCATGCTAATAGATCCTATTGGTTTCATTAGGCAACAGGGCTTGAGAAGTCATTTCATCTCAATGTCGGGTAAAAGTCCCACAAAATTGGAAGCAACGTCTCCAAAATGACCTTTACAGTGTTGAGTGGGACGTTAACCTCAAATCAAACAAAACAAGATTGTTCAAATTGTAGCCCTGGGGCCAAAAATGCCCCCCCCCCCATAGATTCATATAGGGAAAATCTTGAAAAATCTTTTTCTCTGAAACTGTCAGGCCCATGTCTTTGATATTTGGTATGGAGCTTCATCTAGTGGACTTCTACAAAGATAATTCAAATTATAGCCATCGGGTCACAAATGTCGCCGCCCCGGCACCCTTTGGTTTTACATAGACTTTTATAGGGATAATCTTTGAAAATCTTATTCTCTGAAACCTCTATAAAGAGATTGTTTAAATTATAGCCCTGAAGCCAAAAATGCCCCCACCCCAGCGCCATTTGGTTTTTCATAGGCTTATGTAGGGAATATCTTTGAAACCGCAAGGTCTAGTGAACCCCTACCAAGATTGTTCAAATTATAGTGCTGGGGCCAAAAATGCCCCCGCCCCGAGGCCCTTTGGTTTTACATAGGCCTAGATAGGGAAAATCTTTAAAAATCTTCTTCTCTGAAACCACAAGTCCCAGGACTTTGATATTTGGTATGAAGCTTCATCTAGTGGATCCCTACCAAGATTGTTCAAATTATAGTGCGGGGACAAAACATGCCCCCGCCACGGGGCCCTTTGGTTTTACATTGGCTTATATAGGGAAAATCTTTAAAAATCTTCTTCTCTGAAACCACAAGGCCCAGGTCTTTGATATTTGGTATGAAGCTTCATCTAGTGGACCCCTACCAAGATTGTTCAAATTATAGTGCTGGGGCGAAAAATGCCCCCGCCCCTGGGCCCTTTGGTTTTACATAGGCTTATATAGGGAAAAGCTTTGAAAATCTTCTTCTCTGAAACCACAAGGCCCAGGACTTTGATATTTGGTATGAAGCTTCATCTAGTGGACCCCTACCAAGATTGTTCAAATTATAGTGCTTGGACAAAAATGCCCCCGCCCCGGGGCCCTTTGGTTTAACATTGGCTTATATAGGGAAAATCTTTAAAAATCTTCTCTGAAACCACAAGGCCCAGGTCTTTGATATTTGGTATGAATATAAAAATAAAAAATGAGCTTCATCTAGTGGACCCCTACCAAGATTTTTCAAATTATAGTGCTGGGGCCAAAAATGCCCCCGCCCCGGGGCCCTTTGGTTTTACATGGGCTTATATAGGGAAAATCTTTTAAAATCTTCTTCTCTGAAACCACAAGGCCCAGGTCTTTGCTATTTGGTATGAAGCTTTATCTAGTGGACCCCTACCAAGATTGTTCAAATTATAGTGCTGGGGCCAAAAATGCCCCCGCCCCGGGGCCCTTTGGTTTAAAATGGGCTTATATAGGGAAAATCTTTAAAAATCTTCTTCTATGAAACCACATGGCCTAGGTCTTTAATATTCGGTGTGAAATTTCATCTAGTGGACCTCTATCAAGATTGTTCAAATTATAGCCCTGGGGCCAAAAATCCCCCTTGGTAGGGTGACAATCTGGACCAAAAAAATGGGAACCCATACCCCCCCGTATAACAAGACAAGTCATATACCAAAATGTTCGTCAGGACCCGTAGTATCTGAAACTGCCGGCATAAATTGGCATAAATGATGGCGAGCTGAGAATTCAAGATGGCGTCCAAGATGGCCGCCCTAGCCGTAAATTCCAGTTTTTCGTAAAATATGAATACAAATACCACAAATCATCTTAAAAACTTATTTTAATTTATTTTTCTGGTGTAGAAAGAAGATTTGTGCTAGAATATAGATCAATTTTTTAGGTTTGACTTGAAAACCGGTGAAAAAATGATATTTTATTGTTTTTGTGTCTAGTTTCATAGGTGGTACATGAAAGCAATTCTGATGTTTAAAAAATAAAACAGTTTTTACATATCTATTGTTTTATTTTAACTAAGACACTATTCTAAAATACATTTAACACTATTCTAAAATACATTTATGGTTGGTTATGACCTTTTTACCATCAATTTAGCCACAGGATTACCCCACCCACTCAGTTTACCAGTAAAATGCATTCACATAAAAGCTCACACACAAGGGATTTGTAGGCGTGTGCTTCATTTTAGACAATTAAGTAGTAGTGGGCATTCATAATAATGCTTAGTTCCGTTTTTATATCGCTACGAAAACATGCCAATATGCTTTTGACCCCCTTGAAACTCACTTTTATATAGAAAAACTAGGGTTTTCAGAGGTGAGCATTATTTTTTTAATTTACGCTTAAGGACATAGCTTGTGGGTGTTTGACAGCATCACCACGTTGAGAGGGTTCTAAGGAGTCCCCGCAATCTATGTTTTGAACAGAAATATCATTCATTTTTATCTGGATGTTTTTTGTTGGGGTGGGGGGGGTGGTGAGGGGGTGGTAGTTAACTCTTCCAATGGATTTGAATTATGTGTGTTTTCGTAATGTTATGCATTTAGCCATTTGAAACACCACCTCTTTATAATACTGTTTTCTGAATCCAAGCATAAACCTCTTAGTTAAACGGTTATATATCCAAACAAAAAGGTAGAATAGTGTAAAATAACTTCCTTTACATGTTTTTTGTCATTTTTTTAATGCAATTAGTTAGGGGTTTTGGCTTTGAACAGTGTTTAGAAAAAATGTGTTATAAAACGATTGTGCTGTACTAATAGGCCATATGAGACTACAAGTACATGTTTTAAAACTGTCATAGTCCTCGGTATGAACATGAGCTAGTATTGTAAACAAGTTCTAACAAATGTTAGTTTTTGTTTGTTTGTTTATTTGTTTGTTTGAATTGGGGTTTAACGTCCATGTTGACACTATTATGGTCATTTTGGAGACGTTGCTTCCAGTTTTGTGGGACTTTTACCCGACATTGAGATGAAATGACATCTCAAGCCCTACTGCCCAATGAAACCAGAAGGCTTATATGCATTGGCTCTGACACACACCGCTTTGCCTGGGCAGGCATAGTCCTTCTTAAAAGCAGTTTACCAGTACTCGTGTGTGGTCAGATTCAGCTCTTCGTGGAAGCACCATGCAGCCCAATCTATTTCTGCATGCCCCAATGGGCGGGGGCGACTGAGTTTGCTTGTTTTTATTGGGGTTTAACCGCCCAGTCAACAATATTTAGGTAATTTTTGAGCTTGTCAGTTTACTTATCCACACTTTTCCTGGGCAGGCTTATACGTACGTGATTAACCAGTACAGTTCACATTCTTTCGCCATAAACTGACAACTGCCCTTCTTGAATCAGCGGAAGCGAGATAATGACCGTAGAAAAGATTTCATGATCAATCTCCACGAAAGAATGTTGCCGACCCCGGCAGGTATCAAACCCGCTTCCTACTGATCACCATTTAGGCACTTACAAATGTAAGACATATTCAAACATGCTTTACTACTTGCAAGCTTGAGTACATGGTTGTACTTTCTATGAGCAAATGCAGTCATCGCTACACTGATCAGGCTATTTACAATCATATCAGTTAATAGAGGGAGGCTGCTTGTGTCTGCGTTGAATAACCCAGTTTCAGGACCAACCATATGCCCTAGGTCTATAGGGCTAGGCAAATTAATCTATATTTTATAGCTCCCCATCAAATCAGTAGCTGATATGTACACCTGTACAAATGGAGCAAAAAAACTATTTGTTGGTGGTATATGACTAGGTCTAACTCTGGATTTTTGGAGCACCATTGTTGTCTAATGTGTTTGTCTGAACAGCAAACCTACAGAAAAATTGCTGCTGCCTTAACTGGCCCTGAGACATTTGACTCAATACCAAGATCTGAAATCTCTTAAAGCTTGAAGTCTGATTCAGGTATTCTTCTTACCTATACTATGTAAAGAAGAGCAGGTATCACATCCTGTAAGGTAATACAGACAGCATAATTGCCCTTTCATCTGGCTGTAGCTTCCTGAAAACAGTGTGAACTGAAATACCTGGTGCAGTCAGCATGAATACCCTTCCTGCCTGTCCTGAAGAATATGTTATCAACAATAAGCTGGCTAAAGTGAAGCAGAAGTAGAACGAAAACATGGGTATATGGACTGACCAGAACAGCTGTGTTAACTCCCAGAGAACCTGCAAACTGCAGGTGCAAAATCATTCTACTATCGGCTTCTTCATAGTTGTAATCGAGTTAATGCTGAGCAGCAACAACCCCACTGGATACTTTCATAGATTTGTTCTCAAAATAGAAGTAAAGCAATGATCAAGAATCGATACAATTAATTTACACCTCCCATCAGTGACTCTGAAGGGAAAGAAACACAAACATGAAGTAACTAGAACTTAATGGAAACAACAACAGAGGAAAGCCAAAAGGACAGTTACTGTCCCACAAAATGGCAAACTGGCTATCCAGTTATATTATAGGAATCGCCCACAATGAAGTTATGAACAAGCCCTTATAAGATGGTTTTTATCAAGACTCTCTACTGCTAAGTATGCCATGCATAGTTGCAAGCTCTAACAAACACCATACCAATACACAGGCTTATAATAAGTCTATTATTTATTTCACAATGACAGTTTAAAATTTATTGGACCGTTTTTCCTGACATTTGGACAATTTTGTTTGTTTGTTGTTTTATTTGAAGTTTAACGTCCCCATCAACACTGTATAGGTCATTTTGGAGACGTTGCTTCCAATTTTGTGGGACTTTTACTCGACATTGAGATGAAATGACATCTCAAGCCCTGTCCCCCACTGAAACCAATACAGCTTATAAGTATGGACGGTCCGACTTGCACCGCTTTGCCTGGACAGGCTTAGATCCTCTAGGGGGTTTACCAATACTCATGTGCGGTCGGTTTCAGCTCTGCGTGGAAGCATCATGCAGCCCATCTATTTCTTCAAGCCCTGATGGGCGGGGGGCCGAAGACATTTGGACAATATAGCTACTGGAGATGAAGTTCCTCAAGAGATAGAGAAGTTTGATAAATTACCATAAAATGGGTCAAAAGCCATTTGAGTCATTCATGCAGGAAAGGCTCATACCCATAGCTTGAAAGAACAATCTTATGAGCCTTTGCCTGGGTCACTTTTATAGTGCTGCCTCACTGAAGTATCATGACCCAGACACATTACATGATACCCCACCCAGTCACATTATCCTGACACTGGGTTGACCAGTCCTAGCTCTACCCCGTAAATCTGAGTGCCAAGCGAGGAGCAGCTAGTACCATTTTTAACGACTTTGGTATGTTGCGGCCTGGGATCGAACCCGTGACCGCTCGTTCCCCGGAGCAGACACTCTACCAACTGAGCTATCGGGGCCGGTACCAGACTATGAGTGATATCAGGTCAATGGCACAGGTGTCTGGGGAAACCAGTTTGAGGAACTGACTGCCACCGGTGAAGAGATACACGCTTTCTATACATCAGTTCATTCATTCAAGGTCTTGTCTTTCAAAAATGCTCATGATCACGCGTGACTGTTTACAGATGTAGAATGTATGATGTCTACCAAAAAGTCGGATTTCCTTGAAAAACTAGAAAGACTTGCTGGTTGTATAGTATTTGACGGGATGTCTGTACTTTAAATGTTGCAGCATTCATCATGTCTCAAACTGACATATCAACAGATGGCTGCTATGTTTTGGTCTTACAGTCTTCTTACCATTATTTGGGTAGCCACCATTCACGTCGGTTTTGAGAGGAATGAGGCAAACAGTCTCAAATCACAGACCCAACAAAAGTGTGGAAAGAATGTTTCTTCATAGCGCCTGTGTCTACGAGGAAAAATATAGTAACTGGTGATTGATAGATACTTTCAAGCAGTAAAAGCAAGAACTTTACACTAGATAACTTAACGAAAATTGCCATGAGCTTCTTAAGAAGATGGCTACTGTTGTTGGTGCAGGTTGACTTGAGAACAAGGCTCTGAAGTTTCTGCTGATGTTGTCCCTGTTCAGCATGAACTTTATTCCAATCGTGAAGAAGCTGATAGTAGAATGATTTGCAACTAGCCGTTGCAGGTTCTCTTGTTGTCAGTTCTGATACCGATGTTTTCTTTCTACGTGTGCATCACTTTAACCTGCTTTATGCTGGTGACAGGCAGAAAAGGTATTCATGCTGACTGCACCAGGTATATTCCAGTTCACACTGTTTTCAGGAAGCTAGAGCCAGATGAAAGGGCAATGATGCTGTCTGTATTGTCTTATGGGTTGTGATACCTGCTCTTCTTTACATAGTACAGGCAAGAAAAAAGGTAATTAATGTTCTGCCTAAACCAGACTTCCAGCTTCATGAGATTTCAGATCTTGGGACTGAGTCAAATGTCTCAGGGCTAGTTAAAGCAGCAGCAATTTCTTTTTAGTGCACAGGTGTGCATATCAGCTACCGATTTGATGGGGAGCTATAAAATCTAAGATAAACTTGCCTAGCCCAGTAGACCTACAGTATACCGATTAAACCGCTTAGAGATTCTAACCATGCCCAGGAAAAGTGGTGCGAGTTGGACCATCCTTGCATACAAAACCTTTTGGTTTAAATGTGTGGCGGGGCTTGAGATGTCATTTCATCTCAATGTCGGGGAAAGTCCCACAAAAAAATTGGAAGCAATGTCTCCAGAATGCAAAATGACTGATACAGTGTTGACGGGGACGTTGTACCTCAAATCAAACAAAATATAACCTAATTGTGTAGCATATCCTCTTTATAACACATTTTTATATCATAGTTTTGGATATAACACTTTATAACCCCCAAAACCTAGCCAGTTACACAGTAAAAATGACAATAAAAGTCATTTTAGATCAATTTGATAAACACTATTTTGCTGTTTGTTTGGATGTAGCACTGCTTAATTAAGACGGTTAATGCTCATATCCCGAAAACAGTGTTATAAAGAGGTGGTGTTTCCTAATGGCTGATCATATAATATAGTATGAAAACATAACTAAACATTAGTTTCAATGCCCTCTTCTACTTGTTGTGTAAAATGAAATCCTCGCCTGCAAATCCCTTGAGTGTGAGTATTATGTGAATGAATTGTACTGGTAAACTGAGTGGGTGGGGTAATCCTGGGGCTAAATTTATGGTAAAAAAGTCATAACAAACCATGAATGTACTTGGGAATAGTGTTAAATCTATTTTAGAATAGTGTCTTAGTTAAAATAAAACAATCTATAAATAAAAACTGTTTAACATTTTGAAACATCAGCATTGCCTTTATGTAACACCTATGAAACTAGACACAAAAACGATGAAATGTCTTTTATTTCACCGGTTTTCAAGTCAAACCTAAAATGCTGATCAATATTCTATCACAAGTAGTCTTTCTATACCAGAAAAATAAATTAAAATAAGTTTGTATGATGATTTGTGGCAATATTATGTGAATGAATTATACTGGTAAACTGAGTGGGTGGGGTAATCCTGGGGCTAAATTGATGGTAAAAAAGTCAAAATCAACCATAAATGTACTTCAGAATAGTGTTAAATGTATTTTAGAATAGTGTCTTAGTTAAAATAAAACAATAGATATGAAAAAACTGTTTAAATTTTGAAACATCAGAATTGCTTTCATGTACCACCTATGAAACTAGACACAAAAACAATAAAATATCATTTTTTTCACTGGTTTTCAAGTCAAACCTAAAAAATTGATCTATATTCTAGCACAAATCTTCTTTCTACACCAGAAAAATAAATTAAAATAAGTTTGTAAGATGATTTGTGATATTTATATTCATAGTTTACAAAAAACTGGAATTTACAGCTATGGCGGCCATCTTGGACGCCATCTTGGATTTCTCAGCTCGCCATCATTTATGCCAATTTATGCCGGCAGTTTCAGATACTACGGATGCTGACGAACATTTTGGTATATGACATGTTTTGTTATACGGGGGGGTATAGATTACTACCAGAAATAGTGGACTTTTTGGCCCATTGTCACCCTACCACCTGCCCAGAGACCCTTTGATTTTACATAGACTTATATGAAATCTTTAAAAATCTTCTTCTCTAAAACTGCAAGGCCCATGTCTTTGATATTTGATATAGAGCTTCAGCTTGTGGACCTCTACAAAGATTGTTCAAATTATAGCCCTCAGGCCACAAATGCCCCAGCCCTGGGGCCCTTTGGTTTTACATAGGCTTATATAGACATAATCTTTGAAAATCTTCTTCTCTGAAACAGCAAGGCCAAGCTCTTGGATATTTGGGGGAAGCTTCATAACATTATTTAAATTATAGCCCTGAGGCCAAAAAATGCCCCGCCCGGGGCCATTTGGTTTTACATAGGCTTATGTAGGGAATATCTTAAAAAAATCTTCTTCTCTGAAACCACAATGCCCAGGTCTTTGGTATTTGATGTGTAGCTTCATCAAGTGGGCCTTTGCCAAGATTGTTCAAATTATAGCCTTTGTTGATATTTGGTATGAAGCTTCACCTTTTTAGACCTCCCTCAACATTATGTACATTATAAACCTGGGGTCAATAATGGCCCTTCCCGGGGCCACCTTTTTACTCTATTGATCAGGTGAGCGATCCAGGGCCATCATGGCCCTCTTGTTAGCTCACCGTCACGTAGTGACGAGGTGAGCTTTTGGGATCACTTTTTGTCCGTCGTGCGTGCGTGCGTGCGTCCGTCCGTGCGTAAACAATTTCTTTAAACGACATCTCCTCCTAAACCACTGATCGGATTTTGACCAAACTTCACAGGAATGATCCTTAGGTGTTCCCCTTTCAAAGTTGTTCAAATGGTTCCAGTCCGTTGCACATCTAGGTCACAGGAGCCAAAAATAGATTTTTTCACCAAAAACTTAAAAAATCTACTTCTCTGAAACCCCAAGGCCCAGGTCTTTGATATTTGGTATGAAGCATCATCTAGTGGACCCCAACAAAGATTGTTCAAATTATAGTGCTGGGGCCAAAAATGCCCCCGCCCTGGGGCCCTTTGGTTTTACATAGGCTTATATAGGGAACATCTTTAAAAATCTTCTTCTCTGAAACCACAAGGCCCAGTTCTTTGATATTTGGTATGAAGCTTCATCTAGTGGACCCCTACCAAGATTGTTCAAATTATAGTGCTGGGGCCAAAAATGCCCCCGCCCCGGGGCCCTTTGGTTTTACATAGGCTTATATAGTGAAAATCTTTAAAAATCTTCTTCTCTGAAACCACAAGGCCCAGGACTTTGATATTTGGTATGAAGCTTCATCTAGTGGACCCCTACCAAGATTGTTCAAATTATAGTGCTGGGGCCAAAAATGTCCCGGCCCCGGGGCCCTTTGGTTTTACATGGGCTTATATAGGGAAAATCTTTAAAAATCTTCTTCTCTGAAACCACAAGGCCCAGGACTTTGATATTTGGTATGAAGCTTCATCTAGTGGACCCCTACCAAGATTGTTCAAATTATAGTGCTGGGACAAAAAATGCCCCCGCCCAGGGGCCCTTTGGTTTTACATAGGCTTATATAGGGAAAATCTTTAAAAATCTTCTTCTCTGAAACCACAAGGCCCAGGTCTTTGATATTTGGTATGAAGCTTCATCTAGTGGACCCCTACCAAGATTGTTCAAATTATAGTGCTGGGGCCAAAAATGCCCCCGTCCCGGTGCCCTTTGGTTTTACATAGGCTTATATAGGGAAATTCTTTAAAAATCTTCTTCTCCGAAACCACAAGGCCCAGGACTTGGATATTTGGTATGAAGCTTCATCTAGTGGACCCCTTCAAATTATAGTGCTGGGACAAAAAATGCCCCCGCCACGGGGCCCTTTGGTTTTACATTGGCTTATATAGGGAAAATCTTTAAAAATCTTCTACTCTGAAGCCACAAGGCCCAGGTCTTTGATATTTGGTATGAAGCTTCATCTAGTGGACCCCTACCAAGATTGTTCAAATTATAGTGCTGGGGCCAAAAATGCCCTGGCCCCGGGGCCCTTTGGTTTTACATAGGCTTATATAGGGAAAATCTTTAAAAATCTTCTTCTCTGAAACCACAAGGCCCAGGACTTTGATTTTTGGTATGAAGCTTCATCTAGTGGACCCCTACCAAGATTGTTCAAATTAAAGTGCTGGGGCAAAAAAATGCCCCCGTCCAGGGGCCCTTTGGTTTTACATAGGCTTATATAGGCAAAATCTTTAAAAATCTTCTTCTCTGAAACCGCTAGGCCCAGGTCTTTGATATTTGATGTGTAGCTTCATCTAGTGGACCTTTGCGAAGATTGTTCAAATTATAGCCTTTGTTGATGTTTGGTATGAAGCTTATCCTTTAAGACCTCCCTCAACATTATGCACATTAAAGCCCTGGGGCCAATAATGGCCCTCTCTGGGGCACACTTGTTACACTATGGATCAGGTGAGCGATCCAGGGCCATCATGGCCCTCTTGTGTTTTATATTAGGATCACTTTTTGTCTGTCATCCGTGCGTAAACAATTTCTTCAAACGTCATCTCCTCCTAAACCACTGATCGGATTTTGACCAAACTTCACAGGAATGATCCTTAGGTCGACCCCTTTCAAAGTTGTTCAAATGGTTTCAGTCCGTTGCACATATAGGTCACAGGAGCCAAAAATAGATTTTTTCAATGAAAACTTGAAAAATCTTCTTCTCTGAAACCGCAAGGCCCAGGACTTTGATATTTGGTATGAAGCTTCATCTAGTTGACCCCTACCAAGATTGTTCAAATTATAGTGCTTGGGCCAAAAATGCCCCCGCACTGGGGCCCTTTGGTTTTACATGGGCTTATATAGGGAAAATCTTTAAAAATCTTCTTCTCTGAAACCGCAAGGCCCAGGTCTTTGATACTTGGTATGAAGCTTTATCTAGTGGACCTCTACCAAGATTGTTCAAATTATAGTGCTGGGGCCAAAAATGCCCCCGCCCCAGGGCCCTTTGGTTTTACATGGGCTTATATAGGGAAAATCTTCTTCTCTGAAACCGCAAGGCCCAGGTCTTTGATATTTGGTATGAAGCTTCATCTAGTGGACCCCTATCAAGATTGTTCAAATTATAGTGCTGGAGCCAAAAATGCCCCCGCCCCATGTGCTTATATAGGGAAATCTTTAAGAATCTTCTTCTCTGAAACCGCAAGGCCCAGGTCTTTGGTTTAGACATATTTATTCAGAAATAACAAGTTGACATACATACATATACAGGTACAAGATATGACAGGATTTGGACGGAAGCAAAAACGCTTATAGAGTCCATTTCCTCTAAATTCCCAGGTCTTTGATATTTGGTATGAAGCTTCATCTAGTGGACCCCTACCAAGATTGTTCAAATTATAGTGCTGGGGCCAAAAATGACCCTGCCTTCGGGCCATTTGGTTTTACATAATGCTTATAAAGGGAAAATGTTTAAAAATCTTCTTCTCTGAAACCACAAAGCCTAGGTCTTTGATATTTGGTATGAAGCTTCATCTAGTGGACCTCTACCAAGATTGTTCAAATAATAGCCATGAGACAAAAAATGCCCCTGTCTCGAGGGCCCTTTCGTTTTACATAGATTTATATAGGGAAAATCTTTGAAAATCTTCTTCTGTGAAACCACAAGGCGTAGATCTTTGATATTTGGTGTGAAATTTCATCTAGTTGACCTCTACATGTATCAAGATTGTCCAAATTATTGCACTGGGGCCAAAAATGCCCCCGCCCCGAGACCCTTTGGTTTTACATAGACTTATATAGGGAAATCTTTAAAAATCTTCTTCTCTGAAACTGCAAGGCCCAGGTATTTGATATTTGGTATGGAGCTTCATCTAGTGGACCTCTAGCAAGATCGTTCAAATTATAGCCCTTGGGCCACAAACGCCCCCACCCCGGTGCTCTTTGGTTTTACATAGACTTTTGTAGAGATAATCTTTGAAAATCTTCTTCTCTGAAACAACAAGGCCCAGGTCTTTGATATTTGTTGTGGAGGTTCATCTAATGGACCTCTATCCAGATTGTTTAAATTATAGCCCTGAGGCCAAAAATGCCCCCGCCTTGGGCCATTTGGTTTTACATAGGCTTAGGTAGGGAATATCTTTAAAAGATCTTCTTCTCTGAAACCACAAGGCCCAGGTCTTTGATATTTGTTGTTTAGCTTCATCTAGTGGACCTTTGCCATGATTGTTCAAATTATAGCCTTTGTTGATATTTGGTATGAAGCTTCACCTTTTTAGACCTCCCTCAACATTATAGCTCTGGGGTCAATAATGGCCCTCACCAGGGCCCACTTGTTACTCTATGGATCAGGTGAGCGATCTAGGGCCATCATGGCCCTCTTGTTTTTGGATCGTGATGTTCCTCGTGTGCCATCCTATAGTGTTTATATTTCACAATATATTCGTTTTGCAAGAGTGTGGAGTCATGTAACGGACTTCAACACTCGTAATAAATTGTTAATGACTAAACTTCTTAATCAGGGTTATCGGTACCATAAACTACGCAAAGCCTTTTCAAAATTTTATAGGCATCATTCTGATTTAATTTCAAAATTCAATATTGGGCTTAAATCTCTTCAATGTCTATCGGAACCCGAATTTTATAATGATTTACTATATTAATTCAGAAAAATATATAACCACAATGACTTCAGCACCCAATTTTGTAAAATCATCCTTCGATATAAAAAGATTGGGTACAACATAAATGTTATACGACAGACTGCATGCATGGTAGTTTATCCAATCACGGTTGTCAACTCTTCAATTGAACGCCGGTGGGTCAGGCCTCAGATTCTATGACGGTTCCAGCATAAAGGCTTACTGAGAATCAGAGCGAACTAATTAAATGTAACGTTGGTTGGTGCCTGATACTCTGTCTCAGGTTGGGCCCATTGGAGTCTAACTGTTGGTTTTCTTTTGCTCCGGTATTTCAGTGGTTTCTTGCTGTCGAGTCCTCACCGTTGTTTCATCTCTGTGGTTATTTGATTTTTGTGTTCACGAAGACGTTGCACTGATGAGTTAAGAGGCCTTCATGCGGACTGAATCTTAATCGCGACGGAAGTAAGGGCGAGGATTGTGGCCACGTAAAATCGATTTAAGCCCCCCCCCCCCCACTTGAATTCGTTTCCACTGACTGTTCCAATGCGGTTCTTCTGTTGTGGTTTATTTTTGTTATGGTTTGTCTTTGGGTGTTTGTGTCGCTTATGTTATTTCATTTTGGATAGCCTATTGGCCATTTTGTGGGAAAGTAACTGTCCTTTTGGCTTTCCGCTGTTGATGTTTCCATTGGGGTATGTTGTTTCGTGTTTGAGTTTCTTTCCCTTTGGTGTCTCTGATGGGAGCTGTGGGTTAATTGTATCGATTCCTGATCATTGCCTTCACCTCTGTTTTGACAGCTAATCATTAAGGGTTTTTTTTTCAGTAAAAATCAGGCTGTAGTAAGTTTTCGCTTTATGTTAAGTACAGGCGTCATTAAGTTGAAATATTGTACCCACAGTGCTACATCTTTGGACTCTGCTTGTCTTCTTTTTGTTATATATTTCATCTTAGATTTGTATTTTATTCAGGTTCCAGAGATAGACCTATGGACAACATATCTCCCACAGTTTAAGGCCTGTCTTAACGCCGGAGCCCTAGGAGTAATGTGCAGCTACAACAGGTATAGTAATCTGTATATTTCTACATATGATACTGATTTATCTCGGATGAATTTTGACATACACAGATGGTGGTCCCTTGATCATGTGACATTCTAGGGTTCGTTCACTTAAATTTGTGAACATTGTCCTGAGTTGGGATATCGAAGGACATGAGCTTCGAAATTCATGTGATGGACAGTATTCGCCACTGTCAGTATATTATCCTATTTATCATAATTATAGTTACAAATATTTTGCATCATCAGAAGCCCCCACCCCGGGGCCGTTTGGTTTTACATGGGCTTATATAGGGAAAATCTTTAAAAAAATTCTTCTCTGAAACGAATGGCCCAGGTCTTTGGTATTTGGTATGACGCTTCATCTAGTGGGCCCCTACCAAGATTGTTCAAATTATAGTGCTGGGGCCAAAAAAGGGCCCCCGCCCAGGGGCCCTTTGGTTTTACATGGGCTCATATAGGGAAAATCTTAAAAAATCTTCTTCTCTGAAACCGCAAGGCCCAGGTCTTTGATATTTGGTATGAAGGCTCATCTAGTGGACCCCTTCCAAGATTGTTCAAATTTTAGTGTTGGGACCAAAAATACCCCCACCCGGGGTCCTTTGGTTTTACAGGGGCTTATAGAGGAAAATCTTTAAAAATCTTCTTCTCGGAAACTGCATGACCCAGGTCTTTGCTATTTGGTATGAAGCTTTATCTAGTGGACCCCTACCAAGATTGTACAAATTATAGTGCTGGGGCCAAAATGCCCCCGCCCCGGGACCCTTTTGTTTTACATCGGCTTATATAGGGAAAATCATTAAAAAAACCTTCTTCTCTGAAACCGCAATGCCCAGGTCTTTGATATTTGGTGTGAAGCTTCATCTAGTTGACCCCTACCAAGATTGTTCAAATTTTAGTGCTGGGGCCAAAAATGCCCCCGCCCAGGGGCCCTTTGGTTTTACATGGGCTCATATAGGGAAAATCTTTAAAAATCTTCTTCTCAGAAACCGCAAGGTCCTGGTCTTTGCTATTTGGTATGAAGCTTTACCTTGTGGACGCCTGCCAAGATTGTTCAAATTATAGTGCTGGGGCCAAAAATGCCCCCGCCCCGGGTCCCTTTGGTTTTACATAGGCTTATATAGGGAAAATCTTTAAAAATCTTCTTCTCTTAAACCACAAGGCCCAGGTCTTTGCTATTTTTTTATGACGCTTCATCTTGTGGACATCTACCAAGATTGTTAAAAATATAGCCCTGGGACCAAAAAAGCCCCCGCTCCGGGACCCTTTGGTTTTACATAGAATTATATAGGGAAAATCTTCTCCTCTAAAACCACAAGGCCTAGGTCTGTGATATTTGGTATGATGTTTCATCTTGTGGTCCTCTTCTAAGATTATTCAAATTACAGCCCTGAGACCAAAAATGCCCCCATCCCGCGGCCCTTTGGTTTTACATAGACTTATATAGGGAAAATCTATAAACATCTTCTTCTCTGAAATCGAAAGGCCCAGGTCTTTGATATTACGTATGAAGCTTCATCTTGTGGACCTCTACCAAGATTGTTCAAAATAAAGCCCTGGGGCCAAAAAGGTCCTGCTCCGGGGCTCTTTGGTTTTATATAGACTTATATAGGGAAAATCTTGAAAAATCTTCTCCTCTGAAACCACAAGGCCTAGGTCTGTGAAATTTAGTATGAAGCTTCAACTAGTGGACCTCTACCAAGATTGTTCAAAGTATGGCCCTGAGACCAAAAATGCCGCGGCCTCGAGGCTCTTTGGTTTTACACAGACTTATATTGGGAAAATCTTTAAAAATCTTCTTCTGTGAAACCACAAGGCCTAGTTCTTTGATGATTGGTGTGAAATTTCATCTAGTGGACCTCTATCTAGATTGTTCAAATTATAGCCCTGAGGCCAAAAGTGCCCCTGCTCCGAGACCCTTTGGTTTTACATAGACTTACATAGGGAATATCTTTATAAATGGAGTATGGGGCTTCATCTAGTGGACCTCTACCAAGAATATGCAAATTATAGCCCTCGGGCCACAAAAGCCCCGCCCCAGAGCCCTTCAGTTTTACATAGACTTATAGAGATAGGCTTTGAAAATCTTCTTCTCTGAAACAGCATGGCCCAGGTCTTTGATATTTGTTGTGAAGCTGCATCTAGTGGACCTCTATCAAGATTGTTTAAATTATGGCCCTGAGGCCAAAAATGCCCCCGCCCCGGGGACATTTGGTTTTACATAGGCTTATGTAGGGAATATCTTAAATAAAATCTTCTTCTTTGATATTTGGTTTGTGGCTTCATCTTGTGACCTTTGCCAAGATTGTTCAAATTATAGCCTTTGTTGATATTTGGTATGAAGCTTCACCTTTTTAGACCTCCCTCAACATTATGCACATTATAGCCCTTGTGTCAATAATGGCCCTCCCTGGGGCCCACTTGTTACTCTATGGATCAGGTGAGTTATCCACGGCCATCTTGGCCGTCTTGTATTTTCTGGTCCTTTGGGATCACTGAGTTCATTTGGTAACATTTTGAAAATAGAGTTCTACTTAAGCCGATGCTAGAGGGCGTAGCCGGTGTTGCACCTTTCAGTACTGGTCATGAACAGACTCAATAAAACCGAGTCTGCTATTTTCGTTTACATGTATTTAGTGTATTCCTTGCTTCCAAAGGATCTAACTTCAGAAGTTATTTATATAGGGAAATCTTTACAAATCCTCTTCTCTGAAACTGCAAGGCCCATGTCTTTGACATTTGGTATGGACTTTAATCTGGTGGACCTCTACCAAGATTGTTCAAATTATAGCCCTCGAGCCACAAATGCCCCCGCCCTGGGGCGCTTTGGATTTACATGGACTTATATAGAGATAATCTTTGAAAATCTTCTTCTCAGAAACAGCAAGGCCAAGGTCTTTGATATTTGGTGTTAAGCTTCATCTAGTAGACCTATTTCAAGATTGTTTAAATTATGGCCCTGGGGCCAAAAATGCCCCCACCTGGGCCATTTGGTTTTACACAGGCATATGTAGGGAATACCTTTAAAAAAAGGTTCTTCTCTGAAACTGCAAGGCCCAGGTCTTTGATATTTGGTGTATAGCTTCATCTAGTGTACCTTTGTCAAGATTGTTCAAATTACAGCTTTTGTTGGCATTTGGTATGAAGCTTCACCTTTTTAGACCCCCCTCAGTGTTATGCACATTATAGCCCTGGGTTCAATAATGGCCCTCATGGGGCCCACTTGTTACTCTTTGGATCAGGTGAGCAATCCAGGGCCATCATGACCCTCTTGTTAGAAAAACTTGCTGGAGGCAGAAATCTTTCCAACTATAAACGGAGTTCCATTGCACACAGCCTTTCATTATCAACCTCTCATCATTCTGATATGTCTGAAATACTGCTAAAAAGGATGTAATATCGCAAGTCATCCATCTACATTAGAGTTGCAGATAAATTGGAACAAAGTGAAAGATGCTAGTCTTGTATATTCTGTTTCTACACTTCCATTCATTTTCCTCTTTCTCCTCTATCCCTCTTTTTCATTTAATCTACTTCTTTCCCTTTTTTCTCCCTTTTTATGGTGGCCAACATAAGATAACCCACAAGTTTTGACGTGTCGTTAAACTTAAAACAGTAAAAACCATTAAACCAAGATTCCTGTATGGCCTAACCAGCTTGGCCAGGCCCAGAATCTGCCTTGCCAAATAGGAATTCTTGTTTTTAATAAGCAGAGTTAAGCCAGATCCGGAATCTGGCAAACCTCAAAATAAATTTAGCCAGATCTTGAATCTGCCTATGCCAAATAAGAATTCTTACTTGGCCTAGCTAGATTGCGGACCTGGCTAAATTCTTATTTGGCTTTTGACATATTTACTGTACTTTGAGGAAACAAAATTTCTGTAAACTATCTAAAGTCAGAAATTGTGCTCAAACTTAACTTCAAAATATTTTATGGACAGTTAATTTTGGTCAATTTCACTGTTTTAAATGTACATATTGTAAGTATTTTGAGAAGGAAATAACACAGTAGATCTGTACTGTATTTACATGCATTAAGTCTTGCAGTATTTAGCAAGACATAGTAAGATTTATAATAAATGGCTTACTTAGGGAGTTTGTGGCGGCAGTAAAAATCTTTCTGTCCATCATCATAGTGCAGACTATATTTTCTAATCCGCTAGAATCATTGATTCCATTAGATCCCATCAGCGCCACTGATGGGGCTAATTGGTTGAAACCAGCTAGTATGGCTGAGAAAAACTTATACATTCCATACTTTTCAGTTCTGTGGTGTATTCCTTGTATCCAAATGATAACAGTTTTAGAACATTTTAACGTCACCACAACTGGTTTTGAGGGAGTATGTGACGGTTGTTAAAAGTCTCCTTGTCATTCATCATAGTTTAGATTTCATTTCCTAGTTGTTTGGAAAGATTGGCTCGATTGTGGAAAAAAAACAATTTAGGGCGACTGCTGGTGCCTAATGGGTCAAAACTAGCTAGTATGGCCCAGAACAGTTCATACAGTCTACTTTTCAGTTTTATTGTGTATTTCTTGCTTCCAGGCAATAACCATTATTGCTAATAAGGGCTGTTCAATACGTGCTCTGCTGAATGTGCATTTATTTGGTGTGTGTTGTGTGCGGGGACGCTATGACTTTCCAAACCAATTAAAGCAGTGGTTTTGGTGAATGCTTGCCTTTTTGTGATTAAAATCCACTCAGAATCCGTAAAACTAAATTAAAATTCATTGAGGTTCTAACTGTCGACCGGCCCTGGCATATTCAATATGATCTTTACTGTATTTACTTGCGTTCAGTCTTGCAGTATTTAGAAAGACAGAGTAAGATTTATAATTAATGACTTCATCTAGTGGACCTCTATCAAAATTGTTCATATTATAGCCCTAGGAAATAGAACTCAAGGCAATGAAAGCAGAAGCCCAAGGTCTTTGATGTTTGGTAAGAAGCTTCGTCTTGTGGATTTCTACCAAGATTGTTCAAATTATAGCCCTGGGGCCAAAAATGGCCCGCCCCGGGGACCCCAAGGTTTATATAGACTTATATAAGGAAAACCTTTAAAAATCTTCTTGTCTGAAACCAGAAGGCTTCGGTCTTTGATATTTGGTATGAAGCTTCACCTTTTAGACCACTACCAAGAATATTCAAATAATAGCTCCGTGCCAATAATGGCTCTCCCAGGGACCCACTTGTGACCCTATGGATCAGGTGAGCGATCCAGGGCCATTACGACCATCTTGTCTTGATAAGGTATGTTGTGTGTACTCTGTAGAATTACCCCAATACACACAACATACCTTTGACAGAGACAAATCCAGAAGATGTCCTTTATTCAACTCCATTATTCCCCCGTCCCAGCCTGGCACTATGATTAACCTTAACTAAACCGTGAACATCTTTTCGTGGTCCCAAAATGTTCAAGCGACACAAGTTCGACTATATATTTTATAAGAATGAAATGACTTAAAAATTGTATCTGATGTAAACTGTGTCCAAACGAACAAGGATACATTTCAACAAGATTTATCATCGGGACAGACAGGTTGCTAAGCCATTGTCAAAATCTTTAGTTGGTAACTTGTTATTCGAATGTTTGATAGACGTGGACACCTAAGTCAAATTCATTTGTGTCGACTTCGACAGTAGTGACTGCAACAAAAGTTTTTTTTGGTGTTGATATAGCCTAACAATTTCACCTCAAGGGTTGTTATGTTATTGTATTTACAGTGTCAATGACATACCTGCCTGTGTTAACAAGAAGCTTCTTACTGGTGTCCTAAGAGAAACCTGGAATTTTACCGGTTTTATTATTAGTGACTCTGGAGCTTTGGAGTTTATCCTTCTGAACCATCACTACCTTAAGAATATACAGGATACTGCAGTTAAGTGTGCACAGGCTGGGGTTAACCTCGAATTACATGCTGGAGGATACGCCAGAGGTGTGTTTGATTGGCTGAAGAAAGCTGTGAAGGAAAAGCAGATTTCACAGGTATATTTCGCATGTCAATGTATGATTTCTCCACCTTTTGCACTAAACTACCTCATAACCTTATAAAAGAACAACATAGTGTTTTTTCGGCCCCCAGCCCATGGGGGCTTGAAGAAATAAATGAACTGCATGATGCTTTAAGGCAGCGTTGAATCCGATACACACTGGTAAACCGCTTAGAGGATCTAAGCCTGCCCAGGCAAAGCCGTGCGAGTCGGCCCGCACATGTTTATTAACCCTATTAGTTTCATTGGGCGACATGGCTTGAGATGTCATTTCATCTCAATGTTGGGTAAAAGGCACACAAAATTGGAAGCAAGGCCTCCAAAATGACCTATATAGTGTTGACCGAGACGTTAAACATCAAATCAGACAATGTTTTGATTGAGTGGACATTCCATAGGGAAGGTTCCCTCTGTCTTGCATGTATTGAATGTAATGCTTGTTTAGTTCCTATGGGCATAGAAATTACATATATATTCAGATTCAGTTGAAACGCACCACTACTACTGTACCTCAAATTTTAATTGATACAATATTTCCAGCATTTGGTCACGTTTATATGAACTATCATTAACTTATGCACAGACTCACTACAGAGTAACAGCGTTTCATTTGATGCAGAGAAACAGAGACTAGAATAAGTCCACACACACGAAAAATTTAAATCACATATCATAATACATGGTATGTCCATCATAAGCATCAAGTGTTGCTTGGCATCGACGCCTCATGCTTCAAATTAAACGCTGTATGTGGCCTTATGTGATGTTGTCTCATTCTTCCTGTTGCGCCTTGGCAAGCTGCTGATGGTTGATTGGCGGATGACGTCGGCTGTACACCCGTTTTCAGAGCTGGTCCCAAAGGTGCTCATTATGCCCTCATCTTCGAAGAAGTTGTGGGGGCATATTGGTTTTGCCCTGTTCGTCCGTCCTTCCATCCTTCCGTCCGTCCCGCTTTTTAGCTCACCGTCACGTAGTGACGAGGTGAGCTTTTGGGATCACTTTTTGTCCGTCGTGCGTGCGTCCGTCCGTGCGTGCGTCCGTGCGTGCGTGCGTAAACAATTTCTTTAAACGACATCTCCTCCTAAACCACTGATCGGATTTTGACCAAACTTCACAGGAATGATACTTAGGTGGTCCCCTTTCAAATTTGTTCAAATGGTTCCGGTCCGTTGCACATCTAGGTCACAGGAGCAAAAAATAGATTTTTTTCACCAAAAACTTAAAAAATCTTCTTCTCTGAAACCACAAGGCCCAGGTCTTTGATATTTGGTATGAAGCTTCATCTAGTGGACCCTTACCAAGATTGTTCAAATTATAGTGCTGGGGCCAAAAATGCCCCCGCCCCGGGGCCCTTTGGTTTTACATAGGCTTATATAGGAAAAATCTTTAAAAATCTTCTTCTCTGAAACCACAAGGCCCAGGACTTTGATATTTGGTATGAAGCTTCATCTAGTGGACCCCTACCAAGATTGTTCAAATTTGAGTGCTGGGACAAAAAATGCCCCCGCCACGGGGCCCTTTGGTTTTACATTGGCTTATATAGGGAAAATTTTTAAAAATCTTCTTCTCTGAAACCACAAGGCCCAGGTCTTTGATATTTGGTATGAAGCTTCATCTAGTTGACCCCGACCAAGATTGTTCAAATTACAGTGCTGGGGCCAAAAATGCCCCCGCCCCGGGGCCCTTTGGTTTTACATAGGCTTATATAGAGAAAATCTTTAAAAATCTTCTTCTCTGAAACCACAAGGCTCAGGTCTTTGATATTTGGTATGAAGCTTCATCTAGTGGACCCCTACCAAGATTGTTCAAATTATAGTACTGGGGCCAAAAATGCCCCCGCCCCGGGGCCCTTTGGTTTTACATAGGCTTATGTAGGGAAAATCTATTAAAATTTTCTTCTCTGAAACCACAAGGCCCAGGACTTTGATATTTGGTATGAAGCTTCATCTAGTGGACCCCTACCAAGATTGTTCAAATTTTAGTGCCGGGACAAATAATGCCCCCGCCACGGGGCCCTTTGGTTTTACATTGGCTTATATAGGGAAAATATTTAAAAATCTTCTTCTCTGAAACCACAAGGCCCAGGTCTTTGATATTTGGTATGAAGCTTCATCTAGTGGACCCCTACCAAGATTGTTCAAATTATAGTGCTGGGGCCCAAAAATGCCCCCGCCACGGGGCCCCTTGGTTTTACATAGGCTTATATAGGGAAAATCTTTAAAAAAAATTTCTTCTCTGAAACCACAAGGCCCAGGACTTTGATATTTGGTATGAAGCTTCATCTAGTGGACCCCTACCAAGATTGTTCCAATTTTAGTGCTGGAACAAAAAATGCCCCCGCCACGGGGCCCTTTGGTTTTACATTGGCTTATATAGGGAAAATCTTTAAAAATCTTCTTCTCTGAAACCACAAGGCCCAGGACTTTGATATTTGGTATGAAGCTTCATCTAGTGGACCCCTACCAAGATTGTTCAAATTATAGTGCTGGGGCAAAAAATGCCCCTGTCCCGGGGCCCTTTGATTTTACATAGGCTTATATAGGCAAAATCTTTAAAAATCTTCTTCTCTGAAACCGCTAGGCCCAGGTCTTTGATATTTGATGTGTAGCTTCATCTAGTGGACCTTTGCCAAGATTGTTCAAATTTTAGCCTTTGTTGATGTTTGGTATTAACCTTCACCTTTAAGACCTCCCTCAACATTATGCACATTAAAGCCCTGGGGCCAATAATGGCCCTCTCTGGGGCCCACTTGTTACACTATGGATCAGGTGAGCAATCCAGGGCCATCATGGCCCTCTTGTTTACTGCATAGCATAACTTAAGAACCATGGGTGCTAGGTTTTTGAAATTTCATATATGGATTCCTTACGAAAAACTTATTGACCCATGTTTTTCTCGTCAGGATTATGCCCCTTTCTTGAGTTATGCCCCTTTGCAAAAAAAATACTTTGAAATCTTGTAAGCAAGATATCTCAAAAACTGTTTGATCTTTTGCCCTGAAACTTTACAGACTGGTTTGGGATGATGAGTAGATGAACTGATTAACTTTTGAATAAAATCTGCAATTTTTTCTCCAGTTATGGCCCTTTGAAATTTTTTGCATTTTAAGCTTGTGAGCAAGATAACTAAAAAACTGTTTGAGCTATTGCCCTGAAACTTTACAGAATGGTTAGGGGTGATGAGAAGATGAACTGATTAACTTTTGAGAAAAATCCATTTTTTTTTTCTTGAGTTACGCCCCTTTTAAATTTTTGCGCATTTTAAGCTTGTAAGCAAGATATCTCAAAAGCTGAGTGCACAATGACGATCGACGTTACCTAGACGTCCCAATGGCTTGTTCTTGTGAAATGTTTTGCTGGCTTTTTGACGTAAAGAATCGGGACCTAACAACAGTAAAGAAAGTGCCAAAAATATCGTGTTTATGAATATTTTTCAATTGTTACAACTTGCACGTGCACATGCACATCATGAAAATAAAGCAGTATTCGTGTTATGCTTAGGTGACCACTTTACAATACTGTAAACATCAGTTGAAAAAGTCAGTCATTTTTACCTTAAACTAAAGAAATCAAAATTCTAAGAGTGGTACATAGTATATTGTGGTCGCATCAGAAAGTGTGTGAAGCTCTCACCTTGCTACTATAAGGTTTGGCACTAAGTTATTTAGACAAATTGTGGGTTTTCCGATCGGTACGAATTGGGCATCACCTGTGGCTGATCTATTCTTGTCATGCCATGATAGAGATTTCATTGATGGAAGTTGTGACGTAATTGTATCGATTCCTGATCATTTCCTTCACTTCAATTTTTATACCCCCGGAATACGGAGTATGCATGGGGGTATATTTTTTTCGTATTTTCTCTCTGTGTGTGTGTGTGTGTTAACATTTTCGTGTCAGCTCCATAACTTTTAAACCACTTGACATATTTTCATGAAACTTCACATAAATGTTAAATGTTAAACACCATGAGACGACGTGCAGAACACTACGTGACGTGAACCGTAACTCTTGCTTTTCTACTTTCAGAGTTATTGCCCTTTAAATGTTATAACTTGCATTTTCGTGTCCGCTCCATAACTTTTTAATTGCTTGACATATTTTCATGAAACTTCACATAAATGTTAAACACCATGAGACGACGTGCAGATCACATGAGCTGTAACTCTTGCTTTTCTACTTTCAGAGTTATTGCCTTTTGAATGTTATAACTTGCATTTTTGTGTCCGCTACATAACTTTTAAACCGCTTGACATATTTTCATGAAACTTCACATAAATGTTGGTCAATTTTTTGTCTCAGTGAGCTGATATGCAGAACCCATAAATGAACCATGCCGACTCAAGGGTAAGGTCACAGTTGAAGGTCACGAGTTTGAAACTTTGAATTTTTGTGTCCGTTCCATATCTCCTTTACCCTTGGAAGGATTCTCATTAAACTTTGGTCAATGTTCTTTTCAGTGAGCTGATGTGCAGAACCCATAAATGTACCATGCCGACTCAAGGTCAAGGTCACATTTGAAGGTCAAGAGTTTGAAACTTTGAATTGTGTGTCCATTCCATATCTTCTGTACCCCTCAAAGGATTTTCATTAAACTTTGGTCATATATCCCACTCTCCTCGTCTCCTTTACCCCTGCAAGGATTCTAATTAAACTTTGTTCAGTTATCCCCCTGTGCAGAACCCATAAATGAGCCATGCCGACTCAAGGTCAAGATCACATTTGAAAGTCAAGAGTTTGAAACTTCGAATTGTGTGTCCATTCCATATCTTCTGTACCCCTCGAAGGATTTTCATTAAACTTTGGTCAATTATCCCATTCAATGAGCTCATGTGCAGAGCCCATAAATGAATCATGCCGACACCGGGTCAAGGTCACATTGGCAGGTCAAGAGTTTGAAACTTTGAATTTTGTGTCCGTTCCAAATCTCATTTACCCTTCAAAGGATTTTCATTAAACTTTGGTCAATTAGCCCCCTCAGTGAGCTGATGTGCATAACACATAAATGAACCATGCCGACTCAATGTCAAGGTCACAGTTGAAGGTCACGAGTTTGAAACTTTGTATTTTGTGTCTGTTCCATATCCCCGTTATCCCTGGAATGATTTTCATTAAACTTCAATCAAATATCCCCCTCACTGAGCTGATGTGTTGAACACATAAATAAACCATGCCAACCCAAGGTCAATGTCACAGGTGAAGGTCACAAGGTTGAGTCTAATACAAAGTACGGCGGGGGATTTGGCTGTCCATCAGACTGCTTTCTTGTTTTTTTTTGTTTTTTTTTTTACTTTGGAAAGCCGTTTGGCTATTTTGTGGGAAATTAACTATCATTTTGGCTTTCTGATTGTGGTGTTTTCATTAGGTTTAGTTATTTCATTTTCTTGTTTCTTTCTCTTTGGTGTCTCTGATGGAAGGTGTAGGGTGATTGTATCGATTCCTTATTGCGTTCACTTACAAGAGTTTTTGAAGATTTTTGCAAATTTGCATTTTCATTGACATAGGGGAGGAACATATTTGGATTATACAACATATTGGTTTAAAACTTTTTTTCAAAGACACATGCAGCTGACATGAAAAATTTGATTTTTTTTTTTTCAAACTGACTGCAACATCACCAACAACCCACAGAAACAAAAGAGTGTTAGGCAAACTCACATACAATAATTACCATTCAATAAATAAATAAATATAAATAAATGATGGCAGCAACTCAAAATGGATGTCACCTAGTTGTTTTAATGAATTGTTATATTTCTGGAGAAGGCCACGAGCCAAAACTTTGAAAATTGAGTGGTTTAATTCATAGACTGTTGTGCATATTGTCCCTGTGGGAAAATAATTTGGAAGAATTCAAGAAGGATGTTTGTTAGTTTGTCTGCACTGCACTCAAGTACTTAATGGGCTTTGCCCGCGAAGTTATAAAGATGAGTTAGGCAGAAACAATTACAGCAGTCTGGTAGTGTTGAGTATGGAAATAGATTTTTGCGACTTTTTAAAGATCAGTTTCGGTGTTGTGTACGAGGTATCTCACAAAGTATTTGATTTATGGTTTTGATATTTGACATAGGTAAAGGGACTGAGAAATTGAGCTCCTGATTAACTATTTAAAACATAATCTACACGAGATATGTCCACATTTTAAATTTACTTTTTCTGACTCTTTTATGAATATTTTATCCATTAAACTGGGAAATATGAATTCTTCTTTACAGACTGTATTTGAAACATCTATTAATTGTATCAAGTTTCATAGAGATATTTGGATCATTTTTTTTAAACTAT
The DNA here is from genome assembly GCA_963580285.1 of Lucinisca nassula. NCBI lineage: Eukaryota > Metazoa > Mollusca > Bivalvia > Lucinida > Lucinidae > Lucinisca > Lucinisca nassula. The sequence goes on from OY757013.1 coordinate 98,702,513, forward strand.
ACAGATGACTTTTGAATATTTGTCACATCTTGTATAGCCCAAGATCTTGTAGGAAACAACCATAATTATTTATACAAATAACTCGACCATTGAGTTTCAGTGTACAATAAAAACAACAGAAAATACAATCGAATTATGGCTCGAATACCATATTATGGCTCGACATACCTTTCTTTTAAAAGAAGGGTATGTCGTGAGTACTTAATTAAATTGCCTGACTTATGCGATTTTAACATGTTCACGCCAGCCTTTGTAACTCAGTCGGATGCGCGTCTGACTGATGATCAGGAGGACGCGGGTGCAGTCCCTGCCAGGGTTGGCAACATTCTTTCATGATGATTGATCATGAAATCTTTTCTATGGTCATTCTCTCCCTCCCGCTGATTCAAGAAGGGCAGTTGTCATATTCTGGCGAAATGAATGCACTGTACTTATTAACCGCTTACGTATAATAAAAATCAAAAATGAGTTCCTTTAAGAGCAATGAAAACATTCATAAGAAAGAAGATGGGTCATACTACGTAGTTTCGGCTAATAAAGCCTCATCAGTGACCCTGTAATGATCCGGCAAAGAAAGCCAGAGGAAACATACTGCAATTTTGCGAATTTCGAATAGGCAGTCGATAAAAAGACTTATATAATATAAATCAAAACGGGGTCAAAATAATTAAAAAAACTGTCTAGAATATGAGTCTAAACCAAATTTATTTCTGATTTCTCAGAATATTCACGCTGATCTCAAAGGACCAAAAGTAAAATATAAGCCTGCCAAGGAAAATTTTAGATAGGTAAACTGACCGGCTCAAAAATGACCTAAAATGGTGTTGACAGGGCCGTTTAAATCAAATACAAACTAAAACCAAATCTAAAATGTACACTCATACGTACATTTTGAAGATGAAATACATAAAAAAACATCCGAAATATATCTGTAGTTATGAGACATTTTCCCCAGTGACTCAAGAACGATTTCGAAACAACCATGGCGAATGAGCCATCGAAAGTATAAGAAATTAATTAAACAGCAACAGATATAATCGACAACTTGGTTTAGTTTTGGATTGAGCAAACAAGATGTTATTGCGATAACACATGCCCTTTTTAATATTTGCCATGTGACCATTTCAGAAAAAAGGAATTTTGTTTGCTCCGCATATTTGATATCTTCAATGAAATATGTACATTCTCAGTAACAAGCAGCATACACGAAGATATGAATTTTTCATGTTTTACATTACCGGAATTTTTGGCAGTTTTTGCTATGCATTAATTGCATTTAAGATGATCAGCAAAGCTTCAGTGTATTTCTAGAACCATGAAATGCTGCATTTCATGACATAGGCATTTTTTCATGGTAGAGTCTGTTTTTGTTTACAGGAACTACTAGAGGAGCGTGTGAAGCCATTATTTTACACCAGAATGAGACTTGGTGAATTTGATCCACCAGAAACCAATCCTTACCTTCAACTGAACTTGTCTGTCATACAGAGTCTTCGTCATCGAGAGATCGCCAGCACGGCGGCTATTCAGTCCCTTGTTCTGCTTAAAAACGATGGTCTGTTGCCTTTGAAGCGAAGATATCCAACTCTTGCTGTAAGTTTTCAATAAGTATGAAATAGCATAGCCTTAAGTGATATAATACCCCTTAAAGAAATGACATCTGTTTAAAAAGGAGATAAACGTTTTTAGCCCCCGAGCGTCAAGGGCTTTGAGCTTATCTGATGGTATGCCTCTGTTGTACATCCGTTGTCCATCAACTATTTTCAAATGTCTTCTTGTTTGAAACCCCTTGGCCTGTTTCAGTTAAATTTCATATGCATCCCACTGACAGCCGGGAACAATAGTGAATGGTCCAGGTTGCATGACCAATTTGAGCCTCATGCTCAAATATGGTAAGATTGTAAAACAATCTTCTCCACAACCACTGGACCAATTGTCTTGAAACTTTTTATATAGCATTGGGTGACTGAGTGCTACCAAATAGTGACCCTGAGTTGACCATTTTTATGACAATGCCTAATTTGGTCCTTAAGGCTTTTCAATGGGGAAAAAAGGTAAAACTGCATTTTTCGAAAAACATCAGAGTATGTACAAAGTAAATATTTATGTATGCTTAAGGTCAAGGTCATTCACCATCCATTCAAGGTCGCTTGGATTGCAGGTCCATCGACACTTCAAAGGAAATTTTCTTTAAAACAGCGAGGCCAATTTCAATTAAATTTCATGTCAAACCTAGTACAATGGGGGGGGGGGGTGCAAAACCTTGATCGAATAGTCCATGTCACTTGGCCAAGAGGGCTGCCATGCCTATATATGATAAAAACCTTAAAAAAAACCCCGGAACCACTGTACCAGTTGTCCTGAAACCTTATATATAGTATGGGTGACTGAGTACGACTTAGATTGCAAAACTGATGACCGTAGGTTGACCATGACCTATTTATGGCAACCTTTGGTCCCTTAGAATTTAATTGGAAAAAAGGTAAAACTATATTTTTTTCGGAAACAATTGTGGTCATTGACCTGCGAGTAATTTGTGACTACTAAAGGTCAAGATTATTTGGCGACCTTGTTCCTTGTTGCAGAAGAGATGCAATTTAAGTCCAAAATTGAATGTTGAATCTAAATCTTAATGATTAAATGTTATACGACAGACTGCATGCATCAAGAAAACATTCCTACATGTATATTAAATTTACCCACTTGAAACCCAGTTTTCTACAGTTTTCTAAGAAAACCAACAGTCAGACTCCTCTCAGTAAGCCTTTACGCTGGAACCATCATTGAATCTGAGGCCTGACTCACCAGCTTGCAATAAAAGAGGGAAGCAAAGTTGTCAACCGTGATTGGGTTAACTACCATGCATGTATTTCTTACTGAGCCTGGTTACACTCTTCTGGAGTCCATGTCTGTTGGTCTGAACATTGACATTTGCCATTTTTCTATGGATTAATTAATGATTTTGGATTAATCCTTTGGTACTACGACCTCAACTACTATTTACTGAGAGGAGTCTAACTGTTAGTTTTCTTTTGCTCCGGCATTTCAGTGGTTTCTTGCTGTCGAGTCCTCACCCTTGTTTCATCTCTGTGGTTGTTTGATTTTTAGCTCACCTGACCGAAGGTCATGGTGAGCTTTTGTGACAGTAAGATGTCCGGCGTCGTCGTGCGTCGTGCGTCGTCCGTCGTCCGTCGTGCGTCGTCCGTGCGTAAACTTTTTCTTGTGAACACACTAGAGGCCACAGTTTTGGTCCAATTATCATCAAACTTGCTCAGAATGATAATCATGACAATATCTCGGTCAAGTTCGAATTTGGGTCATGTCGGGTAAAAAAGTAGGTCAGTAGGTCAAATCATAGAAAAACCTTGTGAACACTCGAGAGGCCACAATTTTGGTCCAATCATCATCAAACTTGCTCAGAATGATCATTGTGACAATATTTTAGTGAAGTTTGAATATGGATCATGTCGGCTTAAAAAGTAGGTCAGCGGGTCAAATCATAGAAAAACCTTGTGAACACCCTAGAGGCCACAATTTTGGTCCAATCATAATCAAACTTGCTCAGAATGATCATCATGACAATATCTTGGTCAAGTTCGAATATGGGTCATGTCCGGTCAAAAAGTAGGTCAGTAGGTCAAATCATAGAAAAACCTTGTGAACACTCTGAAGGCCACTGTTTTGGTCCAATTATCATGAAACTTGCTCAGAATGACCATTGTGACAATATTTCAGTCCAGTTCGAATATGGGTCATATCGGGTTAAAAAGTAGGTCAGCGGGTCAAATCATATAAAAACCTTGTGAACACCCTAGGGGCCACAATTTTGGTCCAATCATAATCAAACTTGCTCAGAATGATCATCATGACAATATCTCGGTCAAGTTTGAATATGGGTCATGTCCGGTTGAAAAGTAGGTCAGTAGGTCAAATCATAGAAAAACCTTGTGAATACTCAGGAGGCCACAAGTTTGGTTAAATCATTAATCTTGCTCAGAATGGTCATTGTGACAATATCTTGGCTAAGTTTGAATAAAGGTCTTTTCGGGTCAAAAAGTAGGTCAGTAGGTCAAATTAAAGAAAAAACTTGTGAACACTCTAGTTTTACATAGACTTATATAGGGAAAATCTTTAAAAATCCTTTTCTCTGAAACCACAAGGCCTAGGTCTTTTATATTTGGTATGAAGCTTCATCTAAAAGACCCCTAACAAGATTATTCAAATGATAGTGCTGAGGCCAAAAATGTCCCCGCCCCCGGGCCCTTTGGTTTTACATAGGCTTATATAGGGAAAATCTTTAAAAATCTTCTGCTCTGAAGCTGCAAGGCCCAGGACTTTGATATTTGGTATTAAGCTTTATCTAGTAGACCCCTACCAAGATTGTTCAAATTATAGTGCTGGGGCAAAAAATGCCCCCGTTCCGGGGCCCTTTGGTTTTACATGGCCTTATATAGGGAAAATCTTTAAAAATCTTCTTCTCTGAAACCGCAAGGTCCAGGACTTTGATATTTAGAATGAAGCTTCATCCATTGGACCTCTACCAAGATTGTTCAAATTATCGCCCTTGGGCCAAAAATGCCCCCGCTCAGGGGCCCTTTGTTTTTACATAGACTTATATAGGGAAAATCTTTAAAAATCCTTTTCTCTGAAACCACAAGGCCTAGGTCTTTTATATTTGGTATGAAGCTTCATCTAAAAGACCCCTAACAAGATTATTCAAATGATAGTGCTGAGGCCAAAAATGTCCCCACCCCTGGGCCCTTTGGTTTTACATAGGCTTATATAGGGAAAATCTTTAAAAATCTTCTGCTCTGAAACTGCAAGGCCCAGGACTTTGATATTTGGTATTAAGCTTTATCTAGTGGACCCCTACCAAGATTGTTCAAATTATAGTGCTGGGGCAAAAAAAGCCTCCACCTGGGGCCCTTTGGTTTTACATAGGCTTATATAGGGAAAATCTTTAAAAATCTTCTTCTCTGAAACCGCAAGGCCCAGGACTTTGATATTTTGTATGAAGCTTCATCTAGTGGACCCCTACCAAGATTGTTCAAATTATAGCCCTTGGGCCAAAAATCCCCCTGCTCAGGGGCCCTTTGGTTTTACATAGACTTATATAGGGAAAATCTTTAAAAATCTTCTTCTCTGAAACCGCAAGGTCCAGGACTTTGATATTTAGAATGAAGCTTCATCCAATGGACCTCTACCAAGATTGTTCAAACTATCGCCCTTGGGCCAAAAATGCCCCCGCTCAGGGGCCCTTTGTTTTTACATAGACTTATATAGGGAAAATCTTTAAAAATCCTTTTCTCTGAAACCACAAGGCCTAGGTCTTTTATATTTGGTATGAAGCTTCATCTAAAAGACCCCTAACAAGATTATTCAAATGATAGTGCTGAGGCCAAAAATGTCCCCGCCGCCGGGCCCTTTGGTTTTACATAGGCTTATATAGGGAAAATCTTTAAAAATCTTCTGCTCTGAAACTGCAAGGCCCAGGACTTTGATATTTGGAATTAAGCTTTATCTAGTGGACCCCTACCAAGATTGTTCAAATTATAATGCTGGGGCAAAAAAAGCCTCCGACTGGGACCCTTTGGTTTTACATGGCCTTATATAGGGAAAATCTTTAAAAATCTTCTTCTCTGAAACCGCAAGGCCCAGGACTTTGATATTTTGTATGAAGCTTCATCTAGTGGACCCCTACCAAGATTGTTCAAATTATAGCCCTTGGGCCAAAAATGCCCCCGCTCAGGGGCCCTTTGGTTTTACATAGACTTATATAGGGAAAATCTTTAAAAATCTTCTTCTCTGAAACCACAAGGCCTAGGTCTTTTATATTTGGTATGAAGCTTCTTCTAAAGGACCCCTACCAAGATGATTCAAATTATAGTGCTGGGGCCAAAAGTGGCCCCGTCCCGGGGCCCTTTGGTTTTACATAGACTTATATAGGGATAATCTTTAAAAATCTTCTCTGAAACCACAAGGCCCAGGACTTTGAAATTTGGTATGAAGTTGCATCTAATGGACCTCTACCAAGATTGTTAAAATTATAGCCCTGGGGCCAAAAATGCCCCCACTCTGGGGCCCTATGGTTTTACATAGACTTACATGGGGAAAATCTTCAAAAATCTTCTTCTCTGAAACCACAAGGCCTGGGTCTTTGATATTTGGTATGAAGCTGCATCTAGTGGACCTCTATCAAAATTATTCAAATTATAGCCCTGGTACCAAAAATGTCCCCGCTCCGGGGCCCTTTGGTTTTGCATAGACTTATATAGGGAAATCTTTAAAAATCTTCTCTGAAACTGCAAGGCCAAGGCCTTTGATATTTAGTATGGAGCTTTATCTAGTGGACCTCTACCAAGATTGTTCAAATTATAGCCCTGGGGCCACAAATGCCCCCACCCCGGGCCGGGGCCCTTTGTTTTTACATAGATTTATATAGCCCTGGGGCCATTTGGTTTTGCATAGGCTTATGTAGGGAATATCTTTAAAAAAAATCTTCTTCTCTGAAACTGCAAGGCCCAGGTCTTTGAAATTTGATGTGTAGCTTTATCTAGTGGACCTTTGCCAAGATTGTTCTAATTATAGCCTTTGTTGATGTTTGGTATGAAGCTTCACCTTTAAGACCTCCCTCAACATTATGCACATTAAAACCCTGGGGCCAATAATGGCCCTCTCTGGGGCCCACTTGTTACACTATGGATCAGGTGAGCGATCCAGGGCCATCATGGCCCTCTTGTTTTGTGTTCACGGAGATGTTGCAGTGATGAGTTAGGAGTGAACAAATTATTTGTCGAAATCGGGACAGAAGTAAGGGAGAGGATTGTGGGATTGTGGCCACATAAAATCGCATTAAGCCCCCCCCCCCCCCCCCCCCCCCCCCCCGCCCCAAATGGAATTGGTTTCCACTGACCGTTCCAAGGCAGTTCTTCTGTCGACATTTATTTTTCTTATGGTTTGTCTTTGGGTGTTTGTGTCGCTTATATTATTTTATTTTGGATAGCCTATTGGCCATTTTGTGGGAAAGTAACTGTCCTCTTGACTTTCCGCTCTTATTGTTTCCATTGGGGTCTGTTGTTTCATGTTTGTGTTTCTTTCCCTTTGGTGTCTCTGATGGGAGCTGTTGGTTAATTGTATTGATTCTTATCATTGTCTCCACTTCTATTTTACGGAGCTACATATTATTTTTAGCTCACCAGAACCGAAGGCTCCGGGTGTGCTTATAGTATAGGCATTGGTCCGTCGTCCGTCGTCGTCGTCGTCAACATTTTCAAACAACATCTCCTCTGAAACTACTTGGCCAATTGAAACCAAATTACATGTGAAGCCTCTATGGGAAGGGGGAACAAAAGTTTGTTCGTGAGGACTGGGTCACTTGGCCAATATGGCCGCCATGTCCATATATGGTAAAAACCTTTAAAAATCTTCTTCTCAAGAACCCAATAGCCGATGATCTTGATACTTAGTATGAAGCATCGGGGTCTCTGGCCCTACCAAGTTTGTTCAAATGATGACCTTTGGTTGACCTTGACCTGTTTTACGTCAAGGTCAAATTTGGTCACTTAGACATTTATATATAAAAAAGGCAAAACATTGGATTTTTCTGATTGCACGGTAGCTATTGGCATCAGAAATGGTATTGACAATCAGCTGAATTGAAGTTTGTCAGTTCCAAAGGTCAAGGTCATTTACCGACCTTTGTCCAAGACTCATATTCTAGACAGGTTTTTAATTATTTGGACCCCATTTTCATTTATATCAGTCTTTGAATCGACTGCCTGTTCGAAATTCGCAAATTTTGCAGTATGTTTCCTCTGGCTTTCGTTGCCGGATCATTACAGGGTCACTGATGAGGCTTTATTAGCCGAAACTACGTAGTATGACCCATCTTCTTTCTTATGAATGTTTTCATTGTTCTTAAAGGAACTCATTTTTGATTTTTATCAGATTCAGTATTTTTATCTTCCTCTTCACTTAAACTACTTGGCAAATTGAAACCAAATTACATGTGGAGCTTCTGTGGAATGGGGGAACAAATGTTTGTTCGTGGAGACTGGGTCACATGACCAATATGGCTGTCATGCCCATATATTGTAAAAACCTTTGAATATCTTCTTCTCAAGAACCGAATGGCTGATGAACTTGAAACTGGGTATGCAGCATCGTGGACTCAGGCCCTACCAAGTTTTTTTTCAAATTATGACTTTTTTCTACCTTGACCTGTTTTATGTCAAGGTCAAATTTGGTCACTTAGACATTCGTATGGAAAAAGGCAAAATAGTGGCTATTTCTGATTGCCTGGTACGCTGTGACATCAGAAATTATATTTGCAGTTAGTTGAATGGAAGTTTATCAGTTCCAAAGGTCATGGTCATTTAGTGACCTTTATCCTGGATGCCTCAGATTCAGTTATTTTGTTATCTTCTCTACGCAAACTGGTAGGTTGATTGAAACCGAATTACATGTGGAGCCTCTATGGGTAGGGGGAATGAAATTTGTTCGTAAGGACTGGGTCACATAACAAATATGGCCGCCATGCTCATATATGGAAAAAAAACAAATTTTTAAGAATTTTCTTCTCAGGAACCAAATAGCATTGGGGACTCAGGCACTACCAATTTGTTCAAATGATGACCTTTAGTTGACCTTGACCTGTTTTACGTCGAGGTCGAATTTGGTCACTTAGACATTTGTACCAAAAAAGGGCAAGACAATGGATTGTACTGATTGCATGGTAGCCAGGCGCATCAGAATTATTATTTACAATCAGATGAATGGAAGTTAATCAATTCCAAAGGTCAAGGTCATTACTGACCTTTGTCTTGGATGGCTCAGATTCATTATTTTTTTCTTTTTCTCCAGTAAAAGAGCTGTGCTGATTGAAACCAAATTACATGTGGAGCCTCTATGGGGGTGAAGCAATTAAACTTTATTCGTGGTATTGTTGTCACATGACCAAGATGCGCACCTTGTCTGTATATGTTATAAACAAAAATGACCTCTGGTGAGCGTAGTGGTCCATGGGTCTCTTGTTCTTATTTCTGCTCAAAATCATGGATTGTGTGTACTCGTTAGGGCCGCCTCGCTGAGGCGGTTCTAACGAGAGCCCTTAATTGTTGTTTTGAGCAGATATATGAAAAATATCCGGATTTTTATTAGAATTTTTTTTTTTTTTTTTTTTGGTGGTAAAATGTTTCCGATATATTTGAAAATGCATGGTGCGTGGTATCCTAATACATGGTAGCTAATTCAATCATTTTGCTTCCCTCTTTAATTGCTCGCCATCGGTGGGTCAGGCCTCAGATTCTATGACGGTTCCAGCGTAAAGGCTTGGCTTTTAGCTCGACTTCTAGATATTTGGATGATTTATTAAATATTGACAATACCTATTTCGATGGTTTGATCAGTCACATTTACCCTCCAGAACCTCAGTTAAATAAAGCAAATTCTTCTGATACCGAGGCCCTGTTGTTGGATTTTACATCTATCTATTGTAGATGGGTTTGTTTCTTGCAAATTTATGATGAACGCGATGGTTTGATTTTGAGGTTTTAAATTTTCCTTTTTGGATGGTGATGTTCCTCGTGTGCCACGCCATCCTAAGGCGTTTAAGTTCGCAATTAATTCAATTTGCCAGAGTGTGTAGTCATGTAACTGACTTCTACACTCGTAATAAATTGTTGACTGCTAAACATCTTAATCAGGGTTATCGATACCATATACTACACTTTTTCAAAATTTTATAGGCGTCATTCTGATTGAATTTCAAAATTCAAAATTGCATTTAAATCTCTTCTGCAGCAAGGTCTATCGGAAACAGAATTTTATGGTGACTAAGTATATAAATTCAGAAAAGTATATAACCATAATGAGTTCAGCACCTAATTTGGTAAAATCATTCTTCGATATAAAAAGATTGGGTTTACTACAGACTGCATGCATGGTTTTTAACCCAATCACGGTTGACAGCTTTGCTTCCCTCTTTTATTGCACGCTGGTGGGTCAGGCCTCAGATTCAATGACGGTTCCAGCGAAAAGGCTTACTGAGATATAGAGAGATCTAATTCTATGTTATGTTGGTTGGTGTCTGATGCTCTGTCTCTGGTCGGACCCATTGGAGTCTAATTGTTGGTTTTCTTTTGCTCCAGCATTTCAGTGGCTGTAGAGTCCTCAACGTTGTTTCATCTCTGTGGTTGTTTGTTTTTTTGTGTTCACAGAGAGATTGATCTGATGAGTTGGGAGGCCTTCATGCGGACTGAACAAATTATTTGTCTAAATCGGGACAGAAGTAAGGGAGAGGATTGTGGCCACATAAAAATGATTTAAGCCCCCCAATGGAATTCTTTTTCACTGACCGTTCCAAGGCAGTTCTTCTTTCGAGATTTATTTTTGTTATGGTTTGTCTTTGGGTGTTTGTGTCGCTTATATTATTTTATTTTGGATAGCCTATTGGCCATTTTGTGGGAAAGTAACTGTCCTTTTGACTTTCCGCTCTTATTGTTTCCATTGGGGTCTGTTGTTTCATGTTTGTGTTTCTTTCCCTTTGGTGTCTCTGACTGGAGCTGTGGGTTAATTGTATCGATTCTTATCATTGTCTCCACTTCTATTTTACGGAGCTACATATTATTTTTAGCTCACCAGAACCGAAGGCTCCGGGTGTGCTTATAGTATAGGCATTGGTCCGTCGTCCGTCGTCGTCGTCAACATTTTCAAACAACATCTCCTCTGAAACTACTTGGCCAATTGAAACCAAATTACATGTGGAGCCTCTATGGGAAGGGGGAACGAAAGTTTGTTCGTGAGGACTGGGTCACATGACCAATATGGCCGCCATGTCCATATATGGTAAAAACGTTTAAAAATCTTCTTCTCAAGAACCAAATAGCCGATGATCTTGATACTTGGCCCTACCAAGTTTGTTCAAATGATGACCTTTGGTTGAGCTGACCTGTTTTACGTCAAGGTCAAATTTGGTCCCTTAGACATTTATATATAAAAAAAGGCAAAACATTTGATTTTTCTGATTGCACGGTAGCTATTGGCATCAGAAATGGCATTTGGAATCAGCTGAATGGAAGTTTATCAGTTCCAAAGGTCAAGGTCATTTACCGACCTTTGTCCCAATTGGCTCAGATTCAGTATGTTTATCTTCTTCTTCACTTAAACTACTTGGCCAATTGAAACCAAATTACATGTGGAGCTTCTGTGGGATGGGGGAACAAAAGTTTGTTCGTGGGGACTAGGTCAACTGACAAATATTTCTGCCATGCCCATATATAGTAAAAACCTTTGAATATCTTCTTTTCAAGAACCGAATGGCTGATGATCTTGAAATTTGGTATGCAGCATCGGGGACTCAGGCCCTACCAAGTTTGTTCAAATTATGACTTTTAATTGACCTTGACCTGTTTTATGTCAAGGTCAAATTTGGTCATTTAGAAATTCTTATGGAAAAAAGGCAAAATAGTGGCTATTTCTGATTGCCTGGTACGCTGTGACATCAGAAATGATATTTCCAGTTAGCTGAATGGAAGTTTATAAATTCCAAAGGTAATGGTCATTTACTGACCTTTATCCTGGATGCCTCAGATTCAGTTATTTTGTTATCTTCTTCTCTACTCAAACTGCTGGGTTGATTGAAACCAAATTACATGTGGAGCCTCTATGGGTAGGGGGAATGAAATTTGTTCGTAAGGACTGGGTCACATGACCAATATGGCGCCATACTCATATATAGAAAAAAAAAACTTTTAAGAATTTTCTTCTCAGGAACCAAATAGCATTTAAACTTTATTCGTGGTATTGTTGTCACATGACCAAGATGCGCACCTTGTCTGTATATGTTATAAACCAAATGACCTCTGGTGAGCGTAGTGACCCATGGGTCTCTTGTTCTTATTTCTGCTCAAAATCATGGATTGTGGGTACTCGTTAGGGCCGCCTCGCTGAGGCGGTTCTAACGAGTGCCCTTAATTGTTGTTTTGAGCAGATATATGAAAAATATCAGGATTTTATCAGAAAATTTTATTTTTCTTGGTGGAAAAATGTTTCCAATAAATTTGAAAATGCATGGTGCGTGTTTTCCTAATACATGGTAGTTAATTCAATCATTTTGCTTCCCTCTTTAATTGCTCGCCATCGATGGGTCAGGCCTCAGATTCTATGACGGTTCCAGCGTAAAGGCTTGGCTTTTAGCTCGACTTCTAGATATTTGGATGATTTATTAAATGTTGACAATACCTATTTCGATGGTTTGATCAGTCACATTTAACCTCCAGAACTTCAGTTAAATAAAGCAAATTCTTCTGATACCGAGGCCCCGTTTTTGGATTTACATCTATCTATTGTAGATGGGTTTGTTTCTTGCAAAATTTATGATGAACGCGATGGTTGATTTTGAGGTTTTAAATTTTCCTTTTTTGGATGGTGATGTTCCTCGTGTGCCACGCCATCCTAAGGCATTTAAGTTCGCAATTAATTCAATTTGCCAGAGTGTGTAGTCATGTAACTGACTTCTACACTCGTAATAAATTGTTGACTGCTAAACATCTTAATCAGGGTTATCGGTACCATATACTACACTTTTTCAAATTTTTGTAGACGTCATTTTGATTGAGTTTCAAAATTCAAAATTGCATTTAAATCTCTTCTGCAGCAAGGTCTATCGGAAACCGAATTTTATGGTGACTTAGTATATAAATTCAGAAAAATATATAACCATAATGAGTTCAGCACCCAATTTCGTAAAATCATTCTTCGATATAAAAAGATCCGGTGTACGACAGACTGCATGCATGGTAGTTAACCCAATCACGGTTAACAACTTTGCATCACTCTTTTATTGCATGCTGGTGTGTCAGGCCTCAGATTCAATGAAGGTTTCAGTGTAAAGGCTTACTGAGATATAGAGAGATCAAATTCTATGTTATGTTGGTTGGTGTGTGATGCTCTGTCTCTGGTCGGGCCCATTGGAGTCTAACTGTCTGTTTTCTTTTGCTCCAGCATTTCAGTGGTTTCTGGCTGTAGAGTCCTCACCGTTGTTTCATCTCTGTGGTTGTTTGATTTTTGTGTTCACAGAGAGATTGATCTGATGAGTTGGGAGGCCTTCTTGCGGACTGAACAAATTATTTGTCTAAATCGCAACGGAAGTAATGGCGAGGATTGTGCCCACGTAAAATCGATTTAAGCCCTTCAATGGAGTTCGTTTCACTGACCGTTCAAAGGCCGTTTTTCTGTCGCAGTTTTTTTTTTTATATAGTTTGTCTTTGTGTGTTTGTGTCGCTTATATTATTTTGTTTTGGATAGCCAATTGGCCATTTTGTGGAAAAGAAAATGTCCTTTTGGCTTTCCGCTATTGATGTTTCCATTAGGATCTGTTGTTTGATGCCTGTGTTTCTTTCCCTTTGGTGTCTTTGATGGGAGCTGTGGGTTAATTGTATGGATTCTTGATCATTTCCTTCACTTCTATTTTACTTATGTTATGTTGGTTGGTACCTGATGCTCTGTTTTTAGTGGGGCCCATCAGTTGTCTCTTGTTGTTAACTCCCCACTATTATTTCATCTTTGTGGTTGTTTGGTTTTTGTTTTCTCGGTGTTTTGCACTGATGAGTTAGGAAGCCTTCATGCAAACTGTACAAATTATTTGTCTAAGTCACGAAGGCAGTAAGGGCGGGGATTGCGGCTGCGTAAAATTGATTAAAGCTCCCCAGTGAAATTCTTTTCACTGATCGTTCCAAGGCCGTACTTCTGTCACAGTTTATTTTTGTTATGGTTTGTCTATGAGTTTGTGGTTCACTTATATCTTTTTGTTATGGATAGCCAATTGGTCATTTTGTGGGAAAGTATTTGTCCTTTTGGCTTTCCGCTATTGATGTTTCCACTAGGGTCTAGTAATTTCATGTTTGTGTTTCTTCCCCTTTGGTGTCTCTAATGGGCGCTGTGGGTTAATTGTATTGATTCCAGATAGTTATTTCATGTTTGTATATCTTTCCCTTTGGTGTCTCTGGTGGGAGCTGTGGTTTAATTGTATTGATTCCAGATCATTGCTTTCACTTCTATTTTATGAAGTTTATGATACCCATAAATCTTACCATTTTTGGTGGTTGTCTTTGTCATGTGATCTGGAGCAATCAAGCAAACTTTCTATCCCCCATAATCAGAGGGCTGTATATGAAAATATATTGAAATTGGACACGTTTCAGAGAATATGTCCTTTGAAATATTGATACTACTGCCCAAAGAATCCACTTCGGTTTAAGGAACGGTCCGACTCACACCACTCCTGATCTAGCTTAACTCTTTTTACCAGTACTCAGGTTCGGTCGGTTTCAGCTCTGCGTGGAAGCACCTTGCAGCCCAATTGATTTCTCCAAGCTACGATCAGCGGAGGTGTACATCTGTGTTGTGTTGATGCCCTGCATCAACGATATATTCGAATCTCAGCACATGCCACATTTCCGAGACAATTCATCAAAGAGGGATAAAATATCTTGGCCGATTTGGAATGTGGACCATGTGGGGTCAGAAACTAGGTCACTATGTCAGATCATTTGAAAAACGGAAGTGAACGCAATGATCAAGAATTGGGTCCAGTTTTCATGAAGCTCAAACAAAATGTTTGCCTCAGCGGAATTTCGATCAAATTGGAACATGGGATATTAGAATCCATAACTAGCTCAAAGAATGGTTGATTTTTTGTGAAAAGAATAGTGGCCACATTTTTTGCTGCAGTCCTTGTGAAGCTTGCTCAGAATCTTTGTCTTGATAAACTTACGGTCATCATGTAATGTGTAAAAGTAGTAGATGCTTTGATCCAGTATAAGGAATCTTGCTTCGAGTGTTTGCCTGAATGTTTGAATATGGCTTAGATGCCCATACCTAGATCACTAGTTTACTATTCTGGTATTTATAGATTTCTATTGATAGATAACGTGGTTTCTAAGCAACGTCAGGTCTCTAGTTACGTTTGAAATTAATGGCTGCTGAAAGTTACTGTTATGAACTGTAGTTATTAATTTAAGCGACATAACATTGGCGACGAGGAAAAAACACCTTTCTTACAGAGCTAACCACGGACTTAAACATAGGATAAGTAGATTGTCGAAATAGCAAATGAAGGCAGAAATCTCAGGATTAACACGTTTAACCACAGACCACATTACTGCAGGTGAAAAATGGGATGAACGATTAGAAGATTTTGAGAGAGATTTTTTTGCATCAGCGAAGCAGCTGATAGCAATGATGCGATGCTCATTTATTGGGACACAGAAAGACAACTAGAGGTGAGTATGCAAGATCCTAGAGACGGTGATATTTACGAGAAATTAAAAGGCAAATTGACATACTATTTTTCGAAAAAGAAAAATGGGCACTATGCCTGGTATTTGTTTCTCAAGTTGAGACAAAATCCTGGCGAAAATACTGTATCATACACAGCTCGACTGCACGAAAAGAAACAAACCGTGAATTTCATGATACAGGCGAAATAGTTTTAGAATTTTAGAACATATTATACAGACAACAGATAACACGGAACTTGTTCGAAAAGACATCCATTAGAAATGGTCTCTGCAACAAACACTAGCCGAAATGCAGGTTTTTGAAGATACAACTGCAAGTAGAGGCTATGGGTCATATGAGTGAGTGTTTGAGTTTTAAGACACACCAACAGCTAAGGTCATACGGAGACGGGACCTCGATTTAAATGTCTGGAGAAATCCGGGATTGATCCTGAGACCCCTGGTTTACAAGGCGAGTAGCATAACCACTGCACCACGGAGGTTTCTAGCTATGGGTCGGCAAGAGATTGATTATGTTTCAAGTAAGAAGAAAAGAAAACGGATCAATACAAGACGTCGAACAATGATTGGACAAGAGACAAGCTTATAGACTGCAAATATTGTGGCAAAACACACCCACAACAGAAAGTACTGTGTCCCGAATATGGAAACTTTTGTAGCAAGCCCGGGAAATCAAATCATTTTGCAACAGTTTTCTTATCAGCGAGAGGCCCACATGCAAGAAGCAGGGGAAACTATCATCACAATGCACTTGACAGTTGGAAAGATTAAAGTGAAAAGCGTAAGCGATAAAGAAAAAAAAGTAATATTGCCAATCGAAAAACATGAAGGCGTAGTTCACATGGGACCAGACACTGGAGCAGACTTTAATATAATGGACGAGCATCAATATAAGGCACTGAAACGCAGAACGTTTGAAGCCATCATTGAAAGGTTGTAGCACAAAAATAAGCATGCTTCAAAAAGAACTGGAAGTATCCGGCGAAATTAGAGCTACTGCTCGCAACCAGACACGAAGTGCTGAAACTACATTCTTAGTTGTAAAAGGTAAGATAAATTCACTCCCACTTTTAGTGAGAAGCACACTTTTCAAATTAGCCATGCTCGATATAGGACCAGATGGATCTCTGTTAGAATTGAATGAATTGAGAAGAACAGATAGCAAATGTGTTAAATCGGTCCTGAATGGTGATGTGAAAACTGAAATAGCAGAGCTACTGAAACAGTATGAGGAAGTATTTCAAGGAATAGGGAACATCTATGACAAGAAAGAGAATGAGGAATTTCTTGTGAAATTTTCTATGAAGCCAGATGCTACGCCGGTTGCACAGAAACTGCGCCCTTGTCCTTACTAACAAGAACCATTACAAAAATAGCTCCACAAATGCATCAAAGAGGAGATATTCAATGGAGTTAGCCAGGTGAACCTGTGACTTGGTATTCACTAGCTGTTCAACCCAAGCTAGGATACTCTGTAATAAGCAAAGAGAGTTTAGAATCTCACATGATAAGAGCCAGCGCTGACTTACTGGTCCTAACAAATACATGGAGCGGAACAGAATCTTACAGGCACTGGTTGTAGAATAGAAGTGGAGGCAATGATCAGGAATCGATACAATTAACAAAGGCAAGACACACAGACCCTAATGGAAACATCAATAGCAGAAAGCCAAAAGGACAGTTACTTTCCCACAA